>CM077307.1:14667500-15312500 GCA_039655065.1 Glossophaga mutica
CATCCACGGCCGGCCGGGCGCCCGAGGGGCCCCTCGTCCGCGGCCTGAGGAGCATGGTGCTCTCGGTACTGGCCGTGCTGCAGCTTCAGAGCCATGCGGGCCGAGAGCGCCGAACCGGCCTTTTCGCTCCTCACCTACCCTCCTAGGAGCGGGCCCGGGGCAGCCTCCCGGGATGCTCAGAATCACCGGCCCGTAGGCTGCCGCGAGAGCGAGCGGCTCGAAAGAACGGGTCTGCCCCACGGGGTCCGGACCTGTGTCCGGTCCTGGGGACGTGAGACTTGGCTGGCGCCAGGGAACCTCAGCCTGGACCTCCGCTAAGGGAAGGGGCCGGCCTTTTGCTGCAGCCTGGGAGCTGCTTCGGAATGGGCCGGGGACGTGGTGCCGCAACCACGTGTTTCCTTCTCCTTCCCCATCAATTGTTTTTTCTCCCATCGGCCTTATAATGGGGCGCTCCCCGTCACCCTCCACGTTGAGCCCCGTGGGGCTCACCCCCAGTGTTTGTTGTTTGTAACCTTGACACTGGGTACCTGCTGTAAGTTCCTAGTCACCCATTCCGTGCGTGGAGGAAGAAACTAGATCCTGAGCTGTCGTCTTCCTCCATGCCTCCCCGGCAAACACAGTGACACCACATTTTTACACCGAAATCGGCTTTCGGTACGATTTGGGATGCGCAGAAATAAATAAACACAGTCTAAAAACACCGGGCTCGCAACTGTGGCGGGTCGAGTGTGCTGACCGCTGCGCTTCCCCCTTACAGCAGGATCAAGGCGAGAAGGAGAACCCCATGCGCGAACTGCGCATCCGCAAGCTGTGTCTCAACATCTGCGTGGGGGAAAGTGGAGACAGACTGACCCGGGCAGCCAAGGTCCTGGAGCAGCTCACGGGCCAGACCCCTGTGTTCTCCAAAGGTAAGTGGCAGGCGTGAAGGGGGCTGGAGGCTCAAGGCTTGGCATACCTGGGTGTGTCTCTCAAGCCTGTTAAGTGCCTGTTTTGACACTAACAGTTGACATCCCTTAAAAGCATTATCTTCTGAGCTGCCCAAGAAGTATCTTGCTTTTAGGATTGCTTGTGGCATTGGTTAGCAGGCCTGTGCTCAATCCACTGAGCTACACCAGCCAGGGTCCTTGCGGCATTGGAATACAGGTTTTATGTGAGCAGAGACTAAGACTGGCCCAAGCAAAGATATTCCAAGGAAGGGACAACACAGTGGAAATGCTGGGGAAGCAGCCAGTGCTAGTGGGTCTGATTAGCAGGTAGCGCTATCTAGGCTGTGAGAACGGGGTAAAGTTGTGTTGCCTTAGGGTAGTGGGATATGGCAAGTTCTTGGGGCCAAATCCCGCTTTGAGTTACCAATTGTGATCTTAATGCAGGTGAGCCTCTCAAACCTCTGTTAAACCAGGATGACAGTACAGTCAGGTGTTAGTGAACATTAGCTATTGTTATCCTAAGGTTTCGTTTTCTGTAGACACAATGATCATTTTCCTTTTTAGGGGCCTATTCTGGTTGTGAACTGGCCCTTCCTTAGACTTTGACATTATGATTATGCTCTTAATTCCTTAAATATGGCTGAGTGACTTGGAAGTTTGGAGGGGGGGGGAAATCTGTTTTCTGTTACAGATGAAACCAATTCAGAGATGTAGGTGACACTGGTTAGAGCACCCCCACTTAAGAGTGTGGCTAGGTTCTTACTACCTCTTTGGAGTTGTGGAGATGGTGTTCTGGGGAGTAGGCGGTGGGAGTACGGCAACACCTGACTCCTTGTCACCCTCCGCCTGCAGCCAGGTACACCGTCAGATCCTTCGGCATCAGGAGAAATGAAAAGATCGCCGTGCACTGCACCGTCCGTGGGGCTAAGGCAGAAGAGATCCTGGAGAAAGGTCTGAAGGTGAGGCCGCTCCCGTCGTGGGCTGATGCTAAGGAGCACCAGCTTAACACGTGCAGATACTTACGGTGGCTTTAGTTAAACTAGCGCACTGTGTTTTTCTGACGTATAATTGACATGTAACATTGTATTAGCTTCAGGCGTACAGTATGGTGACATTTGCACACATGGAAATGATCACGATAAACCTGACTAGTTACTATCTCTCACTATGTAAAGTTAAAAATTTTTTTTTGTGATGAGAAAACTTTTAAGATTTTTCTGTTAGCAACTTTGAAACGTGCAACACGATCTCATCAACTGTAGTCACCGTGTGTGTGCCACATCCCTGTGATGACTTGTTCCACAACTGGAAGTTTGTGTCTTTCGATCCCCCACCCACCCATCTTGCCCCCCACACTGGCAACCACAAATCTGTTTTTTGTTATCTAGGAGTTTTGGTTTTTTTAGATTCCATGTATAAGTGAAATTACGGCGTTTCTCTGACTTCACTGAGCATAACACCCTCAAGATCCACAGCATGGTTGCAGATGGCAAGATTTCATTCTTTTTCGTGGCTGAGTAGTAGTCCATTGCGTGTACACGAGAATATATGCCACACAGTTATCTAGTCCCCCATCGCTGCACACTTAGGTTGCTGCCATATCTTGGCTGTTGTAAATGATGCTACAGTGCACATGGGGTTGTGTGTGCCTTTTCATTTTTGGGGGGAACCTCCATACTGTTTTTCACGGTGGCTGCGCCTGTGTACATTCCCACCAGCAGTGCACAAGGGTTTCCTTTCCTTCATGTCCTGACAACACCTGCTGTCTTTTTTTTGATAGTAGCCGTTCTGGCTGGTGCGAGGTGCTGCCCTGTTGTGGTCTTGATTTACTTTTCCCTGATGGTTAGTGATGAATGTCCTTTCACGTCTGTTGGCCGTCTGTGTGTGTGTGTGTGTGTGTGTGTGTGTGTGTGTGTGTCTCCAAACGTTTAAGGGCTCTTCCTTAGAGAAGTTTAACCCTGCATTTGGCAGGGTGAAACTGTGCTCTTTGATGCTTTCTCTGGGTTTTGCCCTGCACTTTGAAAGTTGGGAAAGTTCTGTGAAATCCATAGTTGGGATGTGATTTGGTGTAGTGGGGAAATCTGATATTGTTTCTGGCCAAATTACATCGAATTGTATTTCTGGGGTGCTAAGTGCTGCAAGCTAAGCTAGTTCTTTCGGGGGAATTTGCATTGACAAGGAGTGTGATTGCTACATTTATCTCCTCAGGTGCGGGAATATGAGTTACGAAAAAATAACTTCTCAGATACCGGAAACTTTGGTTTCGGGATCCAGGAACACATCGATCTGGGGATCAAATATGACCCAAGCATCGGTATCTATGGCCTGGACTTCTATGTGGTATGAATACTTACTGTTTCCCACTCTGTGTGTGAGGGGCCTAGAATCTGCTGCTCCTGTATTTCACATGTGGTGTTTTGATGTCAGATGTTGGATTGAAGCTTTGAGTGCTGTCTACCTTTGTCTTTCCCTTTGGAAGATGTCCCCTTGTTTGTGACGTGTGTAGGGGTGCAGCACAGAGCTAGGTAGACAAGATCACTGCTGTCGTGAAGCTCAAAGACTAGGATCTAGCAACCACCGGCACGGGCTTAAGGGTGGATGAAGAAACTGTTTCATCCAGCCAGGGAACTGAAAATTTGAATGATAGTGTTGGGCACCTCATTTGGCTGCACTGAGGCTCTCTCGGGCTCCGCGGGGCTCCTTGGACCCTGGGCGGGGCTTCCATCCTGAGGGCGGGTTTGGTGATGTGGCTGGTGTGTGTCAGGTGGGGATTTCAGTGTAGGAACGACCATGTGTGTTATTGCAGTGCTTTGGTCCAGCCATCAAACTAAATAGCAAAGACCAGAAGACCTGAATGACTGCAGCACCCTCATTAGATTTGAGTATCCAATCAGTGATGAGAATTGGGTGCTCACTGGGAGCCTGGGAACAGCAAACCTAATTTAAGGACTTTTAAGCTGAAATGGAAGGATAGAAGTGTTTGTGCTTCTCAGAGTTAAGTTTTCTACAATGCTCATGTAGTAAGATTGTTCTTAATACTACTTTTAAGAATAAAAGTGCTTCGGAGATTGGGAAGCAGCAGCGGCGAATCCTTAGCTACCACTGGAAGTTAGGGAGGGAAGGGGGAGGTGCGGCAAGTTCCAGCCTGCAAAGCACACCTACACAATAATGATGTGTCATCCAGGATGCTGGTAACTGGTCCATCAGACCCTGAGGTCAAGGGTCCAGAATTTGCCGGGCCACCAATGACTCTTGCAGATTGGCCTCTCCCATGTGTGAGTCCTGTCTGTCCGCTCTTGACTCTGAGCTGGCTAGGTGACTGTTGGTTATTCCTGGGACAGGTGCTGGGTAGGCCAGGTTTCAGCATCGCAGACAAGAAACGCAGGACAGGCTGCATTGGGGCCAAACACAGGATCAGCAAGGAGGAGGCCATGCGCTGGTTCCAACAGAAGGTAACGCTGGTTTATCTCCGGCGAAATGGTGGAATGTGGGGAGTGGAGTTGGGGTTTGGGGGTGCAGAATCTGTCGCCATTCGGTGGGTAGCTTCTTTGAAGATAGAATATTTGGGCAGCTTGGCAAGTGGGGGCTTCCAGGGTTAATGGTTTAAAAGAACACCCAAAATCAGCCTTTTCCCACCCCAGTGAGTGGTTGGTAGCTCAAAGGGGGAAAAGACAGCTTTAACAAGAGCTCCCTTTTTCTTAGTTTATAGTGCAGTTGAGCACAGTGTAGCAGTTGTTGAAACTGGCCGGCTTCCTGTTTAGTCCAGAATGGGTATGGGGTTCAGAGCCAAGTTCATGTATCACATTTGAAATCTCAAAGGAAGCATTAGCCATTGCTGCGATCTTTGCTGTTGCCTGCTGTTCTGAAAAAAAAAAAAATCTCTTCTCTTTCAGTATGATGGGATCATCCTTCCTGGAAAATAAATTCCTGTTTCTATCCAAAAGATCAATAAAATGTCTTCAGTTAAATCTACATTACTGTGTGTGTTCTGTGAAAGGAGCCTGGCCATATTCGAGTCCTTGGACTTCGAACGACTTAAAGCCTCGATGGGAATAGCTGGTAACAACCCCGTCTTCCTCTGAGCGCATGCCTGTTTCCTGGCAGGTCAAGCCTGAGCTTCACAGCATTGCCTGTGCCCACCACACCCTTGTTGATAGGCTGGGGTGCCGTAGGCAGTGGAAGTGGATTTTAGAGGGGAAGGTATGACTGGGGCTGGGATTAGAGCCTTAAGTAAAGGTGGGGTGCAGTGCTCCCATGTTCTTGGAGGCTCCCCTTTACTCCGATTCTCTTCTTCACTAGGGATTTTACTGGCACCGGTGTCTGGTGAAGGGATCACAGGCTTTGGTGTAATGCTTGGGGTGAACTTTTGGTTCAACTGTTCACTCGGTTTTCCTTTAAAATGAGTCTCTAATGCTGTTGAGAGGCCGTGTAAGTGTAGGAGAGGGTGGTCTTCGAGGCAGAGTGCCTGGATTCGATTTCCTGCCCTGTCTTTTAGAAGTGTTAGCCTAAAGCAAGTTAACCTGTCGGCCTTGGTTTCCTTATCTGTATCACGGAGGCAACCGTAACAGTAACATCCCTCAGAGGGTCTAGACTTGTACTGAGCACATAGTGTTCAAAAAGGGTGAGTTTTGTGTTTTGGTGTATGGGGAAAGTTTCTCTTAACCAGTTGGCCGCCCCGCCCCCAGCCTCGCTGTGGCGCTGAAGTGGCGCTTTCTCGTTGGTGCATTTCCAGGTCACTGAAGCGGTGACATTCAAAAGCTACTGTTTCTCTGACCATAAACACAATACTTGGCCAGCGGTTCACAGTTGTCACTCTGGGCTTTTACATTTTGAGCACATGCGAATTCTGTTTAATGACCTGCTCTGTTGTGACTAAGGAGTTTGGTTGTCCTTGGGCCGCCTTCTCATTGCTGTTCATTGTGCTGTCATCCAAATGTGCTGCCTTCGTAGGTATTTTTAAAACTCAGATTACTTGGTGTGCCTAATTTTTTATGGAAATGTGATTTATTTTGTCTTCCTGGTAATAAAGTCTTTTTACCCAACAAGACCAGATTCAGGAGGTTAAAGGTGAGAGTCATGGCGTGCGTTGCCGTGCACGTGGTGTTACTGAGAAAGCGATGTGCGCTCACTCCTCAGTCTTACTGCGGGGCAGGGCTCTCAGCTTGTAAGTGGAGCGAAGACTTCTGAAGGAGCTTTGATTCCTGTGACTCAACTTCATTTTTAGAGGGGAACCTCACTCATTTTAACTTCTGTAATTACACTAACAACTACAGCTGGAATAAATATTTTTGAGAACAAATGTCAAAAATTTTTTATTGATTTTAGAGAGAGAGAGAAACAATGATTTGTTGTTCCACTTCATGCATTCACTGGTTGCCTCTTGTACGTACCCTGGCCCAGAGATGGATGAACCGCAACCTTGGCGAATCCGGATGACACGAACCAACTGAGCTGCCCGGCCAGGGCGAGAACAGACTAGCTCCTGGCAAGCGTCTAGCTAACATTCAGGGCGATGGGTGCTCTGGGGGGTCGGCATGTTCTACAGGGAGCTGGAGAACACCTGCTAGTTTTATCCAAGCCACATTTCAGAAACGTGGCTGGTGGAAGTCCCTCTAATGTTAACTCCCATCCTTGTGCACTTGACCGTTTGCCATTTGCTGAGTACAGCATGTTTTTAGGTTTGTATTACTATTTAATTTTAACAGCATAAACCTGCCTGCCCCGCACATGCACCTGACCCGGGCTCAAACCCACAACCTTTCTGTGTACAAGATGACATTCCAACCAACTGTGCCACCAGATCAGGGTGACTTCCCTATTTTAAAATTAAACTGCTTGGGCTCCTGGCCCCGTCAGCAAAGGACTCTTGGGATTTCAGGCATCTGACAGGATTTTAGTCATAGCTCTAGCAAATTTGGGATGAGTCATGAAACCTCTTGGGGACCCTTGCAGGTGGGCATTCATCCCTAGCTAGTTTGGAGCAGTCATTACCAGGAAAGCTTCCCCTCTGCTCTGGCTAGAAGCCTGGTCCCAAACAAATCCTGCCCTTGGGCCTAAAGCATTGACATTTGGGGTTGAGTGTGCTAGTAAGTTGATGGGATCTCCCAGGGAACTTCTGCATGAGGGACTTTTACTAAGATCTGTGGGTGACTTTTATGCCCACGCTAAAGTATAGAAGCACTGCCCACAACTAATGCCAGGACACAGTGGAGAGGATATAATATCCCGAGAGAGTTCTTAAATAAATTTAGTTTTGTCACGTTCTTACTGAGTGGTTATTTTTCTCATTTCTTCAGTTGCTACCCATGAAAACTTTGGTCAATGTTAAGTGACCCTCTGCCCCCGTGCCCCATTGGGGTTGTCTTCAGAAAAAGTGTCCCTGGTGGGCATCTGTCTATGTCTTGTGCTAGGCCCAGAAATACTGGGTGCTGCTTGGCTGATCAAACGTTCTAGTCCTGTTGTTACCCTCTAGGGCAATAATACCTCCGCTCATCCTGGGGTATTTGAAAATTTGTGGCTGTGGCCTTCTGATTATCCCTGTTACTAGGGTCACTATTTGTATTGTTGCCTAGAGGTCAAATAGTTAAACACTCTGCCACGTGGGGATAATACAAGTATGTGAAGTGCTACGGGGATAGGCACGGGGCGGTCACCGGTACTTCAGCAGCAGGCAGGTGTTGGGTCAGCCAGCCACGCAAACACTAGGAGGTCCCAGTCAGTTGGCTGAGAAACTGCAGGAAGACGACCATACCCTAGAATGAGCAAGGGCAGATGGAGGAGAGGAACCCGCTGGCGGAGGCTCTGGCAGGTGGAGCAGAACACGAGAAGTGGGAAAGTTGGGCACACCTGGGGAAGCCACTTGGCTGATGGTACTTGGCATGTTTATCTACGTAGGGTGGCTAAAAGGGAGAGGTCAAAACCCAGGTGAGAGCAGTAGAGCTTTCTTTTTAAAGATGCAATCCAAACCTGAGAACATTCCGTGTACATGTGTATGTTACTGTTTTGAACTGTTAGAAAATAACAGTCCACAAGGGCTGTGCCAAGTAACTTCAATCAGAAGTCACACATGACAGTCACAGGACTGAGGACAATAGGCTCTCCGCCATAGGAGACAGAAGCTAGCAAACACTGCTAATTTAATTTACCTCGTAGGGTTTTTGTTGTTTATTTAAAGATTTTATTTATTGTCAGAGGGGAAGGGGGGAAGGAGGTGAGAGAAACATCGATCAGTTGCCTGTTGTAGGTGCCCCAACTGGGGACTAAACCTGCAACCTAGGCGTGTGTGTGGACTGGGAATTGAACTGGTGACCTTTTCACTTTGTGGGTTGAAGCTCAACCAACTGAGCCACACTGTCAGGGCTTTGCCTTTTATTTTTTATTTTTATTTTTGGAATGTAACTGAGGAAACTAGCTATAATTTTAATTTGCTTTTTTCCTCTTAATTACGTCCTTATGTTACAGTGGCTCTGTAATCCGCCACCTTCTGGACGTGCAGGACATGTGCCTTCTCTATGCAGCCAGCACTCAGTGTCAGGAATGTCGGTTCCACAGAGCTGCCCCGGGAGAGGCTCTGTCCGGATGTTGTCTGGACCTCTGTCCAGCAGCTGTAAGGTCCTTGCGTGGTACCTTCAAGTCGATAGATGGTGTGGTATAGTGGAAAGAATGCTGAGCTGGAAAAGGCCACGCGTGTTCCCATGTCTCTGCTTCCCCTGCTTGCGTCGTGGCAGAGGCAAGTTAACAGGCAAACTGCAGCTTTTCTGGCCCTCTCGAGCAGACGCCTGTTGGGTTTTGTGTATGACCCTTTATCTTCTGAATCTTGTGCTTTTTCCTTTTACTGAAGTTCAACCACCTGCTAGTCCCAATCTGTTAAATTTCACACGTGGGCTGAAGTGCTCCAGTCAGCTGGTGGGTGCAGACCCCATGAGGAGGCTGCCAGAGGCCTGAGTCCTGAAGGGTTAAGGCCCAGACTCCCTGGGTGAGTGGTGAGGTCTGGCCCACAAACCACCCGCACACAGGTTAAGCCGCCTGCCGCTAGGGACCTAGCTGGTGCCTGGGGGTACAGAACCGCTTTTAGAGCAGCTTGTTATGGAAACCAGTTTGCAGTTGTCTGAGGGGAATCCAGCCTTAGGCACCCAGGGGCACCAGGAAGACTTGAACTTGACTGTTCAAGATGCAGGTACCGGAGAGGTTAGGAAACAAATACAGATGGTTTGTTTTCACAAATCTGAATGAAACGATGAGTTGTGATTGTACCAATTGAGGAACTTAAGTAACTTTTAAGATGCTATGTAGTTACATTTGTCACTGGATTTAATTTGCCGTGTGGTAAATACATCAGTTACCTAGCTTCTGACTGTAGCTTGAAAGGCAAAGGCATTCAACAGTTCATGCAGAAAATGATATTCTGGACTCCTTCAGTTATGCTGGTAAACAGAACGCTTTGATGACAGGACTTTTGACCCTTTTAACACTGTGGTGGCTGTTTGGAAGTGGTTTCCTATAGTGTGTTTCTGTCTTTTGCATTTTATTTTATTTTTTTCATTTTTAGAGAGAGGGAGGGAGGGAGAAAGATCGGGAAACACACATCAATGGGAGAGAGATACATTGATTGGTCGCCTTCCGTACACGTCCTGACGGGACCAGGCTGCAACCCCTGCAAGTGCCCTGACCTGGGACCGAACCAGTGACCCTTCACTTTGCAGGACAATGCCCAACCAGCTGAGCCACACCCGTGAGGGCTAAGTCTGCAGTTTTTGAAAAACTCTGCTCTACAATGTAGTCCAGGGGTGTCAAACTCATTTTCATTGGGGGGGGCGGGCGGCGCACGTCAGCCTCCCGGTTGCCTACAAAGGGCTAAATGTAATTTTAGGACTGGATAAATGTAACTACTCCTTAACTAGGGGCAAGGAGCTCGGCGCTGCCGCCGGGTAGAAACAAGGTGCCCGGCCGGATAAAACAAGGTGGAGGGCTGAGTTGGCCTGCGGGCCTTGTGTTTGCCACCTGTGATGTAGTTGATCATTTCAGTCACAAAGGTAGAATGTCGTAGCTAAGAAAAGCCCTCAGAGGTCATCTGACCTAGGAGTCCCTGAGTTCTACTCCTTGCCTAGTCCTGGCCTTGTCACAGGAGGGTCACCTGAGACATTTAAAACAATAGATTCCAGGCCCAACGCCAGAGAGAATAGAGTAGAACACAGGAATCTATGTTTTAGTGATCTTCCTAGACGCTTTGTATGTGCGGCCAGGTTTGAAGCATCTGGGACACAACCCTTCCGCTGAGAAGACTCTAGAACGGCAGCTGTTTTCTCTAAAAGACATAAAAGAACCTGTCACCACTGAATTTACAGGTTTGGCGTACTACATTTGTAATAGAAATAAGTATATAACTCTTCAAAAATGTATGCTGCAGAAGTCATTTATGCAGTAACTATGAGCGCCCCCTAGTGTTCAGCACTGTCCGAGGTGAACATCAGTGAACAAAGGTCCCTGCCTTCGTGGAGCTTGTGTGCTAGTGGAGGGAGAAGGACAATAAACAATTCATGAGTGAACGATGACCTATGGGATGGGGTGTGCCGGGGAGAAATGAAAACGCAGGCTGGGGTAAGGAGCGTGGGGAGGGCTGGTCAGGGTAGGCCTCTTTGAAAAAGTGAAATTTGAAAGGACCTGAGGAGGCAAGAGTTGGCCCAATGGACCCGTGAGGAAGAGCTTTGGAGATAGGGAACAGCTGGAGCGAAGGCCCTTTGTTAAGGAGCCTGTAGCACAGAGACCAGTATAGCTGATAGGCAGCTGAGGGGCAGAGTGGGCGGGGCTGAGGTCAGAGGTCCGGGGTGGGGAAGCAGCTTGGGTTGGACTTTGGGTAGGCCCTTATAAAGACCGGCCTTTAGTGTGAGCAAAATGAATCACTGGGAAATTATGAGCAGAGGCATCCCATAATCTGACTTACATTTTAAAACCTACTCTCTTCCTGGCTGGTGTGGCTCAGTGAATTGAGTGCCAGCCTGTGAGCTGAAGGGTTGCCGGTTTGATTCCCAGTCAGGGCACACGCCTGGGTTGGGGGCCAGGTCCCCAGTAGAGGGTGTGGGAGAGGCAACTGGTTGATGCATCTCTCACACATCAATATTTCTCTCCCTCTCCTTCTCCCTTCCTTCCCATTTCTCTAAAAATAAATAAATAAAATCTTAAAAAAAAAATAAAACCAACTCTGCTCTGTTGGGGTTGGAGCGGGGTGGGGGGTATGGGTAGAAGCATTGGAAATAGTGAAGAATGGTCAGATAATGGATATGGTTTGAAGGCGAACCAGTAGAATTTCTTTGAATAAATGGATGAGGGGTGTAAGAAAAAGGAAAGTGGAGAATAACTTGAAGTTTTAGCCTAAGCAATAAGCAATAGCAAGTTGCTGTTAATTCAGATGGGGAAGGAAGTATGTAAAGCAGGTTTGGCAGGAAACCAGAATCCTATTTTGGGCATGGTTAACGTAAGACGTCTATCGATCACTCAAGGGAAGATGTCGAGTAGGCAGCCTGCAGTCTGGCGTTTGGGCTGCAGATCCGTGTTTGGGGAGCCATCAGTGTAGATATATCTTGAGACTGGACAAAATCCTAAGGGGTATTTCAGCAGTAAGAAGTCTGGGAAAAGAAAAAGGAATGGGCAGAGACTAAGAAACAGGGACCAAGAGAGTCGGAGAAAAAACAAGAGTTCGTTCTCTTGGAAGCCGTGTGCGAGTGTGCGGAGGGGGAAGGCAGGATGGACTGAGGGGGCTGCTGCCGGTGGGTCAGGTAAAATGCGGACTGAGAACTGGCCGTTGGATTTCGCAGTGTGGGCAGCACTGGAGACTGGGCCCGCGCCAGTGCTGGCAGGCTGAGTAGAGAGGGCTTAAGGCAGAATGGGAGGAGAGTGAGCTGCCACGAGAAGTTTGCTGTCGAAGGGAGCGGAGACGGGGGAAATATCTTTGTTCTGGTGGTTGGAAAGACGCAGTAGAGAGGAGAAGGGCTGTGAGAAAGGGGGCTTGCTGAGACAGGATCCTTGAACAAGCGAGAGGGACGGGCTTCTGGCATACACGCCGGGGGTGGATTTGGATGGGTATGGGGAGGCAGGTACGTTGAGAGGCAGAGTATGAGAGCAGAGGTGGCAGGTGGTGGATGTGGGATGGAGCTCCGTGGGTGTTCTCTCCTGAGTGGTTTCCTCAGTGGAGCTGTGGAGTGATCATGGGGAAGAGGTTTTAGGCGTTAGGGGAATAAAAATCATCTGGGAGAGCCCCGCGCCGAATACGGGGGCAGGACCTTCTCGGTGAAGTTCCCAGGGGCGAAGAAACAGGTGTGAGAGGTGAAGGGCTGTGTCCAAGATCACACAGCTGGTTCACAGCAGAGCCCAGCCTAGCCCAGACCACCTCGTGTCCCGGCCTGGTACTGGATAGGCCCACGTGGAGCTAATCTTTCCCCGGACAGGGTCCTCTTGGCGCCTCCTGGCGGGTTCTCACGACACAGCCTTTTCCGACAGCCAGTTGTCCTACAGCCAGCTCTCTCTCATCTCTGCTCTTGCTCCCTGGGTTCCATCTGTATCTCTGTCCTGTGGATCAGCGATGACCAAACTTAAGGGAGCATTGCCGGGACCCCACCTTGGAGTTTCTGAGTCAATAGATCCAGGGTGGTGTCTGAGAAGGTGCATTTCTAACAAGTCCATCAGGTGATGCTGGAACTGTTACTTCAAGAGCAACGCTTTGAGAACCACAGAACTTGACTGCACTCATCTCTGGGTTTAAGCTCATGAACTTCGAAGGCATCTGTCCTCTGTCATGCCTGTAGGCTCTGGAGCCACAGAAATCTGGGGTGGAATCTGAGTCCTGGCTCTTAATAGCCTTCTCACCTTGGTGAATTTTTCATTTCTCTGAGTTCAGTTTCTTTTCTATCTTGTAATCAGGGGTACATGTTCCTACCCGACTTGGTTATTATGAGCAGTACAAATAAGGGGAGAGACATTATGAGACCAGTGGGCGTTGTTGCCAGTTCCCTCTGTGTGCAGGAAAGTCCCCCTAGCAGCCAGCGGCACACAGCAGGCATCAAGACAGAGGCAGAGAGCGTTTTGCCATGTTCCTGACGTGAGATGATGGGGCTGGAATTGAAGGAGTTGGAGAGGGGATGGCGAGAGTAGAGGTAGCTGAGTGATAACCTGGTCTTTGCAAATTTTAGTCAAAATGACTGCTGTTTGCAAGCAGCCCTGAAAGTTTATAGCAGATTTTCATCTGTGAAAATCATTTGCTAGTGAGGGTGATGGAGGCAAAGAGAAAATGATGCAGTCCAAGGAAATTGGTTTCTGAGTCAGAAACTAACTTTGGCTACAGCGTGGAGGTCAGAGTCTGCAGACTCGGGTCCCTGGTGTGAGGTGGCTGCTGTGGGCAGAGCGCTGCGTACTCTGCGGCGGAGAGGGAGGGCCATTTGTTTTCATCTTCATCCGCTGTAGAAATTACTCAGCCAAGGAGAAGGAAAAGGTCAGGCAAAAATTGAAAAGAGAATGTAATAGCTCTATAAAGCACTGTAGTCCTGGATTTATATGATCAGTGAGTATCTAAATTTCCCCTCCACCCCAGTTATAATTTATTTCATATTTTGCTCTTTCTCTTTTTTTGTCCTTTTTTCTCTTTCTTATTTTTATTTCACATTTTGGACATAATGTACATGGAAGTACAACTCTCAAAAAGTCTCCTATCCCTCCAGAATATTAAGTGTTTTCTACAGATTGATTGTATCAATATTAGCATCCTGGTTATGATATTATACTATACTTTTTCAAAAACAATTACCATTGGTGCCCTGACTGGTGTAGCTCAGTGGGTCGGACATCGTCCTGCAAACCAAAAGGTCACTGGTTTGATTCCTGGTCAGGGCACATGCCCGGGTTGTGGACCAGGTCCCCCCAGCTGGGGGTGTGCAAGATGCAACCAATTGATGTTTCTCTCACATCGATGTTTCTCTTCCTCTCTTTCTCCCTTCCCTTCTCTCTAAAATAAATAAATAATCTTAAAAAATATATTATTAGCATCAGGGAAAACTGGGCAAAGTATACAGGGACCTATTTTTTTTTTTTACAACTACATGTGAGTCTACAATTATTTCAATAAAGTTTTCAATTAAAAAAATGGAGAGCTCTTGTATACCTTTCACCCACTTCCCCTTGATAGTACCGTCTTTCGTGACCGTAATACGATGATCCCAACTAAGAAGTCGGTATTGATGCAACACTACAGACTTTGGACTTCACCAGCTTTTCCACTAATGGCCCTTTTCTGTTCTAGGATCCAGTCCAGATCCCACATTGCACTTAGCCTTGGTCTCATCCGCTCTGCGGTAGTTTTTGGTCTTTCCTTTTCTCTCATGACATGGGTACTTTGGAAGAATACAATCCGTTGCTTTGTGGAAGGTCCCTCAGTTTGGGTTTGTGCGGTGTTTTCTCGCATTTAGGTTGAGTTACTGCATTTTGGGGAAGAACGCAGAGGTGATGTGCCTTCTCAGTGCATCATTATCAGGGGGCATGTGATGCTGATATGTTACTGAAGGGTGGGAGGAGGAGAAGGGATCTGACCTCAGCGACTGTGGAAAGCAGTGTTTGATTGGGAACTGTAAGGCCAAAGACAAAAGGAGCTGCACCCAGACACTGTGTTCTAGTTGGTACATTTGTTGATGACAGTGGGGGCAGGGGAAGAGAGCAGGAGGTGTCTAAGTTAGAAATTCTGAAATTACTTTCTACTTATCCTGGTTATTGAATGATAAGTAAATAGATCGTGGGTAACGAGAACCATGTTTCCTAGTGTTGAAAAGACGGTTGACCAGAAAATGACCCACACGCAAAGGGGAAATGCTGGAGCGAGCGTGCTGGTGCTGGGCGAGAGTGGCTGTATTGGCTGCAGCTTGATACAGAGGCGAGAGAGAGAGAGAGAGAGAGAGAGAGAGAGAGAGAGTGTGTGTGTGTGTGTGTGTGTGTGTGTAGGTTAGTGTAAGTACATACGTTTCCTAGCTCTTTCCGTTGGCGAGGCCCAGGAGCACCACCAGATACCACGGATCACCACCTTAACCAAGTGATTGATCAGGATTAACATCGCCAGTGACAAGACACACTGACATCCTGATGGATGTTTTTATGTTTTATTTATTTCTTTATTTAAAAAAAGATTTGATTTTTTTAGAAAGGGGACGAGGAAGGAAGAAAGGAAGAGAAACATTGATATGCAAGAGAAAGGCCTCTCACAAGCCCCCAACCCCAACCAGGGGCCTGGCCTGCAACCCAGGCATGTGTTTCGACTGGGAATTGAACCAGTGACCTCTTGGTTCATAGACTGGTGCTCAACCCACTTAGCCTCCCAGCCAGGGCATGATGCATGTTCTTGAAAGGTTAGTTGTGAGGAGAGCAGACAGTAGGGCAAAGGGTGGATGAGGAAGTGAGAGTGAGCAACTGGGACTAGGCTGGTAGCGGTGAAAATGTGGTGAGCAGAGTGGGGTTCTGGGTAGTCGGTTCCGCATCCATTCGAAGAGTGGATTGACGAGATTTGTGGGTGGGTTGGAAAGGGGTCTGAGAGAAGGGCATCCAGACTGCCACCTGAGTTCTTGGCTTGAACAGCTGGGAGAATGGCCATGCTAGTTCCCAGTGTGGAAAGACTACAAAAGGAGGAGGTTTAAGGACAGAAAATCAGGGGTTTCATGGTACATATATTTCACCACAATTTTGAAAAGTAATATATCTCAGACCCAGTCTTTTTTTTTTTTTAATTTTTTGAGAGAGGAAAGGAAATAGAAACATCTATTTGTGGTCCCACTTGTTTAGGCATTCACTGGTTGATTCTTCTTTGTGCCCTGACCAGGGATCAAACCTGCAACCTTGGCATATTGGGAGGATGCTCTAACCAACTGAGCTACCCAGCCAGAACTTGAGACCCAAGCTTGAAGAATAAAATGAAGTAGTTAAGAATTACAAAAAAGATTTAACTTATATTTAACCAAAAAAAGGCAACGCAAATAGTCACACGATAGCCACCACGAGGTGAGTGCTGCACGGAGTGCTGCCTGGCCTTGGCCTTGGCCTTGGGAGACGACAGGCAGGTGAACTGGCTCTGGTGAGTGGGGTTTAGGGAACCAGGCAGGGCTTCCTCAAGACATTGGCATTTAAACTAAGCCCTGAAGAGGTAGGTTGGTGGAAGTAGGGTGGGCATGTGTGAAGGACAGGCCGCCGCAGATGGAAGGAACTGCAAGGCAAGGCCATGGGCAGCAGGACAGGCCCTTGGTGCAGGTGAGGAATCAGGTTTGTGTGTGCAGAACCAAGGGGGTGGGGGCAGGGTGGGGAGCGGAGGTTAGGCTTGCAGGGCCTCTCAAGTGATTTTAGGCTCCTCCCAGGAGCAAGTGGAATGCATCAAAGAGTTTGAGCAAGGGATTTTTATTTCTACTTTGCAAGTCCCCTGGACTTCATTGAGAATAAGGAGAAAGAAAAGGAGATTAAAGTTTACTGAGGGATTACTGCGTGCTAGCAAGCTGCTATACCTACCATTCAGCTCTCACCAAGCACAACATTTGGCACCGACAAGGTGCTCAATAATGACTCTAGTGGTTGACGTCACACATGAGGCTCAGAGAGGCCAATCCATCTGACCCAAGACAGCACTACATGTGGAATCCTGGGTTCTGTGTTTTAAAGGTCCTTGCCCGGACCTCCTGCAGTTGCTGTGCAACACCTACCGGGGAGACCACGTGGCCCAGGAGCTGTGCCAGCCAGCCAGAGCCCACACCTGCGGTGAGACCGGACCATCAGTGCTGAAACCCCACGTGTCCTTGCACAAATGGCTCCAGCCTCTCTTCCAGACAGAGCCTTTCTCCTGGGTCCCTCCTCCCAAGAACGCTGGGGTGTGTGCTCCTAGGCTCAAGGTGTGGTGGAGGGGCACCTGTCTGTGAGTACGACTTTGGATTTGTGGTGGCTATGGCCCCACAGGCGACCCTGAGGCCCTTGTGGCGCAAGGCAGAGCCTAGGGTCGTTTCCTAGTTTCTTAATGCTACTGTAAAGAACGATCACAAGCTCACTCTGACATTTCTGGGGGTCAGAAGTTCGAAATGGGTCTCAGTGGGCTGTAAACCTAGGCGTCTCAGGGCTGTGCTCCTTTCTGGAGACTTAGGGGGGAATCCATTTACTTGGCCTTTTCCAGCTTCTGGAGGCCACCACTGTTGCTCCTGTAGCTCCTGGCCTCCTTCCTCTGCCTTCGCTGCCAGTGATCATATCACTCCAGCCTCTGCTTCTGTGTCCCATCGCTGACTGATTCTTCTGCCTCCCTCTTTCACTTACAAGGATGCTCGAGATTATATTGGGTGCACCCAGATCATCCATATAACCTCTTTATCTCGAGGGCCCTTCCCACGTGAAATAACATACTCACAGGCCCCAGGGATTGGGCCGTGGATCCTGGGGGCAAGGGGCATTGCTCTGCCTTCCACGGGTGGGAGGAAAAGGGCGTAGGTCAGGGGCTAGTTTTCCTTGTGCCACCACATTCCCAAGAACTCTGAGAATTCTAAATTCACCATGCCCTCCAGGTCATTATGGAGATATATTTAGCAAGGTAAGAGAATAGGATAGAAGTGATAGGTTTGTTAGTTTAATTTATAACTTTTAAATATTTATTTATTCATCTAGCCTGTCCTCCAATCCTCCTCCCCTCTGGCAACTATCAGTCTTTTCTCTGGATCTATGAGTCTGTTTCTGTTTTGTTTTTGTTTTTTAAAGAGAGGGACACATCAATGTGTGGTTGCCTCTCACACCTCCTACTGGGGACCTGGCCTGCAACCCAGGCATGTGCCTTGACTGGGAATCGAACCTGTGACCCTTTAGTTCACAGACCAGCGCTTAATCCACTGAACCACACCAGCCAGGGCATGTTTCTGTTTTGTTTGTTCATTTATATTGTTCCTTTAACTTTAGATATTTAGACATATATATGGGCCTCAATTTCTGTTCTTCCCATCAGCCTTGCAAATAACAGGAGTAAGCCTAATCCAAAGTCACATGCAGGCGAGTGCCCAAATTAGAACACACAGATTAGCACATGGATCCTCTGTCGTTTCCGCCACCCAGGGCCACGTCTGCAAAGAGAAGATGACAGGCTGCTACCGCTGTTCTACGTGTTTTGATGCTCTGTTTACCTGTCTGCCTCCCTGGTGGTTACAGGGCTGAGGTTTTGAACCTCCTATCCAGAACCTGGCTTCGTGAAGCTTCTAAAGCTGCAATTCTCCTCCAACTAGTTTCTAATCTACTCCTACCTGGCGTACACCAAATAGTGCCTCTTATCCAGACCCTCCTCTGGTTCACTCGGGTTCATTCAAGTTTGCTCCTGTATGGATTCACCAAACAACAGTGCCTCCACTGGGCACACAGGAATGGTCGGTCACTGTCCCTGCCCTTGGGAACTCTCAGGAGGTGCCAGACGATGAAATGGACGGTGGTAGCAATAGATAGAATGATGGGTATGATGCTAATCTGGGCAGATCTGGAAGGAGTGGGGGTTTGGTAGAGACTTTTCAGAGGAAGTGGTTCTCAAGCTGAATCTTAACTAAGAGGCCAAGGGCTGGAATTTTAGGCTGAGGCAGTGGCATATTTATAGGCCCTGAGGCTGACAGCAGTGCAAGTTTGGGGAATCCCAAATCGGTCATGATGACTACAACAGAGTGGGAAGTAGGAGGAGGGAGAAATGAGGCTTAAAGTACTAAAAGCCAGATTGATCCTGATAGACCCATAGGCTTCATGAGGGGCCTAAATGTTATTCTTTGCTTAGCCTCCTTGCTAGCAAGGTATCTGATACATAGCGGGTGCTCAGGAAATATTTGCTGGAAGATTAAATGACATAGAGTACCTGAATACCATAAAGAGGAACCTGTACTCAACCCTGGGGGCCAGTGGTCCCTGGCTGCACATTAGGGTAACTTGAGGGAACTCTAAAAACTAGAAATCTGGGCCACACCCCAAGCCAGTTTAGTCTGAATCTGTGGGGGCTTGGTGCATTGGTAGCATCTTTAAAACCCCCCTGGGTGATTCTAATTTGCAGCCAGGGCTGCAGGCCACATGAGACCCTGGGAGGGATTTGCCCAAAATCAGATCTGCCTGTTAGAAGCGCTCTGAACTGACAATCCGTGAGAAATGAGTGGGGCTGGGTGCAGAGGGCTGATGGCTTTAGTGATCCAGGTGAGAGAGGGAGGGCCCCAGTTAAGGAGTGGAGAGGCAAGTGGGCCTTGAGAGACTCAGAAAGACACAGTCAAGAGGATCTGGTGACGGATGCACAGGCAGGAGTCCAGGACGGCCTCCTGGCTTCAGGTGTGTGCGATCCAGGTGCTGTTTCCCGAAATCGGTAGTACTGGGCAGAAGCACGTTCATGGCTGGCTGCTGGCTTACTGGCCTTCTCACTGCTAAACTGCAGGCTTTCCCGAATCTCCTTCACCCTGGCTCAGACCCTGAGTCATTCTAGCTTTTTTTCTTCTTCTTTCCATCCACTTGGGGTGGGGGTCACTTCTCCCACAAAATCTGGCTGCAGACAGATAACTCTGTCCTCTGTGCTGTCTCAGTGATACACTCTGGGTCTATTTCCCTTTTTAAAAAGTAGCATAGGAATAAGGGTCAGCAGGGAGAAAGTTTCCCCTACTGTTAAAGTAAGAACATTTGGAAAATACTGAGCCCTGGCTGGTGCAGTTGAGTGGATTGTGCATTGGCCTGCGAAACGAAAGGTTGCTAGTTCAATTCCCAGTCAGGCACATGCCTGGGTTGTAGGCCAGGTCCCCAGTTGAGGGTGTGAGACAGGCAACCAATCAATGTTTCTCTCAAACATGGATGTTTCTCTCCCGCTCTTTCTCCCTCCCATCCCCCTCTCTCTAAAAATAAATAAATAAGTTCTTTAGGAAAATACTGGGAAAAAAAGGAATCACTGACATCATGTCCACGTACATCCAATCAATGCCATCATTCTGGTGTGTTTCCTGTTCCCCTCCCCCTTTTCAAACTAGACATAGATTATTTTGTTCCTTTTATGGTTGTAATCATACTGAAAGTGAACTGATTATAAAAATAACAAGGCAGCTTAAGGGAGACAGCTCGAATGTGGTACAGAGAAAGCAATAGAAAAACATACCCAGTGGAGGCAAGGGTGTGGAAAACTGGCCCTCCCTACAGTGCTGGTGGGTGTGTACATTGCGAGAGCCGATCAGGAGGGCCGTTTGCACGACCTCAAAATCTTCTTCAAATTATTCTCCAGAATGAAAGAAATATTCAAGTGCACAAATTTAGGTGAACGAGGATGTTTGATGCATCAAAATTTTTTTTAAAGATTTTATTTATTTTCAGAGAGGGGGAAGGGAGGGAGAAGGAGAGGGAAAGAAACATTGATGTGAGAGAGAAACATCAATCCGTTGCTTCTCATATACACCCTGACCTGGGGTCGAATCCGCAACCCAGGCATCTGCCGGGACAGAACCAAACTCGCGATCTTCCGCTTTGCAGGGTGACACCCAACCAACCGAGCCACACTGGTCGGCGTGATGCATCAACTTTTTAATAAAACAAGGAAACGCAGGAGAGGACCTGAATGTCTGCAAGGAGATAAGTTAAATAAACGATGGTACGTCCGCAGAACTGGACCGCCACACTGGTGAGGAAGGCGCTTGACAGCGCGGTGTGCGTTGCGCGGGGAGGCGCAGTGCGGGGTGGCAAGTGGGCTTCCACTTCGGTGTTACAGGCAGACACAACGTGTGCGACTTGAAAGAGTGGCGCTGAACTGTGAACCGGTGACCACGAAGAGTCCGTTGGCCTGGCCCGGGAGGTGGGGACTGAGCTGCAGCAGCTCCGAGGCCGCCTGTGCTGCACGGAGGTTGGAGGTTC
The DNA here is from genome assembly GCA_039655065.1 of Glossophaga mutica. Taxonomy (NCBI): domain Eukaryota; kingdom Metazoa; phylum Chordata; class Mammalia; order Chiroptera; family Phyllostomidae; genus Glossophaga; species Glossophaga mutica. Next base: position 14,688,308 of record CM077307.1, read on the forward strand.
GGGCTCTGCAGGGAGACTGCTGCCTTCCAACCTCTTCCTAGCCCGTGACCGCCGACAAGCCGTTAACCTTTGCGCCTTCGTTTTCTCCCGGGTAAAGTGGAAATAATTGTTTGCGTCGCAGGGTTGGAGTGAGAAATGACTTAGTTCACGTACAACACTCAGCTGCGATTAAGCATATGAATGCGTTGAATCAATATTAGCTGAGTCTGAGATATGCGAGTTCCATTCCAACCTTGCCACTCACTGGACAAATTGCTTAACTTCCGCCCTGACTGGTGTGGCCCAGAGGGTTGGGTGTCCTCCCGCAAAGCGAAGGGTCCCGGTTGGATTCCCTGTCGGGGCACATGCCTGGGTTGCGGCCAGGTCCTTGTTGGGTGGCGGCGTGGGAGAGGCAGCCAATCAATGTTTCTCTCTCACATGGATGTTTCTCTCCCTCGTCCTCCCTTCTCCTCTCTCTATAAATAAACAAGCAAACAAATAAATAAATAAAATCTTTTAAAAAATGGCTGAAGTGGTAAATTAAAAAAAAATTTAACTTCTCTGGGCCTCGGTTTCCTGCAGGGTTGTAAGGACTTGGGATCGTGGTGTGTAAACGCATCGCCGAAGGAATTGTTTCTGGCTGTAGTTCCTGGCCCCACTGTCGAGTCGGGTAGTGCCAGACCCCGGGGTTTATCCGGGCCAGTGGATCCCGTAAATCTCCAGTTGAGGGGAGCGCACTTCACGGCCATGGGGCCTAGGGAGCTGGCGGAGGCCGCACCGCGGGGGGCGGGCCAGTGCTGCTGCTCAGCTCCCGCCACGTGTCGCCCCACGGAGGCTGGGTCAAGAGCGGCCAGATTTTACTGTTTTCCCAGAGAAGTTGTGAAATCTCTTGATTTTTAACTTTTGGCAATTACTTCAATTTTGTAAACACTGTGAGGGCAAACAAAACGTGGCAGGAGGCCGTTTTTAGCCTCGGAGCCGCCGTCTGCTACCTCCGCTCCGCCTTTCTGCGCCCGGGGTAGCACAAAGTTCCTGGAGCGCCGCTTGTACCTGTCGGCGCGCCTTCCGTGCGTGGTCAGGCCTCTTGCTCTGCAGCCTCGGCTCCGAACACGTTCTGATTCCCCCTGGTGGGTTTGAAATGCCATTGGGGTTTTTATTTTCACTTCCCTGGTCACTATTGCGAGGGAATATATTTTTGTGTATCTAGAGACGTTTCCTCTTCCTCAGTAAAGTTTTTGTTTCAAGTCTTTGGATCATCCTGTAATTACTGATAGATTTAGGGCTTCCCCAGTGGAATTTTTCTTTTGAATAACATCACCATCACTAGACTGGACTTCTTGTTTAGGTTTGGGGCTGTCTGCACATCTTAGGAGGCCCAGCAATAAACACGTATTTGAATGAATCAAGTGCTGTTTCCAAGAGCCTGGCGTGTCTTTATTTCGCAGTCCTCGGCACAAGTATTATTGATTTAGCTACGAACTTACTTAACCAGCACAGCCCCCCTCCTCTGATGAGAAAACAGAGGTTTGTCTGGGTCTCACCCCATTGGAACCGGGAAGTAAAAGGAGGAACTGGCTGGCTGCACAGGAGCCGCGATTCTCTTAGCTGACTGGGGAAGTGCCTGCCAAAGGGGGTGCAGGTACTGGAGCTCGAGAGAGGGCCGGGGTGGGGCTCCGACAGCCAAGTGCACCGAGACTGTTCCAAGGCGAGGGCAGAGCCGATGAGCCCAAGACGCCTGGTTTGCACCTGTCCTGGCGACACCGGGAACTGAGCGTGCCCTCTTTCCCAGACCCGGAGTTATCCCTCCTTCCAGAAAATCACGAAGTGAAGCCCCTCGTGGTGAAGCAGCAAGAGCATCGTTTTCACAGCTGGAGGTCTGGGTTCCAGTCCTAGTGGCTGCCATGCCCTCAGCAAGCCTCCGTTTCTTTTTCTGTAAAACGAGGACAGTTGTACCCCACTCGCGACGTTTTCCTTTGCATGGGAAGACATCTACAGCACCCACTCCTGCTTATGCCCCCCACCAGCGTTTTGCTGTTGTTGCAACTGTACCTCCCCTGCCTTCACACCAGGTCAGAGCAGCTGCTTACCCGGTGCGGAGGGATCGGACACCGTGTTTGTCCGTCTTAGCAGCTGTGCTCCCACCAGTGGTCTTCCTGTGGGTTTGCCTGGTCTTCACCTGTGGTGGCAGTCTCTCTGATTCTTGGTTACCCAGCGGCTTCTCGAGAGAGTAAGTTCCTTGAGGGAGGTCACGCTGTCTAAACACAGTGGTTCTGTGTGGCTGAAGGTCATGCAGGTTTGAACATAGCGGTTCTGTGTGGCTGGTCTTGCATCTGTGTTCAGATAGGTTACCTGCCTTTTGTCCTCTGGCCCTCCAGGCTGAATCGGGCCTTCCTTCTTTGCAGGTCTTCCTTCTCTCACTCACTTGGTCAGCTAAGCTTGACGGTCCCCCTCTGCACCAGGCAGAGGCTCCTGGGATTCATTAACAAAGTGTCCTTTCCCTAGAGCAGTTCACAGGCTCGTAGGAGAGACAGACCCAAGCATGCAGACAGACGTGCTGACTATGTAGGGAAGCTGTGAGGAAAAGCACCTCGCTTGCTTTGGGAGTCAGATGCCAAGGACGGTTCTCGAAACCGGTGGTGACACCTGCATCCTTAGAGTGTGCGGGTGTCCAGTGGAGGGACTGGGGCTTGGGGCGGAGGCATGAAGGAGAGGAACAGTGCGGTGTGTGCAGGGCAAAGGCCAGCAGTTGGTTTGGCTAGAACATAGGCAGGGGCCAGAAAACAGAGGACTTTCTAGTTGGTTGAACCACAGAAAATTGTAATTTTTGTAGGCCAAAGCGAAGTAATCAGGTATCATCCATTTCTTATGGTTCAAGCGAATACGTCACCCTAAGGTTCTTGGATCTTGGTGTTTCTCAAACTTCTCTTTCTTGAACTGCCTTAAAGATTATTTTTACCTTATATGAGTTTCTACCACTAAGCATCCACTTAATTTTTATTTAAAAAGGCTTACTTTCTTTACTTACGTAAATTTATTCTATTTACTTAAAATTTTTTAAAATTAATTTTAGAGAGAGAGGGGGAGAGAGAGAGAGAGAGAGAGAGAAACATCAATTTGTTCTTCCACTTACTTATGCATTCATTGGTTGATTCTTGTACGTGTCCAGATGGGGATTGAACTCACAACCTTGTCATATCTGGATGACACTCTAACCAACTGAGCTACCCAGTCAGGGCTAAGTAAATTTATTTTAAAAGGAAATTTTGTCACTGTTATTGTTATCATTACTTTGCCCAATTAACCCTCCTCAGTTAACAAATGAGGAACCAGGTTTCTGAATTTTGATTTGTCATTTACCACATTGAGAGATTGAGCTAGTTGCTCAGTCTCTCTGAGCCTTGGGTTCTCATCCTTAAAATGAGATGGTTGGAAGGTGGAGAGATACTCAGAAAGGTGGCACAGAACTGGGCCTTCCGGAAGGCACTGGACAAGTAGTAGTTATTCTTACGCCCACGAGGTGCTTTCTTAATCTTCTCTACTTAACTCAGTGGTTTTTAATCTTTTTCCCCCTCAGTGAGAGGAGGGAGGTGTGGACCTCTTTGAGATCTGTCATTTGTGGACACCCAAACTCAGACAGTTCATAGACCTCTTCTGACCTTGGAGGTGAAAAGTTAATCAGTCCGGACTTAATCCAGTCAGTCCCTGTTTCCTCCCTCTCCCTCTTCCTCCCGTTCTCTTACCTGTCTAGCCGCATCAGCTCCCAGCTACCTGCCTTTAGCTTATACTTTTTCTAACAGCCTCATCCCAAGGGCATTCACAGCAAAGACCACGTCCATACTCTCAGTTTCTGGAGCTGAGGGCACATGGCATCACTCAAGTTTCCTAATCAGTTTTCTCAGATGAATTAAGACAATCTTATTGGTTGATAACACTTTGCTGTCAACACATCTAATGTCATTTAATCCACAAAACAACGTTGTGAGGTAGATCGTTATCTGCTCTGTTCTAGGCAGTTTTAGCCACAGTGATTTCTTGGTAATGGGAAGAGAGGACTAGAAACAAGAACTCTGGCATCATTTCAAATTGTGATGAATGCCGTGACAAAAACAAAACGAGATAAAGAGCTAAGGGAAATCATTTAGGTGAGCAATTTTCAAACTTTCTCATTTCATGGCACACACGTATAAACTGATTACTGAAAGTATATGGCACACCAAAAGTTATGTTTTTCGCCACTATGACAAAAGTAGGTATAATTTTGATTCATTCACACGGGACGGCTATTGTTGTGTTGGCTTGTCATTTTTTAATTTGACAATCTAAGGGAAAAGAGGTCAGTGCCCCTGACTGAATAGTCAGGTGTTGCATTAAGGAAAAAGAGATTTTATTTATTTATTTTTAGAGAGAGGGGAAGGGAGGGAGAAAGAGAGGGAGAGAAACATCCATGTTTGAGAGAAACATTGATTGGTTGCCTCTCGCATTCCTGCATCCGGTGACCTGGCCTGCAACCCGGGCTTGCGTGCTGACCGGGAATTGAACCGGCCACCTTTCAGTTTGCAGGATGATGCCTAACCCACTGAGCCACACCAGTCAGGGCAGGTGTTGTATGTTTTGAAACTTCTTGGGCCACACCAGTTAAAAATTGCTGATTTAGATTATTACCTGGATACAATTTATATAAATTCATAAAGTATCAAAGTATTTACTTGTTACTCTTTGGTTTTTATGGTAACTTTTTTTCCTGGTAAATACAGATTCTCCAGGGGCTGCTGCTGTCGGGCCTCTTTAGACAAAGGGCCTCAGAGGGTTTCTAGGGTTACATTGTCAGCGGGGATTTAATCCAGCGGCAAAGCAGTCCGTGAAAGGTGTGGATTTTGAACTTCAGACACCCTTCCCTGGAGCTGGCAGTCTCCACTCGTATGATTATTTTTGAGGAAGGCAAACGAATCCAGCCTGTGAAACCCGGAAAGATGCCATCCCTGAGTAAACAGCCAAGTGAACATGTTTGAAGGATGTGAAACAAAGATGAATATAGTCAATTCAGAAAAACGAGCCTGCCGGGGAAAAGAACAGTGGCCACAGCTGTGCAGCACAAGCCGCCCAGACGGACGGCGCGCTCCGCATTCTCCTTCGTGGTGGAGCACAACACTCCCTCTACTGAGGGCATGAACTTTCCCTAATAACTGCTGCCCTAGAATTAAAAAAAGCAAACCCACCAAATGCCAGTTACTTTACATGACATATGAACAAGCCTCACAAGGATTCTGTAAAGTAGGAGGAAACAGTGTCCGTGAGTTTCAATAACTTGACCTGGAGCCACAGTTAGCACTGGTCATAGAATAGGGGCTTGGAGATCAGGTTGTCACTGATTCCCCTGCCCTGTGTCCCTTACACCCCATCTTCCAATCAATCTGAGAGGCTGCCTGCCTGGTAAGACAGAGGAGTGGCAGAGCGAGGCCAGGAGAGGGCCCAGGGGAAGCCTCCACCCACCCGTGCTCCTCCACGCACCGTCCAGCCCACAGACTCTCACTTGACTGTTCTGTGAAAGGCAAGGGCTCCTTGTTCTATTGAGGACAAGATGGTTGGTGGGTTTGTTTTTGTCTTTCTTTAAAAAAAAAACACATTTTTTTATTTAAAGATTTTATTTGTTTTATTTTTAGACAGAGGGGAAGGGAGGGAGAAAGAAAGGGAGAGAAACATCAATGTGTGGTTGCCTCTCAAACACCCCTTACCAGGGACCTGGCCCGCAACCCAGGTATGTGCCCTGAGTGGGCATGGAACCGGCGACCCTTTGGTTCACAGGATGGAGCTCAATCCACTGAGCCGCACCAGGGTGTCTTTCAGTTTTTTAAAATGACTCTAGCACCAGGCAACCTGAGATCACTCTTTTCCAAAATTAAAGTAAGTAGCCCATGTTTGTCACAAACACTCAGAAGTGTGTATAGCAGAATACAAGAGCTTCCCTGACACTCTTTCTCCCCGAGTATGGCCTTAGACACACCTTCTGAGCCGACCAAGATGGAGCTTTTAATGCCTCTCATGGGGCACTGTCATGCTGGCAAAAGAGCTAGGGAGTCCTCGGGTTTTATATAATACTCTGGGCTAGCCTTAAATTTAATACTGAATTTAGTTTTTAACAAACCTTCATGAAATGTGTGTGGGGTGTTGATCCAAGATGGGCAGAACAGCTTCTGACCTAGGCTGTTGAGCACCATTGTGTAAATCAAGGATTACAATGGTAATTCCCAATGAGCATGTACACTGTGGCATTTTAAGAAGTGGTTAAAGCCCTGGCTGCATAGCTCATTTGATTAGTGACATCCTGATACATCAAGATTGTAAGTTTGATCCCTAGTCAGGGCACAGATGAGATGAGAATCAACCTGTGAGCTCTAGCTGGTGTGGCTCAGTGGACTGAGCACCAGTCTGCAACCCAAAAGGTCACTGGTTCGATTCCCAGTCAGGGCACATGCCTGGGTTGCTGGCCAGGTCCCCAGTTCCAGGCACTTGAGAGTCAACCAATGTTTCTCTCACACATAGATCTTTCCCTCTTTCTCCTTCCCTTCCCCTCTCTCTAAAAATAAATAAAATCTTCAAAAATAAAAAAAAAAGAATCAACCAATGAATTCGTGGAATAAGTGGAACAACGAATTAGTATTTCTCTTTCTCTCTAAAACCAATAATTGAAGAAATGGTTAAAAACTTTCTTTTTAATCGGAAAAACGCAGACCTAACTAGCTGATCGAGGGTAGTCATATATCCTGTTCGAGTGTAAGAGTTCTCCACTTTGCAGGTAATGCCGACCTGGACGCAGGGAGCGGTGGGGCGGGCTGTGTCTGGAAGGCCCTGGCAGCCCGCGCTGTTTCTTCTCATTCTGGTTGTTGAGCTGCCCCGGGTACTGTGCGCAAAATGTTCCGCGTGTCCTGAGTGTATGCCAGGTCAGTTAGTCAGCAATGCTGCTTCAATGGTAGGTTCGTTTTCCTTTGCTCCAGTGCTACATTTTCAACATGGAAGGAATTTAGAATGTAAACGCATTCGCCATACAGAGGAGGGAGACTCGAGGGCCTGGGCCAGGCCGAACCGCTCCCCTGACGCCCAACGCAAGGCCTTTGCCGTCACAGCCGCTACCGAGTCGTCTTAGGCACCAGGGGTGGTCGTCAGTCTTGTGTGGACTTTCTGCCCACGGCTGATGATTTCCACGGGGTTGTTCCAGCAGCAGAGACTTAATGTTGGGCAGCTCAGTCACTGCATTCGATAAACAGCCCAGTGACAAGTCAGAAAAGTAAACCGACGATTGACCAGGAAAAGGGTCGGCCGGGCCGCGGAGGGCGCGGCGCTAGGCGGCGGGGCGGGGACACGGCGGGGGGGCGGGGGCTTCGCAGCGGAGCGAGTGTGTGAACGCGCGTTTGAAGAACAGCTCACATTGTTTCTTTTTCCAGAGCAGCGACCTGGAAGAGTCTAGTCGCTCGTTCGTGCGTTCCCTCACTCACTCTTTCTTTCTTTCATGCCTACGTACCAGACACGGTTTGGGGGAAATCCAGACGCGCGTTATTACCTCCCGTAGCCAAGCTGTTTGACCTGACCCCAACCCTTTCTCCTCTGGGCCTCAGCCCCCCGACCTTTTCAGAGACGGGCCTTCGCCGCGGACGCGGACTATGTAGATCCAAACCCCAGCCTCGTCCTTTTCCGTTCCTTGACCACATGCAACTTCGCTCGGTCTTCGCGAGCCTCAGTTTCCCCATCGGTGAGGTGGGCTAGGAGAACCCACCGCATCGGGCTGCACTGCGGGCGAAACCGCCGTAGCGCTCGACCTGGGAGGCCGCAGCCGGCGATCCCCGCGCGTTCCCGCGGCGGCGGGCGGACCGGCGACGCTGACAGGTGTTACTCGGGGCGTGGCTCACGGCCGCCGGGGGTGGGGCCAGCGTTTGCGGAGCTCGGCTCCGGCCCTGCGGCCTCCGTCTGTCCGGAGCAGACCCCGGAGCGTCTTCCAGGATTCGGCTCCGCACACCGAGGCCGCGAGCGCGGCGGCTCCGAGCGGCCCGCGCGGCGCCAGGGCGCCGGGACCGCGCGGCCGCCGAGTGGGCCTGGAGCCGGGGCCGGGGCCGCCGCTCCTGGGGGCGGGGCCTGCGCCGCCGGGGCCCCCGCGCCCGCGCCCCGCACCTGCCCGCCCCGCCGAGGCCCGGAAGGGGCCGGCGGCGCTTCCGTCTCCGCCGGGGATGCTCGGAGGGCGGAGCCGCGGCCCGCGGACGCGACGCGAGCCCAGTTCCGGCGAGGAGGCCGCGCCAGTGACAGCGATGGCGGCGGAGTCGGCGCTCCAAGTTGTGGAGAAGCTGCAGGCGCGGCTGGCGGCGAACCCGGACCCGAAGAAGGTGAGCGGGCGGGCGCGCAGGGCGGGCGGGCGGGCGGCGGCGGGCGCTGCCCAGTAACGGTCGCGGGCCCGGGCGCGGCCGCCCCCAGCGCCGGGGCCGTTGGGGCTCGGACTCGGGGCCAGGCCCGGGAGCGCCCGCCGCCTGGACTCGGGAAGTTCGGGCCGTCGGCCTCTGCCCGCGCGGGGGCCTCCCGCCGGCGGGCGGCGGGCGGCGGGGCTCGGCGGACCGGGGCCCCCGGGGCCGGGCCCCGGGCGGACAGGGGCTCGCGCCGTGCGGACCCCGCGGGTCGGCGGCGCTCCCCGGGTCCCCGTCGCTGTCCCGAGCCGGCGGTTCGCCGTCGGGAGGGCCCGCCCGGAGCGACGCCGGCCCGCGGCTCCGGCTGCTCGTTCGCAGGGCGGCGGCGGCGGCGGCGGCGGCGGCGGGGAGCGCGGGGGAGGCTGGGCTCGCGTGCGGTCCCGCGTCTCCGAGGCGTTCCTGCTGCTTTCCGGCCCGACTCTGGGGCGAGGACCGCCGCACGGCCTCGGCGAGTCCCTCCAGGAGCCGGGCCACGCAGGCCGCACGCCCCCCGGCGGCGTACTGCCCAGAAACTTAGTTCGCAGTCGGAAGCAGGGAAAAGCGGTTGGAAGTTGCGGGTAGATTTCCTTCTGGCCTCGACCGGGAGGCGAGAGCGGCCCTTCCCGGTTCGGCGGCGGGCGGCGGGCGACCATCTTTACTTGCACTCGGCTAGTTTGGTTTTATTTCTAAAACTGGGTCCTTAAGTTGCACGCGTCCTTCTCCCTCCCGCTTGCTGGCGCCCAGCGTCTCAGTGCCGGGTGAGGGGCGAGGTCGGCATTTCTTGAAACTGCCCCGCACGGAAGAAACCCCCCGGGCCCGACGTGCCGCGTCCGCGCGCCCCTCGGAGGGAAGGCGGCCCGCGCGGTGCGGGCGGCGCGCGGCGGCGGGACCCGGCTCGGCCCCTCCACCTGCCCGGTCCCGGGACTCCGCGCCGAGGCGGGGGCGCGGGCCCGTGGGCGGTGCGCGCGCGGTGGGTGTCCGCGTCGCGGGTCCCGGGCGGTCGGGAGGGGCCTCAGTCCCCTGCGCCGCGTTCCCAGCTCGTCGGAGGGGCGGCTTTCCCTGGGTTTCTTAGGGCGGCACGAAGAGCCTCCCCGCCGGGCCGCTCCCGAGCGCTCCCGGTCGCACCGAGCTCCAAGATCCACTTATTTCGGAAGCCATTTTAGTTTTAAATCCGTGAAAACTTAAACCCTTCCCACTGCTCTGTGTTACATTTGCTGTTGTGGCTTCAGTACCTAGTGGCCAGGCATGTTTACAAGTTTCTTTTTACAATAACCCTTTTTGGACATCTAATAAACGTTCATTATTTGAGTACTAGTTCGTTTTCCTGAACACTCTATGTCTGTGACTGATCTTTAAACCTTAAAGCAGTGCTGTGTAAATCCATTCCCCCACCCCAATTTTGGTCTGTCAGGTTTATAAAAATGCACCATGCATTATCTATGGTCATTCTCCCACTGGAATTTAATTAAGTTTAATTTATTTAATTTTAATTTTATTGTATTTTTCCATTGTCATTTTCCGTATCCCCTTATTCCGTATCCCATATCTACCCACCCCTAGAATTTAAATTTAAAGAATTTAAAATTTGAAGTAGCTTTTCTAGTAGTTGATGTGCACGGGATTTCAAATTAGGAAACGATTTGACTTCTCATCCTATTTGAACTACTAGCGATTATTGCCAGCATTTGGGCTTTCTCTTACCAGACAGGAATCGCCCTGCACTTCTGGCTTTTTGTAAGTGAGCATAAAAAGATGAAAAAACGTTGGGAGGTGATTTTTGCAAAGGGCGCACTAGCTGCTGTTCAGAAATGAGCTAACTGCAGGGGGAAACTGCAAGCTGGCACTCTGGCCTTCTCCTCCACCTCCTGTTAACCCAACAAGCTCCCACAGGTTGTTCTTGAAATTGCAAGAAGATTATACAGCAGCACTGGATTTGCAACTAAATGTTGATTTCAAACCATTATTAGCCAAAGAGTGAATTCCACACCTATGTTCATGGATTTCCTGGTATTAAGCATTGGTAATAACTGTAACTGTTTGCACTTCTAAGTCCATCTTACGGTTGAGGAATTGGGGAAAAGGTAACAGGCAGAGACCAGGGTTGCTTGGTTTCTACTATTTCATGGGAAACAATTTTCATGGTTGGCAAAGTTACCTGTCCATGTTACATTTCGTTAATTCCATTACATTTGTTACATTTTGTTACACGTTGAATGTGAAAACTGCCCAGAACATGGTTTGATGGTAGGTGGAGAGTAGGGAGCCAACATTATGAACATCTTTCGCTCTTTGGGTTGAAGGTGTTTGTGAAGGACAACGCAAATTTCTAAGCATGTGTTGTGCGAATGTTTGACATCTCTCGGTGAGCAGTTCCCGCAAACTCTACACTTGGTCTGTTGGTTTAACAGCCAATTCCCATCCACCTGAGGATGCCCAAAGTGCTTTTTCCTTGTTCCTGCTTTTTTTTTCTTGAACCTCATTGAAAATAGAGGGGCTTTGAAGCCCTTTTTCTCTTACATTGGGCTAAATCATTTTGAAAATCTCCAGAGTTTTAGTTTTGTCTGCTATTAAGCCACTTCTACTAACCCAAAGCAAACCAGAACGGTAGCATTTACTCCTCCAGCTAGTGCAGGGGTGTCAAACTCATTTTCACCGGGGGCCACATCAGCCTCATGGTTGCCTTCAAAGGGCCAAAATAATTTTAGGACTGTATAAATGTAACTACTCCTTAACTGTTAAGGAGTTGAAATTATATTCAGCCCTTTGAAGGCAACCACAGGGCTGATGTGGCCTCCGGTGAAAATGAGTCTGACACCCGAACTAGTACTGGGCTTTGAGGCCCATCCTTAAGGTTGGCTTCGTAGAGTTCCCAAGTACCCTTTGTCCCCATGGTGACCTCCTTTATGATGTAGACTCTAAACTGTGGCACTAAGGAGCTTTTGCTTTGCTTGGGGTATGCTGAGAGGCACATGAGCTACAGCTCTATTTCCTAAAGACAATGTTATGTTGGATGTTTCTCCCGGCTTTGTAGTGCACTCGGTGGTAGATATATTTGACTAACTGGCACAATGGACAAGTTACCTAACCTCACTGAGCTCGGTTCAAATATCTGTAAAATGGGGAGAATAATATCCACTTTATAGAGGTAGAGGTGGTTAACGAAGATAAGGTAACATGTAACAACTTAGCATAGTAGCCAACACATAGTAGATGGTATTTAATGTAATTAGGGGAGACAACCTATTTTTAACCTTTACAATGATTCTGAATTTTCCTTTAAGAAAAGGAATTGGCATTAATCTTTGTACCCAGAGCTTGGCTGACAAGAAATATGCATAAACTCTCTCTGATTGGGATGCTGGTGGTGATCAGATCTGAAGTGGAGGCTAATTTTCACTCAGCTGTGAAGGTGAAACTCCCTAGATTCACCACTTGGCTTTTCATTTGCTCCTAGTCAAGCAGCATCACCATTCATGATCCAGGTGCTTGCCTAGTGACCATGTTCAGTCACTGCTGAAGCAGAACAACCAGAAAAACACACTTGCTGCTCCACCTGTAGCACTGAGACATGCCGCTGACACCCTCAGTTCCCCACGGAAAAGGACAGAGCTTGTTATCCAGCGTTTAAATGTGAAGGTCGTCACAGTTATCTTTTTTTAAAAGATTTTATTTATTTTTTAAAAGATTTTATTTATTTACTTAAGGGGGGAGGGAGGGAGAAAGAGGGGGAGAGAAACATCAATGTGTGGTTGCCTCTTGTGCACCCCTTCCTGAGGGCTTGGCCCACAACTCAGGCATGGGCCCTGACTGGGAACTGAAACGGAGACTTTTTGGTTCGCAGGCAGGTGCTCAATCCACTGAGCCACTCCAGCCAGTGTGCAGTTACCTACATTGAACTCCTTGTACTTTGAAGCCGCTGCTTACATGTACCTACACATTTTCTAGAGAAAGGTGTGGCCAGCCATGACTTTTAGTGGAAATGGAGTAAGTAGGAATTGGCTTGTGAGTATCTGTTTGAGGAACAAGGCTAGACATTTAAAGATCTGTTTGTTGATAGATGAAATGATTAATAGTAAACATTTATTGAGCTTCTATAGATTCCAGGCCCTATGGCCAAGGACTGCGCATGGTTTATCCCAGTGAATCCCTACACTTGTGAAGTAGAAACAGGATCCAGTTCTTATTTTGCAGATGAAGTAAATGAGGTTCAGAGAGGTCGCTGACTTGCACAAGATCACCTGGCAAGGAGGTGACAGAGCCAAACTGAAGCCTGTCTCTGACTCTGGAACTCTGTCTTAACAGCCATGCGATCCTGGTTTTGACCTAGTTTTAGGGACTATAGGAAGGAAGTGTGGCCAAACTCAGATTGCTTTGCTCATCTGCCCAGACATTTTGTGTTCACCATTAAGGGCAAAACTCTGATTCTGGCAACTTGAAATTAGTCTTGGCTTCCCATTGTGTCCAAAAAAACAAAAAACAAAAAACAATTCTGTGAAACACTGCTGACTCTGCCTGGAAACATGATACCCTTTTCTTATACAGACCTCTTCTCCAGCCTGGCTGGTGTAGCTCAGTGGATTGAGCCCAGGCCTACGAACTGAAGGGTCACCGGTTCCATTCCCAGTTGGGACACATGCCTGGGTTGTGGGCCAGGTCCCTGGTGAGGGGAGCTTGAGAGGCAACCAACTGTTTCTCTCCCTTCTCTTTCTCCCTCCCTCCCCCTCTCTCTAAACATAAATCAATAAAATCTTTAAAAAAGAGAGAGAGAGACTTTTTCTCTATTTTCCTTGGTGCCAGGTCCACAGGTAATTTTCCTAAGATTAGTACCTTTCTCAAAACTGGGGGAAAATGACGGTTGATGACTTTTTTTAGAGTTGATAGGTTTGATTCCCTTCTCTAAGTCTCATTTCCTGGTGGTGTAGCATAGTGGCTGCACACAGGCAATCTAAAGCCACAGACCTAAGTGACTCTTGCCCCACTTGCATCCTAGGGCAAATAACTTACCTTTAAAAAAAAATCAGCAGGCATTATTTATTTTCTCCACACTTAAAAAAATTGTAAGACATCTGAAAAAAATTAACTATGATAGGCTACAAAATGTATATGATAGAAAAAAGATTATAGGACATATACTAGGGGAAAAACAACTTCAAAACTTTTCGCAAATAATTTACCTTTTCTGAGTCTATTTTCATACTTGTAAAACAGGGATAATAACCATACTTGTTACTGTTATAATACTTAGATAAGTATTTAACCATATTATTCTTGTTTGTTCCAGTGAATGATTATGATTTTATAGAAATTAATGTTTATTTTATGCTCTCTGCAGTTATTAAAATATCTGAAGAAACTCTCCGCTTTGCCTATTACAGTAGACATCCTTGCGGTAAGAACTGTACAGCTTTCGATATTATATAAAACTATATCCCTTACCCTTCCCGCTGGTAGAGATTGTGCAGTAAGATAGAGAGCATGGGCTTTGGAAGTGAAAGAAACAAGACATGGGGCCGTACATTGAATTATTTCATTTATATGAAATGTTCAAAATAGGCAGATCATAGGCAGAAAATAGACTGTGGTTGCCAGGGGGTGGGGAGGAATGGGAGCAATAAGACCTTTTTCTAGGGTGACAGATATGTTCTGGAATTAGATAGTGGTGATGGTTGCACAGTTTTGTGAGTGTTCTAGAAACCACTGAACCGTACACTTTAAAATGGTTAAAATGGGCCCTGACCACTGTGGCTCAGTTGGGTGTCATCATCCCACAAAGCGTAAGGTCCCCAGTTCGATTCCTGATCAGGGCACATGCCTGGGTTGTGGCTGGTCCTGGTTGGGGTACGTGTGAGAGGCAACCAATTAATGTTTCTCTCTCACAGCAATGTTTCTCTCCCTCTTCCTCCCTCCTTTCCCCTCTCTAAAAACAAATAAATACAATATTTAAATGGATAAAATGTTGAATTTGTTGTTATGTGAATTTCATCTCAAAAAGTTTTTTTCTGAAAATGAAAAGAACATTGGTTTTGGCATCAACTAGTCCTGGGTCCGAATCCAAGTTTTGCGACTTTAGTTGTACTTTGTAAAATGGGATAGATTCCTACTTCACAGAGTTGTTGTAAAGGCGATTCAGGTATTGTATGCAAAGCTCTTAGCTCAGTGCCTGAACCTGCCAAAGTCACTCTAGTTATCATTGTAGAAGTGTTTAGTTCAGTATTTCCTCTTTGGTATGCTTTGCTACTGTGTGTCATTAGAAGTTTGGGGTGTAGAAACAAAGTAACTCTATACTGAGACGTGCATGGTATATTTTAGGAAGGCCATTATTGGTTTGTTGAAAAGCAGGTCTGATGTCTTTGAAAATTGTGAACCTATTTCCTCAACCCTCTAACAATTCCTTTGTCCAATTTTTAGGAGACTGGTGTTGGGAAAACAGTAAACAGCTTACGAAAACACGAGCATGTTGGAAGCTTTGCCAGGGACCTCGTGGCCCAGTGGAAGAAGTTGGTTCCTGTGGAACGGTAAAAACATTGCTCTGTAGGTTTGTTCAAGTTCATGGTTAAATCTGACATTTGGAGTGTTTACAGACAAAACTTTTTCTTTATTATTTCTTCTCTGCCTTCTTATTTAAAATATTTATTTTTGCCTTGGCCCGTGTGGCTCAGTTGGTTGGCGTGTCCTCCTGTAAACCAAAAGGTCACAGTGTTGACCCCGAGCTCGAGCAATCCCTGTCGGGGCGTGTATGGGAAGGCAGCCAGTTTGTGCTTCTCTCTGCACCAGTGTTTCTTTCTCCCTTCCCCTGTCTCTAAAAGCAGTGAAAAATTGTCCTTGGGTGAGAATAAAAAAGAAATACTACTTTTTAAAGAAATAAGTTTTTTTAAAAAGAATCAAATTTCTTATAAACATACCATCAAAGACAAATATTATTAACATTTTGGTACGTTCCTTTCTTGTGTGTAGTTGCACACAAACTATATATATAACAGCCCCCCTTTTATGTAACAATTAAATATGCCTCCCTGTTAATCACTTTCATGTCCACAAGATATTGGATTTTTCAGTCCTTTAGTTAAACTCATCATTTTCCATTTTATTATTTGAGTTCCCAGCTTTAAAATTTAGTCGTGTATCTTTTAGTGGAACACACTTACCTTCTTCCCAAGACCTTATTTCTAGCTCTGTATTCTATTCAGCTCTATTGCGAGTTTGGGTTCCTTGACTTTGTCTTCTTAACAAGGATAACACAGATTTTAAACTGCTTTACCTGCATTTTCTTTTATTTAGAAACACTGACCCTGATGAACAGGACTTTGAGAAGAACAGTTCGCGAAAGCGCCCCAGGGATGCTCTTCGGAAGGAGGAGGAGCTCAAGGGGGACTACCAAGAAAACTGGAATGCCTCCAGCAGCCAACAGTGTAGCCCAGATCACAGACAGAAAAAGCACAGGAAACTCACAGAGCTCGAAAGACCTCATCACAAAGGGTCTCACAGTCAGGAGAGGAGAGAAGAGCGAAAGAGGGGTCACAGGGTCTCACCCGTTTACTCCTCAGACCACGAGTCTTCCGATTACGGCCACGTCCAGTCTCCTCCATCGTCTGGCAACCCTCCTCAGGTGTCCGTGGACCATTACAGATCCCCAGATGAGGACCACGAGCCCTTTGCTCCACACCAGAAGCCTGGAAAGGGCCACAGTAATGCCTTTCGGGACAGACGGGGATTCAATCAAGAAAGACAGCTGGCTGAACCCCAGGGGAAAGGGGCTGTGAGTCACAGCAAGGAGCACAAATCTTCCCACAAAGAGAAACGTCCAGTGGATGACCGGGGAGAGGAGAAGCTGCCTTTGAGCAGAGAGAAATCCCACAAGGCCATCTCCAAAGAGGAAAACCGGAGGCCCCTCTCAGGGGACGGCACAAAGGAGAAGCTGCCCTCGGGTGGGACCAAGAAAGAGAAGGAAAGAGAGGGCAGCACCAAGAAGTTTTTATCCCCCTTGGAGACTGCTTCAGATAACCACCCCAAAAAGCAAAAGCACAAAGACTCAGAGAAACCCAAATCAGACAAAAGCAAGCAAAGTCTGGACAGCTTAGATGCAGGAAAGGGGGCCAGAGACCTGCTGCCGAAGGTGAAAGAGAAGGTTTCTAACAACCTAAAGACTCAAGAAAGGAAAGTAAAAACTCATTCAAATAGGAAGCCCGTGGACTCCCTCCCTAAAGGTGAGGAGGCAGACGTGGATGATGAATTTGAGCAGCCCACCATGTCTTTTGAGTCATACCTCAGCTATGACCAGCCCCGGAAGAAAAAGAAAAAGATTGTGAAAACCTCCGCTGCGACTGTCGGAGAAAAAGGACTTAAAAAAAATGATTCAAAAAGCACTAGTAAAAACCTGGACCCAGTTCAGAAACTACCTAAGGTGAACGAAAACAAGTCAGAGAAACTCCCGCCGGCTAGAGCTGATTCAGCCAAGCCGAGAAAGGTAACCCCTTCAGCCCTTTGGTGGCTTCCCGTTCAGAGCATCTGGCTTTGCGGAGCTCCCAGGACCCACCCTGCTGCTGTTCTGCTTGGCTGGCTTTTATGTGTCCTGTTGAATTTCAGTTCGGAGTAATTTCCTCAGGGCCTGTGTAGGCTCCAGGGTAGGGAGCACCCAAGAAAAGCATTTGCTGAGGTGTCCCATTGGGCTGGGCCCATCTGTACGGATGTCCTTCCTGACTTAGGTGGTCAGGCCTGACTGCCGCCCTCCTCCAGCCTGGACCTGCCCGTGGTTTGTCTGCCCCGTCGGCACTGCTGGGAATGGACTGTAGGAGGGAAGCCGTGCCTGTAACAGGGTTCTCCAGTCACTGGTCTCTTCTCTGCAGGTCCCCAGCGATGCATTGCCAGTGTTGCCAGATCTCCCATTACCTATGATACAGGCCAATTACCGGCCACTTCCTTCCCTTGAATTGGTGTCCTCCTTCCAACCAAAGCGAAAAGGTAATTTTCTGTGTCTTTTTTAAATGGAAGAAAGATTTTAAAAATTAATTCAGGATCTGTCATCAGATTTTGGTGCGTTTCAAACCTAATTGCATAGGCTCTTGGGTTTGAATCCAGCTCTGGCTTCTACAAGTTTGGGTTATAACTTAACAAATTATGGACTTCAGTTTCATATTCTGTAAATGGGAATAATAATGGTTTCTGCCTCATAGGACTGTTAAGTGGATTGAAAGCTGATAAAGCTTTTACCTCCTCGTTTTCCCACATAGTAAGTGTTCAGTAAATCTTAGCTGCTGCTGTTAATTTTAGCAGCCTTTTCTTCTATATTTGATGAACATGAGCTTTTTATCTTTAAAAGAAGTCTAGTCTTAATAGCAAAAGAATCAAAAGCCATTTAAGTGTTTCTGAGCAAGAAACACATCCGCACCGCGGCATCCTGTGCAGCTGTGGAAAGTCTCTGTGTGGGCATGGAATGATTTCTAACACGTGGTAGATGAAAAACAATGGTGATAGTGAGTATGTTATTAATTGGTTAGAAAGGAATAAAATTCATATTTGCTTACTTTTGCATGGACTCTCTGGAAGGATACACAAGAAACTGGCAACGCTAGGTGCCTCTGAGAAAGGGAACAGGGAGGCTGAAGAATAGGATGGGAGGTGAGGGTGGCTTGGAGCGTTCTGTAAATTCCTTTCCTGCTTTTCTTGCACTGTAGCACACTCTTCTCCCCAGGAAGAGGAAGAAGCTGGGTTCACTGGACGGAGAATGAATTCTAAGATGCAGGTGTATTCTGGTTCCAAGTGTGCCTATCTCCCCAAAATGATGACCTTGCACCAGCAGTGCATCCGGGTACTTAAAAACAACATCGACTGTAAGTCACATGCTTTTCTCTTGCTCTCAAGCAGCTGGGAACTTATCACTGGGTGGCTTGGCTGCTGCTACTCAATGCTTTTACCTTTCATTCTCTGCAGCAATCTTTGAAGTGGGAGGTGTCCCATATTCTCTTCTTGAACCCGTTTTGGAAAGGTGTACACCTGATCAGCTGTATCGTATAGAGGAATACAATCACGTAAGTATCCTGTTTGGATGGGAAGAGGGCAGTTTTCTTGCTTGTGTCTCCAAAAATAGCTTTGTCTTCTGTGAATCTGTTGCAGCTGAAGGGCAGGCCACCGCTGGGTCACTGTTCTGGGCATGTTTGTTTTGCCAATGGGCCTTTAAACAAGAATATTCTTAGCATCTGTCTCTGGTGTTTTAAGTGGGCCTCTTGGGCCAGAATCAAGGTGGAATTCAAAGGGAGCAGTAAACCCTGGCTGGTGTGGCTCAGTGGATTGAGCGCTGGCCTGCAAACCAAAGGGTCACGGGTTTGATTCTCAGTTGGGGCACATGTCTGGGTTGCAAATTCTCCCCGAGTGGGGGGTGCACAAGAGGCAACCACACATTGATGTTTCTCTCCCTCTTTCTCCTTCCTTTCCTGTTTCTCTAAAAGTAAATAAAATCTTTAAAATTGCCATCACAGAAGTCAAGGGAGAATTCTGGCAGCACAGCATCTGGGATCCAGGCCTGGGACAGCTTTGAGTTGACACTCAGGTGTCTGGTAAATTTTTAAAAGATCACTCGTGACTGGGTGTGTCCTAGAAACATTGAAATCTATCTAAAACTTCTTCTCCTAAAGCTGGAACATATGAATCTGATTCCGTTAGCTGTTCCTCTAATTCCGAGGGGATTAGAGCATATCTGTTAGGTGGCCCCCTTGCCAATACAGTTCAGTGTGGTACTCCGGAAATGCCTGGATTCTACCCTTCACTGATTTTTCTAAAGGAAAGGACTGATCTTAAACTAAGTTTTTGTTGTCCTAGCCCCACAACCTCTCAAAAGCAGCTAGTATAGTGCCTCACACTTAGCTGTATTTTATTTTAGTGACTATGTATTTATTAATTTTGGGGGGCAGGGGGAGAGACAGACAGACACTGATTTATTGTCCACTTATTTATGCATTCATGGGATAATTCTTGTATGTACCCTGGCCAGGGACTGAACCTGCAATCTTGGCATATTGGGACGGTGCCCTAGCCAACTGAGCTACCTGACCAGGGCTAATTTAGTGATTTGATTTTTTTCTAGAACCATGGTATTTTAATGTAATTCTATACGGACCAAAAAATCATTAGGAGAGCCTAGGTAATTAAGGGTGGAAAAGAGATATTTAATAAGAGGGTTTGTGTATAAATGATGTCCTGGTTCTGGTTTTAGGTATTAATTGAAGAAACAGATCAATTATGGAAAGTTCACTGTCACCGAGACTTTAAGGAGGAAAGGCCAGAAGAGTATGAGTCGTGGCGGGAGATGTACTTGAGGCTTCAGGATGCCCGAGAGCAGCGGCTACAATTACTGACAAAGAATATCAAATCTGCACATGCCAATAAGCCCAAAGGTCAGCGGGTGGGCTGGGCAGCAGGGTGGGGCCTGGCAAAATAGTGAGCCCTGTGCTCTGGTCCACAGCCAGGTCTTGGTGGGCCCAGCTGATGTAGGGCCTCTGGCCCCTAAATCTCTTGCATTTGCAGAAGTGGGCCAAAGGTGGGTTTTTTTCTGCCACTGCTAATGCTACCCTACACAGTGGTTTCCAGGTTGGTAAACCCTCAGCTTTGGGAGCACTCGAAAAGCCTTTATCTGGTAACGGTGTAGGTTGTTGAAATAACAGTAGTGTCTCTGTTCAAGAAGGCAGGTATTAATCTCCATATTTCTCCACAGGCCGACAAGCACAGATGGCCTTTGTCGACTCTGAGGCCAAGCCACCTCGTGATGTTCGAAGGAGGCAGGAGAAGTTTGGAACAGGAGGAGCAGCTGTGCCAGAGAGAATCAAGTACGATCTCCACTCCTCTGTGGTTTCTGCAAGCTCAAGGAAGAGAGTCCAAGAGCTTGTCACTCACCTCAAGAAAGCAGCTCAGGCACTAGAAGCAATTCATTTTGGGGGTGAAAGCACAGCAATGCAGAGTGGGTTCTGGAGCCCCAGCTTCCGTGACTGTAGTGCAGCCTGGATGATTATTCCTGCCTCTTGGAGAGAGAAAGATTAAGTGGAAAACGGCCTGGCTTCTGGGAAACATTGTCACTTATGCTTTCCCTTTCCCCATTTAAACAGAAATGGGATTTATTGTATGACTAACTTATTTAATCTAAATCACACTAGCATTTTCAAAATGCAGATTTACACCTAAACAGTGAAGTTAGTTGAGGTTATCATTCATTCTGAGGGGCCATCTGAGTCATTTCCAGAATCTAGGATGCTAAGAGTTCACTGGTCAAACCCATGCAACTGAGTCTTCCTTAAAAAGACCGGTTTCAGATTGCTGGCGCTGCAGGTAGATTTCTCAGGCTAATGACTAACCAGCTCTGCTCTGTGTTGCAGGATTAAGCCAGCCCCTTACCCCACAGGAAGCAGCCATGCTCCCTCCAGTAGTGGCAGCAGCAGCTTTAACGCCAGCCCTGAGAAGCCAGCCTATGATGGCCCGAGCACCAAAAGTGCCCACTTCATGCCCGTGGTCAGCAGCGCTGTTTCCTACGATCCTAGGAAACCAGCTGTGAAGAGTGAGTGACTTGGACTTTCTGCTTAGATATTTCAAAAGTAGTACCTGGGCCCCTTCAATGTTATTACCCCTGCATCATTTGTGTACTGGATGTAGCACATGATGATGCCCTGCACGTAGCTCGTCCACATGTCAGCGCCTCCTTTCCCCTGCTTGCGCATAATGCATGGTATCTTTTGTTTATTTCTAAAGATTTTGTTTTTAGAGAGAGGGGAAGGGAGGGAGAAAGAAAAGGTGAGAAACACTGATATGAGAGAGAAACATCAATTGGTCGCCTCTTGGATGTGCCCTGACTGGGAATCGAACCCAAGACCTTACGGTTCACAGGCCAGTCCTCAAGCCACTGAGAACCACATCAGCCAGAGCTGCGTGTGTATCTCTTCTATACTGCATAGTAAATATTCACTTTGGCACTCTGCTTTATTTTACCTAAATATAAACCATTAACATAGGGCTTATAACTATTATTGACAGCTACATGATAGTCCATCTTACTGAGGTTTTATAACTTTAAAACCCAAGCTTCCAAATATTTATTTATTATATCTAGTTGGGTCTGTTTTGTATTTTATTAACTTGATTACTAGGCTATGCCCAGGATTCTAAGGAGATGCCCTAACTTAAAAGCATTATTCTGCATTCACTTCAAGGCCCTCAGGAGGTAGGAGTCCTGGCTTAAGCTTTGGCTGAGCTCTGGTTAACCAGTCCTCTGGTGGTATTTGCATTGAGCTCGCATTAGATCAATTGCTACAGTAGACAGATGGGCTGGGAAGGGAGTGCTTTCTGCTTGTTTGAGTGTTGGTGAGGCAAAGTTAAATTATGGCTCAGCATGGCCTTTAAAGTCTGGATTGAACTCCAGTTCATCACTTACATATAACCAGGGGCAAGTTGGCCAGTCTGAGTCTTGGTGAGGTTGTCAGAATTAGAGATAGTGATTGTTCTGGGCCTGCCAGGTGCTTGGCAGGTGTTCAGCAGGTGTTAGTGCTGTGCCGATGCTTTTACCGTGCTGTTAGCAGACTGCTACTACTTGCATCCATTTGTCTGGTGGTGCAGAACCAAGAGTAATGAGACTTTGGCTTTGACTGTAAACCACTGGTGGTGTGTGTAAAGTGCCACAGATTTGAAACAATGGCCTTATTTTTCTTTTCACAGAAATTGCCCCCATGATGGCTAAGACGATTAAAGCTTTCAAGAACAGATTCTCCCGACGATAAACTGAGGACTTGCTTTGGAGGTGGAATTTAGGGGTGAGGAAGATAAGGACAGTGGGGGCTGGGGAATGGAACTTCCAAAGGAGACCCGAGTCTTTTGCTTCATGGAAGCTTTGGTCTCTGAGTCCTGCGCAGTTCGCAGGTGTTGCATCTGTGAACCTATGTGCTGCAGCCACTGCCTCCCCACTTGGAGAATACTTCAGAATTCTGAAGAAGATGTGAAGCCTCAGTCTCACTGAGCATTTTAAGGTCAATTATACTTTTGTTGTTGTTTAGCTTCTTTGTAAACTATAAGATAGTTTTAATTAATAAATATTGCCCAGATTGTATTTATATTACCCCCAGGTTTTTTGTTTTTGTGTTTTGTCCTCTACCACACACTTAGCCTTTTATTTTCAGGGTCCTTTATTAATCAGCTTAGACAAAAGCCTAATGAAAGCCATTCCCCATCCCAGTTGGGCTCTCCTAAATGGACTCTGTTCCAGAGGGAGAACTAGGCATCCCCAGAGCCTGTGTGGCGCCCGCTCCACAGGGTGAAGAGTGGGTCCGGGGCTGCCTGTCTGGAGGGGGCCCTCAACGTGTGGGCCGGAAGCGTTCAGGTTAGACCCTGCGCCTCTGAGGTCCTCCCCAGTATTGCTTTGGGTCCTGTGTAGGAGAAACTCTCTTTCTTATTCATTAAATAGTATTTATTATTAAGGGAGGTTATTTGTAAAGGTCTAGAATCTTTCCCCCCATCCTTTTTGCCAGTTCCTACTTTTTTTTTGAGGCTCACTAGAGGACACAGAACCCTGGGAGGTAGGTCGATTTGCGCAGAACCAATTTCCAGTGTCTGACTCAAAACTTTAGGGTTCTTTTTCCTGCTCCCATTAGCATGGGGGAAACACAAATACCCGGCAGGGCTTTTTATAGCACCCCCCCACCCCAACACAACTTTAGTTTTAAAAGCCAGCACTTTAACCTCTTGATCCCTGTGAATTACTACTAGAAGTGAATGGTTTTAAAAGCTGTAATGCTATGCTGGAAATTGGTTTTGGTTCTGCTTTCTTTAAAAGGTAAGATCATGTGATTGGAAGAGCACGGCAATTTGCTGTGTTGTGTAGACAGCTTTGCAGCTGAAGCTCTCTCTACTTTTCAAGTGTTTAAGCCAGAATTTGGAGGGAAGGGCCAACTTAGCCTAAGATGGGGGAGAACCACAAGGGTATCCATGAGTTTGGGAAGGGAGGGTCTCACTTTCGAGGTGACTTAGGGGTAAGGTCAGAATGAGGAGGACAGTGTCAGTGCCCTCTTGGCTGCGGAAGAACACTGATCTAGTAGGACCCCACCTGGTTGTGGCCCAGGTGGAAGCAGATGCTATAAACCAAGGGGCCCATCCTTAAGAAATCTGTTAAGTAGACTGAGGACCGTGGCAGTCTGTCCCTTTAATAAGCGCACTCAAAGCACGTTGCTTTTAACCATCCTGGAGACCGCAGTTCCGCTAACCTGGAAGACCCAGAGCAGTGGCTGTTCAGTGCACACTGCTGTGCGGGGTGCCTGCTGCCATGGGGCATAAGTATTGTTCTGTTTTAATATACTGTATTTTTTAATTGGGTAATGCATTATTTCTCCTGATAGACTGTATTGCCATTCCACCCCTATCCCCAAATCTAACATTAGGAAGCCTCCTACTTAAAACCAAGTGAATATCTGGGTCAGGTGCCTACCATAGCTTCCTCAAGGTGTCCACCACCTTGAATTTGTCTCTTAGCTCTGTGTTCAAGTCTTTGTCATTGAAACCCGTTCTTCGTATTTCAGATTCAGTTGTGTATGATTTAATTTCCTTTATTAGGAGTCCTTAGGCAGGGAGAGGGAAAAAGACACATAAACGTTCATCCCAACATCACCACCATAGGGATTTGCAATCACCTCTGCACAGAGCCAGACCTCCCCCGCCCCTCCCAAGTGTGTCTGTATCAGGGATGTGACTTGGTGAGGACAGTAAGGAGGGAAGAGAGAAACTGAGTTTCTAAATGACCTCTTCACCTGCGTTATTGAAATGGCTGCAGAGCAGGCATAGGATGATATTGAACCTTTGGTCTCATTTGTGAAAACTTGTGCAATTTTGTTTTCTGTGCAACACTACATACAAATCACCAAATTACAAATTAACCCTTTGTGATTGATGGTATGATGAGCAGTTTCCTTAGGGCTTTCTCCTTCCGGGAAGTTGGAGGGAAAGGAGCAAGATATCATTCTGCTCTTCATTTGTATTTTGGTCCCAAAATGTAAATACAATTTTCTATGTTACTTTTTTGTGGTAACTACCAAGATGAATATTTTAATTAGATAAGTTATATGAAAAGGAAGAAGAATTCCATGTCTAAATAAAAAACAAAAAATCCTATCTACTCTTGTCTCTCTTCCTTATTGGGTCCCAGAATGGAAGTCAGTCACAAAATGTCTGGTTCCCAGGCTGTGAGGCATAGATTTGAATCCTTGGGCTGGGCCATAAAGGAGGCTGGAATTTTGTCTGTGGCCCAGCAGGACCGGGGGACAGGAAAGAGCTCTAAGCAAAGGGAGGAACTGGGATAAAAGTGAGCACCTAGTGGGGACCAGGCACTGTCCTTTGTTCTACTCGGAACCCTGGGACTGAGCTATTAACCCCACTAACAGTTAGAACCTGAGGCCCAGACAGTGAAATAATGCGCCCAAACCACACAGCTAGTAAGTGGCAAAGGAAACTCAGATTCTCTGACTGCAAGGAATGCCACTCCACCTTTCAGTCACTTCTTGAGGGGCGTGAAAGACACTGGTAAGTCCCTCTGTCTTCCAACAGCTTCCTGATGAGAACATAATGAACACTGATGCAGACAGGTCATGTCAACAAGGAATTAATGAGAACCTGCTGTGTCGGCTGATCAGCTGGAGTTTCAGCAGCTGCTGATGGAGCCAAGGGCTTGGTTTCAGCCCCTGCACACCTCCAGTGGGTTGGATCTTACCGTAAACCCACATCTCATAGCAACACAGTCGTGCTACCCCTTCTCTCCTAAAGAGGGCATTTTTGGTACACAGTCTGGACTTCTTTTTCCCAGTTGTTTATTGGGTCTAATTCTCAATGTTAGAAATCACTATGCAATGAAGTTAATTATGGAACGTGATATCTGATGGATGACTTTACCCAGAGTTTGTTAGTCCTTTGTCCGTTATTAATTCAACTGCTGACCCAGGACCTATATTAGACCCTGGGCTACAGACTAACACAGTCAAATCTGGCTCTCACAGTCAGGGAAGAGTAACTGGCCCCGCAGGTTATGCACCTACTATGTGCCATGCACCACTCTGCCTCATATACTTTGTCTTCGTTATCCCAATGATCCTACAAGGTAGGTGGTCATGGCCCCACTTTAAGAGAGAGAAAACTGAAGCACAGAGGAACTAGAACTTGCCCGAGGTCACACAGTCACTGAGCAGTGGTACTCTGTGTTGGCCTGACTCCCCAGCACACGTTCTCAGCCAGGTTTAACTGGCTCATAAAGGAACATGTACCCAACGTTAGACTTCTGCCAGCAAAACTGACTCCGACGCAGAGAGATGCCCAGGCCAAGGCCCTAATCATTTCTAAGAATGATATTTTTTCTCTGCTGCACGTAACTGATATCCAGAAGAATCTCTCCCTGGCTTATTACCTTGACAGATGCCCCCTTCACAGGGTTTCTCCACTAGCGTTCGCGTCCACTTGTGTGTCTCCTGGTTATTGGCTAAATGGTGAAACAGGCAGTTTGTCCTCACAGGCTCCTGACTTCTCTTTCTGTGATGCCTACTATCTCAACGCTTTTGGTTCAGGCCATCGAACTTTCATGTAGCTACATCCGTGTTTCTCAAACACAGGATCTCAGGTTGGCCCCTATGCTATGTCCAGAAGTGACATCCATCATTTCAATCATATTTCATTGGCTGCATCTAAATTTAAGGGAACAGGGAAGTACAGTTTATCCATGTGTCTGGATACAGAGCTGGAAATACTTGCTAACAGCACCAAAGACTCCAAAGGCAAGCACAGTGCCCAGGGTAATCTACAAGGCCACCTAGCCTCGAATCCCACACTTCCTAGATGTGTATCCTTGAACCAGTCATTTAACCTCTCTCTGTCTCAGTTTCTTCCTCCAAAAATGAGAAAAATAGATCAATCTTGTAAAGCTAGCTTATAACGATTTAATGAGTTAAATAAAACATGTGAAGTGCTTAGAAAAGTGGTACATAAAAAGAGCTCAGGACATGTTAGCCAGGATGCTGGTGATGAATTAGGTGAAGTACCTAACATGGAACGGGCATTTAGTAAAGGATTGTTGTTAGAAGTGAAACTCTGAGCAAAAAGACTTGTCCAAGGTAACCCAGCTGGTAAGTATAGCATGGTGGTTAAGACCCTGAACTCTGGGGTCTCAGCTTGGCACAAAGTACTCCACAAATGCAAATATTTGGAGAAAGCTCAATGTGGTAAGAGCACAGACTCGAGGCCCACTGCCTGGGCTCAAATCCTAGCTCCACTACTAACCAGCAAGTTATTTAGCCATTCTGTGCCCCAGTTTTATCATCTATAAAATGAAGATAATGATAGGAAACTTGTGGTTATAAAGGTTAAAAAATAGCCCTTGATGGTATGGCTCAGTGGACTGAGTGCCAATCTGCAAATTGAAAGGTCACTGGTTCGATTCCCCAGTCAGGACACATGCCTGGGTTGTGGGCCAGGTCCCCGGTGGCGGGGAAGGGGAGCAGACAAGAGGTAACCACACATTGATGTTTCTCTCCCTCTCTTCTCTCTCCCTTCCCCTCTGCGTAAAAATAAATTTTAAACAAATCTTTAAAAAATAATAATGTAAGTAAAGTCTTTGGGATAGTACTTGCATGTTATTAGTGCCATATGCTTGTTAACTATTATTGTTACTACACTCTCAATTTGCCACAAAGAAACATTCAAAAGTAACAGAGAAATGAAATGGCCTAATTTGGACAGGAGATAAAGGAAAACGGATACAAATTCATCAGTTCTTGAGCTACAGAAATGTTTACAGATGGAGCCTGGTAGTAGGAGAAAGAAAAAAAATGGAAAGCTTTTCCTACCTGCCTCAGAGTAGTCCCAGAAGTCAGTGAGCATTCCTATTTTTCCTCAGACAAATACAGGGGTGCAAGAGAAGGGGCAGCCAGACTAAGCAGAGGCTCATTCCCAAACCAGCTAAGCTATGGTTTCTTCTAACTTCAGGCCTCTAAGCAATTGTAGTTTCCCGTCCAACCACACGGGAGCGCTGAGCTTTAAGTCTTGCTCTTGGCAACAGCAATGAAGAACTTTAATCTTTTCCCATAGACCCAAACATTTTTCCTGCATTATCTCATATTACCCTCAATATAAAACCCTAAAAAGTAGGTATTCTTATTCCCATTTTATATGTGACAAATCTGAGGCTTAGAGAAGCTAAGCAACTTGCCCAGCAGGCCATTCCTAATACTTGTGGGGACTGGATCGAGAGTACAAAAGGATGCACACTTAGGTTATAAATGGAGCTAATAAAGTATTAAATAAAATACAGCCTATTCTACTACCTTGACAAATAAACCTTCACAATGACCTCAAAGCCACATTCAAATTTCTGAGTCTCTTGGAACTCTGGACTAGAAGGTGGTGGATGAGGGGAGAACAGGACCCTTGCCCACTCGTCTTCTCTTCCCATCCCTAAACATGTTTCCCTGCAAGGGGCCTTGTGCCCATGCATACAGATGTCCTAACCTGTGTGCCCACGCTCTGTTCTGGAGTTTCTAAACTGAAAGGGTCCATCAGGAATCCAGCACAAAATGACAAAAGAGCCACATCATCCTCACATTTCATAATACTAGGGACCAAGAGAAGATCTTAACAGCTCTTTCTAGGAAGGGACTGGGGGGAAAACCCAGAGAAAGAATCAGGAATCAGAATGACATTGTACTTCTCCAAGCTAAAAGGAAATAGGGAAATGTCTTCAAACTTTGGAGAAAATTCAAGCCTCAGCCAAATAACCAAATAAATACTCATGTAAGAGAAGAATAAAGACATTTTTACTATTTTCTTAATATGTACGGTGGTGCAGCAGCTGCCTCTAAGGTGGCCGCTAACGAGTTCTACCTCCTGGTATTCACACCCCTGTGGTTCCCTCCCACCTTGAATGTGGCTGACCTGTGGGACCATGGGAAATTGCAGAACTGACAACATGTGAATTCTAAGGCCAGGTCATAAAAGACATTGTGGTTTCTACCTTGCTCTCCCTTATGTCCCTTGCTCTGGTGAAAGCCAGGTACCATGTCAGGACGACACGCAAGCAGTCCTATGGCAAGGTTCATTTAGCAAGGAATTGAGGCCTCTTGCCAACAGCCTGCACCTTGCCAGCCATGTGAGTGCACCATCCCGGAAGTGGGTCCTCCAGCCCCAGTCCAACTTTCAGAGGCCTTCAGGCGCATGAGAGAACCGAGCCAGAACCAGCTAGCTAAGCCAGAAATTGTGAAATAAATGTGATAAGCCATTAAACTTGGGAGTAATTTGTTACCCAACAAAAGTTAACTAACTCGGGTATATTGGGGTGGGGGAAAGCAGTGTTTTGCAGTTCCTCCAGGCAAAAGAGGAAGTCTATCCACCCTCGAATTTGAATTTCCAATGAAGCTTGTTTTGGCTGAAGAGACATTAGCAAAAGTTATAGAAGCTGGGAGTCAAAAAGTGCTTGTGTAATTGGATCTTCGCGCCAATTCCCTTCCTTTCTCTTGCTCCTGGAACTCGGCAACTGCTTGCATGAGCTTAAGCTCAGGTAGCTTGCTGGACACGTGTGGCCCATCAGCTCAGGTGAAAGGCAGTATCATCAACTGGAAATGTGAGTGAGCCCACTTCACACTATTTAGCCCAAGCCAAGTGGCCCAGAAAAGAGCTTCTCAGGCAATCTACAAATCATGAGAAATAATAAATGCTTGTTGTTTAAAGCTTTTAAGTTTGGGGGTTCTTTGTTACACAGCATAAGCTAACTGATACAACATATTTACTTCATGTGCACCTTTTACTTCAGGAATATAAGATGTGCTCAAAATCTGGTTGGATTCTAACTCCACCTGATTTGGGGCAAGTTAATTCACCTGTTCCAGCCTCAGTTTTCCTCATCTTTAAATTGGAGATGATAATGGTAATACTACCTAGCTCTTAAAGTTCACGTGACAGATAATTGAGATGAACTGCATCTAATGTGCTCAGCACAATGCCTGGCACACGGCGCTCAATAAATCAGCAAAGGATGACAACGATGAAAATGAGGAAGAGGCCAAAAGTGAAGAGAAGTCCCGATTAAGGCGTGTGCAGGTCCTGGCGTGGGGCATGGACTCCCCACAGAAAGGCCGCTGAGTGTATCATTCAATTAAACATTTACCAGCTTCTACCCCATGTCAAGCCTCTTGCCTGAAACTGTGATGTGAAAGCAGGAATAATTCATGACACTGAGCTATACTGAACCAGAACGAAGTCTGCTTATTTTACAAAGAAATGAACAAGGACATCGGAATATTTCTAAGTGAAACTTGACCACATGGCTATTTTGGATTGTATCTCACCAGTCTCATCTTGTCTGAACACTCCAGAGCCAAAAGTGAGCGGCAGGGAAAACTCGGAATATGCCACAACTCTCGAAGAACATGTTAGGTTGCACCCGAGTACGCAAACGCAAAACTGAAACAGAAGTTCCATAAATTGAGACTTAAAATGTGTGATACATTCTGAATTTCTCATTATAGTCTATTTTGTTTTTTGAATGCTGGTCACATCCCTCTGAATGGACTTCAAGACAAAACCAGCCCTTTGAAAAACTTGTTTTGAAACGGCACACGGGGAGGGGACTCGAAGTTCATCTGGTCCAATCCTTGCACTTGACCGGGGGTCACGTGACACTGAGCTCAGGGCCACACAGCTAGTGAGTGGCAGCGCTTGACTTGAATCAAGATCTGACTCAGCTATTGAATTCTCACCGTGTGTCAGCCAGTGTTGAGTTCCTTAAGTGCATTATTTCATTGAATACTCACTGCGATCCTATGAAGCAGATATTATCATTCCCACTTAACAGATGAGGAAATGAAGTCTCAGGATGAGGGAAATAAGTTATTCAGAGTATCACGCCGTCAGTAGCAGACCCAGGACTTGTCTTCAGACCCGGCCGTCCAGAAAACCCACGCTCGCGACCGCTGAGCCCACTGTGAAGAAAGCGGTTATGAAAGTGGGTTTGTAAGGTGCAAGCGCCTAAACGCGCACCTGTGAGGCGGAGATAACGTCTTGCTCTCCGCTCTTCAGGGCCCTATCTTTGCGCACGCTTTCCTCCGCCAGCTCCGCAAAACGGCGGCGGTAAAAGGAGAGCACAGACTTGAGCCTAAGCGGGAGGAGAATTCGAAACCCAGCACCGCCACTTACTCAGAGAAGCGGCTGGCCCTTTCAGTTCAAACTGGGCTGGCGACAGCATTTGTCTCTAGAACTGAAAGAGTCTACATTAACTCCTTGGGAACCGGGAAGACTCGTCAAACGTCCGTCCCTCCGAGCCCCGCCCCCCCTCCCTGGACGCATGCGCCGCGTCGGGGCGCCTTTTACGACGCGGCGGCCGAGGCGCGCTTGGCGGCCGAAGCGGAGGGAGCGCGGTGCGGGCGGCGGCGACGGGGCTGAGAGGGCGCGCGGGCGGGGGCGGCGGCGGCGGCGCCATGTCGCACGGCCACAGTCACGGCGGGGGCGGCTGCCGCTGCGCGGCGGAACGTGAGGAGCCACCGGAGCAGCGCGGCCTGGCCTACGGCCTGTACCTGCGAATCGACCTGGAGCGCCTGCAGTGCCTCAACGAGAGCCTTGAGGGCAGCGGCCGCGGCGTCTTCAAGCCGTGGGAGGAGCGGACCGATCGCTCCAAGGTGGGCCTTGACGGGCCTGGGGCGGGCGAGGCGGGGACCCGCGCGGGGCCTCGGGCCACCGGTCTGCTCTGACAACCTCATTCCTGGAGTTAAAAATGACAGCCCGGTTGCCAAGCGCTTTCCCGTGCCCATCTCCTGCCAGCCCTTCGGGAGCCGAACGGGATCGAATCTCCCCATTTTGCAGATAAAGGAACTGAGGTCCAGAGAGGGAAAGGGGCACAGCCAACGTTAAGCTCCGGGGCTTCTGTGGGTAGTAGGGGAGGATGGCCATGAGAGCGTTTTTCCTACCATTTCACCACTAGTGCCAGTGGCTGCCCGATCATATCACTTGGACACCAACCTAAGGGGATGAAGCTTGTTGTCCACACTAGAGCATTCACCATTGCGGGGTCACAGAGCCGTTTGAAAGTTGTGGACCTCATAGGCACAGATCTTTGCACGCAATTTCAGGGGCTTAGTCGGCCCTGGAAGTTCATTCATTAGTCCCTATCAAGAACCCTCTGTCTGGATGGTCGGTCGCTATCAACTTACCAACATCAAGTTAGTAAGTGCTAAAAACCGAGGGAGGTTGACTACTTACTTGCATTGCACTCCAGTTGTAGAGCAGGATGGAAGATACCTGAAATTGTAGGCTCTCAGCAAATATTTGTTGCTTTCTCCTCCCCCCTCCCCATCCCCTCCAGTTTGTTGAAAGTGATGCAGATGAAGAGCTTCTGTTTAATATTCCGTAAGTATCTTCTTGGTGCTTGCCTCAGGCTAAACAGACTGTACCCAGTTGCTGTATCAGAACTCATTCATTGGTTGTGTCAAGAACCATCTGTTCTAGAAACTGCGTAAATTACTGTGGTGGGTTTGAGGAAGAAAGCATCAGATTTCTTGGCACAGACGAGAACGATGTATTTGTGGAAGGATAACTGAAAAGTCAAGTAAATTTCTCAGAACTGCAGAATGCCAGAGGCAGAAAAGATCTTAGAAATTATCTAGGATAAGTTGACACTTGAGTAAACTGAAGCCCAGAAAGGGGAAGGGTCTTTCCCGGAGTCGGCAGAGATTCAAGCCCAGGCTGACAACCATCTCTTTTGCATTCTGGCAGATTTACAGGCAATGTCAAGCTCAAAGGCATCATTATAATGGGAGAGGATGATGACTCACACCCCTCTGAGATGAGACTGTAAGTGTCCAGGGCTTATGCCTTCAAGACGCGGCTAGTTCTTTCTCTTTTCTCCTTAGTCCAGGATAAAACAATACTTTCTTTCTACTGGCTTAAATATCCACCCTCCCCCCCCCCCCCGAAAAAATGTCAGCCCTGTTCTGCAGCAGAATACACTTATCTCTTCCTGCGTTAACGACCTTTTAAGATTAAGTATCTTTAAGACCAACAGCTTGTCTTTTTTCAAAGTGCTTCGGTGGCACCAGTCATTCAGAGAACATCCTATAACTGCCAGTTGTTGATGACTTTGCAATTTTCTTAATAATCCACCTGCAGATCTCAAATGACTCTACTCTTGGGGTTAGCATCAGAACTTCCCCTTGCTGTTTCGTACGGTTATAATCTTTGTGTGTGTTTTGTTGGCATGGAATTATTGCACTTGAGTTTGTGTGGCCTTTAGTTAGCAAAATTCTGTATACCTTTTGCAACACTGGATTTGTTGCCACCAGAGCTAGTACTCCCTTTCCAACAATTTGCCTAAAAGAAGGGAAAACCACTCTTATTTATTTTTTAAAAGATTTTATTTTATTTATTTATTTTGAGGGCAGGGGGAGGCAGTTGGAAAGAGAGGGCGAGAAACATTAATGTGGGGGAGAGAGAGATACATCAATTAGTTGCCTCTCATGCACCCCCCTACTGGGGACCTGGCCCACAACCCAGGCTTGTGCCCTGACTGGGAATTGAACCGGTGACTCTGGTTCACAGGCCCAAGCTCAATCCACAGAGCCACACCAGCCAGGGCTCAGCAAAACTTTATATAAAAAATTTTCTTCTAAAAAATTGATCAATATAAAACAGATTTAAGGAATTGACACTGTTTTTTGAATGTTAGGAACATAAATTTTGTGGTTAAGAGTGGGCTCTGGGCCTTGG
Source organism: Glossophaga mutica (assembly GCA_039655065.1). Taxonomy (NCBI): domain Eukaryota; kingdom Metazoa; phylum Chordata; class Mammalia; order Chiroptera; family Phyllostomidae; genus Glossophaga; species Glossophaga mutica. The sequence goes on from CM077307.1 coordinate 14,721,454, forward strand.
CTGGTGTGGCTCAGTGGATTGAGCTCTGGCCTACCAAAAGGTCGCCAGTTCAATTCCCAGTCAGGGTACATGCCTGGCTTGCAGGCCATGTCCCCAGTTGGGGACCTGTAAGAAAGAGGCAACCATACATTGATGTTTCTCTCCCTCTCTTTCTTTCTCCTTTCCCCCTCTCTCTAAAAATAAACCAATAAAATCTTTAAACACATTCTAAAGAGTGGGCTCTTGAATAAACTGCTTGGGTTCAAATTCTCTATGTACCACTTGCATGACTGAGACTGACTTTGTCTTCTCTATACCTCAATTTTCTTTCATTAAATGGCAGTCGTAATAGTGTGAACCTCAAAGACTGTGTAGAGAATTAAATGAAATAAAACATATAAAGAGCCCTGGCTGATGTGGCTCAGTGGATCGAGTGCCTGCCCGTGAATCAAAAGGTTGCCCCTTTGACTCCCAGTCAGGGCACGTGGCTGGGTTGCGGGCCAGGTCCCCAGTTGGGGATATGTGAGAGGCATCTGATCCTATATCTGTTGCACACTGATATTTTTCTCCTTTTCTTCCTCTCTTCTCTCTCTCTAAAAGTAAATAAATAATATCTTTAAAAAACAAAACATGTAAAGAGCTTAGAATGAGTCTAAAACACAGCAAGTGTCCAATTTTTGGAGAGCAGGTGCAAATACTTACATAGCCTTCAGTTTGAACCTTACACATTATACTTTATTGAATCTAAGATGTCATGGATTGTGAAATGCACCATTATTTTATGTACCATTAATAAAATAAAAAATATTGCCTATTTAACTGTGACATGCCACTGAAACATCCAGAAAAGTTAAATTAAGAATTAAATTAGTGAAATTTGAACACAGACTACATGTTACATGATATTAAAGAATTCTTGTTAATTTTTGTTAAATGATAAGATAGGTATTTTGTTAAGAAGTCTTTTTCCCTGGTTGGTGTGGCTCAGTGGATTGAGCGTGGGCTGTGAACCAAAGGGTCACCTGTTGGATTCCCAGTCAGGGCACATGCCTGGATTGTGGGCCAGGTCCCCAGTGAGGGGGTACATGAGAGGCAGCCACACATTGATGTTTCTCTCCCTCTCTCTAAAAATAAATAAGTACAATCTTAAGGAAAAAAAAAGGAGTCTTTTTTAGAGGTACATACTGACATATTTATGAAGAAATGATGTTTGGAATTGCTTTAAAATATCAAGCACACACCCTGGCTAGAGTGGCTCAGTGGATTGAGTGCTGGCCTGCGAACAAAAGGGTCTTTAGTTTGATTCCCAGTCAGGGCACAGGCCTGGATTGTGGGCCAGGTCCCCAGTAAAGGGCCCACGAGGGGCAACCACACAGTGATGTTTCTCTCCCTCTCTCTCTCAAAATAAATAAAAATCTAAAAAAAAAAAAAAAAAATACATACATATATATATCAAGCACAAACAAAATGGGGGTGGTAGGCAAAATGGGCATAATGTAGATTATTGAAGCTGAGTAATAAGTATATGGAAATTCATTATATTAATATAATGAATTTCCATATACTTATTACTTGTTGCTTTTGTGTGTGTTTGAAAGGCAGCTGTGCCCCCCACTGTACCACCAATGCTTCACATTTTGAAATTGTTTGAAATTTTTTATAGTAAAAGTTTTTTCAAAAGATGTCTTTTTCAGAATTGATTGGGTTTTTATCTCCACATTAACTATATGGAATATGTACATCACTATGCCCATTTTACAGATGAGGAAACAGACACAGAGAGGTTAAATCACTTCCCCAGAATTATACAGCTGGTAAGTGACAGAGTCAGTCTTTAAACCTAGGAAGTCTGGTTTCAGAGACACTGCTTTTTAACTCAGGGCCTGGGACAAATAGCACACCCCTTTTTTGTTATAAAATCTTTATTACAAAATTATAAGCATGTAATTCTATAACATAACAATATCACACTCAAGCACACCATGTGACATTTTAGGTGAAATGTTCAACTTAAAACTGTAAGTTATTGCACCCATATTATTAGCCTACCCACCACACTCAGGCAGGCCTTACTTCTGCTGGACCCTGTACAGCGCTGTACTGCTCTCATAATGCTGCTCGTAAACGTTCACTATTATTATTCTGCACCTCATTCTTAGAAACACTTTGAAGCAAACATTTGAGTTCTTAAATCACATGCATTTTGTTGTAATTAAGTTCTAGGCTCCCTCCTACATGGATATGTTAATAAAATACTCTAGAGATGGTTATGGGGAGGGCCGTGGCTCAGTCCTTTAGAATTTGTGAGTTAGGGTTAGATAGAGGAGGCAGCGGTTTCTTTGAACATTTTTTCTTCACTAGCAATTTTACTTGGCTTTCCAAAAGTCTTTTGTGAGTTTGCAGCCTTTCGTGCTCTTTTCAAAGCAGAAATTCCCCAAATGGTATTTTTTTAAAGAATTGTAAGATGATTCAGTACATAGAATAATTTTGAACACAAAAACATGTTTGAGCAAGGGGTTACCTGATCTTATCCCTTAACTGTGTTTAATATGTTTCTGCCAAGCGTAAGCTGCTTTATTTAAACATCCTCAGCTTGGTCTGAATGTGCTGAGTTGCTTATTTTCTCCATGCTTTGGCTGCATGCGACCTAGTTTGAGCTCTCTCTTTGTGTATTGCTGCTCATGTGATCCTAACCCACTCAAAGATGCCATTGGCTTATGTTGCAATTTTCAGTTCTTCTTGGATTAAGATATTTGTGTTTAAATGCCCATAAAATGCCATTTCCAAAATTTAATCTCTTTCTGATAGAAGTGAAGGCAGTTGAGTCAGTGGTAAGTTTGAAAAACTGAAAAATGTGATAGGCACATTTCTTTATTTTCTTCCCTTTTCTCAGGTACAAGAACATTCCACAGATGTCCTTTGATGATACAGACAGGGAGCCAGATCAGACCTTTAGTCTGAACCGAGATCTTACAGGAGAATTAGAATATGCTACAAAGTAAGCGCTGGGCTTGTCTTCCACTCTCTGTGACTTCTTTTTGTTTTTGTTTTGTTTTTTAATTCCAGGATTTATTTATTTTTTAATTGAACTTACTGGGATGACATTGGTTAATACAATTATATAGGTTTCAGGTGTTCTGTGACTTCTGCGGAGGAGCACGTCCTCCTCATTTGCAGAGTACGTGTGTTAGTACTTGCTGGGCTTGCCATTTGTTTTTTGGCCATCTGCTGCTCTGTTAGCATCAGAAACAAGTTAAAACACTGGAGGAAGCTTGATCCTTGGCTTGGTCAGCTTTAGACAGATTGGATGCAAGCCATAGATTTGTTAACTTGTAAGCAATTGGCAGATCTGAATGACCTCTGGGATGGTCTTAGGAAAGATGTTTTCAGAATTCCTCCATGCATAGTTGGCTTATCGCAGGCCAAGTTACATGTGGCCACCTTGTTTCTTCACTAGTTCTCTCTTTTTCCTAAGGTGAGATCAACGAAGAATCTCTCCTTGGTCATACAGCATTTCTTAATCCTGCTCCTTGAGGACAGGGGTAGTGTTGAATCATTTTTCTATACCTATCACCTTGGACAGGATCTGGCAAATGCTCAGTAAATGTTCATGGAATCCATTGCTTGTTCAAAGGAGAAGAATGAGATGTAATGCCCTAAAAATGTTCTCTGACATTTGCCTGGGTTTTACCACAAGCTGGAGCTGGAATTGTTTTTGACGTTATGGTGAGATGTTCATTGAACTCTAACCTTTGTCTTCTCTCCCCACTCTTTTTATCCTCTAGAATATCTCGTTTTACAAATGTCTATCATCTCTCAATTCATATTTCAAAAAACTTCGGAGCAGATACCACAAAAGTCTTTTATGTTGGCCTGAGAGGAGAATGGACCGAGGTGAGATGGGGTTGGAGACGTTAGTACCCTCTCAGGGAGTGTATGTGTGTGTGTCTGCATGCTGTGGTAGTGGAGCTTTAAGGAAAAGAAAAAGAGCACATTGAGACCTAAACTGTTCTCAGTCTGTTTATATTTTTTATTGGTTTTATCACTGTAAAGTGTCTCTCTCACTTGAGAGGCTGTAAGTATTTTTAAGGGAGTTTGAAATAATACGGGCGATAGGAGTTCAGTTTTTCACTTTAAAATTGTGTTCTCAGTCAACATTTTTGATAACCCGTCTTGTTGCAGGCATCAGAGATAAAATGACAGACAAGGTACACAAGGTCCTCTTCTTGTGGTGCCTCCAGTAGAGTGAGGGAGTCTTCTAAGTTATGGGGTGAAGGATCGGTAATGATCTTTGCAGCCTTCTCAAATTAAAAGTATCAGAAGGGGGAAGGGATTAGGTGATGACTTCTAGAAATGGACCCCAACAAGGACAACTGCAGTGTGTCTTCTGGAAAATAGCCAGCTGACCTAGCCCCTCAATTCCCTTGCAGTTTCGCCGACACGAGGTGACCATCTGCAATTATGAAGCATCGGCCAACCCAGCAGACCACAGGGTCCATCAGGTTACCCCGCAGACACACTTCATTTCCTAAGGGCTGGCCAAGGCTCCCCATGAAGCCCTGCGTCAGTGAAGATGTATGACAACCTGTGGGGAAGGACAAAGAGATGGGGCTCCACAGAGAGTTGGCTGTCACAGCCTCTGCCAAGCTTTGTCTGTGAGGCTTGCTGTAGAAACTTGGCCTATGGAAGACACCACACCACCGGGAAGGTTGTACGGGTGCCAAGGGACAATCATGGTTCTCTAGGGCCCTGTAGAAATTGGGTCTTGGTTTGGTCAGCATCTGGCAGTCATAGATAATGCCTGCCTTTCCAGTCAGTGTGGCCATGGGGTTCCAAGTGTCTTGTTTTATGGCAGGATTTTTGTGTGACTTTTTTTTAATGGAAACTATTCCTGGGCTGCAGTAAACTTTGTGAAGCCTCAAGATTGTGTTCGTATTAGCCATCAGGAGGGTCTCCAACTAGAAATACTTGTCCCTGCTTGTACCTCTCCCTGTCATCATTCAGCATCCTTGTCAAGATGCCCAGCTTGGAGTTGTCTGTCATGCACTAGTGTCCCATGGTTACAGTGGGAAGAGCGGGACTCTCATGATGCTTAATTAATAGCTTGAGGAGGAGGTCTTTTTTCCTACTGCCTAGGAAAGCAGCCCAGGGAGAACATGGGCACCTCATTTCTGTGTTTGCAGGTATCTGGTCAAGGTAAGATCCTCAATGTTTCTTAGCTTCTAGTTTTGTAAGCCCAGTGCCAGAATTTGGAGACCTCAGTTCTTCTGTCCATGGCTTTTTATTCACTGTGATTAATACGCTTCCTAATAAATCCTTGCCAGACTTAATATTTGTGTATTCTTTTGAGTTCTTGATAGTACCTATGAAACTTTTACTTTACTGGGAACTGTATGTAACTTTGAATTTGTTGTTTTAGACCAGGTAGATAGTAAATGTAAATAAGCGGGAACAGGTTCTGGATCTCATCAGAAGAAATGAGAGCGAGGAAAGGAAGTGAGCAGCACCTGCAGTCTGAAGGTGGACTCAAGACTTTGGACTTGAATTTTGAGTCAGGACAGAAATTGGAGAGAATATAAGTTATCCGCAAAGAGGATTTCAAATAGTATGCTCTCCCTTTGCAGAAAATAGAAATAATTGGTAATAGGAATTAGTTTTGAATCTGATCCTCTTGAGAGAACTCAGGGTTTGGCCCACGCTGGTAGGAGGATATACCCACTGTTTGTCCAGCCTGTCCTAGGTAAAGCCTGCCACCACCAAGCTTTGTGGAGCCTCATCCTTTCTAAAATTCAGTCCTGAAATCAACCAGAATGTAAATGCAATTCTTGATGCACTAAGGGTCCTACTTTTCAGCCTCTTTATTTCTGTTTGATCTATTTGAGATAAAAATAAAAGGATTATCTTTTGATTTGGAGTGGGGGGAAACAAGTGGAATAACAAACCGATGTTTCTGTTCCTCTCTTTAAAATCAATAAATAAAAATTAAAAAATATCAGAGCAGAAAATTCCTTCATCAATTCCACTAATTGAAGCCATAATCATAGGCAGCCCCTGAAGACTTTGCTGAAAGTGTCAGGTGATGAGCAGAAGGAATGGTTCATTTTCCCAGAGAGATCCAGCAGGGATTCTGTTGAGAGTGGGAACAGCTGTGTTGTCTCCCCCTGCTCATTCCCTTTCTGGTCCTGGGTCCTTGGCTGGCTGTGGTCCCCTGGATCCAAAGCTGCCCTACTCTGACCTGTTGAGCAGTTAAGACCCTGCCTCTTACCCTGGGAAAAAGTGCTCTGTTGAACTTCGAAGTTTACTGTTGTCAATTCGAAGACAAACTAGTATATGTTATGCTGAAAGAATGAGTCCTGAGCTGCTGAGAAAAGAGCATGATTCATTTCCTGTTGTCAGATGCCCACGTATTCTCTCAGGGACATGGTACTTCAACTCATTCTGCTTCCCCTTTCGCCCTCTCTGTGGACCCTGATCCGCATTTCCACTTTTCCAGTGCAGCAAGGAGCAAAGGGTGCCTCTGGTGCCCAGATGAAGCCCTTTTTGTTCTTAATAACCGAAGCTCACTGATAGTGGTATTTTGTGCACTGCCTTCCTGGCGTTGCTTGTCCAGGGCAGAGCTGAGACAACACTGCCCATGTCTGCTCAGCTGTCCTGCTATGTGGCCTGTGTTATTTTCCCAGGGTTCTTTTTAAGAGGCATTAAGGCCTCACACTGATTTTATGTGTACTAAGCATTTCCGCATGACCTCATTTGTGCCTACCAGCAAAGCTGTGAAGTAGGCAGGGTGGTTATTATCACCATTTTATAGCCCAGAAAGCAGGTGCAGAGGTAGCATTACAGTGTAATCCTGAGATTGCTGTTTACTTCCCCTCCCTGGGCCTCAGTTTCCTCAACTTTAAAATAAGACTGGAGGAGTGGGTGCTCTCTAAGGATCTTTAAGGGTTCCATCCATGACCCTGGGTTAGGGTATGAAAGCCAGTGGTGGATACCCAAGACCCTAATAAAGTGTGGCCTGTGGGGATGGAAGGTGGGAGACTTCATGCTCTTGGGAGTAATGCCTCTCCCTCCTGACAGCCTTCCTCCAGGAGGGGCATGGGCGGTGGCAGCAAATGGGAGTCTCGGATGCACTGTCTGAATTTTGCAGGTGACTCCCGGGCTTAATGATGGGGAGTGGCCCCACGGTACCCAACATGGCAACTCCTATCTGGTGAGAGCCCGAAGCCCCCTTCCGGGTTCCGTACCGCTGGCCAGGCCACTTCCGGTAGCGCGATGGCTGGGTTCCCGGGACTCGAACGGAAGTTCCGGCGGGGGCGGTGGATGGGGAAGAGTGTGTCTGTGCCGAAGAAAGAGGAGAATCGCCGGAGAGGTCTCGAAAGCCCCAGGGAGTGAAGGTACCCTGGTCCCGTACCGGCAGGCAGAGCAAGGGCCCTGGGAGAGATTGGACCACAACGAGGGTCCCGGCGAATGGGGAGGGGGAACCGCAATTGTGAGAGATGGGGGTGGGGAGTGAGGTGTGAGGAGGCGCTGGCCAGTCTTGGGGACTTTGGGCGTAAAGAGGGGTAAGAAGTGGGGATCCGGGTGTGATGAGAGGGACTTTTTGGGTCAAAACTGGAAGATCCCATTGTGGGGCGGGGGCTCCCCAGGGTTGAAGGTAGACCGCCACTCTGTGGGCAGGAGCGGGTCCTGGGTCAAGGCAGAAAATGTCACCGCAGGGAGGGGCGGCCCTTAGAAGTTTCCATTATGGGGAGTGGGAGATCCTGGATCGGATGGAAAGTTTTTACGATGAGGAGGGAGACCCTAGGTCGGGGCGGGGCTCCACTTTGTGAAGGGGGAACTCGGGTGAGAGGTGGAAGTCGCTCAGTAGGAAAGGAAGGGAATCCCACCTTAGAAAGAAAAGTGTATTCTCTTGTGGGAAGGGGGACCCTAGGGTCAGAGGTGAGGGATCCCACTGTGGAGAGGTGCACTTGGGATCAGAAATGGAAAGTGGAAGCCAGTTGGGAGGGTGGGAAGGGTAGGCACTTACGGGCAGGTACCCAAAGCTTCTGGGTAGTTTAAAGGATGCTAAGGATGGTGAGGAGCCAGCCAGCCTGACATTCTTTTGTGTCTTTGGGTGTCCCAGAGTGTGGTCAAGCTGGGAGACCCATATGAAGTCCCATTGAGGGGGATGTGGGACACCAGTTAGGAAGTGGGTGGTGGACCCTGTGCTTTCTGGGGGACATGGGCAGCCCAGGGGCTCTGGGAATGGCTGGGCCAGCGACTGCTATGAAGGCTGGGTGGGGGCTGGAAGGATGAGAAGTTAGAGAAAATGTGTGTGGGGTGGGGATGGGGGAGTAGAAGCTGGAAGCTTATTTCTCTGCCATTTTTCTCCCCTTCATTTCCCAGTAGGGCTGGGGTTTGGGGAGGAAGGGACCCGGAGGCTCTAGAGAAGTGGGATGATTGGAGAGCTGGGAGGAGGCAGCTACCTGCTGAGGACTGTTAGGTGGGGGGAAGGCTGCAGGGGATGTCCTGGCTCCCTTCCCCTGCAGTCCTTAAACCCTGCCTTTTGCCCATTTCCAGCAAGTTCAGGCAGTGTGGTGACTAGTACCACAGGGGCACTACAGGGGGTGCCTCTGCTTCTCAGCTCTAGAACAGAGGCAAACTTCCTACTTGCTGTAGCTGGGGATTTCTTGTCTTCCTTTTCTTTGTGCCCAGGACAGAACTTGGGGTGCTGTGTGGGCCCTGGGTTTGAGGCTCTGCCCCTGTGTCGGGAGTCTCTCCCTGCCCGGGCTCACCCTTGACCAGTCCCCTGAACTTGCATAGGCCCCAGCCTGGAGCCCTGCAGTGTATGTGTGGTAACACCATGTCTGTGCCCCTGCTCACCGATGCTGCCACTGTGTCTGGAGCTGAGCGGGAAACGGCTGCGGTAAGGGTCCTCGCCTACCCACAGAAGCACCCAGGCCATCTGGGGAACTGGCCGGAGGAGTATGGGAAAAATGGAGGTGGCAATGATGAGAAGTGAGCAGCCTAGAGCCAGGGGTGAGGGGTGGATAATAACCTGTTTGACTGCTACCCGAGTTCCCCCCAGGTCCACGGGGGACAGGGACGGGTGGCCAGAAGTTAGAGGACAGTCGGAAATTATAGCGAGATGATGATGATGGCCCTCTTTTCCATTTCTCCGTCTTTCATTCTTTCCCAGGTTATTTTTTTACATGGGCTTGGAGACACAGGGTGAGTGAGCTGGGGAGTGGGTGTTCCCTGGGAGGTGGGGCCTGGCCTGGTGGGCAGGGCTGGAGAGGCCTGTGCCCTCCCTTTCTCCCTCTCCACATGGGTGCCTTTTCTCCCTTCCCTCCCACAGGCACAGTTGGGCTGACGCCCTCTCCACCATCCGGCTCCCTCACGTCAAGTACATCTGTCCCCATGCGTGAGTGTCACCCTAGCAAGGGAGGGGCTGAGGATGGGAATCAGATGTGGGGGTGGTGCTCCTGTGGTCCCATGTCTGTTCTCTCTTGCCAGCTGCATCCTGGGGCCTGGGGCCTGGGCCCAGGGCAGTCAGAAGTGTCATTTTCAGCCTTTACTCCTGTGGAGCCCCCAGGAATGGGGTCCAGTCCCAGCCCAAGGTCTCCTAGACCTGAGTCCTTCTAGAACCAGGACCCCCTGTTCCCCTTCCCCAAGTACTCACCGACTGAGCTGGAACCCTGGCGAGCTGAGTGCTGGGCTGAGCTTCTCTTATCTCTACTGCTGAGGCTTTAACCACAGCTTCCAGCCCCACGTGGCAGGTTGCCTGGCAACACCTTAAACACAGTCACTGCCTGCTGGGAGGGAGCAGGAGAGGGTGGGGCCCCTGGGGCTGGTCTGCCCCCTCCTGGGCTCACTGCTATGGCTTCCTCATCCCTCTGGAGCATGATGGCCCTTCTTGCTGTCTTCCCCAGGCCTCGGATCCCCGTGACACTCAACATGAAGATGGTGATGCCCTCCTGGTGAGTTTGGGGAGTAGTGGAATGGGAGCTGAGGGAGCTATAGGGGGCTGGCTGGGGTCTTCCTTTAGCTGCCAGCGCCTCTGATTCCCAGGTTTGACCTGATGGGGCTGAGTCCGGATGCCCCTGAGGACGAGGCTGGCATCAAGAAAGCAGCAGAGAATAGTAAGGTCCCAGCTCTTCCTCAGCATGCTCCCTCCTCCCACCCCCACCCCTCCAGGAAAACGCTGGGCAGTACATTCCTCTGCTCTCTTCCTGGGGCCCCTCTAGCAGCTTCCCCCCACCCATTCTCCCCCCCCCCCCCACAGTAAAGGCCTTGATTGAGCACGAAATGAAGAATGGGATCCCTGCTAATCGGATTGTTCTGGGAGGCTTTTCACAGGTGAGGGGCGAGAGAGGGTGATGGGGGTGGGTAGGTGAGCTGTGCCCTCATGACTGACTTCTCATCTTCCCCGCCCTCTAGGGTGGGGCCCTGTCCCTCTACACCGCCCTCACCTGCCCCCACCCCCTGGCTGGCATCGTGGCATTGAGCTGTTGGCTGCCTCTGCACCGGGCCTTCCCCCAGGTGAGTGTCTCCGTGACCCCTCTCCTGCCCTTTGAGTCTCCGTGTGGCCTGGGAATTGTGCTCAAGCATTGGTTTTTGCCCTGAGTCTTGTCTGACCCACAGGCAGCCAACGGCAGCGCCAAGGACCTGGCCATCCTTCAGTGCCATGGGGAGCTGGACCCCATGGTTCCCGTACGGTTTGGGGCCCTGACGGCCGAGAAACTCCGGTCCGTTGTCACACCTGCAAGGGTCCAGTTCAAGACTTACCCAGGTGTCATGCATGGCTCCTGTCCTCAGGTCAGTGGTAAAGGGCCCCTTCCTGCTCCTGCCCCTCTCCTTCCTCCCTCCAACCAGGGGCCTCTCACAGTCCCCGCTTCCTTCCAGGAGATGGCAGCTGTGAAGGAGTTTCTTGAGAAGCTCCTGCCTCCTGTCTAACCAGAGTTGCTGGCCCCCAGCACAGTCCCCACAGCTCATAGGGGACCTAGCACGCGTGGCACCATCTTGGATCTGAGCCGGTCGAGCCCCTGTCCCCACCTTCCCTGACCTATTCTCTTCCCACAGGCCTCTGGGGCAGGCAGGCCAAGGCCTAGCCAGGCCTTCCCTCCTGGCTGTAGTCGCCTGGCTGCCTGCAGTAGGGGTTGGGCTGCCTTCTCCATTTCCCTGGAGGTGGGCCCCCCGGCAGCAGTATTGGAGGGGTTGTAGGCAGCGGGAGAAGGGGCCCAGCCGCTGACCCACTCACTCAGGACCTCACTCACTAGCCCCGCTTTGGGCCCCCTCCTGTGACCTCAGGGTTTGGCCCAAGGGGCCCTCCCAGGCCCCATCTACCCCCTCCCAACTGATTCTGCCTGAGATAATCGTGTGTCTCTCCTGCTTCCACTCCAGCTGCTTCTCAATCATGAATGTGTCCGTGACCCCAAGCCCCCCTGCTGCTGTGGGCTACCTGCTCCGGGGCAGTGTTGGTGAGGGGGCAGAGTCCTTGGAGGGGGCCTTACTTCAGCCCTTTCTGACTCGGGGGCTGGGCCCTGTCTCCCCATTATCTTCCCCTCAGGCCTGGAGCCTGCAGGGCTGGACCGAGGCTCAAGGTCTCCCCCAGCTGCGTCACCCTCACATTGTCCCCACTCTAGGGCCAGGGGAGGTGGGGGCGGAGTTGTGTCTCGTCTTCTGTCTCCATGTGGGTTTGGGTGTTTTTCTCGTTGTGTCCTGGATTCCGATAAAATTAAAGAGATCGCTTCAACTCTCAGGCCTGGCTGGTTCTATCCAAGTGGTAGAGAGCATGTGTGAGAAAGTGCTCCAGCGTAAGAAAACCTTTTATTTTAAATATTTTGGAGCGTGCCTTCACGACAGTATAAATCAGTGCCCGGGAGCAGGGTGTTGTCTCAAGGCCCCACCTCCCCCACTCGCTTCTTGGTGATCTTGATGGGCCCTGTGTTCCCGGACCCTGTGGAGGCGAAGAGTTAGAGACTCCTGCCTCCCAATCTCTGGAGCCCGTGGCCTCATGCCTGTGGGCTGAACAGGCCCGCTGGGGCTTGAGGTAGGGCAGGCTCTGAGGCCCCTGGGTTCTTGCCAGATGCTGGCGAGCAGGCAGTTGTTTCTCTTTTCTAGTTCATGGTAGGAGGGTGTCAGGCCTGTGTGCTGAAGCCTGAGGGATTCTGTTTCTGCCAGCGCCATAGGTCCTCACCTGTGATAGGGTGAGGCACGTGGTCAGGAACGCAGGGCTGCCACCACCTCGGGGCACATCCAGACCCAGCCAGCCCCTCCTGGCCCCTGGCTGTCTCCCAGGGGTCAGGCTAGCACTCACACATCCTGTCCAGCCCTAAGGCTGCTGACCAGCCCAGCTCCCGGAGGGCCAGGCTTGGGTTGGCGTAACAGGCAGCCACGTCACCTTCCCGCCGTGCCACCACCTTGTATGGGATCTGCAAGAGAGGGGACAGTCATAGCTTAGCTGAGCCAGCCGTGGCCTCACCCAGCGAGCTTCTGACTCAACCCTCAAGGAATGGAGACTAGGGTTGGATCTCTTGCAGGCACACAGCACTAAGGCAGGCTGAGTAGAGGTGGCAGTGTCCCTCAGGTAGGCTAGTGGGAGGGGCTGGGTCTACTGCTGGGAGTCAGGGGGGTGGGGTGGGGCAGGATAGACACCCACCTTCCTCCCAGAGGCCTTTTCCATGGCCCGGACCATCTGCAGCACCGAATAGCCCGTGCCCGTTCCCAGGTTGTAGATCTGCCCAGGAGAGAACAGGTGCTGTGGAAGGGGCTGGCCTCCCCTCCCCTCTGGGCCCCATTTTCCCAGAACTCCACCTCCCTTCCCTCGCTTCTCCTTTCTCTCCCTACCCGGCAGCCACACTGCTCTTTCAGTTTCCTCAAGGCTGCGATGTGGCCCTTGGCCAGATCCACCACGTGGATGTAATCCCGGATGCCTGCAGAGGAGTTGGTTGGGTGGGAGGGCTCAGTATAGTCTATGCCACCTCAGTCTCCCGCGTGGCTCCCACTCCTGGATCCTCGTCCTGGGCTCACCTGTGCCATCCTCTGTGTCATAGTCATTGCCAAAGATATTCAGTGCCTCCCGTCGCCCAATCGCCACCTGGGGTGGAGGTCAGGTCAGCTCTTCTCAGGCCCTCAGCATCAGCTGTACCCCTAAAACCTAGGGCAACCCCCGTCCCTCCCCTTCTTCCTTACCTGGGAGACATAGGGCATGAGGTTGTTGGGGATGCCCTGAGGATCTTCACCAATGCGGCCCGAGGCGTGGGCGCCCGTGGGGTTGAAGTAGCGCAGCAGCACTGCGTTCCAAGCCTGCGGGACACAGGTCAGGGGGTGGGGCGAGGGTGCAGGCTGTGTCCCCACTCAGCCCAGAACCCTTTACCTCTCATCCCCCATGCCTGTTCTCTATCCCTAGAAAGGGGCTGGGGGGTTGGGTCCTCCCCCAGGCGCTGTGACCTTGGGCAGTCACTGCAGCTTCCTGAGCACTAGCTTCCTTGTGGGGGTTGCCTCCGATCCCATCCTCAGATTCACGGGGGCAGAGCCAGGGCTGGGTTCCCTCACCTTGTCTGCCTGGCACAGGTCCCGGATCATTTCCTCAATGAAGAACTTGGATTTGCCGTAGGGGTTGGTACAGCCCCCTGTGGGGTGGGCCTCATCCAGGGGCAGGTACTGGGGGTTCCCATACACAGTGGCTGAGCTGCTGAATACCAGGCTCTTCACCCCGTGGGCTCTCATGATCTGGCCGTGGGGGGGAGGTGTCAGTGGCCTCTGCCTCCCATGTTATTCCCAGCCCCTTACTCCTTCACAGGTGGGTGGGGCTGAGGTATGGGCACTCCCATTTACAGATGGGGAGACTGAGGCTGAGAGGTAAAGAAAGACATGTGTCCAAGGTGATACAGCTTTGGGCCCTGCCTGACTTGACCCTCTTACTCACTGTGTTTGGCACTGCCCGCTTGGCAAGGGGCCCTCCCAGTGCCTGTATCCTTGCCCTACATCTCACCTCCAGGAGCTGGATGGTTCCTGTTAGGTTAACTCTGTAATAGTCCAGAGGCTTCTGCACTGACTCGCCCACAGCCTTGAGCCCCGCAAAGTGGATGACTGCCGTGAAGCTGTGCTGCAGGCACAAAGCCGGGTCAGACGCTGCTCTGCAGGCCCCGGCCCGTGGCAGTGCCCTCTGCCTGCCTGCCTGCGAGCTCCCCACCTTCTTGAAGAGACGTTCCAGGGCTGCCTGGTCCAAGATGTCCATCTCCTCAAACTCCAAAGAGCGGCCTGTCAGTTCCTGAACTCTCTGCAGGCTCTCAGGCATGGCACCCCCTCCTGGTTGGGCACAGGGAGGCCATCAACATCAGAGGAGGTGGGGTCCTGGGGACTAGCCAAGATACACACCCCCTGAAGGCGGAACCCAGGGTTTTCCTTCTGGCCTCTCCAGAAGCCCCAGCCCGACCCCTGCACTCACCACGGATGGCATTATGGAAGTTGTCGATGACCACAGGCAAATAGCCCGCCTCCAGCAGCTCCAACACGGTGTGGCTGCCAATGTAGCCGGCCCCGCCTGTTACCAGCACCTTCTCTGCCATCACACCTGGCCCAGGACACAGAGTCTCAGAGGTGGCTTGCACTGGCCACTCAGGGCCTCCTTCCAACAGAAATCTGGCCTCAGAGGGATGCAGTAGTGTGTCCCAGTTAATAGGGTGGCTGTGGAATCAGCCCTGGTCCAAGTTTGGATACCATTGCTTTCTGGCCTTAGAGATCACTTACCTTCTCTTTGCCTCAGTTTCTGTCTCTATAACATGGGACTTACTGTACAAATGCCATGTGATAGTGTAAGAGTTAAACGAGGTGATTTTAAAGGCCTGTCACATGGTCCAGGTGGGGAGACACACACAGGTGCCATATTTTCTAGACCCAACTGGCCCTGGGTTGGGAAGGTGGAATCTAAGGCTCTACACTTCTTCCCCAAGGTGTCTGGGAACTGAACAGTTCTGGGCAGAAGCCAATATGACAGCAGCCCTGGAACTCCTAGAGCCCAGGAAGGGATTCTGCCTGCTCAGACTCAGGCCTTCCCAGTCCTGCCACCACTAGGTATAAACTAGCTCCTGGGCTCCAGCTGTACACAGCCCCCCAGCCTTACTCTCCCTCCAGGGTCAAATGGGAGGAAGCAGGAAACTTACCAGCCAGCCTCAGGGTGGGGTCCCTTGCCAGGCAGGCTGAGCCCAGCTTTGGGGCTGCAGCACTGCTTTCCTGGCATTGGCCCCACCCCACCCCAGGTCAGCCAGGCTGGCTAAGCCTCTGCCCCGGCCTGGGCCAGCTGGAGCACTCACGGTTTGGAGCTAAGGATCCCGCCCAACTCTAGGCAGCACTGAGCTGGCCAGTGTAGACGTGGCCCTGGCGCCTCCTCCACTGCCAGGTGTGCACCCCGCCTTGAACAAACTCCGCGGGCAGAGGGGGAGGAAGGGGTGGAAAGCCCCAAACACTGAGGTCTTTGATTGGGGCGTCCCTGCTAGAAGCTGCCCTCCTCCAAGCTGCAATTGCCTCCAGGGTTCATCCAGCTCCAACCAATTTGGCAGAGCGCCCTCGGTGTACCGGGTACTTTTGCATTATTTTCCTGAATTCTCCCAGTACCCTGATGAGGCAGGTATTATCACTGGCACTTTACGGACCAGAGTACCAAAGTCAGGCTAAAGTAATTTGCCTGCTGTCACACAGCTAGTGATAGCTGGGCTAGAATCAGGATCTCTAGGCTCCCAGGCCAGCCCCTAACCCAAGCAGTTCGCCCTTCCCCCAGCTGCTTCCCGCTGGACTCTGCTCCAGATGTCGAAACCTCCCCTACCCCCATCCCGCTGAGGTCCACGCACTGTGCAGATCTCCAGAAAGTGGTCGCGGAGGGTGGCCTGCGAGGCAGGAAGGTTGGTGAAGCGAACCTGTCCCGGGCCCTTGCTGTCGCCTTCTGGGTCTTTCCAGTCTGCATAATGGGTGGGAGGGGGCGCTGGGTCTGGGGTCACGGCTAAAAGGGGGCCACGCAAGGTGTCCCCAGTCTGGGAATGAATGACCCGGGGCCACCCCAGCCACGGCAGCTGGAGCGGGCCCGCCCTGGCGATACTCTGCCCGGAACACAGCCCGGCCCCCAAAACTCTCAGTCGCTCCCAGTAGACCACCCGGCCCCTCGCGAGCCCACCCGTCCGGCCCCACATTCCCTTCCCGAACCTGATAGGGACTGCACGTCCCACGCTGCCTCTAGCGTTACCGCCTCCGGAGCCTCGGTCCCTTTAAGAGCCAGGGCCCACCAGGCCCCGCCCTCTCACCAGCAGGGAACGCACTCAGGGAGACGGCGGCAGTACGGGACGCCGGGAGGACAAAAGGAGCTGGGCATCGAAGAGCGCGCCCCTACAAAGGCCAACAGTGGGCAGCACAGTCCAGTGCCAAGGTGGCCCACGGAGGGAAGGCGTGGCCAGACTCGGGCCTCGGAGCCGAGCGGCAGAGATCCGCTCCCAGGGCGGGTGCTCCGGGTTTCCGCGCGAGGGCAGCGCCCCGGGAAATGGGGATCCCAGCTCACCCGCAGGTTCTCCAAGCTTTTTGTATCTGCTAAACCAAGCTTTTTGTATCTTCAGGGTGAGCCTTGCATGAACACACAACTGCGTGGAACGAAGGCAGTAAGGGGCGGCGATGACCGCAGGGAACGGTGCGCGTCGCCTTACAAGCGACAGGTGCTGGGAAGTCTAGCTCGAAAACCTACCAAAGAACTGGAAGCCAAAGTAGGAATTACCTGTCGATTGCGCTCAGCTTTCACACAGCTGAGAATGGTTTGTCTGCACCCTGCCTACCATAGTGGATTAGAAAATGGTCATGTTTCTGTTTAACATAAAGGTATGGCAAGGGAATGATTGTATAAAGGTATGTCATACTGTGTGATGAAACCAGAGCCAGTAAACAAATGCACAAGTGTTTCCCAAAACCTGGAACGTGCAAGGACGACGGACAGCTGGCAGAGCCTGACAGAGCCAAGCACACCGGCTCTAGCTCAGACCCACAGGGCCCCCTGGTCGGAGCCAAGGGCCTCAGAAACAGTCTTCCCAAGGGCATTCTGGCCAGCCCTGAGCAAGCCCGAAGCCACCAGTTTCCAGTCACTGTAAATTTGGGGGTCAGGTGGGAAAACAGAGAATGAATCCAGAGATGAATAGTCTGCGTTTACCTCTCAGAGTGCAAATGAAGACTTTTTATTCCCCCAATCTCATATATACATACATCTGCAGGATCCTGGAATGATTCAGCATCATTAAACCTTTAGTTACACAGCTGTTTTCAAAAATCATGTTCAGAGTGATTTTTCAGAGAGGCTAGAGCTGGCAGGTGGTGGCCCTCTGCCAGCTTGGGGAAAAACCCCTCTGTGTCCTTTTGCCTTCTGAAGTCAGAGAGCAATGGCACCAAGGCCACAGCTGCGTTGAGCTGTGTAATCACCTGTCAGATTTCATCCAGAGGTAAGACCTGAGGATCAACCCAAGCCAGGAAACTGGGTTCTCAAGTGGCCCCAGGGATTCAACTCCTGGGCTGTTGGGTCCATGGTGAAGGGAGGCCCCCGGGTCCCCAAGCCTCTTACTCCTACTCAGGTCTGGCAGGGAGGGCCTGAGGCCAAGCAGCTCCTGTCCCTCACATCCTTTCTACCAGGAGAGAGCTGTGTACGGGGCTGGTGGTGAGGTGCCCATTCCTGTCCATTTGGTTCCCATTTCTATGAGCCCATCAGTGAATCATCCATGCATGCCCCCATCCCACACAGTCCCCAAGCTTCAGGTGGGCAAGGGGCTCACAGTTTACAGGTAGCCTGAGCCACTTTAGAACTGGTTTTTCTGTTAAGGGCTTGACAGATAAAGGTTCCAGCTTCCAGGAGCTTCTGGAGGTTCACACCCTTTGAGAAACGAGGATGAAGTAAGTCATGATATGCCCCCCACACCCCCAGGAAACAGCACACTGACAGACAGCTGTGTACTGAAAGAGTAAAGGTGAAGACAAAGGGCTCGTTCCTGTGACAAGGGGACACCAGCCAGCTGTCTTTGAGGCTGTGTCCTTCTGGCACCTGGGTCCCCCTCTGACCCCCATGGTACAGGATGCCTCAGCCTGTGTAACGGTTAGTAGTGCCCCCACCAGAACAGGGATCCCACCAGTCTTGTTCCACGCTCCATCTCCAGGGTCTGGCCCACAGGGTCAAACACGACACACCGCGGTGATGAACTGTGAGGTGAGGGAGCGCGAGCACCAGCTGGAAAGGCCGCTCCGGACACCCGCTGTTCACAGCAACAGTTCCTGTCTACTCACGTGCACTACGTGCTCGGCTCTGGGCTAAGCATTCTACATTTCCCTAGTTCCTCCTCATACTGGCCCTACGAGATAGGTGTTGTTGTTATCCCACTTCTTAGGCCCCGAGAGGTAAAGTATTTTGTCAGGTCACCCAGCCTGTGAGTGGCAGGACTAGGTTTTAAACGCAGTGACTTCCGAGCCTAAAGCACAGGTGCCGTGCTTCCAGGCCACGCTGAGTGCCCCGACTGACTCTGAGCTCCCTGGGGGCCATCCCACCCCACCGCCCTCACTTGACAGGAAACGACGTCTAGAGAGGACGGACTTGTGTGAGGTTACGCACCTCACCCCTCTTGGGGCGCTCCCCTTATGTCCCCCTCTCGCAGGAGAGCCTGGCCTTCTCGAGGCCTCCACTGCCCACACTCTGCTCTCTCAAAACCATACAATAATCCCCTGGTGCCCTTCCCCCCGAAATAACAATAACCCTAAATGAACCCGTCAGCCTCTGTCCTCTGGCTTCAGGCAGAGCCCTGGTTAGTTCGGGGCTGTCACGACGGGGGACAGGCAGGCTTACCGTGTGAATGCCCAAGCCCTCCAGCATGTAGACCAGGTCCTCGGTGGCCAAGTTTCCTGACGCCCCCTGCGCATAGGGACAGCCTCCAAGTCCTGCCACGGAAGAGTCCACGACGCTCACTCCCATCTGGAAAGGCAAGGACGCTGAAACATGGCTCTGACTGTGGGACCGGAGCCTACAAAGCTGGTCCTTAGAAACCTCCCAGCTGTCGGCTGCCTGAAATGCCGCTGGCAGTCATTCATTCCTTGGGTCTGTGATTCCGTCAGAGTGAAAACCCCGCTGAAAGAGGGTTTCTCCTTGGCTCCGGGAGCAGCGTGGGCCTTCCGGCATACACCGTTTGCTCCGCAGGACGGCGCTCCCTCAGGATGCGCAGTGGTTTCAAGGTTCCTTCTCACCTGAAGGTCTCGGCCTAAAAGCCGCCTCCTCAGAGGCCCTTCCTGATCACTGACCTAAAGTAAGCCTCGCCCACGGCTGAGATTTCAGATGCCTGCTGTTTACTGTGGTTCAGTTACGCACACCCTCCCTCACAGGGCTGCTGTCTAATCCCAGGGACCTCGCCATTTCCCTAGGTCAGGCACCCCCCACTCTTCTGGATGGTTGGTGTTTGGTGCTTGTCATGTTTGACTTTCGCATCTCTCCTTAGAGCTCTAACAGACCTCACTCCTGATAACCACGACTCTGAGAAAATAGACACAGAAAGTAATAGAATCACCTGAGACACTGGCCTACAGGAGGTAAGTTGAGAGTGGGGGGAAAAGTGGCCCGAGATTGCTCTATAACCTGAGGACGACAGGCTGGAACCAAACGAACGCTACCGCAAGGCAGCCTGGGGAGAGACACTGAGAACTTCCATTCTACAGGGCAACCAGCCCGGGAGAAGCGAACCTCAAGGGGAGCCCGATCTCAGGTCTCAGTCCAATCTCCGGGAAGTGGCGGTAAAGGCTCGCCCTGAGTGACCGCTGCGGGCGCCCCGCTGCCTGGCCCGGCCTGCTGCTCTGCACAGAGGCGTGTTTGTACACTCCCTATCCGGCATGCTACCCCAGGGCCCGGGGCCCACGAGTCCTCCCTGAGCCCTGCCTCGGCCTTGCAGGGCAGTGCTGCCAAGGCCGCATGTCCTTGGTGCTCAACTCCTGAACTTCTCCATGTCCTTCAAGCCTCATTCAGGCCTCTTCTGGCAAAACCTTCCTACCCTCCCAGCTGGGACGGGCACCTCCCTCTGCCCCGTGCTTCCTCCCTTCATAGCATCTGTCACAACGCGTTAGGATTATCACCTAACCCCTTCACTGTTGCCCCTAACACACAGATGTAAGAACTTCTGGGGCAGGGTCACGTGTCTGCGTCCATCATGAGAATGGACACGTGCCTTTCTCCTGGGACATGCCCAAATTACCTGCAGAGCCATCAAGGTGTTGGCCAGGGCCTGGCCGTAGGTGTCATGACAGTGGACGGCCAGGGCAGACACTGGTACCTCGTGCATGACAGCAGACAGCATCTCCTTCATGCCGCCAGGGGTGCCCACGCCGATGGTGTCCCCCAGGGAGATCTCGTAGCAGCCCATTGCGTACATCTTCTTGCTGACCTGGGAAAACAAGCCGGCGCTTGGAGGACACAGGCTCCCAAGCCAAGTGGCCTAGAGTGCAGAAGTGGGGTCTGTGGCCTGTGCAGAACACCTCCATGCCCGGGTACTACACAGATCGGGTCGCTCTGGCTCCTGACAACTTTGAGTGGGATCAGTCCCCGTGCTCCTCGTCAGGAGACCAGGGCGTAGGGAGCTGCCACAGGGCAGACCCTGGGGCCGCAACCCTGGCTTTCCTCCCACCCGAGCCACCACCTCCACACAGTGCGTCAGACCCAGGTACTAGAAGCAGTGAAACAGACCCCTTCCTTACAGCTTTATCCTTGATCTGTGACAACACAGGTCTGAAGTGCTAGCTTTATATTTCTGACAGAAGTACAAAACTATTTAAATTTTTAGAAGCCCATTGGCAGACCCCTAAAATCACTGCAAAACCAGAGTGTATGCTCAACCCAGGGAGATGCTTCCGTACGCCGTGCGGCTGAGGGAGGACACGCCGGGGCCAGGGAGCTGGACGGCACTTGGCCATGGTCTGCAGACCAGGGCAGTGGTGAGAGCAGTGACTGGTGTCCAGCGGCCTGTGGGGGCGGGGGGTGCAGCTGAAGGAGCGGCTCTCGAGTGACATGGATTAAAACCCCAGTTCTGCTGCTCACTAGCTGTGGGGCCTTGGCAAGGAACTTGACTTTTCTGAGCTTCAGTTTCCGCTTCTAAAAAAACGATGACGAGCCTTTGAAGGGCTAGGGCAGCAACAGGAGGCCGAGACCTGGAGCGCAGAGCTCCCTTTCAATCGGCAGATGTGACTGTTACCCCTCCTTGTTTCTGGTGTTGAGGGAAGAGCAAGCGGGCTCCAGAGGTCAACGAGACGGGGGTTGAGACATGGTTGCACCACGGGCGACCTGCGTGGCAACTGAGTCAGTCTCAGTTTCCTCAGCTGGAAAACGGGCTAACAAAAATACTGAATTTGCAAGCTGGCTTTGAGGACTAAGTGCCAGAGCTCTTGTGTTGCTGAAACTCAATTCCCATTCTGTGTTCTTCTCAGACCTGGGTGTTGCTCAGAGGGTGTCCTGTGGCCTCTCTGATCACAACAAGGGACCTCAGGGACCCTTGGGTGAGGAGCCTCTGCACAAAGGATTATCACTTCAATTATCATCTGCCCACTGACCAGACTGGACACTCCAGCGGAGGCATTCATCCTGGGATGGAGGGCGGGGGCCTGAACGAAGGAAATCGGTGACCTGACAGGGCGGCCAGGGGAACCTCTGCATGCAGGGGCAGGCAAGGCGGCCAGCCCTCGCAAAAGCCCCGCCCCGGCGCTCACACACACCTCAGCTACTTTGGCCGGGGAGATCTTCCCTTCATAGGGGCATCCAAGCACACAAGAGACATACCTGTGGGAAGACAGGGGGAGTAATGGCGTCAGTGTCCCTGAGTTTTGGCCAGCGGGCTGAAGCAAGGGGGCGTTGTCTGACACACATCCCTGGTTAGCCCGCAACCAAAACCTGAGCTGGGCAGAAGGCCAAGCACCTGGGTGAAAGGCTAATTCAACGACAGTCAGAATGAAGGTAGTGCCGCGTAGGGCCAGGAGGGGGCAGTGGAGAGCCACAGCAAGTAAAGGGACTAATAGGCCCGCAGTTCAGGAAGCAGGAGTTGCACGGGTCTCTGGACAAGCAGCCAGAGACCAGCCATGGAGAAGGAGCTGGAGAAGGTAACATGAGCAGGCACCTGAGCTGTACAGAGGTGGGGCAAGGCAGAACGTGGGCCAGGGTAGCTGGGGCCCATTCTTACAGGAGGGGACAGGGACCCATGAAACCAAAGGCAGAACTAAGAGCCGGGCTGGCCTGCTCCGGTGAGCTGTCAGACGATTCAGTCGCTCATTTATCCAACTGATACTCACAGAGTTGGCCTCTCTGAACCAGGTACTAGGGTAGCTCCGTGAGCAAGGCTGACATGTCCCCGCACCATGCTGCTTATTTCCAATTAGGAAATAGTTGATTAAAGGGCAATCTGACAAGTTAAGCAGATAACCTCAGAAGATGATGTGCTGTGAAGCAAAGGCCAGGGAATGTGACAGCAGCAACCAGAGGAGGCCAAGAGTGGCTGGGGTGGCCCAGGACAGATGTGTCAAGACAGACGCTGCAGCCAAGAAAGGCGGACGGCCACAGGAAGAGCATTTCGGCAGAGAAGAGCTAGTGCAGAGGCCCCGAGCTGGGAGAGTGGGTGTGTTCAAGACAGAGAACAAAGGCTGGAGCAGCCGAGGCACAGACAGCAAGGGGCAAAGTAGTACGACCCAACCCGAGGCCGGAGAGGTGGGCATGGGCCTCATCACAGGGTCCTGTGAGCTGCAGTAAGGAATTTGGATGGAGGACGGAGGCGGTCCCTATTCCCACCCACACCACTGGAGCTGAGGCTCCACTCGAACCTCTCGAAGTCTAGCACACTATTCTGCACGTAACAAATAGTTGCTGGTTAAATAACTTCAGCCTTAAAGATCTCAGTATATTTTTTCATTTTAATTCTCCCTCTTATTTTCTAATTGTTGCTGAGCAAGGGAAAGTCAGGAGACCAGGCTTAGGAGTCAGGCAGACCTGACAAGCCCCTGCTTCCCCACCCATCTATCCATCCATCCGTCCACCCATCCATCCATCCATCCATGCATCCTCCCATCAGATCCTGGGCACCTACTATGTGCTGGGCCTTGAGCTGGCAAAGGGGTACAACAGAAACTGAGAGATGTGGGTTCGGTCTAGTGGGGTGGGAGGCAAGGGACAGTTCACTGAGCAGCTGAGTGCTAAGTTAGAGGATATGTAATGGACTAAGGGAGGCTGAGGTGGGGGCCGCACTAACTCCAGCTGAGGGGCAGAGAAAGCTTCTTGGAGAAACTGGCAGCCATGAGGGGCTGAAGGATGAACAGTGGTTAGTCCTGACAAGTAGGATGTAGGAGGAAGCGAGTTCTAGTCTTTGGACAGCAGGTGCAGAGGCCCAGAGGCAAGAGAGAGTGGGACCATGTGACAAAGGGGAGGGAGTCCCGGTTGGGCTGGAAGGGAGCAGAGACCACCGAGGCTGCACGGAGAGCAGGGCCTGAATCATGCAGGGCCTTGCGACCCATGTGAAAAAGTCTGGAGTGGGGAAGTCACGGTAAGCTTCTTAACCAGGAGTGGTGTGGTCAGAGTGCGCCTCTGAAAGCACTCTGGCTGCAGTCTGGACCTTACAGCGGATGCTCATCCTCCTGAGCCTCGGTGCTGTCATCTGTACGGGGGGTACTCCCCACCTTGCTGGCTGGTTGTGAAGCTACATATGATGATCCCCGGCACTACTGCTATTGACCCTGTGGTTGGTCTTGGAGGCTTAAGAGGCCCAGGGAACTCTTCTGGGATGTGTGAAGAGCTGGTGGTAGAGCCCAGAGTAAAGCGACTGCTGCAAACCCTGCCTAATGTCCTGTCCTGCTAAAACTTCCTCCGGTGAACCGACCCCAAAATCAGGTTTGGAGAAAGCACTTGCTAGGGTTTCTTCTGACCACGTTTACTTGGGAAAAGGTGTCGCACTCTGGAGCTTAGGATGCCTGCCCCCAGGATAAGGAGTTTGTGGGGGAGGGTCACTGGGGCCGAGTGAGGTACTTGTCCAGAACAGCAGCACGGAAGAGACGGGCAGCTGCGATGTGGTCTGACTCACCCCCGCACAGGGATGCTGGCTGCCCGGGCTTCCTGCAAGATCTGGTCGAACCGCTGGAAACTTTCATCTATGGAGCAGTTGACGTTCTTCCTGGTGAAGAGCTCGGAGGCGGCTCCGAAGATGCTCACCTCCTTGGCTCCAGCAGCCACCTGCCAACAGCCAGAGGAACTCCTTTGAGCCTTTGGCTCCTCGAGGAACACCAGAAGAGCAAAAATCCTGGTCCCACAGCCAATTTTAGGATCTATGAATGTTATGGGTTGAACTGTGCCCACCCCCCCAGAAAAAGTTATGTTTAAGTCCTAACCCCCCAGTGCCTCAGCCTGTGTTCTTATTTGGAAATAGGGTCACTGTAGGTATAATTTATTAAGACAAGCCACACTGGTTTCTCTCTAATGTGACCAGTGTCCTTACGAGACAGCAGCCATGTGAAGATGGAGACACAGAGGGGAGACCAGTGAAGGTGGAAGCAGAGATCAGAGTCACACACCCACAAGCCAAGGGATGTCAACGACTGTTGGCTGGCACGGGGAACTAGGGCAGAAGCATGGCCCAGAGTCACCCCCAGAACACACAGAAGGCACCAGCCCTGCCGACACCTTGATCTCAGACTTCCGGCCCCCCAGCCTACAAGAGTGTACATTTCTGTCGTTTGTGGTATTTTGTTATGGCAACCCCAGCAAATTAATACAGCAGATTATATCTCAGTAAGGAAGAACCTTGGTCTTCCCCCAGGGACCAATATTACCACTGCCATCGCCCTGGAAGCTGGTCACTCTTTTACGTTTTTTCCAAGATTTTATTTATTTTTGGAGAGAGGAAGGGAGGAACAAAGAGAGGGAAAGAAACATCAATGTGTGAAAGATACATCAATCAGTTGCCTCTCACATGCCCCCTACTGGGGACCTGGCCTGCAACCCAGGCATGTGCCCTGACTGGGAATCGAACTGGTGACCCTTTGGTTCACAGGCTGGCACTCAGTCCACTGAGCTACATCAGCCAGGGCCTGTTGAAATTCTTGAGGAGATCTTGCTTACCTTTCTTTACAGAGGAAATGGGTAAGAACAAAAAAGCTATAATTTATTAAGCACTTATCTCCTAAGCAATTTATGGGCATTTTATTTTCTGAAATCCTGGAAACGCTACCCTATCACTAGCCCTATCACTATATGGGCAGGACCTGAGACTTGTCAAGACCAGAGGGTTGGAAGTGGCCGGGCCAGCACTGCCCCGGCCTGTCCTCTGTCTGGCTGACAGTGCTCCTCACCACTGGAGACAGCCCTTCAGACGGACATCTCAGGACAGGGCCGGAGGCCCAGGGAGAAGGCAGGGACCAGTGTCATCAGTCTCACTGCGAATGCCCCACCAACAAGCTTACCGCTGCCTGGTAGCCTTTGAAATTTGGGGTCAGCACTGGGTAGTTGGTGCCAGGAAACTTCTGTATGCCCTTCAAGACCTCGGTGTGGTCAGCCATCTGGGAACCAAAGGAGACATTGCGGAGTCATGAGCAAGGGCAAGCAGAGAGCTCAGGTGAATAAAACCTTTTCATCACATGATCTCCGTTCTCCAGAACCCTTGGTGAATGAGTTCTTCTGCAGAGCTGTCTCCCCAGTGCTGTTCCTACTTGTGATGGCCGACGGGCCAGTAGGCCCCGGGGTGTGGGCCATAGCCCCAATGTCTCCACATGGAGAATACTGTCGGCTTTCCATAGCGGTGACAACAGTGGCAACACTCCCAGCCGTTCATGGAGAACACACTGAGAGCACGGTCACTGGGCTCGGGTCTGAACAATCTAACACTCAGCTGCACAGTCCCAGCAAGGTCACCAAGCAATCTGGAGGCAGAGCCCAGGCTGAATCCAAGCCTCCCACCTGCCAGGTTACTTTTTAAATTTTTTTTTTGCTGAGTAATGCTGCTATGAATCACCTAAGATCTCTGCAAGTCAGAGACCCAGGAACCTATGCTCTTGACTTCTACTTACTTCCAGGACAAATGCAAACCTTTCCATCCCTCTCTTCTGAAACACACTTCTCACTGATGGCTGGGGCTCACCTGAGGAACCCACTTGGGAGACACAAAGCTGGTGGCTTCTATAACGGGGAGTCCTGCTTCAGAAAGCATGTCTATCATCCTGATTTTCACTTGAGTAGGTACAGTATTCTGCAATGGAGAGACGAACACCAGAACAGACATGTCAGCCAAGTTGGGAAGCAAATGGCCTCAGAAAGCAGCACCTATCAGTTCAAAGCATCTGCTACAGCAAACACTTCACTATCTCACTAATGTTAGTTCACGTATAACCCTCGCCAACAGGGTACAAGGTGTCTTCAAGCTCTGCAGACAACATGGTGCATTGGAGGCAGCTTATCATATGAAAAGGAGTTAATAGTTACATGGAAACAATATTTTCCTGCCATATAGGCTTTTTCTTAACTAAATGTTTGTTCATTTATGATCCGGTCATAAGCAAATTGAGGGCCATGTATCATGGCCTGAAAGGGCAGAGATGACTAATCCTCTGGGTCTTATGAGATGGGGCCCCCGAAGTACTACACCCCCCTCTTCCATCTCCCAAGTGGCAGAGGATCTCCTGCTCACGTGTTCAGCCTAGTGTTTCTCTCCCTTCCCTACCGCGTCTAGTTACTTGCTAAGCAGACTCTATGGATTTCTTTTTCTAAATCTAGCATCATTATTCCAGGGACATTATGGCACGGTCTCACTCCACCAGTCCACCCCGAGGGAATCCTCCTAAAATAGCTTCCACTGTCTCAGTCTACTGCTCAAATGCCTTCTCAAATGCCTTCCATGGCTCCCTAGTACCTATAGGATCAGGTAAAAAAATCCTAAGAACTTCAAGCCCTTCCATACGCTCCCCCACGATTTCTCTTGCATTGCTTTAATGTAATGTCACATTACAGAAATGACTTTTGAGGGCCCTCCATGTTCCAGGGATTGTGCTAGGTGCTGGGGGGGACCACAGGGAGCAGGTAAGACATGATTCTGCCCTCCTGGAACTCACAGTTTATTGTTCCCAACAAAGGCTCAATATTAAAAATCAGGCTTGTCACACTTTTTTTTTAAAGCTGTCTTAATGAAAAAAAATTAATACATGATTATTTCCGAAACACACGCCAGAAACAAAAGAAAACCACCCTTAAAACCTCCCTGATATGTAACCTTCAGGTCTGTTAAGTCTGGTATGTTAGATGCTAGCCATACGTGCTTATATACATTTTAATGAAAATTACATAAAAAATAAAAATCCCTCAGCCACACTTCAAGTGCTCAACAGCCACATGTGTCTGTCTAGTGGCCAGCACACAGGACAGCCCAAGTCCAGAACATTTCTATCTTCACAGAAAGTTCTACTGGACAGCGCTATTCCAATTTTCTGCTATCACCAACGGTTGCGAGAACACCCCCAAGGCTAAATCTTTGCATATGGCCTTCATGGCTTCCTTAGTTTACATAAACCCCCTTCCACGGAACTGCCGGACGCAAAGGCATGCCCTCACCATGGCGCTGCAGTCCCGCAGCGCTCCCCAGCCACCCCATGGCCTTGAAGTCAGGATACTGCCCGCCCCCAGGCACCACCATCTTAGATTGCTGAACGGTCACAGGCACGCACCTGGTCCCCCGACCCAGACCTCCACTGGGCAGAGTGATCACATCTTGCATAGCGCTGCCCATCCCTGCTGCACCTACCACATGGAACTCTCAGGGCTCAAAGAAACTTTTTTTGGTTGACTGCCAGCTTTACCTTTTCATTTTGTAGTCCGTCTCGGGGACCAACTTCCACAATTTTCACCTGCTTTGGGAAAGTACTCAAGGATGAGGTGCTGACCTTTGATTTAAAAGAGAAAACAAAAAGTAACAGGAATGGATCATCACAATCCCCCAGGGGGTGCGCGCACACTCACACACAGAGGAGACGGCAATGTGACCACAGAGGCAGAGACTGGGGTGATGCAGCTCCAGCCACGGAAATACCATCAGTGCCCAGAAGCTGCAATAGACAAGAAATGGATTCTCTTCTAAAACATCGACGTCCTTTCATTCCAGTGAAAATGACTTCGGACTTCTGACCTCCAGAATTGTGCGAAAGAAAATGAATGTTATTTTAAGCCCCCAAGTTTGTTAGAATTTTCTATGGCAGCCATAGGAAATTAATCCAGTGTCCTAGCTGGGAAGGGTTACGAAGAAAATGTTCATTTTAATGCCTGCCCCCCACAAGCAAAGCACCACCTTTACTTCTGGATGGGTTAACCAATATTTGTCACAAAGGCATTTTCAACTGCTCCACCCCTCCCTGTCTTCCTGACAGTTTGGAAGGAATTAAAGCACTTTGATTTCCCACAGTGACTAACGGGACTTATGGTGTTTTTACAGTACTTTGTGGGAGTAAATTGTGGAACTCATTATTGTAATACTTGAACAAATTTAAACACCTAACCTACACTCCTCTTTTATTCCTTTTTCTGTGTGTGAACTGTAGATACTCCATAATGAAACCAAATAAACTCCCTGAAATGAGGAAAAAGAAAAAATCACCCAGGGGGTCGATATGAAGAAATGGACCTATCCTCACTAATGCTGAGACCAGAAGCAGTAGTTCTCACCACTTAATTAACGTTTGAGTGGATTAGCTCCGTTGGTTACAAGGCTGTCCTGATATGCCAGGGTTACAGGTTGATCAGGTCAGGGCACCCACAAGAATCAACCAATCAATACATAAATAAAGGGAACAACAAATCGGTGTTTCTCTTTTTCTCCCTCTTTCCTCTAAGAATCAATACATAAAAATAATAGTAATTGACATTTGGTCTCTTTTAGATTAGGAGCAGAGAGAATATTCCCCTTAGAAACAGGAATAAACAAGAAATTCCTGTTCCCGCCACAGTTCCATTTCCAACTCTCTGAAGTACGGACTGATTTCCAACTGCGTAACAACTGAGCATTTAGACAAAGGGAGCGGAATGACTTTGCTTTTCCCACTGGGAACTGGAGGGGTATTTGTGATTTTTCACTAAGGAGGAAGTTGGAGAAGTCTTAAGCTCAATTAGACGGAGAAAGGTGCCAGCGTCACCAGAAACAGCCTTGAACAGGAAATTAGGACACTGGAGATGGCGTCCCAGGTCTCCACGATCCGGGCAAGGCGCTCCCCCTCTCCGGGACTGTTTTCCCTATAATCCTCAAGGGATCTGGGGTACACATTAAGACTTCAAGGTCCACCTGACTGGGGATTGAACAGCTCTCTGGCTTCGCCTCTCAGAGGAGCCAAACGAGCCAGGCCCCCGTCCCCGAGCGTCACGGTGCCTGCATGGCCGCCCCTCGCCGGTCGTGACACTTACAGCCCTGACGGAAGCCAAGCCCACCAGTCTCTGCGGCTGCAGCACCCTCACTGTACCCATCTTGGTCCCGCTGACCCAGGGTAGGCCCCACTGAGTCCCACGTGACTGCGTACCTCCAAGTGGGCACGGCCTCGCCTTTGGGGCGGGCCTCTGGAGCGACGTGATGACGCCCTACGCTGGCCCCGCCCCCAGCCTCTCCGCTTACCTTCTATCCCGCCAGTTCTTCCGTACTCGTTAGGGGGTGCAGGTGAGCACCGTTTCGTTGCCAGGAGAAGTGAGACGCTTGGACTATAAAGAGGATCAAATATTAACCAAAGTTTCTGTCTTCCTAGCTTTAGAGTCAGGGAGGTGTGGGCAGACAGATATTACTGTCGATGGAAGAATGGCCAGCCTATAGAAAAGCCTTATTTGAGACAAATTTTGAGGCCAAGCCAGGAAGCAAAATCTCAATGGATTGAGTAAATGTTCTGGAGAATGGCAGTTCTGCAGCTTGTTTTATGCGTTACAATCAAAGGAGAAGCTTAAGGAGGTTTACGTGAAATCTGTTGGTAGATTAAGGAGGCAGGAGAAAGCCGAACAGGAGGAAATCTCTAGGCCTGGATAAAAAGCAAAACGGAAAGACACTTCTTTTACGTTGGCAGGTACAGTTAAGAACATGTACAGTACATGGCGATAGTATGCCCACAGTAACAATGAGGGATTCTGTGGTCTCGTTCTCTAACAGAAGTTGTGCCTCAGAGGGCGTCTGGGAAAGAAAATTACTCTAACATGTCTAAGGTTTGTTATCCTAGATACACAAAGACAATATACAGGCTCACTTAACACGCAAACTGACCTTGGCTGAGGAAGCTACTGGCCTATGACGCACTCACCACCATGATCTGTTTTCCTTGGGAATTTTTGTGTTCAGACCATCTGGAATGGTTACTTTCAGTCGCCAGTTTGTCAGGCCTGCCACGTGCCCCTTCCTCGCCCAGCTCGTCAGGGTTACTATGTGGTCCCTTTTTCGTCCAAAACAATCACGCAGACAGTGGTATAATTACTACTTTTCACAATAAAATGGAGCATTGCTACTTGCCACACGCTGTTCTGAGTTCTTCGCACATGTTAACTTCTTCATCACCATCTTCGGGATTCAAATGCAGGCAGTTGACTCCAGAGAGAGAAGCATCCTTTGATTTCGCACCTGGAAGAATGAGTGAGCTCTATCCAGGTAAAGAGGATACAAGAAAAGCTTTTTAGACAGCACAGCATGTGCAAAGACCCTGGGGCAATGCAATTCAATGCTTAGAGCAGTATTTTTCAAAATACATGTTGTGGTCATAATAGCAGCTTAGTGGTTATAAACTTTAAGGAAAGAACATAGAAAATATCAGAGTGCATTGTGTAAGTACTAAGTACTGTTTTGCAAAACTTTTTGTTACACATATATAATGTCAACCAGGTTGCAATGTAAAATAAATTTCTTACCGTAGGCAGTACTTAGAAATGTCCGTAAAACCGTGTTGTGGAAATATGAAAAGAAGGCCAGAATGATTAGAGAGCAGGGAGGGAGTAGGAAAGGCCTTCCCATTAAGATGGGAGAGATTGGCAGGGACCAGACCGTAGGGCTTCAGAGATATATTAATAAAAGTTATCTTCATAGTAATACATTTGAAGGGTTTTAAGCAGGTGCTTTCTTTGATCGTTGAGTTATTTAGAAATGTTTTAAAATTTCCAAACATACAGGTTTTCTTCAGGTTTTTATGATCTTTTAATTATGGTGCAAACATACCATACAGCCCATGTGATACTGCTTCTGTGGTATTTACATTTGTAAACATCCCATATGCACTCGAGAAAAATATTCCTTAAGCGTTGGGCAGAGATTTCTAAATACATCTATTAAATAAAAGCCATAGAACATTTGATTAGATCTCTCACAATTTAAGAGGCTGAACTGTTAGTCAACTCAAAAGAATCATACTAGATCTGGCTGGAGACCAGCTATGACAACGGACAAACCAGTTCCCCACCAGGTCCCTCAGTTTCCCTTCTCTAGGATGAGAATGTAAGTCTAAGGCCCTTCCAGCTTTTTTAAAATTTTATTTGTTTTTACTTTTTAAAAAGATTTTATTATTTTTAGAGAGAGGAGAGGGAGGGAGAAAGAGAGGGAGAGAAACATCAATGTGTGGTTGCTTCTCATGTGCCCCCTGCTGGGAACCTTGCCCACAACCCAGGTATGTGACCTGACCGGGAGTTGAACCAGTGACCCTTTGGTTCACAAGCTGGCACTCAATCCACCGAAGCCACACCAGCCAGGGCAATTACTTGTTTTTAGAGAGAGGGGAAGTGGGGGAGAAAGAGAGGGAGAGAAACATCGATTGGTTTTCTCTCACATGCCCCCAGCGGGGCATGTGGCCTGAAACCCAGGCATGTGCTCTGACCCGAAACAGCGACCCTTCTGTTTATGGGACAGTGCTCAACCCCCTAAAGCCACACCAGTCAGGGCAGCCCTTCCAGCCTTGATGTCAAATTCGTCTCTGTCCTGTACGCTTTTCCATGATAAGGCCTGGAATTACATACTATGAGCTTCTGAAATTACTTATTTACCCTATTCAAATAGAAAATGTGTTTATAAATGCAACGGATATAAAAATGAGTCACGCTTAGTGAAGAGTGATTTGTAAAAACAATACAATGGGTCACTTATTTCTTCCTTAAGAAGATATTTGTGATGTAAGAAGCCACCTCTCGGTTCTTCATTTGTGGTATGTATGAAACAATTGTTACCAATTATTCCCCAAATCTCCCCAGACCTAAAATAAAACCCATGACCGAAGTGTTTGCATGTACTTAATTCTTTATGGAAAATGCTTTTTCTTTGATTAAATGTTTTTAAAGCTTTTCCATATAAAGTTCCCTTTTGGGGTTTTTTTGGTTTGTTTTTTTGTTTTTTTTGCTTGATGCTAAAAAAATAAAAAGAAAAAAAGGAGAATGGTACTGGAAGTGAGGAACAGAAAAACCAAAGATATTTCCTTTGTTCTGCATTAAGGAGATGCGGCCAGCCCTTTTCCAACATGGAAACGCAAAGTAGCGGTGAGCAGTCCATACGACAACTGGGAAAAGCAAGCTATCACACATTTTTTGGTAGAAATCGTTTGACATTAAAATTTATTTGATTCTATTTTAAAAAGCAGGGCAGAATCAGATTCATTTTCTTCATAGTATCATTGTACACAGACTGAATTTCAGAGCCCTTAGCTGCCTTTGGAAAGTTCTGAAGAGCTGACTGTTAGCCTCGCAAGCCTTTTCCTTTCCCTCCGGGCTCTCCTGTTCTTTGAGGGGGTGCTGGTGACAGCTGATGCCAAATCAATAGCAGGTGGTTGAGTTTGACAAACCCTTTAAATCTTCTCCCATAGGCAACATGGTGAATTGGCTTATTCTTGATCTGAAGTCATTGAGTAAGCCAGTCATCAAACAGAGAATGGAGGAAAGGTTGCATTGCAGATAATTTCCAAAGTTAGAAAAGGATGAACTCAAAGCTGAACTGTTTGGTTCTTTCTTCTGCTGATGAGAGAGAGAGAGAGAGAGAGAGAGAGGGACATGCTGGCGAGGTGTCTCAGATTTTGGAGCCACAGAGACATCAGAGTAAGGCATTCAGTTCCTGTGGTTAAAATACGTTAGAAAGCCATTGCTGGGTAGGAAAGAGGAGTTTATTGCAACGATGGTACTGTAAGAAGAAAATCAAAACAGCGAACCACAGATGGTGTCCTTTTCCTCTTGAATGCCAACCATCACTCCACTCCCGTCATCTTTATGGTCCAAGCAAACTCAACTGGGAGAGCAGAGGGTGGTAACTGGGGCAGATAAATGAGGAGATCTTCATGGGGATTTCTGGACCACTTCAGGTCTTTCTGGATTCCCAGCATAATTATCTGAAGGAAGAAAAAGGCAATGGAGAAAATATTAATGCATCAGTGAGTACAGAATACGGCCTGAAAATGGCGAAACACAGCCAAGCTGGGCCAGGGCAGGGAAGACAGTCCAAAGGGGGAATAAACATGGGGGAAGCCTGGGGAGGAAAAAAGAAGAGAAGACCTGCCAATTCCTTTCAAAACTGTTACATCTCTGAAAGGACTGACTGAGGCTCCTTACCTGTGTACTGGAGGTAGTTTTGGGGGATTTAAGACTTAAGACTCCATTTTCTGGCCATTTCAGGAAAATGGCATACACAGCTGCTCCTTCCGAGGTGTACCTGGGGGAGAACAGCATCATTATCAGATAACTGGTCTGTTACTCTGACACCCGAGGTTATTACACATAACCTGATACATTTCCCTTTTTATTAACTGCCAATTCCAAGACCTTGTGACTGTCACTGATGCCAGTGACAGATACAATAACTCAATACCAGTTAAGGTCTAGGGGAAGAAAGCAGCCTTTTCCTGAGACACCTATTTTCCTTCTCTATTGGGTTGTAAGTTTTCTTGAAAAAAAAAATTTTTTTTTAAAGATTTTATTTATTTACTTTTAGAGATAGGGAAAGGGAGGGAGAAAGAGAGGGAGAGAAACATCAATGTGTGGTTGCCTCTCACATAGCCCCACTGGGGACCTGGCCTGCAACCCAGGCATGCGCCCTGACTGGGAATCGAACCGGCGACCCCCTGGTTCACAGCCCAAGCTCAATCCACTGAGCTACACTAGCCAGGGCTTTCTTGAAAAAATTTTAACTCTTATACTAGTTATTTCCCACTGAAGCCAGCTGCCTTATCATTCAAATATTTTTTCAACTCCAAATCCGTGTGAAAACATCAGAGGATATCACAAGGGCAAGATGTGCAATGAAGACAAATTTGCTATTCTGAGATTTCACCACGCTTAGAGAAGAGGATGAAAACCACTTAACAGAAGCTCATCCAGAACGGAGCGGTGAACGTGTTCACCCTGACCCAAGGACCTGTGCTGTATGGTACACCACGAGCAGATGGCTCTTATCAAACGTGCCCTGTGTGCCTGACACCCTGCTGGAAGCTTTACACCCATTACCTCCTTTAACCCTCACAACAGCTCTAGGAAGTTAGGCATCACCACCCCACATTGCAGTTGCAAAAACTCAGGTCCAAGATCAAGTAACTAGATCCACAATTCCAAGTGTGAACCGTGACTTGTCCATTTACTAGCTTTGTGATCCCAGGCAAGTGGTATCACTGCTTTGGGCCCCTTTCTCACTTAGGGATAATCTGGAGATTATAACAGTATCTATTTGGTGGGCTTGCTGAGGGGATTAAATGGGTGGAAAGAAGTTAGAATAGAGCCTTGCATGTCATAGGTGCTACACAACTATTAGCTATTACCAATTTTAGGGAGACAAGGTAAAGTGTCAAGTAAATGGACTGATGCTTTTTGCACCAAGCCTATCACTGCCCTCACTAGTCACAGATATCCTGGTGGCTTAAACCATAAACTGGGGTACAACTTAATAGCAAAAGAACAGCTTTTGGGATTCTTCAAGATGACTTCCAGTGTGGCTTGTAACATCATGGACTCACGGAGACGCCAGTTCAAGACAGGCTACAGTTGGGTTCCTGCACACAACCGAAGACAGGGCTCACCATACAGATTCGTTCTTTTCCAGTTGAACCCTCCACGGTTTAGAGGAATAGATGGCCTCCCCATTGATGCGCAGCCACTTCCCAACAGCAAGTAGCCTTTCTTGGAAGATGGGAACAATCAGTCCGTCTTTCGTCGGTCCAATGTTGAGAAGATAGTTTCCTCCCAAACTGACTGTCTGAACCAGTTCCTGGAGGGAGCAGAAACAAGGAAACCCTTGTTATGAATTCTAACCCTGGCAGAATGCCTAGAACGCACAGATATTAAGAGAAGAAGAAGAATCCAGGGCACCTTCTCTCCCTGCTTTGTGAATGTCCTTTACCCTTTTGAAAAACACTATATATTTTTGTCATTATAAAAGCAAGACAGGATTAATAGGAAAACGGAAAAATCCTGCTGCAAGATGGAGAAATATATTAACTCAAATTCCAGGGAGTGGTCACGGGCATTTCCCTGGGGGGGAAGGGTCATGTGTCAGAAGCCACAAGGTGCACGCAGGGAAGCTGAGAACAAAGCACTAGGCCATGACAGGGTTACAAGGGGCCACACAGAGAGACTATGGGGATCAGAGAGAAGAGATCTGAGGGGGCGCTGCGGAGGCTTTGGGGAGGCAGAAGCGATCTGAAGACTTTCAGGATGCTCTATGTGCTGGGCCATATTAATGTGTACGCTGCCCCACCAGGAAAACACACTGTAAAGAGATCCGCTTATCCACAGTTTCACTTCCCATGGTTCCAATTATCCAGGAACTGCAGTCTAAAAATATTAAATGGAAAATTCCAGAAATAAACAGTTCATAAGTTTTAAGTGCCTCACTTCATCTCGTCAAGTAAGCATTGTGTCATCTCGCATCATCACAAGAAGATGGGTGAGTATGTACAATCAGGTATTTCGGGAGACCAAATTCACATAATTTTTGTTACAGTATATTATTATAATTATTCTATTTTATTATTATTTATTGTTTTTAATCTCTTACTGTGCCTAATTTATAAATTGAACTTTGTCATAGGTATGTATAGTATAGGATAAAACATTATATATATATATATAGAGAGAGGGAGAATGAGTGAGTGTATTCGGTACTATCCTTGGTTGCAGGCACCCACTGGGGGTCTTGGATCATATCCCTGAGGATAAGGAGGGACTAAGGTACATTCTTCAAGGCTTCTAGTGGGATGTGTGTGTGTTTGTCTACTTGTTTATTGTGACCTCGAACAGGTGCGCTTCAGGGCAACCCAGAAAAATGAAGGCTGTATGCAGAAGATTCTAAAAAGGAGAATTTGTTACTATACCCCAAAGACACCACACCATTAATTTTTGTTTCCTTTCAGTCTTTTTTCTACGTAGTTAATTTTATACAGTTGTGAGTGTAACTTATTTTTTCACTCAACCCTCTAAGCATTTACCCATATCACATTAATATTTTAATGATTAAGGACAACCCCCAAATCTACTTAACTATCTCTTTATGGTTGCAGGAAATGGAAACGACCCATCTGTCAGCTGAAAACAACCCTGGGAAGAACGCATCTGTAAGTAACACTTTCCTCTGTGGTTACAGCGATTCCCTCGGGACAGGCTTCCCCGAGTGCGTCCAACAACCCCAAGGTCCCACCCACCTGCACGCTCACCCATAGTGTTTCCACCGCGCTCAGTCAGAAGGCCAGTTGGAGATGGCGGCCAC
The DNA here is from genome assembly GCA_039655065.1 of Glossophaga mutica. Classification (NCBI taxonomy): domain Eukaryota; kingdom Metazoa; phylum Chordata; class Mammalia; order Chiroptera; family Phyllostomidae; genus Glossophaga; species Glossophaga mutica. The sequence goes on from CM077307.1 coordinate 14,758,137, forward strand.
CTAACCCACGGGGGTCTTACCGAGATGATTTCAGACTCGCTCGAGATGTCAGATACCGACATGGTGCGACGGTAGCCCCAGGACCTCTTGTCGATGGAGGTGCACATCTCCCACTTGTGGTCCGGCAAACTCGATGGCTGGAACTTATCTGCACAGTTGTAGTACCCTCCGTGGTGACAGGAGCAGTTAAAGCCCCATCGGTCGTTCACTACCACCTCATCCTAAAGGAGGGACGCGGACTGGGTCATCGAGGGGAAGGCGCCTTGTCCTCCCCTACGGAACGCAGCTGATACGTTAGGAGTCAATTTGGAAGCAAGGCGCAGGCTTAGCCTAAAGAGCAGCGATTTTCAACTTTTTCCATCTCGTGGTGCACACAAACTCATTACTAAAATTCTGCGACACGCCACAAAATATATTTTTTGCCAATCTGACAAAAATAGGTATAATTTTGATCCATGCACATCCTACGATTATTGTTGTGTGGGCTGTTGTCATTTTTTAATCTGATAATCTAAGAGAAAAGAGGTCAGTGCCCCTGACCAAGCAGTCAGGAACGGCATGTTTAAACATTCTTGCAGCGCACCGGCTGAAAACTGCTCATCTTCCAGAGCTGTCCTTCTCAGCTGGGGTCCATTTTGCCCCAGAGGAGTTTGGCAAAGCCTAAGAGACATTTTGGGCTGTCACTACTGCCATCTAGTGGGAAAGGCCAGGGATGGTGTTGAACTTTTTACAACGTCAAGGACAGCTTCATCACAACAAAGAAATACGCAGCCCTAAATGTCAGTAGTGCTGAGGCTGAGAAACCCTGGTCCAGTGATCTGTCACAACAGAGCTGGCACAGCCTGTTTCAATGATTATCCTGTAAACCACTTATTTTATTAGAGGAGAAACGGAGAGAAGACCTGCCCGAGGTAATAACCCCAGGGAGTTTCGAAAAGCTGAGACTATGTATGATTCAGGTGTCTGAGCCCAGCCCAGGACACTTCCCCTACATGACCCAGGTAAAGAGAGTCAACAGTCAAATACTCTTTTCCTTCCTTCCAGGTTTAGCTGAACTATGAGAAATCATTACACGGAATATATAAATGTAAATGTTTCCTAGCACTAGGAGGCTCATGCTGCGGTATCTATGGTGAATAAAACACAGTTCTTGCCCTCTCAGATCCAGCAGAAACTAGCTGAGGAGACAGATGTATGAACAATTACGACAGTACATCAGAGTTCATTACCTACGGATTCACATAAATGGAAGAACCTGATCCAGAATGTTTCCTAACATTTCCAGGAGAGAATGTAAATCGTCAGGAGCCAGATTTAGTTTACATTTGATCGATATTATTATGTGCCTAACTAAGCCAAAAGCTGTTCTCAGGGTTGGGGATAGCAATGGACTGACCCTAACCCTTGCCCTTATAAAGTATAAGGTTGACACTTCGGTGAGAGACACAGATAATAAACAATGTAAATGCTCTCCGGAATATGTTAGACCAGGCGAGTGCTGGCAGAGAGAGAAAAGCAGGGGAAGGCATGCGGTGCGAAAGGGGCATGCTGCTGCCCTGGACGGGGAGGCGGGAGCGGGGCTGCACTACACTGAGGGCTTCTGAGTGAAGCCCTGCAGAAAGCACAGGATTACAGAGGGAATGGTAAGGAGAAGGGTCTGTTTCTCCTAAAAATACTCTCCTAAAGTGACTGTTGCTCCACAATAACAGTCTTTCCTAATGCATGCGAAAGCATTCAGAGCCCTGGCTGGGTAGCTCAGTTGGTTAGAGCATCATCCTGACACACCAAGGCTGCGGGTTCAATCCCCGGTCAGGGCACATACAAGAACCAACCAATGAAGGCATAAATAGGTGAAACAACAAATCATGCCTCTCTCTCTAGAATCAATCAATAAATTAAAAAATTTAAAAAATAAAAGAAAACATTCAGAACAAGAGTGGGAAACCAGGGTCTACAGCATCCCACCCGAGGGTCCACAGCTCGGCCACCCTGTGTGAGGACCCTTGGCGGAGAACCATGATGCGGCACCACTAAAAGTCCCCGCGCATTTGGCAAGTCCCAGAAAACCACTCTCAACTTGCCCCTGTTTGTCACGTAGGATCTCTTTCCTTTTTCCTTTCTTCCCATTTTCTGAGTTTAGTACTAGTTACCCAATAAGAGGTTTATGAATCTACCAAGATAGCTGAATTCAAACTGCTCTTATACTTAGACTTTTCTAGACCCACCACAAATCCAGAATGTGTAACATTTTCGCAGTTTCCTACAGTGAGGACTGAGACTTCCGCTGCTCTGTGCGTGCCCCATAGCACACACTGTGAACGGGCCGCTGCTGTGCGGGGTGGCGGCGTTGACTGGGGCGGGCGGGGGGGCGACGGGAGAAGAAGACAGAGTTCCCTCAAGAATTTGGATATAAAGGAAATAAAATTTCCCCTTGACAAGCAAACTACATAATCAACAGAGTAGGTGAAGTCGTAGATGTTTGCATTTTACTCCTCTCAGTTAATGTCATTAGTTTGGTATATTCATTTTCACAAGATTTAAACCTGTGTGGTCAAAATCAAGAGTTAAAGGAGACAAAGAAAGTGTCTACTTAAAGGAAGGGGAAAGCATTAAAGGCGAGAGGACTTCACCCTCCGTGAAGTCCCTGGGTCCCTGGCGCCCCCATGAGAACACCGCTGTTTATTACTGCTGCTGTTGTCATTGTCGCCGTCACTCCAGAGCTTGTCTCTTTACACTTTTTTCTTTTAAAATCACAACAGATAAATAAGGGAGAAGCCATACAATCACGCACCTTGACTGGGCTGTCATTGTAGAGCCAGGACAGAAAACCCGTGGAGTTCCAGTAGGCGTCGGGGCCTTCCCAGTCTCCATCGGACCAGATCAGGTCAGGTTTGTACCTGGAAGACACGCAGGTAGCACAAAGCTTACTGCCTGGGTCCACTCGCAGTGACGTCTTACGACTCCTTTTTTGCAATACGGTCAGGACTGCAAAGAATAATTAAAAATTAACTTTCTTCCACTTTGGAAGTACCGTAACTTACCACAGGGCAGACAGAGATTGTGGAAAACGAAAGAGACAAAAACCACCACTTACCCCCGCAAAAAATGCCTCTGCTCTCACAACCACTGTTGAATACACAGCATTTTGGAATATTTCCCCCTCTTCTTTTTTTTTTTAAATAACTTTTTAAAAAGTAGAGTTGTAATCAGTATTATACAATTGATAATTGTATACTGATAATTGTATAATACAATAATCAGTATTATACAATTAGTCGCCTCCAGCGACTAATTCCAACTAAAAGAATGGTGCTCCACCCTTGGCTGGTGTGGCTCAGTAGATTGAGTACCAGCCTATGAACCGAAGGGTCACTGGTTCGATTCCCAGTCAGGGCACATGCCTGGGTTTGTGGGCCAGGTCCCTGGTTGGAGGGGGGCATGTGAGAGGCAACTGATGGATGTATCTCTCACACATTAATGTTTCTCTCCCTCTTTCTTTCTCCGCCTTCCTCTCTCTCTCTCTAAAAGGAAATAAGTAAAATCTTTTTTAAAAAATGGTGCTCCAGAACTATAGGATTAAGGTTTCTACTTTTGAAATGTATTAAGAGCTTGAACTGTTCTGTCCAATGCATACCTGTGGACAGCTACCCAAAGCTTCAACCATACAGGATTTGTAGAACCACCGGAGCCACAGCTGCACTTTCACGTGTTATTACTCTGAGTCCTATGAGGCGTGAGTGTGAGTATATACCTGTAAGGTACGCATTATTAGTCCCACCTCAGAGAGCAAGAATCTGATGCCCAGCAGGGCAATTTGTTTTAGGTGGAAAAGCTTGTCAGAAAACAAGAGCTGGAATTCAAATATAAGTCTGCCTGCTGCCAATTCCTAGGCTGTATCCAGAATCAGGACAGCAAATAACTCCAGGAAAAAGACTGCCCATTTAAGAGGCAAAATATAACATAATCTGTATTTCACTCCGTGTGAGAAACTGTACTTAGCATTTTATAATCATTGTCTCATTAGTTCTTGCAATGACCCTATGGTGTAAACCATCCCCATTTTGCAGGTAAAACACAGAGATTTAGGAAGATGAAGTAGTTTGGTCAAGGCCATACAGCCAGCAGGAAAAAGAACTGGATTCCAGATCCAGTTCTGGACTCCAAGCCTCTGCTGGTCTCTTACAACCGAACCGTACTGTTTCCTTAGAGACACCACCTGGATGCAAGGCAGGTCCAAGTCCGGGCGCCTCTCTAAGTGAGAGCCCAGGCAGAAATGGCTGCTCCTTGTCCTCTAGCAGCCCCCAGGTGCGAGAGGGGCAAGCTAGGACTAAAACAAGGCGAGACAAATCCCAAAGTAAAAGTAATCACTTTAAGAATATTGATAGTAATAATAATACTCTGTATGAGGCACAGTGATGGATACCTTCACATATTGCTCTGAGCCCTATAAGAAGGCATTATTATCACCACTGCACAGTGAGAATCTGGGGCTCAGAAGGGTGCTCTGCTTAAGGCTTTTTAAGCAACAGGAGCCAGGATTCAAAAGCAAGTCCGCCCGAGGCCAACTCCCATGTGGGGCCTGGGGCCTGGCAGATGCTGTTGCCTCTCTGAGGTCCTGACAAAGAGAACGACAGGCACCGCAGAGGGAACCCTTGGAGGGGGATCTGACTTACTACCATCCTGGGTTCTGTTTGTTTCGATTTATAAAGGTAACATGGCCACATTACAGAAGTTCCGAGGAGTAGGAGGAAAAATACATGCTATCTCAATACAAACACCACTTTCATTGTTCTGAGGTCCCCTAGATTCTTCTCATACTCCACCTTTACTCCTCTCCCCGCAGCAGAACAGGACCCTCTAGAAGCTCTGATGTCATTTAGAAAAGTCCTAGCCCAAAAACAGTCCTGTGTTTTACCTGTTAACAAGGTCGTATAGCTCTGGCATTGTTTTCGCAGTGACAAAATACTGTGTTTTGAAGCTGTTTTTCTTATCGAGTAGGTAGAGTGGATGGAACCATTCGAAGAGCGAGTGATAGAGCCCGTAGCGCATGTTCCTTAAACAGAGAAACAGGACAGCAGCTGTCATGTACGTGGCAGAGAGAAAACAGTCTATTTTACGAAAAATCAGTGGCAGCATTTTTACATCTCAGTGAGACACACCCACATGAGGGCATGTGTGGGGCTGGGGGGGGGGCAATCCAAAACCACTCAATTATCTCTTATCAGTAAATCCAAACCATGGGTTTATTATGTTTTTGATAGTACACATAACTACATTTTATACATAAATACTTTTTAAAACATTTTTATTTACTGACTTGAGACAGAAACATCAATTTGTTGTTCCACTTACTTATGCATTCATTGGTTGATTTCCCCCACTTCCCTGAGGTTATTTATTTATTTATACATTTTTATTGTATTTTTTCCATTACCATTTAGCCCCCTTATACCCCCTCCCCCTGCAATCACCACTGGTGTCCATGTCCATGAGTCCTCTCTTTTTTGCTTGATCCTCCCACCCCCTCCATTCCCCCTCTCCCCCCAGTACCTGTCATCCTGCTCTCTACCTCATTGGTTGATTCTTGTACGTGCCCTGACTGGGGATCGGACCCACAGCCTTGGCGTATTGGGATGATGGTCTAACCAACTGAGAGCTACCTGGCCGGGGCTACACACAAATACCTTAACGTCGAATATCATTTAAACCATCTTTTAACTTTTAAGTCAATTATCTCAATAATAACATAAAGTCCATTAAAAAAAAAAAACATGTTCTCTGTCAATCATAAGAATATATATTGTAGAGATATTGAAAAATAGAGAAAAGTATAAAGGATAACATATCCAAAATCTTATCTCTCAGAAAAAAAAACCATTAGTAACATTTTCCACGTAGTTCAAAGGAATGATTATAGGTTTATTGTTTCACTTATCTAATATAACTATTAGTTTTTCATAAACCCAAAGCGAAAAGTGGTTAAAGTGACCTGTTTTCACACACGGTAAAGCTTGTTGGAGTTAAGACTGATGAGAGGAACAGAAACCCTGCGAGGCAAGGAAGCAGGAAAGTGCGTTGCAATGGCACAGACAAGGCGGGCGGAGCTGGAGTTAGTTGTTTCGCCATGTGACTCCGGAACCAGAGAGATGCAAAGAAGATAAAAATCAAGTGCCCTAAAGTCTGAACCTAATCAACACCTCAGGGGTTTATAGCAGGACAATTATCTAGCACATCATGGGAAACTGAAGACCGAACAGGGGGCAGGAGTCAGCACACACTTTCCTAAGGGGCCAGGTAGTATTTTAGGCTTTGCAGGCCTTGTGGTTGCTGTCCTAACTCCAAAACGGTAACACGAAGGCAGCCACAGACAGCACGTAGGTGAATGGGCATAGCCACGTTCCAATCAACTGCATTTACACAAACAGGCAGCGGGCCCACCCCTTAAACAGGACATTGAGTTTATCAAACCACAACAGAGCTGAGACTGGGCAAACACCACCTCTCCTCCTTACAGGCAAACACACCTGGAACTGTGGGGCCCAAAACCGGAATCCCTGATTTTAAATCTCGCTGCTGCCACTTCCTAGCTCTTCAATCTTGGGAAGTTCCTTCTTAGTGGCAAATATTAGGGAGCATTAACCAGAATCAACCCAGTGGCTCCTTACCTTACTTTTTGCTGCTTTAACTGCCCTTTTCAGCTCCCTCCGGATCTATCATTTACCCCGCCCCCCATGCCTGCAAGGATCTGTGCTGATGAGTAAGTGGGACACAAAGATGACAGACCCAGTCCCTGGCATCTACCAGACACTGGAAAAGGGCCTGGGTCGGAATGCTTTCCAAAAAGTATCCTCCTCAGAGTACATGTGGGCCCTTGTGGTCTACACTGGGTATCCTTCCCCCAACCAGATAGAGCCAGGAGTTTCTCTGATGGTGTCACCTTTGGTCACATAAAAACTGCCCAGCATCAAGCTCTGCTAATTCCAAGGCCAGAAGCCCCTCAGGTTCCTCGCTAAATGAAAATTTCAAAAGTACCCAAGAGTGGAGAAGGCAGGGCACAGCGGATGGCTGCTAGATCAAAAGCAACGATGTATCAACCATCTGCAGACACACACCTCTTCCGGATGGCGGTTCCCAGCTCACCAACCAAGTCTCGGTGGGGCCCCACATCCTTAGAGTTCCAGTTCCAAGACACAGGACTCGGCCAGTTTGTGAAGCCTTCATGATGCTTTGTTGTCAGGACTACATACCTGTGAACATCAAAACCATATGAGCAGAGGAAGTGGGCCATGAACACGAACCTACCCAGCATGACCAAGGCCTTGGAAATGGTTGAAACTGGCTCTCTGAACATGGAACGGAGGTGCAGTGACCACCGGACTGAAAAGCTGTCTTATGATAAAACAAAACAAAACACAATGAAGTACACAACTCCTCAGAACGTAACGATTTATTGTAGGGTAGTTTACTCACAGGGATGTAGGATCGGAGTGTGTGGGCAACCCTGGCAGTTCTGCGCAGCTCATTCTCCACTGCTGTAGTTACTACAGTAAACGTCTTACAGTGTAGCTGAACTGGTAATGCTTGACAAGGCCAAGGGGCAAAGAATGCAGCATGGGGGGCCAGGAACCCTGCCTCCTAGAGGTCTTATGATGGACAATTGCTTAGCATTGACACTGACACCTGCTTTGATGTCTGTCCAGGCTGCTGTGCCATTCGGGCCGCTTACTGACCGGAATCGGGACGATTACATTGTACAGGCTTACAGAACACAGTAGTTATTAACTACAAGGTGTGTGAGTGCTGGCCAGGAACAGCGAGCTTGGTCCGAGTCAAAGCTTGAATGGAGAGCGTGGGGGGCTTACAAAGATGGAGTCGGTTTGTTCACATCAACATCTATAAACTCGCCTTCAGGAAACATGTGAGTTGCTGCAGTCTCCGCTCCCCATGGTCATTGCTCCAGAAACGGAAGCAAACTTCCATGGAAGCCACAGTCCTCAGCCCCCAGCCGAGGAGGAAGCCCAGAGGGAAAAGATGAGCACCTCAGCTCTCCTTCTTCAACCCTTCTTAATTAATGATTAGCTTTTCTTAAATAAAAAAAAAAGATTTTATTTATTTCTTTTTTAGAGAGAGGGGAAGGGAGGGAGAAAGAGAAGGAGAGAAACATCGATGTGGGAGGGAAACATCGATTGGTTGCCTTTCACACGCCCCCAACCAGGAGCCTGGCTGGCAACCCAGGCATGTGTCCTAAGAATCGAACCTGCCACCTTTTGGTTTGTGGGAATGGTGGTTAACCTATTCAGCACACCAGTCAGGGCTGTTTAGCTTTTCTTAAGTCTTTGCTCTAAAGAAGAAAGAAACCTCTACAGGAAATAGCAGATGATAAAAAAGTAAGCTATTTGTTCTACCAAGCCCACATGAATTGCCTCTCATTTACAGAGGTGACAAAAGTCTAAAGGGCTGGGAAGAAAAGCAAGGGTTGAAATAAGTGCCAAATTACTCAATATGTCATTTGCTTCTATGGCCAGGGGGGAAAAAACCCCCCCGAGATAATTTAATCACTGGCTGGTGGGGGAGCTCTAAGAATTTAAGGACCAGATAGTATTTCAGGCTTTGTGGGCCATAACACTTTTAAAATGTAAAAATCGCCCTTGCTGGTGTGGCTCAGTGGTTGAGTGCCAGCCTGCGAACCAGCCTGTGAACTGAAAGGTTGCCAGTTTGACTCCCAGTCAGGGTTGCAGGTTGTATGCTTGGTCGCAGACTGGGTCCCCTGTGTGAGGGGCAACTGATCCATATATTTCTCACACATCAGATGTTTCGCTCCCTCTTTTCCCCTCTCTCTAAAAATAAAAAAATCAAATCTTTAAAATGTAAAAATCATTCTCATCTCATGGAACCTACAAAAACAGGCAGAGGACCAATCCCTCTGGCCATGTCCGAAACCTCTGGTATGGGGAAAGAACCTTCACCTTGGAGTGGTGAGGTTTGGAGTCTGGGACACCAGTTCCCTTCCTCTACCTCGGCCAGTCACCTGGTCCCTGAAAAGAGGCCTGCACGGAGAATGTTTCCCACATTTTAACTTTTTTTCCAGTTTTGAATTATGGATCTCTAAGGCTCCTAGAAGATAGAGAACACCTCCTCTGTTTATTCCAGCCTTATATTCCCGTACACTAAGCGTCACTGTAATTGCTTAGTACAAGAAATCTTCAAGTCCAAGAGGAACTAAAAGCTGGAAGATGACTGAAGAGACAAGGCTCAAAGATTCCTCTACGCCAGGAGCCAGAAGACCTGCCTGTCTCCATTCTTACTCTTCTCCAAACCACAGCCCTCCTAGCAGCCCAACTAATGGTAACCATTCCCTGACTTAACACCTGGCCACATACTGCCCTCAACCTCAGGGGTCCTTGTCTCTCTCCTCTTCCCCACCTCAGCACGCTACACTTTCAGTTCTCTATCCATTCACACGAAAGCTCCAGCAGTTCCCGAAACAATTCAAACATCTCTTGAGTGCTTTCATGTACAAGGACTCTTCATGAGAAGAGCAGATGAATGAGAATCTCTACTGTCGCCCCAAAATACTGCACACCAGGACTCCCTTCCCCTTCCCGCTCACAGATATTAAAACTGAAAGGAACTAATGCAATCCCTTTCTCTAGCCTTGGAAGAGGGCTGCACGGAGGTGAAATTCGGTGTTGAAGTTCACAGCTGAACTAGGACCACACTCCATACCACTTGCTTAAAATCCTGATTGTGCTGTGGACCTGGAATGGACAATGAGGCATCACCTAGCTCCATCCTCTCAACACACAGGTGTTGACACTGAAGGCTTTCCCACCCACCACCTCCCTGAAAGTTTTATTTTCTTCTAATCCTCAACCAAGACCCACCTTCTCCTTATGATCAGGCATGCCACATTCAATTCTGCATCCTTCGGGGGACAAAACACATGACCTGGGGTTATCTTAAGTCTGACAGACGGCTTTATGAGCCTGAGCAAGTCGCCCCAGCTAGGCTCCCACCTGCCGAACCCCTGTCCTATTGCCCCGATCCCGGGAGGCGGCCTTCGCCGGCACCCGCAGCGGCACTCACTTGGCCCCGGCGGCTTGGAAGAGGTCGGCCCAGTCATCTGGGTCGAAGAAGCGCGCGGTGAACTGCGGCCCGAAGTCAGCGTAGCTGAAGCCGGGAGGGTAGTTGTCTCTCATGAAACGCTGGTACTGCAACGATCCCTCACCCTTCCAGTGCCACCAGAACCACTCGCTGCCCCAGGCCGGCACCGAGAACACGCCCCAGTGCACGAACACCCCGAACTTGGCCTTGTCAAACCAATCTGGCAGTGGCCGGGAGTCCAGACTTGGCCAGTCCGGAGTGTAGAGGCGCAGAGCCCCGAGCACCGACTCGGCCGCTCCGAGAACCAACAGCAGCGGTAGAAGCTGGGTCTCCACTGCCCGCGACTTCATTTCGGGAGATCGCACCACCGCCTTCCCACCTCCCCGTCTCTGCACCTCTCTACCGCCACCATCTCCTCCTAACGCGCAGGTGCCGGAGTGAGGTCCCGCCCACTCTAACTAATGATTGGCTTGGAAGGAAAAAGGGGCCGGTCAGCCCCGGCCTTTCCGCTACCGAGTCTCCTGCCCTCTAGTCCACCGCCTCTATTCGCACCCTCCGGCGCTTAACGAGAGAAAGACCCTAGGAGGCGTTGACAGCGCTCCACCGATGGTCTCAGAAAAACTTCAGAAGAGACTTCTTGGCGGGGTTAAGTCGTGGGGCTGGGGAAGGCCCGATGTGTGCAGAGAACTGGGAGTAGTGCATTTCGCCGTTCGGAGCTGTAGGGTACTTTTTAAGCTGTAATACCGAAGAGTAAGCCTGGAGGCAGGAATACGAGATGCAATGACTTTGTAGGAGTCCAGGTAGAAATAACAAAGAATAATGATGGTACACGCATTATGAAGGAAGAGGAGAGAGAACAGTGGGTGCTGAAAGAGGAAGAGCAGGCAAATGTGACCATTTTGCCTAATACTTGCTTTGGGAATTCTGGAGCCATTCAAAGAGCTTAATATCTAATTGGAAAAACAAGACCCATGTACATACAAGCCACCACAAAGGAAAGTTTTTAGAGTAGCAGGGTAAGAAAAATTAAGAGCCCCATGCCCTATAGCATAGGAATATAGTCAATAATATTGTAACAACTACGTATGGTCCCCAGCCGGGTACTGAAATTATTGGGGGACTACTTTGTAAATTATAAAATTGTCTAATCACTATGCTATACTCCTGAAAATAATATGCAATGATATTTAATGTCAACTGTAATTGAAAAAAATTAAAACAAAACAAAGCAGACTTCCGGCCAAGATGGAGGCACAGCTGGACACACTGTGCCTCCTCACACAACCAAAATTAAGACAAGATTTAGAAACCAGAAAACTGATAGAAATTTGAACTGTAGGGAAGTCCAACAACCATTCATCCAGACCGGTAAAAGGGGCAGAGTCCCGGTAGGAAAAGTGGAGGTTGGCAGACCCCAGCGGACAGGCAGCAGCGGCTGGCAGACCCTGGGCATGGTGTGGCAACAGTACAGACCCAGTGAGGCTGCGTAAGGCGGCTGGCTGACGAGGTGGTCCCACATTTGTGTGCAGATAATCCAGGTGAAGGGGAAGTGGCAGAAGGGACTAGAATCCGAGAAAGAGTGGAGCAAGCGCCATTGTTCCCTCTCAGACCCCACCCCCACATACAGCATCACAACCCAGCGACTGGGCTGCCCCACCCTGGGGAACACCTAAGGCTCCACTCCTCACCACATAAAATCCGCCAGCAGAGCCAAGAAAAAAAGAAAAAAAGAAAAAGGCTCAAATGGGAGAACAAGTCAAAGCCCCAGAGTCAATTCATCTAAGCCACGAAGAGCTAGCCAACCTATCAGATGCACAGTTCAAAGCCCTGGTGATTAGGATGCTCACAGAATTGGTTGATTTTGCTCACAAATTAGATGAACAAATGGAGGCTACAGTAAGTGAAATGAAGGAAGATGCACAGGGAACCAACAGAGATGGGAGGAAAACTGGGACTCAAATCAATGGAGTGGACCAGAAGGAAGAAACAAACATCCAATCAGAAAAGAATGAAGAAACAAGAATTCAAAAATATGAGGAGAGGCTTAGGAACCTCCAGGACATCTTTAAATGTCCCGACATCCAAATTATAGGGGTCCCAGAAGGGGAAGAGGAAGAGCAACAAGTGGAAAACTTCTTTGAACAAATAATAAAGGAGAACTTCCCCAATATGGCAACGGAAATAGACTTCCAGGAAGTCCAGGAAGCTCAGAGAGTCCCAAAGAAGTTGGACCCAAGAAGGAATACACCAAGGCACATCATAATTACATTACCCAAGATTAAAATGAAGGAGAGAATTCTAGAAGCAGCAAGGGATAAGGGGACAGTCACCTACAAAGGAGTTCCCATCAGACTGTCAGCTGATTTCTCAAAAGAGACCTTCCAGGCAAGAAGGGGCTGGAAAGAATTATTTGAAGTCTTGAATGGCAAGGACCTACATCCAAGATTGATATATCCAGCAAAGCTTTAATTTAGAATGGAAGAGAAGATAAAGTGTTTCTCAGATAAGGTCAAGTTAAAGGAGTTCATCATCACCAAGCTCTTATTTTATGAAATGTTAAAGGGACTTATCTAAGAAAAAGAAGATAAAAAATATGAACAGTAAAATGACAGCAAACTCACAGTTATTAACAACCACAGCTAAAACAAAAGCAAACTAAGCAAACAGCTAGAACAGGAACAGAAACACAGAAATGGAGATCACATGGAGGGTTAGCAAGAGGGGCATGGGAGGAGGAGAGAGGGGAAAAGGTACAGAGAATAAGTAGCATAGACGGTGGGTAGAAAATAGACAGGGGGAGGGCAAGAATAGTGTGGGAAATGTAGAAGCTAAAGAACTTATGACACATGGACATGAACTAAAGGGGGGGAATGTGGGTGGGAGGGGGTGTGCAGGGTGGAGGGGAATGAAGGGGGGAATGGGACAACTGTAATAGCGTAATCAGTAAAATATATTTTTTAAAAAACTACAAAGCAAAGCACCCCAGGCCCTAGCAGTACCTGTGTGAACCTTGCCAGGCAGGGTAGTCACCAAATCCCCCACAATCCATACATGCTGTGCATGCTTAGGAAGTAAGGCCATCAGGTTTGGGAAGCAAAATGACCCCAAGTGACATAGCCAGTCCCCACATATCAGTGAGAGAACTGCAACATGTCAAGGTTGAAAGGGACTTTGGAAATCCTCTACACAATCCTCTTTCCTACTCTTTACATTTTAGGGAGGAGGAAACTGAGACCCAGAGAGGAGATGGAAGTTGCTCAAGATCATGTAGCTAGCTGGGGTCAGAAGTGGGACCAGAACCCAGGTCTTCAGAGGTGGAGTCTGTGCCTCTCCACATGCTGCTTCTTTCTTGCACCCGAGGAGGGGTCAGAACCTGTGTTGACAGAACAAAACCCTTCCTCATCCCAGCAGTGGTGAGGAAATACAGTGGCAGTTGCTGAATAAACAGCTATTTTTCTAATCTTCTGTGTTTCTTCTTCCCTCTGCAAGATTATGCTGAAATATTGTCCAAAATGATAAGCATAGACACCTTAAAAAAGACACAAACCCACCTTCACATACTTTCTAACAATCAGAGTAATGGTCTTTGATAATACAGAACTCATCTTGGGGAAGATGTATTGGGACACTGTGACCTTCATTTCTCCTTAACGTTGTGAAAATTAATAAACAGAAACTTCTTTTAAAATGGAATAGGAGGCCAGAAGAGAGAACTCTTACTCACACGTCACTCAACGCAGACTATGAACTCCAATAGGGAGAGACATACCTTGCATCTACAATAAGAGGTGATACTATTGTACATTTCTACCTGAGCATGAGAAAGGAAAGATTCCTCCTTGCCCTGTTACAGCTCAGCCAATGGGAGACTGCCATAACTCAGCCAATGAAAAGTCACTGTACTCCAAACTTTTGGTTTCCTCCAGTGGACTCTTCATTTACAACAGCCTCTCTGAAGTCCGTCAAAGAGTAGCCCTCTCCTTTGTTTCCCTGGACTTGAGCATGGTTTACCGTTAGGCCACAAGTGCTGAATGGCAGTTCTTTGTTGTTCCTGAATAAACTCATTTTGCTGGAGAAATATCTGGCCGTCTGTTTGTTAAAGGTCAACAACCTCATAACCAAAATGCAAATCTGCAGGAGCAGGTGAAAGGCGTGATAGAGCAGGCAATACTGAAGCTGGGAGACCTGGGTTTCTAGCACTAGACGCTACCTTGTGGGGTTTCTTTGGGCAAGTCTTGTCCACAGCCTTGGCCTGTGTCCTCATCTAAACAATGTGAGGAGTTCTCAGTGACATCCAAGGTCCCTTGTTCCCTTGCTCTCCTCCTTCATAAACTCTAGTGCTTTCCTTAGAGCCGAAATAAGAGTATGAAAGGAGAAAGGTGGAAAGAGTGGACAGGACAGGGGTGGAAAGTGAGAAAGTGCATTTAATTCAATGATTTCTAAATTCTTTTTTTTTTTTTTTCTTTTTAAGAGAGGGAGAGAAACATTGATGTGTGAGAGAAACATCAGTTGGTTGCCTCTCAAATGCCACCCCTGACCAGGGACCTGACCTGCAACCTAGGCATGTGCCCTGACTGGGAATCGAACCGATGACCCCTTTTGGTTCATAGGCCGGCGCTCAATCCACTGAGTTCCACCAGCCAGGGCTGTCAATTCTGTATTTATTAAAGAAATATTAACTGAGTATCAATTTATGCCATGCATTTGGGAATTTCCTTTGCTACAATGAAAAAAGAACCCATCAATGAATAAAGAAATGCATGCTCCAAATGTAAATAACCACGAATTTACCTTTTAAAAAATGATGCCACTTCAGCTGGGTTCAATAGTGTCCCCTAGAACTTCATGTTTACCCAGAACATGGGAATGTTGCCTTATTTGGAAATAGAGGCAAAAAGTTGGCTCTTTTTTGGAAAAAATCATACTTTGTGGATGTAATTTGTTTAATTAAGATGAGATCACACTGGATTAGGATGTGCCCTCATCCAAAGACTGGTGTCCTTAAAAGAAGACCCAAGAGACAAAGCGGGTGGGGAGGCCGTGTGAAGATTCAGGCAGAGGTGGGAGTTATGTCGCCACAAACCAAGGAGCACCAGGAGCTGCCAGCAGTTGGAAGAGACAAGAAAAGACCCTCCCCTTGAGCCTCTGGAGGGAGCACGGTCCTGTCAGACCTTGATTTTGGACTTCTAGTCTCCAGAACTGTGAAAGAATAAACTTCTGCTGTTTTAGGGCACTCAGTATATGGGAAATTGTTACAGGAAAGTAATACAGGGCATAAAAAGAAGTACATTGAGAAATAATAATTTAAGGTTGCGGCAACCGGTAACCTTTAAAAAAAGATTTTATTTATTTATTTTTAGAGAGATGGGAAGGGAGGGAGAAAGAAAGGGAGAGAAACATTGTGTGGTTGCCTCTGCATATCCCCTCACTGGGGACCTGGCCCTCAACCCGGGCATGTGGCCTGACTGGGAATCAATCCAGTGACCCCTTGGTTCACAGGCCGGCACTCAACCCAGTGAGCCAGACCAGCCAGGGTGCAATCTGTAAAAGTAAGGTTACAGAAGTTGAACAGTATTTCTAATCAAATTGCATTTGACTGAACGAGGTCAAGAGGTTAGTGGTCAAGAGGGTAGGCTTTGGAGTCAGACAGAACAGGCTTGGAAACCGCAGCTTTGGGTTCATATTAGCAGTGCGACCTCAGGCAAGTGATTTTGCCTCTTAGTGGTTTCCTCGTCTGTAAAATGAGGATGCCAAACCACCTTCGTCAGGTTATTGTAAAGACCAAGTGAAATACCTCACTTAAAAGTACATAGCCCATGCTCTGACCAGTGTGGCTCACTGGGTTGGGCGTTACCCCACAAAACAAAAGGTCACTGGTTTGATTCCTGGTCAGGCACAGGCCTGGGCTGCAGGTTCAGTCCCTGGTTGGGGTGCATGAGAGAGGCAACCGATCGATGATTCTGTCTCATATCGATGTTTCTCTCCCTCTCTTTCTCCCTCTCTTCCCCCTCTTCCCCTCTCTTTAAGAATAAATACATAAAATCTTTTTTTTTTAAATAGCACTTAGCCCAGTGCCTGGCACATAGTAAAGACTCAAGAGCACCTAGTAGGTCTATCCTGCCTCAGTTAATCCCTATCACTTGATCCTAACGATATCTTTCATTGTACCACCTGCATTTATTTATTTATTTATTTATTTATTTATTTGCTCTCTCCCCACCAGAATGGAGAATGTAAACCCCATTAGACAGGGGCAGAGTCTTACTTATGAACATCCAGGACCTAGCACATACCCTGGCATGGATTTAAGAGATGGGTGAAAGAGTGAATGAATAGTGGACACCTTGTCTTATAAAGTATTAAATGAAGATGTATTTAATAATTTCTTTCCTTCTATTCTGCCTTTGGTCCCAAATAACTGCATTAGAATTCCCGCAATCAGCCTGCCACCAACAATTTCTCTTGCCTACTGTTTTAAGCCCCTCCCCGATATGTAAAATATAGTGTCCTGGGAGTTTCAAAAGCACTGGGGCTGTATCTTGCTGGAGATAATGAAAGGTGGGCTGTCAGCCCTGTGCTTCGCACATAGTAAAGCACTTCCCCCTCCTCCTACTTGCTCTGTTTCTTATTTGTCCTAGAGGTGTGGAGGAGACAAAAGGGCCTGAAATGAGAGCGAGTTGGGGGATGTATAAAGTCTTGGTGAATATCTTCCTTTTCTTGGAGTTGGGTTAGACTGGGGCACTGCCTGCTCCCAGTGGTGCCACCAAATAGCACTTCACAGGGTCAATAAAATTCTCTGAAGATTCTGTGCCTCCAGTGATCCCAGCCTCCGTATTTCCCAGAGACCTAAGCAGTCACAGTGGCTGTGAGTGGGGATTATCGGTGGTCCAGAAGGGCCATCGCCCTAATAACAAGACGTCTTTAACTGGAGGGCTGTGGGTTACTTCCGAATGAGGTGGACCAACACTCGTGGTTTTCATCACATCACAGTTCTTGGTCCTCAGTGGGGTAGGGTGACCTAAAAAGGTCCTCGGTGGACAAGAGTGACCCAGAGCCAAGAAGGCCCTGACAATTAAGCAGGAACAAGAGCTGGCCAGCCATCCACCCATACCCTGAGATCCCAGGAGAATAAGCCATTCTTCTCAAATTTTCTCCGAGCCTCTCATTGCTGAGCTTGAAGGCCCCCTCTGGGTCCTATGGTCTCTGGGGAATGCGGCACTGGGCCATCTTGTTGAGAAGACTTTCCTGACCTGACATGCACTGAGCCTGTCCCAGGTGTCTTTCCTCCTGCCCACCTCGCCACTCCTCACAGGACCTAGTTGTCCAGCAGACTGTGTGCAGATAGGCACGACCAGGCTACGCTCCCGGGGTCGGTGCCAACACTCATCAGCAAAGAAGTTTACGTGTTCAGGCCTCTGGGGCTGGTTCCAGTGAAATGAGAGTGTTAAGACTGCTCTCTTTCTTCCAGGGAGTGAAATGATTTCTGACTTGGCTTGTTTAAAACTCTGGAAGAGGCCTCATCAGCAACCAGAGAAGACAGACCCCTAGAATCTGGCCACGGGGTGATTTTCACATCAGCCTCTGTCTCAGAGACTAAGGACCTTGGGACCTCTTCTTTTCCTTCAAGCCCGAGGCCTCTCAGGTGCTTCTTCCAGCGGGCCAGGCAGTGGTGGGCAGAGGAACGGATCTCCCCACTCCGCAGGGCATAGATGATGGGGTTGACCAGGGAGTTGACAAGGCAAAGCAAGGAGCAAAAGGCGAAGACCTTCTTGACCTTGTCACTTAGAGTGGTTGCCAGACTGTAGACCATGAGGGTTAGTGCCGGGAACCAGCATATGAAGAGAACAGCCAGCACCACTGCCAGTGTCTTGGCCAATCTCACATCCAGCCGCATGCGGGCCATTCCCGGCGCCTGCCTGTCCTGGTGCTCAGCCAGGCTGGCTACATGCTGATGGGCTTTCCAGAGGACATGCGCATAGGTGTAGATGATGCCAGAGAACAGGAAGGCGATGAGCAGGAGCCAGCCCAGCAGATAGTCATTGGGGATCAGAGGGAAAAGCTCAGAGCAGGGACTGGGACAGCAAGTCCACCCCATGAGGGGCAGGTAGGAGACCAGTGCTGAGAAGACCCACATGATGCCCAGGATCACCAGTGCCCTCCCACGGGTGAGTAGGGCTTTGTATGCAGGTGGGTAGCGCAGACAGAGGTAGCGGTCAATGGCAGTCAGCAGCAGGCTGCCTACAGAGGCTGTAAAGGTCATGGTCACGCTCCCGATCTTCAGCAGAAAGACAGCCTTGGAATCCACACCATGAAAGACGTGGAAATTCACAAAGTTACAGGCAAAGACCACACTGGCCAGGAAGTCAGCCCCAGCCAAGCTGCTAATGAACAGGTATGAGGGCTTCCTGCGGAGCCGGTGGGAGGACAGGATCAGGTAGAGCACAGCTAGGTTCTCCAGGGCGCTTAGCAGACCCAGGGGGGTGCACAGCACCACGACAGTGATCTGTTGCTCTCTGCTCAGAATCATGTAATCCTTCATGGGGTTGAAATCCGAGCCGTTCTCGGAGCCGTTGGCTGCCTTCATCACCGAGCACCTCTCCATGGAGCGAGTCCTTCAGATTCTGCTGGGCTTGCCAGGAAGGCTTTACTAGGGTACAATGAGAAGAAGAAATTAGTTTTTTTTCAGCCGGCACAATTAGGACCTCACACGATCACTGACTCTAGCCAATCTTTTATCTGTGGAGATGGATGTGTTAAAATAGCAATTTGTATTTGGTTCCTCTCTGTTGGTTACGCCTTTTCTCCATTCTAATGGGGCACTAGGTCTGCACTGGTTGGCTGCCTTAGGAGAGGTATGTGGGAACTCAAGAAGCAGAAGTGGCCTGCAAACTTTTCGGCCTTTTGTTTTCAAAAAGACTAATCCTAAGACTTCCCTTTGAAAGTAACGTAAATTTCCAATGGTCAGAAATCAAGAGGAAATCAAAACCAAGAAAAAATGGAATCTAGAATGATAAGGTGGAGGGATTTTTTTTTTTTTTTTTTTTTTGCATTGGTGTTTTGTTCTTTTGTTTGCCAGCCTTGGTAAATAAGTTGCTAAAGTTTAAACAACTATTTAGAGATGGGAGACAAGACTTTGGCTTCACACCAGTAGGGTTGCCAGATAAAATACAGGAGTCCAGATAAATCTGAATGTCACATAATGAGTCATTTTTTAGTATAAGTATATTCTGAATGTTGAGAAAAAAATAAATCACCCAAGTATTACATGGAACATTTTTAGATATCATTATTACAAAGCAAACTCAAAGTTTCTCTAGAGGAATATAATTTCTATCCAGGTCACACAAGATTTCCACAATATATACATAAAGGCCCTATATAAAGGCTCATGGAATTTGAGCTCACAATGCAAAATTACAAAATGCATAAGGAAACATGAACGAGAGTTAGCAGAAATGTCAGACAGTAGAATTAGACTCCTGGGAACTTCATATAATTCTTGGGTGTATGTTATCAAAATGTTTAATATTAGACCTGGCTGGTGTGGCTCAGTGGATTGAGTGCTGGCCTGCAAACCAAAGGGCTGGCAATTGGATTCCCAATCAGAGCACATGACTGGTTGCAGGCCAGGTTCCAGTAGAGGGCGCACGAGAGGCACCCACACATGGATGTCTCTCTCCCTCTCTTAAAAAAAAAAAAAAAATCTTTTTAAAAATGTTTAATATTATTAAACGGTAAGGAATCAAAAACTTGAATACATAATGAGTGACTGGGCAGATGTGAAAAAGAATCAAGTATAACGTTGGAAGTGAAAAATAAAGTCATTCAAAAAAGAAACCCTGAAGGGCAGGCAGGTTAAAGAGCACCAAACGCTTGTTGAAAGGCATTGATCTGGAAGGCAGATCCGAAGGGATTTCTCAGGATGCAGCACAAGGAGATAAAGAGATGGGAAACATGAAAGAGAGCTTACAAGACAAGAAGGATTGAATGAAAAGTTTAAATAGATCTAACTGGAGTTTCAAAAGGGAATCACAGAATTGGCAGTGGGCACTGGGGAGGCAGTATTCAAAGAGATGATTGTGGAGAATCGTCTAGAATTCTCCTGGATGGGACGCTTCAGATTCAGCAACCAGTGAACCCCAAGCAGACTTTTGAAAACAGAGTAATTCTACACTTACAGATCATTTACAGATATCGTAATAAAACTCCAGAATACCAAAGACAAAGAGAAAAAATTAAAAGTAATCAGAAAGATGCCATACCTGCAAAGGAATCATAATTACATTTAGAAGCAGATTTCCCAATAGCAACAATAGTAGCCAGAAGATAAAGGGAAAAAACCTAAACTATCACTCAGAATAAAGGAATAGAAATAGAATCGGGGACTAACCGGTTACGGAAAAAATATAATATAGATTCTATATTAAAAAAAAGAAATAGAATTGTCCACTAACAGGCCTTAGCTGAAGGAATATCTACAGGATATGCCATCAGGAGACGGAAATTCTCCACAGAGGGAAGAACAGAAAGGCAAGAAGAAATTGTGAACAAGGAAGTTGATAAATACATAAGTAAATTTAAAAATGTGTGTATAAGGCCGTAATAATAATAATTGACTGATTTGGAGGATATAAAAACAAAGTGCAGTCCTGGCTGGTGTGGCTCAGTGACTTGCGCCCTGGCCTATGGACGAAAAGGGTGCGGGTTTGATTCCTGGTCAGGGCACAGGCCTGGGTTGTGGGCCAGGACCCCAGTTAGGGGACATGTGAGAGGCATCTGATGGATGTTTCTCTCACACGTCAATGTTTCTCTCCCTTTCTTTCTCCCTCCCTTCCTCTCTCTCTAAAAATAAATAAATAAAATCTTTTAAAAAACCAAAGTGGGAGTACAATTGTGAATGACAGTAACACAAGCCAAGAAAGAGATGAACAGAGTTGAGGCTTTATTTAGGCAGTGAATCAAGGCGTTGATCTAATTTAGGCTTTTCAAAATCAGGTGTTGTCTCTTACCCAGTTGCCTGCAATATTAACTGGGCTCCCTGCCTTTAGCCAGACCCATCTTGAGCCTAATTTCAACACAATAGCCAACGTGATCCTTTAAAAATGGGTCAGATCATACCACTGTCCCAACCCTGCATAGGTCCCATTCCATTCAGGGTAAAATCCAGACCACTCGCAGTGGTCTAGCAGGTTTCGTGTGTTCTGGCCCTGTTACCTCTCTGACCCCCCTACTCCCATGCTTCCGCTGGTCAACCAGTGTGAGCCACACCGGCCTTCTGACGGATCCGAACTCCTACCACAGAGCCTTTGCACGGGCTGTTCCCTTTGCCTGGACTCTTTCCCCAGAGACATGCTCGGCTCAGTCTTTTACTGTCTTCAATTTGGGGCCCAAATTTTACCTTTTTGATCTACCCTACCACACTATTAAATACTGCAACTCACCTGCTCTTGTGGTCCCCTTCACTCGATTTTTTTTTTCATAGCACTTATCACCTTCTAATGTATAATTTACCCTACATAACTTATCTATTTATTATGTTTATTGTTCATTGTCTGCTTGTTCCCCTAGAATTTAAGTTCCATAAGGTCAACGAGCTGACTCTTTTCTTCAGATATAAGGGCTTAGAATAGTGCCTGATACACAACAGCAACTCAATAAATGTTTGGGAAGTTGAATTGAAGTGAAACTGAATTTTGAGTAATTTTAGCATTCCATTCTCAGAGGTTGACAGATTAAGCAGACATTATGCTAATTAATAGGATGTATAAAATTTGAACATTTGCCCTGGCTGGTGTGGCTCAGTGGGTTGAGTGCCGGCTTGTGAACTGAAAGGTCACTAGTTCGATTCCCAGTCAGGGCACATGCCTGGGTTGCAGGCCAGGTCCCCAGTTGGGGGCATGTGAGAGGCAATCAGTCGATGTATCTCTTGTACATCGATGATTTTCTCCCCCTCTCCCTCCTTTCCATTCTCTAAAAAGTAAATAAATAAAATATTTTTAAAAACCTCACAACTTTAATAAAGTTTGAGTCTTTTATTTACACTCAAAACAGAATTTATTATAATTATTTTGGTGCCCATTTAAATTTTGCACCCTGTCTGGCTCGAGTGCTCAGGGCGGGGAAGTTGGGACCAGAGAGACCTGTGGCTTCCTGAATGGTGGCTTCATGGTGTGTGTGGTAAGGGGACATTCACAGCATTTTCAAGTCTCCCCTCACAAGGACCTCCAGGGTGTGCTTACCCTCATCTTACAGAGGAAGGAGGCTTAGGAACAGGGAGCTCCATGGGCTCCCTATCTGTAGAAAGGGGATAACCATGATAACCTGCTTTTACAGACAATTCATGAGGATTCAGTGAATTAAAGTATAAAATATATTTAGTTGAGAGCCTGACCCTGGGGACTGGACCTGGCCCAGGATGACCTGGTTATTTAAGCCTGGCACTGGGACTCGACTCCAGTTCTGTCTATAGCCACGATGTCCAGTTGGCCAGTCTGCACTGAGATGGGCCTTAAGGGTAAAATACACACCAGATCTCAAAGGCAGTATGGAAAAGACAGTGTAAAATATCTCACTCAAAATTTTTTATGTTGATTACAAGTCAAACTGATATTTTGGATACATTGGGCTACGTATTTATCTTGCTTGTTTCTTTTTATTTATTTTTTAATGTAGTTACTAGAAAATCTTAAATGACATGGTTCCGTGTTACATCTTTACGGGACAGCGCTGCCACCAACAGCCAGGGTGGAACAAATTCCTCCGCAGCCACTGCGGCCTGCTACTTGGCGCCTCGCCAGTCCCCAGGTGATCTGCTTTCCTGAACCTTTGCCCCAAGGTTCCTTTCCCTGATTCTTCCTTCTGGGCCCATCTTTTGTCCAGGGAAGTCTTCCCCGATCCTGGTCACACCACAAGCTCCCAGCCTTATCTGCATATCTCGTAGCCAGTTCTGCATCAATTAGTTTTGTCGCCAACCAGACTGATAATTGTACTGACCAACATTTGTATGGAATTTAAATTCTACAGAATAGTTTTTCACAGCCACAGTCGAATGCCATCCACACAACTCTGTGACATAAGAACTGTGGTTACTGTCGTTTCACAACGGAGGCTGAGAGGTGTTAAACCAGCTTGGCAGAGGCCACACAGCTTGCCAAGGTCCGGGACTGAGCCTGCGCTGCTTCTGGGTCTTCGGAGTCCTGTACAGAGCCTGCTGCGTAGTGCACGCGCAGTAACTGTTTAATGCACGACAACCATTTAGCTGGAAGGGGCTGTCTCAAATGGAGCAGACCCTGAGCAAGTGTGTAAGGGGCGGGGAGCACACTATGTAGGTTTGCATCTCAGCCGGGTGGCCTTGTTCAACATACACCGAATGCCTTGTTTTCCCCCATTTCTCACCTGTAAAATGGGTTTTTGTGGATATGTAAGTAAATTAATATAATACACAGAAGCACTTATTCTTATCAGGAACGTCTTCAAATGGGATAGTGCACCTACTCCATGGGCTTGTTAAGAATGACACGCCCGGCGCATCAGAGTGCTGGCTAAACGGCAGCCCTTATTATAATCCAGTTGGTTTGCTTTTTTAATTTTAGAGAGCGGAATGCTTTCTTAAAATTAAAAAAAGATTTATCTTCACCAAGGACATGTGTTCATTACCGGGGGCGGGGGCGGGGAGAGAGGGAGAGAGAGAGAGGGAGAGGGAGAGAGAGAGGGGGGAGGGGGGAGAGAAATATCAATCAGCTGCCCCTTGTACACACCCTGGCTGGGGATGGAACAAGCAACCTGGGTATGCACGCTGACCAGGAATTGAACCCGCAACTTTTTGGTCTACAGGATGATGCTCCAACCAACTGAGCCACATTGCCCATGGCAGAAGCAGAATGCTTTTTACACTTGATGGAACCCCAGTTTATACGTCAGGTAACATCTGAGGCCAGGTCACCTCTGTGCTGTCTTGAAGGCAGCCCAGGTAGGTTTCTTTGTGGAGCTCTCAGGCTCCAAGAAACAGATTGAAAACCTCTGATTTAATCCAACTCCATCATTGTACCACTGAGAAAACAGTCCAATGACGGGGATGAATTAGTGGCAGAGCTGGAACTAGATTCCACAGCCCCTAAGTCACAAACAAAACTCTTGCGCAGTAAGCTCGGAGATGACCCTGCCCAGACAAGCTGACAAGGCGCATTTCCCTGAGACAAAGGTTCTTTGCTGAATGTTGGCAAGATCACACCTGACCTGACACAGGAAATGCAGCTACTCAGTTCTCAGCCCTGGTCACGAATGAGTGACAGGCATGTAAGCCTTTCTCAGCTCCCACACTTTCACCTTGACACTTCTGGAAGCTTCCTCCCTGCACCCCCACTGCCCTCCTCTGCCCCAACCCTCTTCTCATATTTCCCTTAGAAAACAACTCCTCCCCCGCATCAGAGAATGGCTTACTCCATACATGGTCCAGCCTGGAACAGGGATGCCTGGGGTGGGGGTGGCCACATTTGTGCCTCACCCAGCCCTGGCATGGCCACCAATCTGTGGCTATTGTCCACATGAGGTCAGGGCACAAAATCCGGGCATTTGGATGGAGGTCCTAAAAAGACAGCATCAGACAACAACAGAATGCACAGAGCCACAGGAAAGCCAGCTCCCTGCCTGCCTTGCCCCTGGGCAGACAGACATCCTTTTGGGGTCAGAGCATCTGGCCTCTGGACAGAGTCTTCCTCGGGGCAAAGCCTTCTCTGAATGCCCAGCACGGAGAGAGCCTGGCTGTTTGCTGCCCTGCGAGGTTGCTCTTGTTCTACCTCTGCCTTGTCACGTGACTTTGGGCAAGTCCCTCCAACTTTCTCGGTCCCCTTTCCATTTGTGAAATGACAATGACAACACCTGTCCTGTTCCTCCACCAGGGCTTTGTAACCCAGTCCACAGGTAGGCTGCAATGGGACGGCAGTTCTTCCAAAGTGCATGTAAGACTTTATTTCTGTGCATTTGTTAGGAGGAAAGGGTTCAGACATCTTCATCAGTGTGCCACTGCCAGGCCAAATGTTACGAGCCACTGAGGCATGCAGGAACATTTTGTGACCTGACACCATACACATGTAAGATTCAAAGAGCATCAACCAACCAACCAAGCGCTTTCCCCACCTAAGAAAAATGCAAAAGCCCCATCCTATGCTCTTCTCCCAGAGAAGGTGTCCACACTGCCATGGGTGGGTGTTCAGGGATGTCGCCTGGAGACCTGACTCAGGCTGAGTGTCTGCGAAGGGAACTTGGATGGCTGTGGGAACCGCTCAGCAAAAGGTGCACTGGCGGTTTTTCTGACCTGAAGTGAAACTGTGAAGTAAAACAATGCCACCCTCGCAGGTGGCCCCACCATTACTACTGTGTTTAAGGCCTGAAGGCACCGGGGACATGTTAGGTGAGAAGGAGCTGCCCCTTCCCTGGAGGCTACTACAGCTGCAACAGGAAGCCGAGGTTCAAGGCCAAGAGCCATTATTTTTATCTCTGACTGTGAATGTGGAGGCCTACTTTTCAGTCCCTGCTCTGCTACGGAGTGACTTCGGGCAGGTCCCTTCTCCTTTCTGGGTCTTTCTTTTCTCCTGTTTACTTATTTTTTAAATACATTTTATTGATTATATTATTACAGTTGTCCTGTTTTTTTCTCCCCTTTATTCCCCCCTGCCCTGTACCCCACCTCCCACCAGCGTTCCCTCACCTTAGTTCATGTCCATGGGTCATACACATAAGTTCTTTGTCTTCTCCATTTCCCATTCTATTCTTAACCTCCCCCTGTCTACTTTGTACCTACCATTTGTGTTTCTTATTCCCTTTCCCCCATTCTCACCACACCTCCTCCTCGCCGATAACCCTCCTTTTCTGTGATTCTGTTCCTATTCTAGTTGTTTGCTTATTTGCTTTTTTTTTTTAAGGTTCAGTTGTTGATAGCTGTGGGTTTAATGTCATTTTAGTGTTTGTATTTTTGATCTTCTTCTTTTTCTTAGATTAGTCCCTTTAACATTTCATATAATAAGGGCTTGGTGATGATGAACTCCTTTAACTTGACCTTTTCTGGGAAGCACTTTATCTGCCCTTCCATTCTATAAATGATAGCTTTGCTGGATAGAGCAATCTTGGGTGTAGGTCCTTGCCTTTCATGACTTGGAATACTTCTTTCCAGCCCCTCCTTGCCTGTCAGGTCTCTTTTGAGAAATCAGCTGACAGTCTGATGGGAACTCCTTTGTAGGTGACTGTCTCCTTTGCTCTTGCTGCTTTTAAGATTTTCTCTCTAGCCCTGGCTGGTGTAGCTCAGTGGATTGAGTGCAGGCTGTGAACCAAAGGGTCACTGGTTTGATTCCCAGTCAGGGCACATGCCTGGGTTGTGGGCCAGGTCCCCAGTGGGGGCCATGTGAGAGCAACCACACATTGATATTTCTCTCCCTCTCTTTCTCCCACCCTTCCCTTCTGTCTAAAAATAAATAAAATCTTTTTAAAAAGATTCTCTCTTTATCTTTAATCTTGGGTAATGTAATTATGATGTGCCTTGGTGTGTGCTTCCTTGGGTCCCACTTCTTTGGGACTCTCTGAGCTTCCTGGACTTCCTGGAAATCTATTTCCTTTGCCAGATTAGGGAAGTTCTCCTTCATTATGTTTTTAAATAAGTTTTCAACTTCTTGCTCTTATTCTTCTCCTTCTGGCACCCCTATGATTTGGATGTTGAAACATTTAAAGTTGTCTCAGAGGTTTCTAAGCCTCTCCTCATTTTTTTGAATTCTCGTTTCTTCATTTTGTTCTGAATGTTTATTTGTTCCTTCTGCTCCAAACTGTTGATTTGAGTCCTGGTTTCCTGCCCTTCACTGTCAGTTCCCTGTACATTTTCCTTTATTTCACTTTGCATAGCCTTCAATTTTTCCCTCTATTTTGTGACCATATTCCACCATTTCTGTGAGCATCCTGATTACCAGCGTTTTGAACTCTGCATCTGATTGGTTGGCTATCTCTTCATCACTTAGTTGCATTTTTTCTGGAGCTTTGATCTGTTCTTTCACTTAGGCCATATTTCTTTGTCTTGGTGCTCCTGTTACATAGTAAGAGCGGAGTTTTAAGTATTCCCTAGGGCAGGGCAACCCACATCACGGTGTTGTGGTGCTATATGTGGGGGGAGGGGTCCGAGAGGGAACAATGCTGCTTGTTCAGCTCTCTGACGGCTTTTAGTCACTTCCTCCACTACCCACAAGCAAATTGGGCTCTTCTGGTGCTGATTCCCAGGTAAGTCAGTTTGTGTACATTCTAGAACCCTCTCCAACAAACTCCCCCGTGAGGCTGGGAGTTTCTCCTGCAGCCTCAACCCCCACATATTTTTACAGGCAGAGGTTTTGAGGTTTTATTTCCCCATGCTGGAAACCCAGATTGCATGGTCTGTCTAGCTCCCCTGTTGTTCCTCCCAGTTTATCTGCAAGTAAATGTGGAACCACTTGCTCTGCCAGCTGCCGCGTTGCATGGTCCACCAACCGCTGCCTTGCTGCGAGTCCTCTCCACCCCAGCTGCCCATCTCTGCCTCTCCTACTGGTCTGGATAAATGTTTCTTTTGTAACTCCTTGGTTGCCATACTTCTATACAGTTTGATTTTCTGGAAGTTCTGGTTATTTTTTGTTTTTAAATTTGTTGTCCTTTTCTTGGTTGTACAAGAAGGCACATGTATCTACCTATACATCCATCTTGGCCAGAAGTCTCTCTTTTTAAAGCAGTTTAAAGCAGGTGGGTTGACTGAGTGATTTCTTAGGTCTCTTCCAGGAAAATCACTGTGTTGGATTCCAATGGCACAGGCTTTGCAACCAGACCTCTCTGGATTCAAATCAGGTCTATACTTTGTGGAAAGTATGACATTGGGCAAGTTACTTCACCGGTTTCATTCATCTGCAAACCTGGAGAAATGCTACCCCTACCACACCATTGTGCAGATTAAGGGCTTCACGTTTACTGAATTCATGGCGCTGTGCCTGGCCTAGAGTACATGTCTAATGAAAGGCAGGACATCCCCAATAGTCAGTTTACAGGATTCTGTGCTTGAGTCTTGTCTGACCTTTGTCTGAGAGCTCAGACAGAGGGAAAGATCTCCTCCACTCATCCTTGGTGGACATTTAACCTCCAGGAAGGCTGAACCATCACATTTAAAAAAACCTGTTCGCCCTGGCTGGTGTGACTCAGTGGATTGAGTGCCAGCCTGGGAGCCAAAGGGTTGCTGGTTCGATTCCCAGTCAGGGTACATGTCTGAGTTGTGGGCCAGGTCCCCAGCTGGGGGTGTGCGAGAGACAACCGGTCCGTGAATCTCTCACACATGGATGTTTCTCTCCCTCTCTTTCTTCCTCCCTTCCCCCTCTCTAAAAAGAAATAGATAAAATCTTTAAAAATAAATACATAAAATCGACTTATTGACTGAATGGACAAATGTCTATTAGGAAAAAAGAAGCTTCTTCAGACACATTTCTGTGTTTCCTTTTTCCTCAGCTGCCAGGAATCTCAGAGCTAAATGCAGTGTAGGGTCATTTAAGGTTGATTCACTTATTGTTCCTTTCAGTGGTTTCTGAAATAAAATACTTTGGTTTTACTTCAACTCCCTAATTCATAATATAGGCTACCTCCACTCCTTTTAGGAAAAAATTAATAATTTACAGATTAGGGAAAAAGATTATCACTAAAGTCTCCTCTATAATTCCTCCCTCAAATGTGTATTGGTTGTCACTGAAACCCGGTCCCCATGAGTCTGCCCTGTAGGGCTGAAGGATCCCATCCCAAGCCTGCTTCCTACCACCATTCACCACCCAGGGGGGTCTGTAGGGTCACTGCCTGATGTCTGGATTCACATTTTCCCTGGACCTTCCATCCTCAGCTGCTGTATCACCTCCAGCCTCCCTCCTAGGAGGAATGGGGCCACCTGGTGTCCAAGGCCTCTTTCCACTGTAGGAAGTTTGAGTACCAAGGCTTAGGAACGAAACGCTGGTGGGTTCAAATCCCAGTTCTGCCACTGGTGGGCTGTGTGACCTTGGGGAAAATTGCTTAAACTCTCTGAGCCTCAGTTGCTTCATCTGCGACTAGGGAAGCTAATCCTTACATTCTCAATGTGCCCATTAAATAATTATTTAAAACAAACTAAGCAGTAGCTTGGCTGCCTGATCGAACTGTGGAATGTGTGTGCGCTGTGTGGAAAGAAAAGGGTCCCAAGTTGGGAAGCAGGTACTCAGGGTATGAGCCCTGGCTCTGGCACCAGTTAGTTCTATGGAGAAGTCACTTACTCTCCCCCAACCCCTCATTGCCACATGAAAAAAAGGTCTGCAGATAACGACGATGAGTGCTGGGCATCGTTATCTCATTTAAGCCTCCAAACCACCCTGTGAGGCTAGTATTATTATTTTCCACCTTTCGTAGGTGAGGAAATTGGAGTCCAGAGATGTGAAGAAACTTGCCGTGGGCACTGGGAACCTGTGCTCCTGTCCATTCCTCTGAAGACCAGGGTCCCATCCATCTTCTCGCTGCTACACTGGCTCTCCCACCTCCAGGCAAATACTTGGCACACTAGCTGACTGATCTGAAATCTGCCCACAAGGCAGTTTTGTTGAATACATTCAAATACCTTCTTCCTCTTCTCAGTGACCGCATACCCCCTGTAACTTCCCTTTTAAAGAATGTGCTAACAATGCCCACATTTTTCACACTTGACAGTTTGCACAGAAGGCTCCTGGCTATTAGCTGAGGCAGGTCATTGTCACCTGAGCAAACAGGTTCAGAGAGGGTGGGTCCCTTGCCCGAAATTCCACAGCCAGTGGCAGGACTCAAGCCCTTGTGCTGGGAGAGAGTCAGGTTGGTCTAGGGCCAGGAGCTGTGTTGTGACCCTGAGCAGGGTGCGGGGCCCCGACAGTGGACGCAACCTTTTGTCTTTAGTCCCAGGGGAAAATCATGTCTCTTTTCTCTCTCCTTTTGGCTTTTCCCCTCTTCTGATCAGTTTCACTCACCACCGCTGCCATGGCCACCATTGGCTGGACTAGAGTTTAGTCCTGCTCCCCAGCCTGATGGAGTCCTGACCTTCTCACCCCCAAGGATTTACCATTTGGCCAGTGGCTTAGGAGTCAGACATACCTGAGTTCCAGTCCTGGCTCAGCAAAGTGTTAGCTTTGTGCCCTCGGATAAAGTACTTCGCTTCTTTTCCTCAGTTTCCTCATCTGTCAAATGGGAATAACGAGTTGTAACTATCTCATCAGTGGAGCGAGGCACGAGGATTAACAGAATCGCATCATGCTTAATACAGCACCTGGCACACCATAAGCCCTCCATTGATCGCAGATTTTATGTACAGACCATATAGCATATGTATACATATTATACCTTTCTCCTCTTTTCCCCGACTTCCTTGCTAGTTGGTGACAGATGAGAATGACAACGTCATCTCTGCTGTGCTTTGGGCTGGTGGAGGGGGTGGTCGAGGAGGGAGGTGAGAGGCAGGGGGAGGGGAGAGTTAGCAGAACAGAGGGCGAAGATCCCGTTGCCATTTGGGATTTCAGAGTGAAGGGAAGCCGCGCGCAAGTGCAGAGCCCGATGGCGCGTCCACCAGCCTGGGGTGAGGAGGTCAGCACCTGTCTGTCCATCTGCAATCGCGACAAGAGCCCTGGACCCAGGAGAGGGGAATCCAGATGCCAGTTCCCGTTTTGGGTGGAGCTGGAGGCTGGGTAACTTCAGACAAAACAGCACCCGCAGGGGGGTTTCGGTGAGATCTCAGAGGGTCCTTTCAACCTGGAAGTTGTGCAATGAACCACCCACACAAGGTGGGGGCGGGGCTACCGCCAGGCCGCCTGAGAGCTGGCGTGGGAAAGCCCTGAGCGGCGGGTCGCAGACTTGGTGCTCTCAGCGTTTCTGGACAACCCGAAAGAAAACATAACTCAGGCCTGGAAGAGCTTTGGTGGGTGGAGGTTACATCCACCAGTCATTCCTGTACCAGAAAATCAGACTCTCAACTAAAAAAGTCTTTAATAACCCTAACACATGTTAATAGAAACTATGTAATTTTAACAAAAATAACTTTTGGGGGCAAATCTCTTAACTGTCTGGCAGCTAGGTTCTCACTTGTCCCTGCACCCAAGCTGTGGTGACACGTCGTTGTGGTTAAAGTGTGTGAAGAAATGAATTTGTCACTGTCTCCTCGTGCGACCTTTGTGGCAGGCACTCTGAGGGGCTTTTTATCTGCACTGTCTCCTTTGTCCTCCTAACTGCCCTTTGCAGGTAGATGTCTTGGTTTCACTGTCTCATAGATGAGCAGGGCGAGGCTCAGATGGATGGACTGGCCCAGTGTCCCGAGGCTTGTAGGTGGCAGGATCAGAGCTCCAACCCAGGCTGCTGTGACACCTGGTGCCAGACACCGCCCACGGAAGATGGAGGGGCTCAGGGGTCTTCCCCACACTCTGGGCAACAGTCCCTTCCCTGGTCCCCGCTCGCCATCCTTTCCTCCGTGGCCCGGCTTTCCAACCAAGGCGTCCACTAGGTGGCCACTAGGACTCTCAAATGTCCGCTCTAAGAGAGAGCCTTGCTGTCCACTGCTGCGTCCCTAGTGCCTGGAACTCTGGCTGCACAGGGCAGCTGCTCCGTCAGTGTTCGTGGAATGCACTGGTTGAAGGAGTTCTCCGACACTTGTAAAAATCCTCAAGGACAGTTACGCTCTTCAGGATTTTCAGAGTGGACACAACTGATCTTATTTATGGGGGGAGAGGCGGCTTGCTGGGAACACAGCAGCAAGAAGGGCATGGCCGGCTTGACATTTATTTATTTCAAAAGGGTCTGTCAAAGGACCTGTGGCGCGAGGGCTTAGGAACAGATTTTTAGATCCTCGGTAAATGCAATTTTTAGAACTTGCCCCTTGGTAAATGCGGGGGGTTGGGGGGGGCCGAGGGGTCTGGGGGGGGTACCTGAATACCAATGGCTTGTATGTAAACTCAGTTTATCCTGACAATAAGCCAGGGAGGGCGGTGCTCTCATTGTGGCCTCTGTCTTACAGACGGAGAGGCAGGCGCTCGCGGACATGAGTGACGTGCCCAAGGTCGGACAAAGGGGCAGAGCCCATTGGACCCCAGGCCCAGGCCACAATCATCACACTTCCTGCTCCCGGCTGCTCAGCTGGCTCCTGGGACCTTCTCCTGGGGACCGCTGTCCCTTTTGGGGGACCTCTTGAAATACTCTAACACCAGTTCCCTTGTTTCCTGCTTCACCAGATCCCAGCATTCAGGGAACATTTCTCAGATTCTCTGCCCTTTATTTTTATTGTTGTAATAGGGACAAAAAGGCCTGTTCCTTTCTTAGAAAAAAAATAAAACCCAGCACAGAAAATTTTGGACACTCAGTCATATTCAAGTACGAACGACTGATAGCAGTGTCTGGGTCTCCCTCACCCAGGGGCAGCTTGCTACTACTGACAGCTCAGCCACGGGCCTCTGGAAAGTGTGTGTGTGTGTGTGTGTGTGTGTGTGTGAGGTTGGGGAGAGGTTGGGTTTGGGAAACGCTGTTAAAATTACACCTGGAGCCTGGCTGGTGTGGCTCAGTGGATTGAGCGCAGGCTGTGAACCAAAGGGTCACGGTTCGATTCCCAGTCAAGGCACATGCCTGGGTTGTGGCCAGGTCCCCAGTGGGGGCCATGTGAGAGGCAACCACACATTGATGTTTCTCTCCCTCTCTTTCTCCCTCCCTTCCCCTCTCTCTAAAAATAAAGAAATAAAATATTAAAAAAAAAAATTACACCTGGAAGTGGTAGACACCTCTCCTGTCCATGCAGTGTTCTCTGTAGGACAAGCAAGGCGTTATAAACGGGGACACAGAGGCCTTTGAATGATGACAAGGACTTTTCACAGTGACTTCTCTATACAGCAGAGTCAGAAAGGGTTCATCTCTGGGTGGATATTCTGAATCACCTGAGGTTTTCCTCCAGGTTGCTCTGCCTCTTCCTGGCTTGGCCAGACTCCTGCTCTAAACTTGATTCTGGTTGTTGCTAGTGTTGCAGCAGAGGGGTGGGAGTTGGAATGCAGTGGGTTCCCCAAGCAGAGGTGGGGTGATGGGTGAAGATGATGTGAAGAGCCCTGGAGGTTCAGCTCTTGAAACACACTGGTGACCGTGACAATGACTGCAGTTTGGTTTGAATGAGTGTTCACCGCACGCTGCGTCCAGCCATTCTGTGCACTCGGCACGCTGAGTCTTCCCGACAAGCCAACAAGGGGCTGCTGCCGCTCCCACTTTACAATGGAGCTGACGGATGTGAGCCAGCGGCTGACTCACGGGGCTCCAGGCCACTAAGGTCCGTGAGTGGTGGCAAAGTGGCTGCAGGGTCACAGGGACAGCTGGACAGAGGCTGATGACAAATTAAACCTGGTGTGGGCACTCAGGCCATGGAGACATGAGGAGAGGCGGAGGAGGGACTGCCATCGGGGGAGCTGAACCTCATGGCTGCTCCATCGACCCGACTAGAATGGAATGAATTCGTGTGCATTTGTGGATTGGCTCGCCTTTTGGGCCATAGGGCCATGAAGAAGAAAGCGCATCACCCTTTCTGGCCTGGGTTTGGTCTTGGACCTGCAGTGGCCGGGCGGATCCCACCCAACATGCAAGGGGACTGGGTTTCTATCGCCCGCCTCGGCGAAGAGAGGCGGCTCACAGGGAAGGACCAGGAGGAGATCCTCGCACAGGTTTAAGAGGCAGCCCTAAGTCACAGTTGTGAGTTCTGACTCTGCCCCTTATTAAATCTGTGGCCTCTTGGGCAAATGACTCCCTTCCCCGAGCCTCAGTGTCCTCATCTGTAAAATGGGAACGGTGACGGTGTCTCTACCCAGGGCTGTTGTGAGGAGTACAGGGTGTGGGTGGCAGAGTTTCTTTTGTTTCCCATTTTCAATCATTGGTTTATTAAGGGTATAAGTTACATGATATAAGATTAAATAAGACCACATGTCCGCCAAAGCCGCTCCAGGGGCCAAATGTGAAGCAGCCAGGTCAGGAGCCATGAGATCGTTATTGGTTTGGTCACTCCTCACTGCTGCGTTTGTGGGTTTATTGGTTTGTTTCTCCTCCTTCCCAGAAGGGGGCCTTGTCTTGTCCTCTCCATGCCCTCAGAACCTTCCCTCCCAGCTTCGCACACGGTGGCGGGGGCAGGGTGTTCAATAGATGGACTGGAATGGATCACTGACCTTGAGTGGGCCTGCAGTAGCTGGCCTCAACACACAAGTTTTTAATATATATATTTTCCCCTTAACAGAAACATATACTTTTTCTTTCACCCACCTCCTCTGCCCGCTCCCTTTAGGCAACCCTCAGCCTGTGCTCTATATCTGTGGATCTGTTTCTCCTTTATTTTATTTTTTTAGATTCCACATATAAGTGAAATGATATGGTATTTACCTTTTTCTGTTTGACTTGTTTCACTTAAAATAATACCCTAATTGCTGCTTTCAGTTCTTCTATTTATCCTGAGAAACTTTCACGCTGGGAAAAATATCTTTTAAATAGTAAAATAATTATTCATCAATTAAAAAACGGAGCCCTAGGTGGTGTGGCTCAGTGGATTGAGTGCCAGCTTGCGAACCAAAAGGTCACTGGTTCAATTCCCTGTCAAGGCACATGACCGGGTTACGGGCCAGGGCCTCAGTTAGGGGCGTGTGAGAGGCAACCCATTGCTGTTTCTCTTCCTCTCTTTCTCCTTCCCTTACCCTGTCTCTGAAAATAAATAAATAAAATCTTTTTAAAAAATGGAAACAGGCATCGTGATCCTCTCTGATATGAACCTTCTGGAATACCTCTCTTCCTCTTGGGAAAAGCTGGTGAAGTAGTGGCAGGACACACTTGAACTTGACTCTCGTCTCTGCCATTTACCTGCCGTGTCTGAACCTTGGCAGCCTCATCTGTTAAGTGAGTATTATTAAGAATGGCCTCGTGCGAGGACTGGAGAAGCCTCCTGCTCCCCCTTGGCTCTCCGCAGACACCCATCCCTGCTTCCAGCTCCTTCAGATTCCCCAGGGCCCAAACAGGTCCACGAGATGCACAGAAGGCAGACCCGCTGAATTCTGGCAGAGGCAACGCCACGAACGCAGCTGTGGTTCTCAAAGAGGAACTGCAGGGTGGCGCCAATCCCCAGGGAGAGGCAGGTGGGGGGCTTTGGTGGGCGGGCTGCCTCTAACTGCTTTGTGAGCAGAAACTTGGGGGCCTCCCCTGTAAGGTTGGGGGCCAGCTGGGGAGGAGGAGAACAGCAAAACCCACAGGACACCCAAACCAACCCACTTCTGCCCCAAGGTCTTGCCAACATCCTCCCCATTTGGATCGGATTCCAGCAGCCTTCCCTTACATCCCTGGGGGCTTCTCCCCATCTGGTCTGTCTACCCAAGGATCCACCCTCGTCTGTCATTTTCTTTCCTTGGCCTTTGGGCTCTTCTTTCCTGTGGCATAGGGTCGGGGGCAGGACACACTTCATGCTCCGAGGATGTTCCCTCTTCCCAGGAGATGGAGGGAAGAGGGAGTGGTTTTACCCTTTCCTGAGCTCTGCTGGAAGAGAGCTGGCCGTATTTCAAGCCTGCATGGCACCTTAGCACTTTCTTGCCACAGAGCACCGTTCGGGGTTCAGGCTCACCTGGCTTTGTGTCCTGGCTTTGCCGTGCACCGCGAGCTATGAGAACTTTCACGCCTGTGTGAGCTTCAGTTTCTCACCCCTCAAGTGGGGGCCGTGATAGCATCTCCCTCGTAGGCTGTAGCGAGGATTGAACGAGGGGATTCTGGGTACCGGCAGAGCTCTAGCGTGTAGTGAATGCTCCGTAAGTGGTAACTTAAGAACATAAAGAAGCACCCCTTTTGAGGCAGGTCGGTAATGCTGTTTACAGCTTCATTTTTTAGAGTTGGAGAAACTGAGTTTTGGAAAGGAGATGAAACTCATCCAAACTTGCCTACCTAATTGGTGAGGGGACTCAGGTCTTCCGCAGGATCCGGGAGAGAGAACACAAGTTTTGGCGCCCGCAGAGCTGGGCTCAACGCTAGCTTCGCGATTCCGCGGTCACGTGACCTGAAGCAAATCGCCGCCGCCTGTGGGTCTCGGTTTTCCTCCGCTGTAAGGTAGGGCTGCGTCTCCCTTCACAGAGCGCCCTTCGTATCTCCTGGCTCAGGGACTTTTTGCGGGGGTGGGAGTAGAAAGCAGAAGCCGTTTGAAGACAGCCTTTCTTCCTGTCCTTTGTAAAACCCTGAGCTCAGCGAGAAGGTTCGACTGGTATCCCAGGCGGGCGGAGAGAGAGGAGCCCGCCGCTGTGAGCCAAAGCCCGGGAGAGGAGGCACAGCCCAGAGAGGGAAGGGGCCCGAGGTCATGGTGCCTTGAGAATTGGGGAGCTGGGCTCTGTTTCCTGGAAGGGCCTTGGGGAGATGGCGGTCCTCTGGGGAAGTTGTCAGGGTGGCACCCCTTGGAGGTTGAACCAAAGACACAGTGAATTTGAATCTTGACAAAGAATCTGGACTCCAGGCACGCCAAGGAAGTGGATGGGGTTGGACGTCAGGGGACCAAGCCCCTCTGGACAAGGGGCATCCATCCTAGGAGGAGCCAGGGTGCCATGAAGACCAGGGGCCTCACTCACACTGTGCTCTGTGTGGGACCCTCAGAGGCAACATTCCGTGCTGGAAAGTGCTGGTGGGGGTCGGGGAAGCTCAGCGCACGCTGAGATTTAATTACTGACCAGCCGGGTAGGATGAGGGATCAGAGTTCTATCGAACGTGCTGTAATAAGAATGAATGAAAGAACATTTCTATGCACGTCCGAGAGCAGGCAGTGAGACTGAGAGGTGGAACCAGATGAGGAGGGAAGGGACTGACACTGAAGGGCTCTGGTCTGCCGAGCTGGGCTGCCAGTTTGCCCCCCTTAACCACCTTAATATCCGTAGCCAGCCAAAGGGTAAAGGATGTGCCTCATTGGTAGAAATTGATGCTGGGCCCCAGGGCAAGTGAGGGGGCCCCCTCCAGGGGAGCCGCAAAGTGGTTACAGAGCTGGGGCCAGAGTCATTGGGGCGCCACCTGCCAGGGTCTCCCCAGTCCCTCCCCTGACTCAGCCCTGGGGCTCCAGGTGTCTACACGCCACACATTCGAGGGAAAAGCAGCTGTGGCTTCATGTATTCTCATTTCTCATCCACAGCAAGGACGGGTGGGGTGAAGATCCAAATCTCCACCACAGTCGTTCTGAGCGCAGCGCAGGTCCCCATCCCAGCACCCACATCGCTGAGGCAACCCACAAGCCTCATCACGATATTCTGGGGCAGAATTTCTCAGAAGAGCGAGCTGAGGGGGAGAGCAGTGGATCGGTTTACCCGAGGCCGTGGGGTCGGAGAGACAGCACCAGGACCCCCATGGGGGCACCGGCCCCAGGGCACACTCGTAAACACCGCTGTCCCACTGAGCGGAACCTCCAAGAAGGAACCCCTGGTCTCCTGGGTCTCGGGTGCACTAGGCTACCTTACACTTCTGAGCTGCCCCAGTTGGGAGTGCCAGTCTTTCCGTGCCTCAGTTTCTCCATCTGTAAAATGAGGCACTTGGACTCCAGATGATCTCTAAGTCTTCTTCCAGCCCTCTTCTTTTGGGGTTCTTTCCTGGCCCCCATCTGCCATTCCAGCCTGTGCCTTCAAAGGCAGAAGTGCCTGGTGGTTAAAGAGCAAGCCACAGAGCCAGGGTGCCTACATTCCAGCCCAGCACTGTCATTGAATGGCTGTGTGACTTTAGGTGAGGCGCTCAGCACCCTTCTGTAAAGTGAGGAATAATAGTAGTGCCTACGTGCGGTGGTTGTGAGGATTCAGGAGACTGTGCAATGCCCCGGAGCCGTGCCTGGCGCACAGTAAGGCCATCTGTGTGTTGGGGATTATCACCTTCTGTCCCCTGACCTTGGTGGACAGGATTCTTGTCTTGTCCACCGGCGAGGACCACACCAGCCCTAAGCCTTCCTGTGACTGGTCCTTAAAAGCCCCAGGAGTCCTCATATGACATCAGTCCCTCACCCCAGGTGCGCCCATCCAGCTTCTTACATCCCAGGAGGGAAGGGGTATGGTAACTACACAGGTTTTCTGGAATGACAAAGAAGCCCCAAATAAAAGAACAAAAGAGCTACTCACAGATTCTGTGGCTGAGCTGCCGCACCTGCTGGGAGTTGAGGAGACCTGGTGTTTGAGATGTGGCCGTAGGTTGCAATCAGAGCTGCTAGCTGCTGCCCCCTCAACCAGCTTTCTCTGGTTTGTTCTCACATCACAGATGAGCGAGCCTGGGGAGGTCTGGTCTTCCGTCCCTGTCACCACTTCCCCTCTGGGTCCCCATGGCCACAAGGTTCTTGCCAGGGTAGTGGAGCTGTTTCTCAGGAGGAACTCTGAGGGTGGGGCTTGAGTGTGGGCCCAGGAGTCCAGGGACTGGGGTTCCAATCCAGTCCAGTTGTAATGCCCTTGAGCAGTTCACTTAAGCTCCCTAAACCGTATTGTGTTCATGTGTAAAATGGGGATACCGTGCCAGGCTTACACAGGTCACCTGCGAGGACATTCCATTCCACCGCCTCTTCCCCACCGGCCCAGAGCTTTGGGATCCAGAGGACGGCAGGTGCCTGGCGGATAGCATGAACAGCTGGAGAATGCTGGTGTAGGGCCATCGGGAGTGGTGGGCACTTTGGGGAATGGGGGAGCACATGACCCAGCCAAAGTGATACAGAGATCTGATCAGATCACTGGAGAGAAGTAGGGAGGGGCCCCAGGAGGAGTTTGCCAAGGCGACCATAACAGCCTAGGACAGGATTGGCTGAAAAGCTGCAGGCCTCCAGAGCGCCTGGGAATAAAAAGAGGAAGAGCTCTGGCTCGCTGGCTCTCGGGCTCTCTCAGGCTCTCTTCCTTGAGGATGCTTGGGTGATCGCGCTGCAGCTGCCTGAGCTTCCCAACGGGCAATGGATGGCATTTTGGATGGGAAGGAACTCCAGGCAGAGCCTAGGATCGGGCTGGCCTGGCGGCGGGTGGCAGGGTTATTCTTCCTTGGGTGTTCTAGAGCGCAGGTGGCAAACACAAGGCCCGTGGGCCGAATCTGCCCCTCCGCTTTGTTTTATCCGGCAGGCACCTTGTTTCTAGCCGGCGTCCGCAGCGAGCTCCTTGCCCCTAGTAAGGAGTAGTTACGTTTATCCAGTCCTAAAGTTACATTCGGCCCTTTGAAGGCAACCGCGGGGCTGATGTGGCCCCCAGTGAAAATGAGTTTGACAGCCCTGTTCTAGAGGGAACAGGCTCTGAGTTCGAAGCCTGCCATTCTTCCAAAATTGTGTAGCCTTTGTATCCTATGTTGTTTTAGTTTGTAAACCAACCCTGTAGAAATAAGGTATTTAAAACTAACAGGGGAATGATAGAACTCAGGTGCTAAAGAGTTTAGCCTTAATTGATAGCTTGTGGAAAGCTGTTATTCCAAAATTGTGAAGCTTTTGAATAAAGACTCCTTTCCTCTCTCACCAAAGCTGTGCCTCTGGAATTTTGCCCAGAGGGCGGCGGGGTCAGCAGGACCCCATTTGCTGTTTGGTCACTAAAGGGGTGGGGTCTCCCAGCTTGAGCCCAGCCCTGCCGTTGAGGGGTGCAGCCCGACTGCCAGCTGCTCCAGGCGTGTGGAAGATGTGCCACCCCTTTCAAGAGACGCTGGAAATCCTGACTTTTATGTAATGGCTTCCAATTTTAGAGTGTTGACCGCCAAGTCAAATCTTTAAAAAGGGCTACGTGGGGCTGACCAGACGCCATTGTCCGCGTCTACTTGCGAGACCATGGACTTCCCAAGGGCAGAGAGTGTGTCCCCTCGGCCAGGTCCTCAGCCGTTGCACCTGATACAGTGCAAAGTGTTTTCACACCTGTTATCATTTAGAGTATTTGATGAGAATCCACTTTATTTCTGGGGATACGAAGATGAGTGTGATAAAGCACCTGCCCTCCCAGGCTAATGACCTTTGATTATCCCAGCAGATTTTTTACTCTGACTACCCTCAAATCTCAGACCCCAACAGATGGACTTGGGCCAGTGCTTCTCCAGAAGGGAGATTTTGCCCCTGTGATAGAGTTACCAGGTACAGCAAGTAAAAAAATATAGGATGGCAGTATTGGAGATATAGGTCATATATGCACACATGTCATATAGACAGTAAAAAAATTGTTTGTCTGAAATTGAAATTTAACTGGGAATGTTATATTTTACCTGGCAACCCTACCCAAGTGGACATTTGGCAATGCCTGAAGATATCATAACTTGGAGGGGATTCTTTTTTTTTTTTAATCCTTACCTGAGGAAGTGCTCATTGATTTTAGAGAGAGGGGAAGAAAGGGAAAGAAACACCAGTGTGAGAGAGAAACATCTATGGTTTGGTTGCCTCTTACACGCTCCCAACCCAGAACTGAATCCGCAATCCAGTCATGTACCCTGATGGGGAATCAAACCCAGACGTTTTGGTTTACGGAACGATGCTCCAACCAGCTAGGGGCTTCTGTAACTT
The DNA here is from genome assembly GCA_039655065.1 of Glossophaga mutica. Classification (NCBI taxonomy): domain Eukaryota; kingdom Metazoa; phylum Chordata; class Mammalia; order Chiroptera; family Phyllostomidae; genus Glossophaga; species Glossophaga mutica. The sequence continues at coordinate 14,798,752 of CM077307.1, forward strand.
TTGAATACATGAGAGTCACCCATTGAGAAAATATTCTAGGTCAGTGCCTGAGAATCTGCATTCTTTAAACATTTTACTTACTTGCTTACTTACTTACTTTTGGAGGGAGGAGAAGGGAGGGAGAAAGACAGGGAGAGAACCATCGATGTGTAGAAGAAACATCTATTGGTTTTCTTTTGCACACGTCCCAACCAGAGATTGGCCTGCAGCCCAGGCAAGTGCCCTAACTAGGAATTGAACCAGCAACATTTCACTTTGCCGGACGACTAAGCTAACTAAGCCACACTGGTCAGGGTTATTCTGCATTCTTCTTTTTTTTAAATTATATTTTATTGATTATGATATTACAGTTGTCCTGATTTTTCCCCTTTTGCCCTTCTCTACCCAGCACCCGCCACTGCCTCAGGAAATCCCCCGCCATTGTTCGTGTCCATGGGTCATGCGTATAGTAAGGTCTTTGGCTACTTCGTTTCCTATACCATACTTTACATCCCTGTGGCTATTCTGTAACTATCTGTCTGTACTTCTAATCCCCTCCCCTCTTCACCCATTCTCCCCTACCCTCTCCCATCTGGAAATCATCAAAATGGTCTCCATATCCATAATTCTGTCTATTCTCCTTGTTTGCTTAGTTTGCTTTTCAGATTCAATTGTGTGTGTGTGTGGTTTTGTTTTGTTCATAGTTTTGATTTTCTTTTTCTTAAATAAGTTCCTTTAACATTCCATATAATAATGGTTTGGTGATGATGAACTCCTTTAGCTTTTTCTTGTTTGGGAAGCTCTTTATCTGCCCTTTGATTCTAAATGACAGCTTTGCTGGGTAGAGCAATCTTGGCTGTAGGTCCCTGCTTTTCATGACTTTGAATATTTCTTGCCAGTCCCTTCGAGCCTGCAAAGTTTCTTTTGAGAAATCAGCATATAGTGTTATGGGACTCCCTTGTAAGTAATTAACTTCTTTTCTCTTTCTGTTTTTAAGATTCTCTTTTTATCTTTAACCTTTGGCATTTTGATTATGATGTGTCTTAGAGTGGGCCTCTTTGCATCCATCTTGTTTGGGACTCTCTGTGCTTCCTGGCTTTGCTTGTCTATTTCCTTCACCACATTAGGGAAGTTTTTCTTTCATTATTTTTCAAACATTTCCAATTTCTGTTCTTCTCCTTTTGGCACCCCTGTGATGTGAGTGTTGGATCTCTTGAAATTGTCCCAGAGGCTTATACTATCCTTGTTTTTTAAATTCTTTTTTCTTGTTGTTCTGACTGATTGTTTTTTGGTTATGTTCCAAATCATTGATTTGATTCTCAGCTTCATCCACGCTACTGTGGTTTCCCTGTAAATTGTTCCGTATTTCAATTAGTGAATGCTTTGTTTCTGACTGGATCTTTTTTACGCTGTCAAGGTCCTCACTAAGTTCCTTGAGCATCCTTATAACCAGCGTTTTGAACTCTGCATCTTATAATTTGCCTATCTCCATTGCATTTAGCTCTTTTTCCGTTTCGATCTGTTCTTTTGTTTGGACCATGTTTCTTTGCCTCCTTGTTTTGGCAGCCTTCCTGTGTTTGTTTCTATGTATCAGGTAGAGTGCTTTGACTCCATGCCTTGGTAGTGTGGCCTCATGTAGTTGGTGTGCTATAGGGTCCCGTGGCACAGCCTCCCCTATCACCCAAGCTGGGTACTGGAGGTGCACCCTTTATGTGAGCTGAGTGCACCCTCCTCTTGTAGTTGAGCCTTGGTTGCTGTTGGCAGGTCAATGGGAAGGATTTGCCCAGGCCAGTCAACTGCAAGGACTGGCCGTGACCTCTGACAACCAACCTCCGCCTTCCGTGGGAGATCGGCTGTGCAGGGGCAGGGTGGTGGTGCTCCAGCGTGGTCTGTAGCTGTCCACTGGGTGCACTGGCCCTGGGGTTTCCTGGGTGGTGCGGGCCAAGGTCAGCCCCCACGTATGTTTTGCCTGGGGCCACCCTGCCTGAGTTATAAAGCAATCTGAGATGGCTGCTACTTGTGCTGGGCTTGGAGATTCCCAGGTAAAGCCAAGCTATAAATCTAGGCTGACTGCTGCCAGTGCCCAGCCTGGGGCTCACTGAAGCCAGCTGTTGCTTGTTTGAGAGGATTTAGGAAGTTGATTCAAGAGCCACGACCAGCCATTCATGTGGAAAAGCAACTTGGGTGGGCCTGTAAGTTGGGTGGGGCAGAGTCTCTGGGGATCTCCAGGGTGGGGCAAACAGTGTTATCCAGGTTGATGGAGTCTCAGATATGGCGGCAGCTTGCTGGCTCTGTGGGGAGGGTTTAGAAAAGGGACAATGGCCTCTGCTCACCTTGAGGCCAGGTCCTTCAGTTCCTCCCTGTGCACCACTGGCGCCTTTCAAGCTGCTGCCCTGGTGCTGGAGCTCAGAGGGAGGGAGTGAGTCTGAGCAGGTGAGTCTGTGTGTGGGTTCTTTCAGAGGAACCACTTGCAGCTCCAGCCATTTCTTCCACTGACCAATCTCCACTGGTTTCTGCAGTCAGAGTTGTGGGGACCTATCTTCCTGGCACTGGAACCCTGGGCTGGGGGGCCTGGTGTGGGGCTGGGATTCCTTGCTCTGGAGATATCCCTCCTAAATTTTTATTCACCACACACGGGTGTGGGGCCAGCCTGTTCTGCGTCTGCCCTCTCCTACCAGTCTGTCTGGATGGATGTGGTTTCTTTAATTCTGTAGTTGTCGGACTTCCATTCAACTCAATTTCATAGTTGTCAGATTTCCATTCAATTTAATTTCTGACGGTTCTGAGTGATGATTGGTCTGTATTTCAGTTGTAATTCTGGTGTGGTTGTGCAAAGAGGCGAGCCATGTCTGCCTCTGCTGCCATCATGACCAGAAGTCAGGCTGAATATGCATCCTTAACAAGTTTCCAGGTGATGCTCTTTGTCCCGGACATGCCTTGGGTAGCACTGGACAAGATGACGGGTAAGGGCCCTTGCTCCTTTGGTCCAGGATCTCCAAGTCCCTTGAGTACCCTGGACAGGGCTGATAGGACCCACATAGGAAGTCTGTTGTCTTTTTCTCCAGGGAGGGCTGGGTGCATCTGCAGGGGAGGTCCAGCAGTTGGTTTTCCGTTCCCTGCGGTCAGCCAGCCTCGCCCGCCGTTGTACTGTGAGACACTGCCACCTGCTGGATGCGTCTACTCCGCGCTGGACCCGGAGCAAGGCCATACATATTTCCGGGCTAGTTGAAGGAAGAATATTCCTGGGTGGCCTTTCCACTCAGCCCCCTGGGGAAGCAGCCTTTGTCAGGTCAGGCCATCTAACCCCCTGAGATGACTCAGGCTCCACTGTGGATACGGCACCTGAATTAACCCGGGACTGTGAAAAGGAAGTGCCCCTGGGAGCGCGGGTGATGGCCTGCTTTCACCTGGTCGCTGCTGTTTTCTGCTTCTAAAAACCTCACGTACCTCAATTATCACAATTAACTAAATTCAAAAGTTGGTGGTGATATTTATATGGAAGAGAATTTGTATACCTTGACAAATTTTTACTGTAGGCACCCTTTTTAGATGCTGTGATATGTTCTGTTTAAAAAACCTGGTGATTCACTTATCAAATTAGGCCAAAACCAAAAAGAAGCCGACAGTGATGTTGGCAAGCACATGATGAAACAGACGTGCTTTTGATACACTTCATGGGAGTTGTTAAGAACCCTAACGCCCACAGTTGAAAGTCTTTTTTTTAATAATTTAATTTTTCCATTACAGGTGACATACAATATCATGTTTGTTTCCGGTGCACAACATGAGATTAGACATTTACATGTCCTATGAAATGATCGCCCTGAGGAACCTAGTATCCATCTGACACCACCGTGGGGGCTAATAAACTATCAATAGTTTTCCCCCCACCTTCTAAGTTCTTCTAAGCTGGGCGAATAACCAAATTAACAGAAACAGATTAACAGGAAAAATCCGTTTCAGCAAGGTGCATGGGGGATTCCCAGAGGCGTGATCCTTCCATGGAAGTTCCAAAGACAGTGAGGCAACCTGGGGCATGTGAGACATTACGGACAAAGGAGAAAGGGGGGAGCTGGGTGTTAGGGTTCAGACGTGAGAATGGGCGAGTTACTTGCAGTTGTGGAGGAGCGGAACGCACAAGGCAGGCGAGTCCTTGCTGCTCGACTCGGAAACGATGGGACCCGAGGGGGTCTAGCCAGCAGACACCGCCGAAGCCCTCTTCTTGACCATGATTAATTCAGACTGGGCTGAGGCAGCATCCTGAACTCTCCTTCCCAAAGCAGTGTTCTCTGAATCTCTCGGGCGGGAAAGGTGGAATGGTCAAAAGTTCTTTCTGAGTCTTTAAGAGGAACGTTTGGGGATTAGTATCCCCCAAAGCAGCTTCAGGATGGCAGAATGTTGGTCCTTCACCATGCAGTTATTGCAAGATTACTGACTCTATTTTCTGTGTTGTTTTACATCCCCATGCTATTCTGTAACTACCAATTTGCACTTCTTAATCCCTCTGTTGCCATTGGTATTTAACTAATTATTAATAGGAAAGGGGAGCAGAGGGGACTAGGCATTGAGTTTAATAAAATGGGGAGCATGAACCTGTTTGCTTCACCAGGAAGGTACAGCTGTACACCCCAGGGGGCCACAGCACTGCTCTTCCAAGGGCATCCACACTCCTCCCTTCCTCCCCTCCGGTACGGCACCGGATTGCCAGAGGCCTTGAGGGAAGGTGCTGGACCACGGAGGCCTGTCAGTCTCACTAGAGGGTGTGGACCCATCCAAAGCCCACAAAAACTTGGGAGTTGACTGGTCATTTTGAGAAAGCATCTGGTCCATCCTAAATTCAAACTCCTGGTTATAACCCCAGAGGAACAGAAAGCTCGCCCTCTCTCCCTCCCTCTCAGTCTCTCTGGCTCAGGACCTGCACTGTCTCCATGCACTTGCATGTCCTCTCTCCATGGCCATGTGGACTCCACATGCAGGCCCCGGGAGGGAGCCTGAACACCCCAGCATAGCAGTGGGCTGCAGCTGGAAACACACACTGAGCTCTCGCTGGGTGCTGGGCTGTGCTTTAATACGGAGCAGAAACTCTGGGCAGTGGCCTTCGTTCTGGCCCCACTGAAGCCAAAATATTTGGTGAGGTCACTTGAGTTTTATTTGGGAGATAAACTGGAGTCAGGAGACTTGATGAGCATTAATAGTAATCCTTGGGCAATGCTACATCACGCTGTGCAGACCTTGGCTAAGTCACTTCTCCTCTCTGGGCCTTAGGCTCCTCCTCTGAAAAACGAGACCATTGGGTTTCCAGGAATGGCAGATAGATTTTTTTCCTTGATGGCCGAGTCTGCTATTTTGGTGACTGTTGACAGAGAACAGTGTTGAGAAGGATTCTGAAGCTGAGTCTAAGCTCAGTAGGAAAAAGTGTCATGATCGATTAATGAGGTCTGCTGTGGTGGAAGAGGGGCCGTAATAGTTTGTGTGCAAGGTTTTGGCATCCTTGGAATATAGTTCTGAAAGCTTTGAGGGGTCATGGTTCCCTTTAAGAAAACTGATGAAATTTAAGGCAAGAATTGCAAACAGCACTGTGGGGGGACAGGTAAGGAACCAGGTGCGGAACACCAGAGAGCCCGTGCCCTGCCTACAGGAGGCAGTGTCTCTCAGCGCTGCTGATGGCTCCTTGAGCGTTCCAAACCACATGAGCGTTCAAGAAAAGCAAAAATCTGGATTTGATGTTTTAATCAAACGCTACGAGGAACAAACAACACATGAATGCGGGCTGGGTGTATCCCGTGGGCCTCCAGTTCTCGGCCTTTGCCTAAGGACCCTTCTGGTTCTGGCGTCTCCGAGTTCCCTTTCTCTCCCTCTCCTGCCCCTGCCGGGTCGGGTTACCGAAACCTCTCAGGTAGACGGGCCTCCCCAAGGCACCTATTCTGCCCTTTTCCAAAGAATGCCTTTGTAGTTCAAACGAAGGGAACGGGTGACTTCACTCACAGCGACCCTTGAAATTCATCTGACCCAACCTTTGCTCTTTGTTTGACATTTTTTTCTGACCAGGAAAGTAAACAGAAGTAACAATGGCCACGAGTGTGCCAACTTAAAGAGAAGCAGAAGAAGACAGTGTGCTAGGAATTTTTCGTCAAGATAGAATTTTTTAACATAACGTGAAAAATGATACGTGAAGTACACTTTATTATTTTATCACTTTTCCTTTTTTAATTACAGTTTACTGTCGATATTATTTTGTAGTGGTTTCAGGGGTACAGCATAGTGGTTAGACAACCATGTACCTTCCAAAGTGTTCCCCCTGAGATTTCCGCCACCTGGCACCGTACACAGATACTGCCATACGGACTGTATTCCCCAGGGCGTATCATGACTATTCCCTGTGAATATTGTAATGACCAGTCTGTACTTCTTAACACACTACTGTTTTTGTATGTTAGGAAACACCTAAACACACAAAACAGTACAGCATATTTGACAAGGATACATTTAAAGTCAAGGTTATTTAGTGATCCAAGAGGTGCCCAAGAGGGGTTACCTGTGGTGCTGGGGCATGGGTGGGAGGCGAGTAGGGTGGGAGAAAAGGCGGGAAAAGAAACTCATTACATCAAGCCCTGGCTGGTGTAGCTCAGTGAATTGAGCGCGGGCCTGCGAACCAAAGGATCGAGGTTCGATTCCCAGTCAGGGCACATGCCTGGGTTGCGGGCCAGTTCCCAGCAGGGGACACACGAGAGACAACCATACATTGATATTTCTCTCCCTCTCCCCTACCCTTCCCCTCTAAAGATAAATAAATAAAATATTAAAAAAAAAAAAAGAAACTCATTACATCAGTGAGTCTATTAGAATAGATGCCAGTTAGATGCTAACAAAAGAGCAGGGAACAACCGGGGCAGTCCTTTGGTTTTGTTCCAATAAATCTTAACGTTACACCTCATCTTTCTGCGTATTGTGACTCTGAGGAAGAGCCCTGTTTCTACCAGCAATAAATACGTTCCCCTCTTCTTCAACTACTGTAAGTTGCCTACTTCCTTTAAAATCTCAAACCCCTACCCCCCTTTCTCCTTTGTCCAAAATGGCATATGTACCCATTTTACCTCACTGTCCTTGAAATTTTCATGCTTATGTGAATTCCCCATGCACACATATTAACATTTGATTTTCTCCTGTTCATCTGTCTGTGAATTTGGTTATTAGCCCAGCTAGAAGCACTAAGAGAGGGGACAGAAGAGTGTTACTTTTTTAGCCCCCAAAATTCCTGCAGGGGCCATGGGGAAGGGGGACGGCTGAAGAGGTGAATCAGCGGGTGGATCAACAGAATCTGACTTTGGAGCCAACCCCTGGGCTCTGGTGCCCAGGCCAAGCACGTGGGTTTTTTGACCTGGTCTTTGCTCCTGCGTCACGGCCCAGCTGTGGCGGGAAACAGTCAACTCTATAAATAACAGTGTGGGCAGGCGCCGAGGGCAGATCTGAGCCTACCAGACTCGGGCACTGGAGAGCATTTAATAATAGCCTTGGCTCTCACTGTGGAGCTCAGACGGTAATGCAAGCAAAGACAGGCAGCGTCCAGTCCCCAAAATGGGCAGCGCAGCCACAGAAGGTTGGATGCGAATTTCCAGGCTGGGTTCTGGCCACGCGGAGCAGCTTAGCTCAGGACAGTGATTAAGTGTCTCGGCTCTGAAGCCAGATGGACCTGGTCCTCTGTTCCCAGGTCTGCCATTGAATGGCTGCGTGATCGTGGTCAAGTCCCTTAATAGCTTTGAACCTCAGTTTTTCCTTGTACTAATACTACCTGGCAAGTTAAGTGTGAAAAAAATTGAAAGCACCATGTAAGCAGGGAAAAGTGTGAACACAAGAGAGTAAATAAGTGTAAATGAGAGAGATACAGATGCTGTCACTGACAAAGATTCTCCCCAAATTATAGGTGGCCTCCTCTGCACTCTCTTCTCAACCAGACCTTGATCTTGGCTTCTGTCCTGCCCTAGAACTGCCAAGCCCGGTCTTAGCAAAGAACCTGGCTGAGTCCTCCCCCCACTCCTGACATCTGGTCAAATCCTAATCCTCTACTTTCCATGTCTAAGTCCTTGGCCTGCTTTTAGTGAGAATCCTGTTGGGTTACTTCATCGAGAATTCCCCTACCCCTGACATCTCTTCTCATAACTTCCTGTCCACAGACACCCTCATCCTGCCCCTCGCCTGTGAACCCCCAGCTGTCTTTGCTGTACAGGGAGTTGAGCCCCACCTCTCCTCGCTATTGCAATGTTCTTGAATAAAGTCTTCCTTACTGTTTTGACAAGTGTCAGAATACTTCTTCTTTAACATCCTCAATCTGGACAGAAAACGTCAGCATTAACCCAAGAGGGACCAGTATCAGACAGTAAATCCTGCACTCCTGTCGTGAACTCCACGTGACCCCGGTACGCGGCACAAATGTCTCACCCAGGGTTGGCCCTCAACCAGCATTTGTTGAAATAATAAATATGGAGTGTCTTTCGGACGGTAAAAATAATAGGGGCCAAAGCATTTAAGAGCTGAGTTCCATCTTCTCTTCAGCTTGGGAAGGTGGGGCTGTTTGCAGAGGAGCACCGGGAGTCAGGAGGTGGGCGTTTGGCCCCCGCCCCCACCCTAACCCTCCCTGTGAGCCCCGGTCTCCTCATCTGTGAAATGGGTGGGCCGGGTTTGATATGAGACTGAAAAAGAACACCTTTTTAAAAAACTGCAATTCATGAAAAATTCATTTTACATCATGAGCCAGTATATTTATGATACATGCTTCATTTAAGATTGCGACATCAATTTGATGAAACAGTGATAATCCTTACTGTGTAGATATGCTCCTAATCTGTCCTATTTCATTTTAAAAAATGCTATTTGTAGCCTTGGCTGATGTGGGTCAGTGGATTGAGTGCTGGCCTGTGACCCAAAATGTTGCTGGTTTGATTCCCGGTCAGGGCACATGCCTGGGTCGTGGGTCAGGTCCCCAGTTGGGGGCGCTCCAGAGGCAACCACACATTGATGTTTCTCTCCCTCTCTTTCTCCCTCCCATCTCCTCTCTCTAAATAAATAAATAAAATCTAAAACAGACGAACCCTAGAAACTGCAAAAGAAAAAGATCAGCAAACCTAAAATGATATTTGTAGCCAAAGAAATAATTCTTATTGCCCACTGATGGGTCACAAACTGAAATGTGAAAAACACTTGTCAGAGAGCTTCCTGTCTGGGTTTGGAATTCCAATCTGCCGGCATAGTTCCGCCTCCACATCTTCGGTTCCCGCAGTTCTCCTGGGCTGCCGGCCCCTTCTCTTCCTCCTGCTTATCTGCTTGATCTTGTCTGTTTCTTGGCTTCCTAAAATCCTTTGTCCTACAGGAATTCTTCCCTGCTGCTTTGTTAAGTCCCACTTCTCAATCTGGTTTTTTACCCCGCCTTCAATGGCCACGTCTGTCAGTTAGCTGGTGGGTATTTATTTGTCTAGATTTACGTGTGTAAATCAGGGTTTAGGACTATGGAAAAGTCAAAAAGGCATAAGACACATTCAGGGACTGGGCGTTGAGCTGGAGTGATCAGCCGGACGCAGAGAACAAGGAGCCTGAAAAGGCAGCCCAAGGGGGTGGCAGAGCCTCCACTCCCCAGCGGACAGCACTCAGAGAAGAGGAGGCAGGGCAGCGCCAGGGAGGGCTGAGGACAAAAGGAGCCAAGTGCAGGGGAGGGGCAGGAAGAGCTACCCCTAAACAAAGCGGAGCTGCCTTCCAAGGCTCCAGATCTCGGGTCTGGGGAATTTCCTGCCGCCTGAATGGCTGGGTCCCTGGTGAGTGAGCGGCTCTGGGGTGGGGCCCGAAGCTGCAGCTTCCTCTCGGGCAGAGGCTGGAGCGTCCAACTGGCTGCACAAGCCTCGCCTGGACACTCCTGACCCGAGAAACGGGGGGCTGGGTTTACCGTGAGCTTTTCAGAAAAGACAGTTGACTGAACTGCTACGTGGTTGTATTTATTTTTGAAATTATTTTATTTGTTTTTTTTTAATATTTATTTATTTATTTATTTTTAGAGCGTGGGGAAGGGAGGGAGAAAAAGGGAGAGAATTTATATGTGAAAGGAACATTGATTGGTTGCCTCTCACATGCCCCCAACTGAGGACCTGGCCAGCAACCCAAGCATGTGCCCTGACCAGGAATTGTACTGGGGACCTTTCGGTTGGCAGGATGACACCTAACCCACTGAGCCACAACTGTCAGGCCATTGGTTGCTTCTTCTAAGTCCTCTGGCTGGGGATTGAACCTGCAACCTTAGTGTGTCAGGATGATGCTCTAACCAACTGGGCTACCCAGCCAGGGCTATTTTATCTCTTTTAATTAAGTAAAGTTGACATATAATATTATATTAGTTTCAGGTGTACAAAATAGTGATTTGACATTTATATACCTTACAATCGATCACCCCGCTAACGCTAGGGATCATCTATCACCGTACAAAGTTATTTCGACATGATTAACTGTATTCCTTGTGCTGTACATTTCATCCCTTGTGTCATGGTTTGATTTCTGTATTATTCGTGCATTCATTTATTTGTTTTATTGCGTGGTTGTAAATTGTAAACTGAGGAGCAACAAAGCTTTTCTCGGTAGCCAAACTCTACTTAGGCTGCCTTGGGCTTTTCAATTAGGCCTCGATTTTTGGATTTGCATGTTTATCTCTGCGTGGTCCAGTTTTAACAAAACATCCTGCTACGCTGGTTTAGCCAGAATCCCCCATCCTCGATATCTGATCACCTTTGGTCTCCCCTAACCCCCCAGGGTGTGTCTGATCCCCCTGACCTGCCTTCAGCAGCAGTCCTGGTAGGTCAGTTTAGCCAGAGTCCCCCTTACTCCGGATGTTTCCTCTTAGTAATCTTCCACCCTCTGACCCAGCTCTTGGCGATCATTCCCCACTTGCCTGTGCTGTAATCAGAATTGGGTCCAATCTCTCTCCCACTGCAAAACCCCATCAAGACAATCCCTACAGTCTCTCTTACCATCTTCAACAACAGTCATGAGTAATCTTCCCTTTGACAATAGCTTGCAGGACCCGTGAGAGTGCATAACAAACAGCCCACAAGCAAGGGGCTGTGGGGGATGCTTGATGGATGAGGAAGCAATGGCGGAGGCGAGACTGGGTCCACAGGTGGGAGGCGCGACTGGGTCCACAGGTGTGAGCAGTTGAATTCACTTGTCATGAATTCCGACCCATGCCAGGCAACCAGAGCCTCTGGGACCGCAGACGGAAGTCCCATAGCTGGTGCGGGACTTGGGGTTCCTTCCCACTGGCCCCAGACAGTGTTTCCCCAGCCGCTGACCTGCTCTGGGGGAATGGAGGGTAAGGAGGTTCACCAAGGTACAGACCAAAAGGGCCTAGAGGTGGCCAGGTGACATGGAAGCTGGAAGTGTAGCCTGGTGTAAGGAATGGCAGAGGCTCTGGGTTCGAATCACAGATTCTCTACCCACGGTGTGACTTTGGGAAATCACCGCACCATTCTGAGCCTTAGATTCCTCACTAGTTGAGTGGAGATAATGCATTTACGTCAAAGGCTTGACACAAAATTAGGTGAAGTCATGTGTATGTGGGGGCCTGGCTTAATGCTGGCGTGCGTTGTAGGCCCCCGCAGACGTTCGGTGAGTGAACAGATGCCGCCCGCTGACTGAATGAATGAGTATGCTAGCAGGGAAGGCGGACACAAAGTCAAGTCTGAGATTGTATTTTCCAAACACGACTTCAACAAAGTCTCCCTTCCACATGACTTCTCCCATGGAGAGGTGAGGTCTTTGTCACCTCCTCTTAAAATTAGGAAGACTTCGTGATTATTTCAACCAAAAGAGTAGGCCAGAAGTGATGTACGTGACTTTCGAAGCTAGGAAGACTTGCTCTTAAAGCCTTCGGTTACCACGTAAGGAGTCTGACGGCCCCGAGGTTGCCACACTGTGAGGAAGCCTCCACCCGCCCGCGGAGTGACCACAGGGAGAAGCTGTGAGCGTCCGTGAAGAACAGCTCCCGGCTGTTACCTCTCCATCCACCTTCCTGCACCAGCAATCACGTGAGGGGCCCCACGTCAGACCACCCTGAATTCACGACCTGCAGAAACCTTGAGAGGTAATAAAACGATTGCTCTTGCTTTAACCCCTATGCTTTGGGGGGATTTATTGTGTAGCAACAGTAACTGGAACAGCAGGTAACGCAAATACCCTACGATGGGTACTATAATGGAACTTCATACTGGGTATTTGAAACACGGAAGAAGGAGCCATTAAAAGTAGTTGAATATGGCCCTGGCTGCTATAGCTCAGTGGATTGAGCTCAGGCTGCGAACCAAAGGGTCGCCAGTTCGATTCCCAGTCAGGGCACATGCCTGGGTTGCAGGCCAGGTCCCCAGTGGGGGGCACACAAGAAGCAGCCACACATTGATGTTTCTCTCCCTCTCTTTCTCCCTTCCTTCCACTCTCTCTAAATGAATAAATAAAATCTCTTAAAAAAGTAGTTGAATATGCTACATGGAGAAAGAATGTACACTAATATATCTAACAGGATACACTATCAGATTGAGTTGTTGTTGAAAGTAATCTACAGATGAAAGCTTTCAGATACCTCAGCTCAAGGAGAATTTCCATTCCCTACTGTCTTAAGAAACCTTCCCGGATCTCCGCTCCCCACTCCCTCTCAGCCCCCCTTTTCTGAGCCCCTGGATCAGGTTCTGAGCTCCCGTAGCTTTCAGGCTGCTGAGCAACAGAGGGAGTGTTGGCGTGGAGTCTTGGGTTCAGGCCCTGCCCCACTGCTTAGTAGTGGTAAGATTCCGGGCAAGTCAGTTGGACTCTCGAAACCTCAGCCTCCTCACTTATAAAACGGAAATGCCATAATTGCTAACATTTATTATACACTCTGTAATCTAAGCCCTTTAAACACACTACTTCCCTTAATCCTCACCCACCGCCCACCGTGAGACACAGAATATTATTATGTCAGTAAGAGAACTAACCCAGAGACATTAAGTAACTTGTCTAGAGCTGTGCATTGTGGGAGTGGCAGGGCTGGGGTTCCAAACCAGGCTGTCTGGCTCTGGGGCCTGTGCTCTTATCACGGTGCTGACCCAGCCGGGTGGCATGAAACTTGAGGAGAGTTTGTGAAAGTAAGTGAAAGGGCAGTAGTGCCGTGTGCAAAGGCGGGGCCACCTTTTTATGATTTACAGCTCCCTTGTGGCACCTGCCTGGTCTGCATCACAGTGTCCTCAGGTGCTTGTGTGTCTGGATCCCACCGCCCAAGCTCCTTAACAACAAGATCCACATCTTAATTCACCTCTGTGCCTGCAGAGCATCCAACCCAACTTCAGGGACTGAATTACGGCTCCGAGAAACGAAGAACGGGGCTGAAGCAGGTTCCTCTTTCAAGCTGAAGCGTGAAGACAATGATATCTGCTCATAAAAACGTAATGAAAACAAGGACACCTTGTAAAAGCGCGTTTAAAAACATTTTCAGCATTCCTGAAACACTTTGAAACCCAGCTTTCTATCCTGGGCTTGAAAACTCAACCCAGCCCTTTTCTTTCTGAGAGTTTGCAGATGTGGTCACAGAAGGAGGGGGAAGAGGAGCAGAGTCTTGACTCCACTGGACACTCCCTGACGTGTCCCGTGGTGGGAAGGGGGCCTTCCATCTCCAGTGGCGGAATCTGAGTGGGGCGGAGGCAGGGGTGGGATTATTTGAAAGCAGAACTCTCACAGGCTTCTGTTCAGACTTGTTTTCGCAAAGTTCTCTTGTACGTGACCTTCCCCAGAAACTTTGGGGAAGTTTCAGAGACGTCTGGTGTTATGAGCCAGGAAACTGGGTCCAGGAGCTTCTCTAAAGCCGAGGTCCTTCTTAGGACCTGGAGAACCTAGTGCCCAGTGTAGCAAGAAGGGAAATTCTTCAACATGCTTGTTTTTAGTGCTTGTCTTTCCTTTTTCCACAGTGACTAGCAAACTTGTATAACAAGCTGACATTGAACCAAAATGGGATTGCTCAAATTTATTTGACTAGGGCTAAATACAGCTGAAAAAAAACCTCATTGTTCTATTCATGAGCAGTCATCTGAGACGTTTGCCAGTCGTAAGTCGAAGCTCTCATGATAACCAACAGCATTTCATATTCATCTGAGATCCTGAAGCAGCCAAGTGGGCACAGATAGCACAATGGTTAAAGACACAACTTTGGAGCCGGACAGGCTGGGTCTGAATCCCGTTCAGTAGCTGGGGGCCATGTCTTTAAACCTCAGTTCCCTCTATTAGGAACTTGAACTCAGTACAAAGTAGTTACAGACTCCCAGGCTTCTTGTCAGTGTTAAATGAGTGTAGATACATGCGGCTTAGTCCATTGAGTCCTCAGTAAGTGTTCCGTAGCTGCTGGTGGTAGGCAGCCCAAAATGGCTCTCAGTAATCCCTGCCTCCTGGCATTCACACCCTTCGTGTAATCTCATCTTGACTGTGGGCTGGACTCCAACCATTTAAACAGAATGTAGCAAAGTGACGGGATGCTGGGGACCCCTAGTAGTCAAAACAATCTTGAAAACAGACGAACAAAGTTGGAGGTCTCACATTTCAAAAATTGTTGCAGGCCTATAGTAATCAGAACAATGTAATAATGGCATAAAGATGTATATGGCATAAAGATACATACACACACACACACACACACACACACACACACACACAGACCAATGGAGTAGAGAGACCAGAAAGAAACCCTCACGTATATGATCAAATGGTTTTCAACAAGGGTGCTGAGACTGTGGGGAAAGGAGATTCTGTTCGACAAATGGTGCTGAGGAAACCGGATATCCCCACACCAAAGAATGGAGTTGGACTCCCATCCTTTACCACATACACAAACAACCCCAAAGGGGTCTGAGACCTAAATGAAGGAGCTAAGACTTTTAGAAGGAAAACTTGGACCAAAAGCTCCACCGCATTCGGTTGGCAATGATTTGCTGGGTTGTGACCCCAAAGGCATAGGCAACAAAAGGCAAAATGCACCAACAGGACTTCATGAAAGCAAAACTGTTCTGTGCATCAGAGGACACTATCAGTAGAATGAAAAGGCGACCTATGGAATGGGAAAATATCTATACAGATTATGTATCTGTATATAATAAGGGAGTAATATGCAGAAAAAAATAAATAACTCCTAAAGCCCACTCCCAACAACAAATCCCAGATAACCTGATTCAAAAGTGGGCAAAGGACTTGAATAACCATTTCTCCAAAGATGATATGCGAGTGGCCAATAAGCACACGAGAAGATGCTCATCATCACTAATCACTAGGGAAAAGCAAATCCAAACCACAGTGACATACCTGCTGCCTCGCACCCCTTAGAATGCCTGCTATTTAAAAAATAGAAAATAAGGATTGTTGGCAAGGATGTGAAGGAGGTGCAGCCCTGTGCGCTGTTGCTGGGGAATGCAAACTGGTGGCCACTGTGGGAAATGGTGTGGCGCTTCCTGAAAATTAAAAATAGAATTACCGTGCGACCCAGCAATTCCACTTTGGGTTGCATTATTCAGATATTCTATATCTTTGATGCTTTTCTCTCTTGTAATGCTATCACTGGCTGAAAAGGGGGTTCTGATGAATTTAAAACATTTAAAGTAGGGTTTTGAGCAAATGCACTTGCTTGTGTTCCCAGTGGCATTATTCAAAATAGCTAAAACATGGAAGCAACCCAGTTCCCACTGACGAATAAATGGATGAGCGAAATGTGGTGTATGCACACAATGGAATATTATTCAGCCTTAAAAAGAAAATTTTGACATAGGCTGCTGTATGGATGAAACTTGAGAACAATATGCTAAGTGAAACAAGCCAGTCACAAAAAGACAAATATTGGATGATTTCACAAAGTTCCTCAAGTAGTCAGAATCCTAGAGACAGAAAACAGGATGGTGGGTACCTGGGGTGGGGGGAGGGGCAATGGGTGCTTGTTTAACGGGCAGAGTTTCAGTTTTTCGAGAAGAAAAGAGTTCTGGAGACAGACCGTGGCCAGGGTGGCACAACAATGCCAGTGAACTTAATCACCATCCCGTGCACCTAAAAATGGCTACACTGTTAAACTTCGTGCTGTGTGTATTTCACCACGATGAATAGATAAATAATTTGGGAAAAAAGAAGTAAAATAAAGATGGATCCTCTTTTTCAACCTATCATTACATTGCTGAGGCTTGTGGTACAAATGGAGACCTACCCACATATCATTTGTCTCAATACTTAAATGGGACAAACTAACAAACATTTAAATAAGAGATGTTCTTTCTATTTTTCTGCTTTGTCAAATGCACACTCATAATGACAAAAGCAACGGCCGACTTTCATAGCATTCGAATACAGTTGCTGTCTGCCTCGAGGTCACGGGGACAAGGTATGTGGGGAAGCACTTCTGTGGGGCCCGAACAGTGTCAGTGGGAAGAGTGGATGTGGGGGTTGTGATGTGCGAGCGCCGAGTGTCAGAAGTGCCCCCGTGTTCTCGGCATGCGGAGCGACCCGAGGGACCAGTCCCTCGGCTGCTGTGGCGGGCTGAGTTAGGTGTGTTTAGACAGTCCGCTTTTCGCTCCTGGATTTGTTCGTTTTGAGATGGGATGAAAATTGCCTGGCTGCGTATTTCATTCTTAGCAATTATTTTTTATAGTTTGATGGATATTGCAATTTTATCCCTTATTCAATAAATGTATCTTAACGTGTAGTTGTGATGGAGGGTGCCCTCAGTTGTGGAGCCCAGAGCAAGGGCCTCCCTTGCCTGGGCCAGGAGGTACCACATTTGCTTGTATGTCCCTACACTCCAGTGGAAATGAAGCAGAGAGCAACCGAGGCATCTAGTAGTCCTATGGGAGCCAGCTCCATTGGTGAGGCCCTGGGGACCACAAGTGCCACAAACACTGTGGCTCGAGGTCTTCCCACTGGCAGCCCTTACCTGGAAAGGAGCCTGGCAAAACTGACACCTGAGTCCTCCCTCTCATCCTTTCTTTCTAAGGATCAAACACGTCGTAAGAGTTACAGGCTCTGTACACAGGGGCTTTCCTTCCGGATATCCCACAGAAGATCCCTTTATAGCTGGCTACCCACATGCCAGTCCATTCTTTTGACTGGATGTATGCAGTTTATTCAACCGTATTTATGAGTTGGTGGAACAAATTCGTATACACAAAAGGCATGCCTCCTGTAACTAAATTATGCATCCATATTATGGCTTTTAAAAATCAAGGTCTTTTTTAATCCAGAAAAGTATGTTTGGTTATAGATAAATGTTGAAATATATTACCAAGTAAGCAGATGAGACAATAGTATATTCAATATTAAACCATTTTTATAAAAATAGCAACAGCTGTATTCTTTATTTATGCATAACAAAGTATCCCAAAACTTAGCAGCTTAAAACACAAACATTTATTATCTCACAGTTTCTTTTTTTTTTTTTAAATTTTATTTATTTTTAGAGAGATGAAAGCAAGGGAGAGAAGCATCAAGATGTGGGAAAGATACATTGGTTGCCTCTCACACGCCCCCAACTGGAGTCCCAGCCTGCAACCCAGGCATGTGTCCTGACCCGGAACCGAACTTGCGACCCGTTGGCTCACAGGCTGGCACTCAGTCCACTGAGCCACACTAGCCAGGGCTTATTGCCTTACAGTTTCTTTATGTCAGAAACCTGGGTGCGGCCTTGCTGAGTCCTCTGGCTCAGGATCCCTCACAAGGTTCTTCATCTTTCAGTCCTTCTAGTTGTACAGTTAGGTCGTTGTTTTGAGATCTTGATTACTTTTCGATATGTTTGTACCTATCAATTTCCGCATTCTCACTGCTGCTTTTGCTGAGTGCATAGGTTTTGGGATGTCGTGCTTTCATTTTCACTCATCTCTAAGTATTTCCTTTCAATTTCCCTTGTGATAGATTCGTTGACCCATAAGAGTTTTAAGAGCGTGTTGTTTCCACAATTTTGTGAATTTTCCTTTTGTTTTTGATTTCTGACTTCATCCTGTTGTGGTCAAGAAGATACTTTGAATAATGTCTATATTTGTAAACCTATTGAGACTTAATCTGTGACCTGAAACATGTTCTGTCCTGGGGAATGTCCCATGGGCACTTGAGAAGACTGGGTTCTGTCGCTGCTGGGCAGTGTCCTGTGCAGGTCTGGGTGGTTTACTGTGTTGGTCAAGTCCACTATTTCCTTACTTCTGTCTGGCTGTTTTATCCATTGTTGGGAGTTGGGTATTGAAGCCTCCAATTATTATAACAGAAATGCCTGTTTCTACCTTCAATTATACCCATTTTTTGCATCATGTATTTGATGGTTTGTTATCAGCTGTATGAACTTATTCTTCTTTTAGGTCTACTCAGGTTGATAGTTTCTCTCTGGCCGTTGGATGAAAACAGGGGTGAGAGTGGGGAGGTGACCCTTGGCAGGGCTGGCATCTGGCCAGTGTGCTCCAGACGGCCCTACTCTGTGTGCTGTCCAGTCCTTATTTTCATCATCATCCTTTCTTTTGGGTAATAGAATGCTGAGGTCACTTTAACTTTTAAACTCAATTCTTTTTTTTTTTTTTTTTAAATAAGGAACAGTTCCTTTTTATTTATTTATTTTTAGACAGAGCGGGAGCGGGGAGACAGAGAGGGAGAGAAACATCAATGTGTGGTTGCCTCTCACGTGGCCCCCACTAGGGGCCTGGCCTGCAACCCAGGCATGTGCCCTGACTGGGAATCGAACCTGTGACCCTTTGGTTCACAGCCCGCGCTCAATCCACTAAGCTACGCCAGCCAGGGCTAAACTCAATTCTGATGTAGTAATGAAATTGGCCAGTCCTGGTAATAATCAGAATGCTGAATGTCATCAGAATACTGAATGTTGAATGCTCTGTTTTTCCTTATTCCTCTTTCTGCTGTTGTTTAGCTGTAAGTTTTAATATCTCTGGGGTTGCAGGCAGGGAGGAAGAAAGGAAAGCAGAGCAAGAAACTTCCTTGTGGAGCAGAGCTCTTGTCAGGTGGCTTCATGTTTTCCTGGCTTGATGCTATCTAAAGCTGCCTCTCTGTCTCGGGGGCACTGTTGCCGGTTCTTGCCCTCCTCAGGAATTCCCCAGGCTGCAGTTCCTTTGCAGTTGGGCAATGCTCTTACCAGACCTGCTACTGCAGACGCTCCCGCAGCTTCTGCCTCCCGGAAGGATGCTCTCACTGCAGGAACCACGCTAGTGGGTAGGAGTCTTTTGAAAATAACACCCCCACACAGGGGACTATAAATACTCTAGTTTTTCTTTGCTTTCTTGTGAACAAGAGTTAAAAATACGTGTGAAGTTTACTGGGCTGATGACAGGCTGGACTCAGAAGGGTGGCCACCTCCCATTCCAGAGCAAGCTGTATTCTGAGCAGTTCCAAGGAATATGTACCCTGAAGACCATGCCAATGTAGCAGAGTGGCTATAAGCAAAGGGTTTGGTATCTCACAGACCCAGGTTTGAGTTCTTGGTGCATGATTCTGGGCGAACCTTTCTCTCTGAGCCTCAGTTTGCTCCTCTGTTAAATGGGGATAATAATACAATTGACTTCAGCAGGGTCGTGATCAGATGCAACAGGACAACACACATAAATTGCTTTGTACAGTGTCTCGCTCATAGTAAAGCACTCGATAGTTACTGCTATTATCTGACGAGGGGTACATTTGGAATAGGCAAAATATCGTACCTTTGAATTGTACAAGGTAACAGTTATAATGAAATAGAATAAAGATGTATCATTTAAAGGCAAAGAGATGATGTAGAAATTCAGCCATGGGACACTGGAGTCAAGAGATCAGACCGTTGTCCCTGGGCGAGTCACTTCACCTCCCCATGCCTTAGAAGTTGTAGGTTTGATGGGGACTTCCTTGGTACCTGCAGTTCCCATGAGTGAAAGTCATACCCTGGTGTCAACTAGGCCAGGAAGTTTCAATCATCTTTTAAAAGTATGCCGATCTGTATTTTTTTCTGCTATGGCAAAACACAGGCTCTTGGGACAT
Organism: Glossophaga mutica; assembly: GCA_039655065.1. Lineage (NCBI taxonomy): Eukaryota > Metazoa > Chordata > Mammalia > Chiroptera > Phyllostomidae > Glossophaga > Glossophaga mutica. The sequence continues at coordinate 14,818,750 of CM077307.1, forward strand.
AGGAGTTTTTTTTTTTTTAAGTATATTTTATTGATTACACTATTGCAGTTTTCCCAATTTTTCTCCCTTCATCCCCCTTCCGCCCTGCACCCCTCAACCCTCCAGCATTCCCCTCCTTAGTTCATGACCATGGGTTGTACTTACAAGTTCTTTGAGTTCTCTGTTTCCTATACCATTTTTGGCCTCCCCCATCTATTTTATGCCTACCAATTATGCTGCTTCTTCCCTGTATCTTTCGCCCCCATTCCTCTCCTCCCCATCCCCACTGAAAACCCTCCATGTGATGTCCATTTCTCTGATTCTGTTCCTGTTCTAGATGTTTGCTTATTTTTGTTTTCGTTGTTTTTCTTTCTTTTTTTTTCATTCATTTGTTGATAGTTGTGAGTTTGTTGTCATTTTACTGTTCATATTTCTGATCTTCCTTTTCTTAGATAAGTCCCTTTAACATTTCATATAATAAGGGCTTGGTGAAGATGAACTCCTTTAACTTGACCTTTTCTGGGGAGCACTTTATCTGCCCTTCCATTGGGCAGATAAACGATAGCTTTGCTAGGTAGAGTAATCTTGGATGTAGGTCCTTGCCTTTCATGACTTCAAATACTTCTTTCCTGCAAGTTTTCTTTTGAGAAATCAGCTGAAAAATCTTATGGGAACTCCTTTGTTGGTAACTGTCTCCTTTGCTCTTGCTGCTTTTAAGATTCTGTCTGTCTTTAAACTTGGGTAACTTAATGATGATGTGTCTTGGTGTGTTCTTCTTTGGGTCCAACTTCTTTGGGACTCTCTGGGCTTCCTGAACTTCCTGAAAGTCTATTTCCTTTGCCAGATTAGGGAAGTTTTCCTTCATTATTTGTTCAAATAAGTTTTCAATTTCTTGCTGCTGTTCTTCTCCTTCTGGCAGCCCTATGATTCAGATATTGGAATGTTTTGGTTGTCCCAGAGGTTCCTAAGCCTCTCTTCACTTTTTGAGTTCTTGTTTCTTCATTCTGTTTTGGTTGGATGTTTATTTCTTCCTTTTGCTCCAAATTGGTGATTTGAGTCCTGGTTTCCTTCCTGTCACTGTTGGTTCCCTGGATATTTTGCTTTATTTCACTTTGGGTGTCTTTCATTTGTTCTTTCATTTTTCAACCGAGCTCAGTCAGTTCCGTGAGCATTTTGATTACCAGGGCTTTAAATTTTTCATCAGATAGGTTGGCTATATCCTCATCGCTTAGCTCTCTTTCTGAGGTTTTGCTCCGTTCTTTCATTTGGGCCCTATTTCTTTGTTCAGGGCCCCTGTTAAGTTGTAAGGGGGTGGGGTCTCAGGTATCACCCAGGCAGGGCACCCCTCCTTGCTGCACTGCCCGTGCTGCCTGTGGGGGAGGGGCCCGAGGGGGAACAATGCAGCTTGCCTGCTGGTCTCTAGCACACTTTTCAGTGAACTCTTGTGTGAGGCTGGGAGTTTCTCCCACTGTGGCAAATGCCATGGTCCACAGCCACCTCTGAGTCTCAGTTCCCCCTTCAGGGACATGGGAGTTCGACCCACAGTCCCTTCCCAAACGCATGCAATCAGCTGAAGATAAACAGTGGCCTGCCTGAGTCAGTGGAAAATGCCAGATGTCTGTGGCTCATTAACTGCCCGATCCGATCGAAGGCTACTAAGGCTGTCAACTGTAATGAATAAGTAGGCCTTATTAGCCTCCCGTTCCCCTGAAGAAAGAACAGTCCCCAGGCACACTTCTTAAAAGGGCCATATATCATGTGATCTTTTAAAAAAAAACCTTTCAAAATTATTTCAACTATTTCCCTTTTAGGTAAAGCCACTAACTCCTCTTACAGGTTCAATGCCAGAGAAGCAGCCATGAGTGACGAGGAGAGAGAACAGTGCCCTTAAGCCAGACGCCTGAGACCTGACTCATCCTAATGGTGCTGGCATAAATCAGTCTCCCCTGTCTATTTAATCTAGTAATTTATCTACAGGAAATTTCCTCAAGGAAATGAAGATTTCTCTAGAAGGCTATTCATCTCTGTAAGAGCAAAAAATTGGGAACAAACAGTAGGGTGAAGGTAAAACTCCCCTATGGTTGTAACATCAAATGCTGTTAACAATGATATAGGTATGTGTATATATACACAGACATATATTTACAATATATGGAGTTCAAAAAATGAAAAAAGTCAGGTAAAATAATATATACCATTTATTATCATTTTAAATATATATTTTATTGATTATGCTATTACAGTTGTCCCGTTTCTCCCCCATCATTCCCCTCCACCCTGCACACCCTCTCCCACCCACATTCCCCCCCTTTAGTTCATGTCCATGTGTCATAAGTTCTTTAGCTTCTACATTTCCCACACTATTCTTGCCCTCCCCCTGTCTACTTTCTACCCACCGTCTATGCTACTTATTCTCTGTACTTTTCCCCCCTCTCTCCTCCTCCCACTCCCCTGTTGCTAACCCTCCATGTGATCTCCATTTCTGTGTTTCTGCTCCTGTTCTAGCTGTTTGCTTAGTTTGCTTTTGTTTTAGGTGTGGTTCTTAATAGCTGTGAGTTTGCTGTCTTTTCACTGTCATATTTTTTATTTTATTTTTCTTAGATAAATCCCTTTAACGTTTCATATAATTAATAAGGGCTTAGTGATGATGAACTCCTTTAACTTGACCTTATCTGAGAAGCGCTTTATCTGTCCTTCCATTCTAAATGACAGCTTCGCTGGATAGAGCAATTTTGGTTGTAGGTCCTTGCCTTTCGTGACTTGGAATACTTCTTTCCAGCCCCTTCTTGCCTGTAAGGTCTCTTTTGAGAAATCAGCTGACAGTCTGATGGGAACTCCTTTGTAGGTAACTGTCTCCTTATCCCTTGCTGCTTCTAAGATTCTCTCCTTCATTTTAATCTTGGCTAATGTAATTATGATGTGCTTTGGTGTGTTCCTCCTTGGGTCCCACTTCTTTGGGACTCTCTGAGCTTGCTGGACTTCCTGAAAGTCTATTTCCTTTGCCAGATTGGGGAACTTCTCCTTATTATTTGTTCAAATAACTTTTCCACTTGTTACTCTTCCTCTTCTCCTTCTGGTATCCCTATAATTTGGATGTTGGAACATTTAAAGATGTCCTGGAAGTTCCTAAGCTTCTCCTCATTTTTAAAAATTCTTGTTTCTTCCTTCTTTTCTGGTTGAATGTTTCTTTCTTCCTTCTGGTCCACACTGTTGATTAGAGCCCCAGTTTCCTTCCCATCACTATTGGTTCCCTGTACATTTTCCTTTACTTCGCTTAGTGTAGCCTTCATTTTTTCATCTAATTTGCAAACAAATTCAACCAATTCTGTGAGCATCCTGATCACCACTGTTTTGATCTGTGCATCTGATAGGTTGGCTATCGCTTCATTGCTTAGTTGTATTTTTTTCTGCAGCTTTGATCTGTTCTTTCATTTGGGCCCTTTTCTTTGGGGGGGGGGCGGTCTGAGCACACCTGCTATGTATAAGGGGCAGAGCCTTAGTTGTTCACCAGGGCAGGGCAACACGTCACTGCATTGCGACGCTATATGTGGGGCAGGGGTCCGAGAAGGAACAGTGGTGCTTGCTCCACTCTCTGCCGGATTTCAGTCACTTTCCCCGCTTCCCCCAAGCAAGCTTGGCCCTTCTGGTGCTGATTCCCGGGTGGGTGGGCTTGTGTACATTCTAGGACCCTGTGGGTCTCTCCAACGAACTCTCCTGTGAGGCTGGGAGTCTCTCCCGGCACCTCAACCCCCACAGGTGTTTTTGGTCAGAGGTTTGAGGCTCTATTTCCCCGCTGGAGCCCTGGGTCGTGCGGTCTGTTTCACTCCCCAGTTGTTCCTCACGGTTTATCCTCATGTGAATGTGGGACCTCCCAGTCCTCCAGCTGCCACGTTGCTGTGAGTCCTCTCCGCCTGGATGCCCATCTCCGCCCCTCCTACAGGTCTGGATGGATGTTTCTTCTTTAACTCCTCGGTTGTCAGACTTCCATACAATTCAGTTTTCTGTCAGTTCTAATTGTTTTTGTTTTTAAATTGCTGTCCTTTTTTGGTTGTGCAAGGAAGCACAGTGTGTCTACCTACACCTCCATCTTGGCTAGAAGTCCCATTTACTATCATTTTTATTAAAAGGAAAAAAAGGCTCAATAATTGAGTCTTTCTGTATGCCAGGTATTGTTCTAGGTACTTCAAAGATGTTGATTTACTTAATCCTTACACTAACTCTTAGGTGTTTTTATTATCCCCATTTTACAGATTGAGGAAACTAAAGCACAGAGAGGTTTAAAAGCTGGCCAGGTCACATGCTAGTAAGTCACAGAGCTGAGATTTGACTCTGATCAGGCTTCGGAGCCTGTGCTCAAACCCTGCCATTACTGCTTCTCAGCACAGAGAAAAGACTAGAAGCGCTCACTCTCAACACCTAACGACGGCTATCTCTGGGAGGTAAGATGTTGAGTAATTCTTGTTCATTTTTGTTTATCTGCCTTTTCTACAGTGAATACATATCACTTATGAAAGAAAACAAACTCCAACAAAAAATGTTTGAGGTAGGAAATCTTTGTTGCAGACTTGAGCGCAAGTCTCGCTGTGCCTCAGTTTCTTCGTCTGTAGCATGGTGGTCATGCCTGTCCAGCAGCGCTGGTGCCAAGACGGAGTGAGAGGATGAGCGTGACAGCGCTTTCCTGATGTGTATTTAGAACGTGTTCGAAGTGCTGGGCACTACAACACGATGCTTCACAGAAGAGAAAGCAAGAAAGCAGGAAGGCAAAAACGTGCGTAGGAATTCGGGGCTTGTCACACTGAACAGACACGGCGTCGCCTCTGAGTGGTTTCACGTCTGACTTGATTCTCTTTAGAACCCTCCATGATTTCTCAGCTGAGGGTGGTGTGTCTCTGCTCTTCACGCCGTGAGTGTGAACAGTTGGGAGACAGGTGTTGTTATTACGGTCTCAGACACGAGGGGATGCTCTCAGAGTCCGTGTTTTTCCCTTTGGTATTGGATGTCCCAGATTTCCTCTTACTTTCAATCTAGTTGCCGGTCTGAGCCCATTTTGGTTGCTTTTCTTAAGGTGGCTGCCCCTCTCTCTGTTTACACAGCTTCTGGCCTCAAGGACTGTGAGCTCAGACTCGGGGGTGGACCAAGAAATGGACAGCTTGTACCAACAGACTAGCAAGGAGCCCGATGGTAGAGCCTGGGAGTCTACCTGTGCAACGGACACTTAAAAAAGGTCTGTTTGTACTTTAAAAAGTTAATTTAAACAACTCTGGGTATTCAGGAGCTAGTGTCTTACTTTTTTCCCCTTGTCTGTTTGGTGTGATCACCACTTTGAGGATCAGAGGATTGTGGAGGAGGATGCCCCCTTCCCACACATCCACCCCCACATCAGGGGATTGCTCGTACAGAACTTAGAGCAGAAGTTCTCAATCAGCTGTGTAGGGGCAGCAAAACTATCTCTACCCACTTAGGGTCTTCAGCAGGGCCTGAGAATTAAATTGTCATACAATAGATTAACAGGAGAAAAGCATTCAAATTTATTTTTTTAAGATTTTATTTATTTTATTTTTAGAGAGAGGGGGAGGGAAGGAGAGAGGGAGAGAAACAACGTGTGGTTGCCTCTCGCATGCCCCCCACAGGGGACCTGGCCTGCAACCCAGGTATGTGCCCCAACTGGGCATCAAACCGGCAATCCCCTGGTTCACAGGCTGGCACTCAATCCATTGAGCCACACCATCCAGGGCCAAATTTGTTTAATATGAATTTAAAGTGACGTGGGAACCTTCATAAAGAAATGAACACCCAGGACTTCCGGCCAAGATGGAGGCATAGGCGGACACACTGTGCCTCCTCTAACAACCAAAATTAAGGACAACAAATATTTAGAAACAAGAAAACAACCAGAACTTATAGAAAATTGAACTGTACGGAAGTCCAACAACCATTCATCCAGACCGGTAAGAGGGGCGGAGTCACGGCAGGAGAAAGTGGAAGTGCGGACCCAGGAACGCAAGCAGCAGCGGCTCGCAGTTCCCAGGTGCACAGGCGGCGGCTGGCGGTCCCCGGGCACAGGGGGGCAACTGTGCAGACCCAGTGAGGACGCACAAGGCGGCTGGCTGACCAGGGGGTCCCCCATATTCGCGTGCACAGACGGTCCAGGCAGAGGGGAAGTGGCGGAAGGGACTGAATCCAGGAGAGAGCGGAGCAGGCGCCATTGTTCCCTCTCGGACCCCGCCCCCACCTATAGTGTCACAACCTGGCGACTGGGCTGCCCCACCCTGAGGCTCCACCCCTCAGTACGTAATAGCCGCGACCAGACTAAAACCAAAACAAAACAAAACAAAAAAAAACCCACCAAAAAAATGTCTCAAACCGGAAAACAAATAAAAGCTCCAGAGCCAATTCCTCTAAGCAGTGAAGAGATAGCCAACCTATCAGATGCACAGTTCAAAGCACTGGTCATCAAAATGCTCACGGAATTGGTTGATTTTGCTCACAAACTAGATGAAAAAATGCAGGCTACAATACATGAAATGAAGGAAGATGCATGGGGAACCGATAGAGATGGAAGGAAAACTGGGACTCAAATCAATGGAGTGGACCAGAAGGAAGAAACTAACAACCAAACAGAAAACAAGGAAGAAACAAGAATTTAAAAAAATGAGGAGAGGCTTAGGAACCTCCGGGACATCGTTAAACGTCCCAACATCCGAATTATAGGGGTACCAGAAGGGGAAGAAGAAGAGCAACAAGTGGAAAACTTATTTGAACAAATAATAAAGGAGAACTTCCCCAATCTGGCAAAGGAAATAGACTTCCAGGAAGTCCAGAAAGCTCAGAGAGTCCCAAAGAAGTTGGACCCAAGGAGGAACATACCAAGGCACATCGTAATTACATTAGCCAAGATTAAAATGAAGCAGAGAATTCTAGAAGCAGCAAGGGATAAGGGGACAGTCACCTACAAGGGAGTTCCCATCAGACTGTCAGCTGATTTCTCAAAAGAGACCTTACAGGCAAGAAGGGGCTGGAAAGAAGTATTTGAAGTCTTGAAAGGCAGGGACCTACATCCAAAATTGCTCTATCCAGCAAAGCTGTCATTTAGAATGGATGGACAGATAAAGTGCTTCTCAGATAAGGTCAAGTTCAAGGAGTTCATCATCACCAAGCCCTTATTATATGAAATGTTAAAGGGACTTATCTAGGAAAAGAAGATAAAAATATGACAGTGAAAAGACAGCAAACTCACAGCTATTAAGAACCACACCTAAAACAAAAGCAAACTAAGCAAACAGCTAGAACAGGAACAGAACCACAGAAATGGAGATCACATGGAGGGTTAGCAACAGGGGAGTGGGAGGAGGAGAGAGGGGGAAAAGGTACAGAGAATGAGTAGTATAGATAGTGGGTAGAAAATAGACAGGGGAAGGGCAAGAATAGTATGGGAAATATAGAAGCTAAAGAACTTATGACACATGGACATGAACTAAAGGGGGGAATGTGGGTGGGAGAGGGTGTGTAGGGTGGAGGGGAATGATTGGGGGAGAAATGGGACAACTGTAATAGCATAATCAATAAAATATATTTGAAAAAAAAAAAGAAAGAAAAGAAATGAACACCCAAAGAAGTGGCAACACTTAAATGCTTTTAAACTAGGTTGAACAAAGAAATACAATCATGGGCCCTGGCTGGTGTAGCTCAGTGGATTGAGTGCAGGTCTGGGAACCAGAGGGTTGCTGGTTTGATTCCCAGTCAGGACACATGCCTGGGTTGCAGGCCCAGGAGCTGGAGAGGCAACCACACATTGATGTTTCTCTCCTTCTCTTTCTCCTTCTCTTCCCTTCTGTCTAAAAATGAATAAATAAACTCTTAAAAAAAAAGAAAGAACAAATACAATCATGGTAAGGTAGCCAAAATAAGTACATGGGGAGGCTAGAGGAACATAAGACTTATGGTGAGAAGGTCTGTTTGTACAGAATTTTCTGGATCTCCCTCCCACCCCCTATCTCTGGTGATACGAATGTTTCTGCCCTGGCCAGCATGGCTCAGTTTGTTGGAGAATTGTCCGGTATGAGGAAGACATTTTTCTCTCCTGTTTTCAGGAAGAAAAGAGGGGAATGGTGTCAAAGTGCCCTTCTTACATCTGCTGTTTCTCAAGTGCTTTTAGCTCAAAATTATCCTTATGCCAAAGTGGCACAGTTTGGAGTGGCATAGTCTGCTACTCTTCGGCTGGAAGTGGGACACCCAAGCACCTATCCTCAAAGATTCTCATCTAGAGTGGGAGTCCACGCATCAGAATCCTTCAAAGGTCGGGAAGGCTGAGAGGCCCCTGGGTCAGAGTCACAGGAAGTGTGGCAGATTAGCATTGACTTCCTGTGCCCTGTTTAGTAACTAGACCGAAGTGGCTGTAATGGCTGAGAACTGATGTGTAATTGCTTAGGAACGTGTGAGCAACTGGGAACACGCAGCAGATGCTTCCCCAGGAAACCAATTCACGGTGTGCAGAGGGGTGTGTGTTTTGATACCAGTTTGCCAATGAGATCAGAGCCCTAAGGCACATCAAAATGCCAGAGGCGTTCCACTTTACTGTCAGGTTCTAAGAACTTGCTTTTCCTAACTGAAACGAGCCAGCAACTGACAGATCTGCAAGCATTCAAAGTTGTATTCAGAATTCATACATGAGCTTGAGGAATAAAAATAACCAAACTAGCTTACGATAGACAGAGAGGTAAGTGACTCACCCTGAAAGCCAGTCAGTCCCACTAGCGACTTGTTCCACAGGTTTGGCAGACCTGGGCGATTGCCCCACCCGCCTGACACCTGTGAGTCTAACACACACTGAGTATCAGCCTGCAACCTGCCAGTGCTCCAAAGCTGAACTTTCAGAAACACTTTCTTGCCCTACTTCTACCTACGGATTAGGTAGGTAATGTGTATGTAACAGGTTTTATTAATTTTGGCTCCCTCTGGAACCTGATTCAAACAGTTCTCCTGGGAAAGGACTTCAGCAAGTATGGGATCTCTTCCTTTGACCCTCCATCCCACAGTCTGGTCCAATGTCTACAACCCGCAGTCCTTAGTGATGTCAGCAGGCTGATTTTTGTGTTTACAACAGGTGTTGCATGTTCTTGATTCTCGGGGGGAACACTAAGGAAACAAATCTCCTAGACACCAGCTCTCCTCTCTGATTTATAGTAAAGGGAACAGCTTTTGAGGTCCTTTAGGGCTGGGAAGGAGTCCCGTTGACTATTGTACCCCCACATGTTGGCAGAGTACCTGCCTCAAAGAAGGCACCAAATAAATTTTTGTTGAATAAATGTTTGGTATTAAATACCCTTGTATTTATTCACTTATTTTTATTTATTTATTTTTAAAGAAATATTGATGTGAGAAACATCAATCAGTTGTCTCCTATATGTGCCCCAACCTGGGGATCAAACCCCCAACCTAGGTATGTGCCCTCACCAGAAATCAACCTTTTGAGCTACAGAACGAGGATGCTCCAACCGAGCCACTTGGCCAAAGCGTACCCACATATTTATTATGCATCTGGCTCCCAGCATGGGTGTCTGGTCTACATTCTAAGAGCTCTTTTTCTTGTTTGCATTAACATTTCCTGTTTGAACTGAGAACTACTAACTGAATGTATTGATGGAACTGATTTTAAAGACCAGCAGGGGACAGGCAGAGGCTGTATACCGCATGCCCCAAAGAGGGTGTGTTTTTAACTCCCGTTCTCCAGTTCTGAGCTCTTGTGAGCACTTGGTGTAAATATTAATGACCAACAGGGCAGAAACTATTTTGGGAGGCTGCTGAGAATCTGCAACATGGCGAAAACTTGAACAGCGCTCTCCTGAGGGCAGTGGGACTCTGACCTGGCAGAAAACCTGATTCAGCCAGACTTCATCTTGCCCAAGCAGCCGGGCAGCCCAGTCACCAGCCAGCCAGTCAGTGTCAGGCAGTGGGGAGGGCACAGAGGTGACTCAGACAGAGGTTGCAGGCAACACAGAGCCTGAGGGCGGGAGTCTTAGCGCGAGGCTCTCAGCTCTAAACTGTCAGAGCCTCAGATTCTCCATCTGTACGGTGGAGCGAAAAAGAGCACCTACCCCATACTTTGTGAGAAGTAAATAAAATTGTAACAGGGTGCAGCCAAGAGGGGGACCCCAAATGGGGCTTTGTAATGGGGTCCAGAAGAGCTTGGAAATGATTGGCTCCACACCACAGGGCCACACCTGCCTAGAATGCTGGCAGCTGTGGCCAGCTGTGGAAGGAGCCAGAAATGAGGCTGCAGAGGAAGATTGGCGCTGGCATTTAAACCCAGGCAAGGCAGCCGTTTGGGGTCTTTTGGGGGAACCACTCGGTCTGGCCGAGAGTCAGGACCACGAGGCTTTGGAAGTGCTCCCTTTTTGCCACGTGGATGGTGCTGGGAGCCTGAATCACAGACTTCTCTTTCCTGAGATACGGTACCCCAGACTGGGCAGAGGGAGAAGGAAGGACTGTGCGTTTGTGGGTATTCTAAGGAACTTTAGTCTGTATAACTTTTTTTTTTTTAAGATTTTATTTATTTATTTTTAGAGAGGGTAAGGGAGGGAGAAAGAGAGGGAGAGAAACATCAATGTGTGGTTGCCTCTCATGTGGCCCCCACTAGGGGCCTGGCCTGCAACCCAGGCATGTGCTCTAACTGGGAATCGAACCTGCGACCCTTTGGTTCGCAGCCCGTGCTCAATCCACTGAGCTACACCAGCCAGGGCTGTATAACTTTTAAATAAATAATAATTCCTTTCCTTTTCACCAGTCTCTGGCATTGAGAGACATCTTTCCTCTGGCAGTGGGCAAGGTGAACCTGGTAGGTGTGGGGGGTCCTTTCGGTAATAATATATCATTCAGTGTCCCCCCCATCTGTTCTGTAACAAAATAACATAAGCAACAACAGCTTAGCACAAAGAGGGGGAAGGCAAAGTATTCAATACACTGTGTGTGTGTGTTTACAAGTATCCAGTATATTACCTGTGTGTTTATACAGACAAGAATTGGAGGATGGTTGGATTCTGGAATACAATAGGGGCCGCTGAAGTGTTTTGTTTTGTTTTTTTAAATAAGTGACAATTGGGTCCGTGGAGGGTAGAAAGAAAGAAGAGGTGGGAGTGGGATGAATTTGAAAGATATTTGGATGATGATAAAAAGAATTAGAAAAATAAAGTGCCTAGACTGAAACCAGACTGTTCACTTTGCAAACCATTCTATTAAAGAACATATGACAAGGGACTTTTCTAAAGTCAGTTTTGACCCGTTAAATACAGCCTGGCTATTTTCTGGCCGGATATCAAAGCCAGCTTTTTGGATTTTGAAGAAGTAAATCAGACATTCAGAAACCTAGCAGTTACTTACCATGGGTAGAGCATCTTATCTGATTATAATAGCACCAGAAAGTCCCATGCTCAAAGAATAACTCTTTTAAATTAATTTGATTAACAAACACCTTTTCAAAAATGTAGTTGCTTATGTCGTCTTCTCAAGGAAACTTAAGGCCCGCGGCTGGAACACAGTGATGGGGGATGATGGCAGTGATAAACTGAAGACTAAACACCGAATTAGGTGGAACTTTTAAAAAAAAGTATATATAAATCCAGTAACAAAAACGCTCATATGTTCACCGAAAATGGTGTTCTCTTTTAAAACGCTCACTTTGGACTGCTAATCCACTCGCTCCACAGAAGTCGCCCTTTTCCTCTGCCCTGCACCTGGCTGGCGTTATCAACTGAACTCGATCTTTACACTTGCACACTGTGGAGGAAAAGGACTAAGGGAGCCCGTTTTTTCAACAAACTCTTCTTGTGCACTTACCACGTGCGTGACACTGTGCTCAGATAAATAAAACCTAGCCCTTGTCCCTCGAGGGTGTGTGTGGCGTGGGTGGGCAGGTGCCATCACGAATAATCACCATGCGCTATGAGGAAAGGCTGTAATTTAGGTCAGGGACCAGTGGGGACACAGAGAGGAAGCGATTAGTTTGGTCCGCGCCGGTGTCGGAAATGCGTTCACAGGGACAACAACTTGTGAAGGATTTCTGAGGCTGGGGTTGGAAGGACGGGAGGAACCGCAAGCTTCGGAGGCTGCCAAGCTGTTTCCATGCGGAGGAACAGAATGGGGGGTGTCAGAAGCCAAGGGGCAGGGGCCAGGCCGCGGAAAGCTACTTGGCTGAGGATCCTCCATCTGTAAAACACTGACTGCACCGCTCAGTCACTTGAACTTGGGAGCCAAATGGCTCATTTAGTCATTCCCCACCCTCGCCTGCCCCGGGAAGAAAACAACCCGGGACCAAAGGGCTGCGGGTCCGCAGCGCAAGAGTCAGGTAGGAGCTGCTGCCCAGGCAGGCGGTTCCTGTCCTTTTTCAGGGGCCAAGCGCGCGCCGAAACGCGGGATCCTTGGGTCGGGGAGCCTGCGTCACGACCCCCTGGGAGTCCCGGCGTCCGAGGGCTGAGGCCACCACGGCTGGAGGTCCTGGGAACAGCTGGGCGGGCGCCTCCAAGGGGTCCCGTGTCAGCCGTGGGCCCGCAGCAGTTGTTCCCGACATGCTTCTCTAGAGGATTTCAAACCCTGGCCACAACCACCACCCTCCGTTTCCTCAGCCGCCCCAGCAACAGGCGGTGGCCCGCGTTTCATTGGCCGGGCCCCGTGTCGGCGCGTTTTGATTGGCCACCGTGCCTCACGGCCCCGCTCCAGCTCTCGCCGCTGCCTCCATTTTGTCGGTAGAGTCAGAAAGAGGAAGTCGTCGGGACGCCGAGGTGGTGGCAGCTAGGTCGTCGGTGCTTGTGGGCTTTGTTCTTTCCGTGCCTGTCTCTCCCTGGAAGGGGAGGGGGCTTCGTTGCTGAGCAGGAGCCGCAGCTGCAGTCCGGGCTTGAAGTCGGTGAGTGGCAGCGGCGCCGCGGGCACGGCCATGTTGGCTGCCGTGCTCCCCATTGTTGGGGGGAGGCGAGATCCGGGAACCCGCCGGGGCACGGCGGCCCGGAGGACCAGGTCCCGGCCGGACTCGAGACAGACGGAGCCGCTCGGAAGCCCCATCGGAAGACGCGAACTTCCCGGGCTCGCTCGCGTTGCGAATGACTCAAGTTCCGTAAACTCGTAGTTATTCGGGGCTGTTAAAATAGCCTGGAAGGCCCTGTTACCCTTTCGAAAAGAAAAGGGCTTACCGATAACCTGGTTTCTTGGAATAGCAGGTGAAAATAGGCTCTTGAATGTTAAGTAATCACTGTAGGGAGGCATTTTTATGTGCCTAAGATGAGAACTGCCTTGGCTTGTTAATGGCGTGTGAAAACTTATTTTAAAACGGGTAGTCGAGTGCTCCTAACGAATGGAAAACACTGCACGATGTAAACATGTTGGGAATACAGGCTTTGTGAAAACGGATGTGTTGAAGGATCGGAAAGTTCTCTTAGAACTTTAAAGATACGGTCTCTTTGGAAAATGAATTTTAAGCCAACATGAATTTCTTGTTATGGCTCTAAAGGCTAATGCTTCCTTATTTTGACTTAACATTGTGGTCACAAAAACCGTGCGAGAATCTGAAAAGTCCGCAGGAAAAGGATACGAACAACTTGTTGCAGGGACTTGCAAGCATCTCTCCCGCCCCAAAATTTCCCAGGAACGAGTCCCTGGATCTCAAGGTCAATAGTTCTTAAATGATGACAAGGTTAAAAAAAAAAAAAAAAAAAAAAAGCAAAAGCCGCCTTCAGATTTTTTCTGCCTTTCAGTTCAAGAGCTAGTCATTCTTTATTTCTGTAGTAAATATAAACGGTCACTTTTTCTCCTGTGTTTTTGATTTGAATTAATGAAGTAATCTCTATTTTTCTAGCTAGGACTTATCCCAAACTTGTGTGCTGAGGAGACTCAGATGTTGGCCTCGGCTCCTAAGCTGGACTCAGCAGATTGGCCCATGAAAACTTCTGTTTTGAGACAAAGGAAAGGATCTGTCAGAAAGCAACATCTATTATCCTGGGCTTGGCAACAAGGAAGAGGACAGGGAGTGGGAATCCTGCAATCTGAAAAGCAGACCGAAAGGTATAAAAAAAAACCTCAACGTTGTAATTTTTTTTGTAATGGAAATATTTTATGGTGGATCCACCCTAAATTGGTTGGTTGGCTGTTTCTTTTTAAATAGAGGACTTTTCAGATTTGTGGGTATACTCATTTTTCTTAGGTAATAAAAATGCATATAATGAAGTGTGAACATACAATGAAGTTAAAGTAGCTGAATAGTACATTTTTTGAGTCTTCCCTAAGATTTCTAGAGTTAACCATAAAGCTTTGAATTTCTTAAATTGGAAGTTCACTCAATATTTTGTTTCCACTCACAGGTGACAAAGAAGCTGAAGATGGGTGGTGGAGAGAGGTATAACATTCCAGCCCCTCAATCTAGAAATGTTAGTAAGAACCCACAACAACTTAATAGACAGAAGACCAAGGATCAAAATTCCCAGATGAAGATTGTTCATAAGAAAAAAGAGAGAGGACATACTTACAACACATCAGCAGCTGCATGGCAGGCCATGCAGAACGGGGGGAAGAACAAAAGTTTCCCAAATAATCAAAATTGGAACTCTGGCTTATCAAGTCCCAGCTTACTTTTTAAGTCTCAAACTAACCAGAACTATGCTGGAGCCAAATTCAGTGAGCCGCCGTCACCAAGCGTTCTTCCTAAACCACCAAGCCACTGGGTTCCTGTCTCCTTTAACCCTTCTGATAAGGAAATAATGACATTTCAACTTAAAACCTTACTTAAAGTCCAGGTGTAAAGTAAGATAAAGTACTAATGTTGAAATTTAGTAATAATTAAGGGTAGCTGTCAATTGTTTCATACCAGATTCACTAGGGTATTAACGTCTATAAAACTGCTAATTAATATAGAAAAGACAATTAGACTTCATCTGGTTTTGCGTCGTGCACTGTGATATGTAACGATAGTATCGGTGCCACTTAAAGTAACTAAATTACTGATAACTCTACTTTTTATCAAGTGTTCTCAATTGAGTAACTCCTAGGTGAAACCATTCGAGTTTAGATTTGGGAAATGGTAAAGGAATCAATTTTTTCTATTGCTTTTTGGGGTAAAATACTGATTTAAGACTATCACTCAAGTCAGATTTACTTGTTGAAAGCTAGTGAATCTGATTATAAGCATCTTGTTAAGACAGGAAATGAGAAAGTTTTGTGTCCTAGAAACACCTAAACCATTGAGTGATATGCCAACAATCTGATGTACTGCTGAAAGAAAATGTGAATTTTTCTTACAGAATACGTGCAGTTTAGTAATCTGATTGGTGGTGAATGTGGAAGGGGCACTAGGAGCAATTCACAATGAACACTGTTTCTCATGTGCAGTGGATGGGTGACTGCAAAAAAAAAAAAGTGCCAAAACCATTTTTATAGAATCAATTGGTGGTCAGGGTAGCTTTCAAAATGCGTTTGTTTTTGTTTTTAAGCACTGCACAAGCTATTCTGTGATCTGGCCTCAAATCGTCCCTGCAAAGCTTGCTTAAAATAGGGAGCTACATAATGTGAAAGTTTTGAGTACGTAGGAAAGAGCCATGTACATATATGTAATAAACTTGTAGCATATGTAAAGTTTTGGCATTTATCCTACAAAATAAAGAGTATTTTAGTATAAAATTGTTGAATGTAAGACCATAGACTCTTTTTATGCCTATGGCCTAATTTTAAAGGTCCAGAATAGTTTGTTTTTAAAGTCTGCCCTTGTGCTAAAGTGCCAGTGTATGTATGTTAAAATTGATCTGGTTGTAAACTATATTTCAAAATAAATACTAGTGTAGTTAAGTTTTATATAACTGAAAAGGTTTTAAAGCTGCTAAAACACTTCCTATTTTTAAGAGATGTGAAATGCAGTATGGGACTATTTTAATTTTTATTCCTTAAACCCAAAGATTAACTATGAAAGGGTCCATCCAACCTTAAAAATTCATGCTGGCTTTAAACAATTTTTGTAACTTACAATGCATACATAGTTTAATGCCAGTGAGGTTTTTTTTGTCACCAGTAAGTGCAACCAGGGGACCACTTACTCAAAAGATATGATTGCTTGCGTAATACCTTGATAACATGTTTTACCCACCTTTCTAAATGCTAAGTATAACATTAACCCAGTAGATTAAAAATGTGGGGGTTAATTAAAGATTTGATGGTAAGTGCCCTGTTTTATAATTTGGTGGCTTTTTAAAATATTTTAAAGCAGAATGCCAATTTGTATTTTTCCAAATAAATTCAGGCAAGATAATATTGCCCAAGTCAAATAATTACATCTTAATTAAGACAAGTTATATAGTACCTAATGTGCACATATGAATTTGAAGCATGAAATTAAAATAAAACTGCTTTTTCTCCCCAGTGGCTTGTTTATTTTATAAAAAAATGCTGACTGCTTAATAACTTGTTCTTAGAACACACATAATTAACCCAACTGAATTACATTAAGGTTGCTTCTTAATGTGCTGATATATTTGGATTAGTTGAACAACTACCCAAGAAAGCAACTACACAGGACTCTCCAAGACTTAACAAACATCTGTAGAATAGTTTTTAAGTTGAGTAAAGCAAGGTTTAACTTTATCTCCCCCATTCTACATTCTAAGATTTAGATTTACTGAATAAAAACAAAAACACACACAAAATTCCTCTAATAAGAACCAAGAACCTTTACATTTGTTGATAATTATTTTAATTATTTTAAGTTCTACACTAGCAGGTCAAGGCTGTATTTTCTCATACAAACTAGGAACTGGTTTGGAGAAAGTAAATCTTCCCTGTTTTATCCCCAGTGCCATTTCTATGGAAAATGCCAATGATTGCCAAGTTTTTTCCTACACTGCACTACAATTTCACTACATTGAACAATTCTCAGCCCAAGTCTTAATAGAGTGTAAAATTTTTGGTTTACGATGCACTGAAAGTGTAAGTTCAGAGGTTTGAGGGTGGGAGTAGAAGAGCTCTCACCTTCAAAATTTTTAACAGCTAAAGGTAACCCAAATACAGGGTCAATGGTATTTCATACCTTAGAATGGTAATAAAGTTGTAATTAGCCTATGGGTGACAGGTAACTCCCAAATCATTGTACGTGTGCAAACCTATCCTGCAGGGCTGAAGGTCCCCAGTGTGAGCCCTTGGTGTTAAAATGTAAATTTGTCCTATAATGGCAGTGTAATCATGGCATCCGAGTCCATAACCTATCTCACATTTAAGTTATCTTCACAAAAGCAAGTACAAAATGGAAAGAAATTGAAGAGTTTTCAGTAGGTTTTCTAATATTTAATTGCTTTCTCATTGGCAATTCGTAAAACAAGAGGGACATTATTTAACTTTAACAAATGAAAGTCCACCTATCCAGTCACAAGTCTGTAAGGCAGAACTAAACCTTAAAAAAGAAAAAAGCCCAAGATTTTTGGTTCCTAGAGCTTTTTTTTTTTTTATTTTGCTCTCCAGCATTCAAAGAGATGTGATCTACAAAAAAAAAACTAGACACAAAGGCCTTTTACGTAACAAACTACGCTGTCAATTATCAATGAAATGAATTTACATGCCTTGCTTTTATTCCAAACAAAAAAATCCCATCTTTAAGGCTCAAACAACTGTTAGGAATACAAAAACGTAACACACTAAACATTAACAATATTGGAAGGGGCAGAGGACAAAAAACCCAAGGTAAAGAATCTTTCTTAAGCAACTGGCTGTCTTGTAGATGTCAATAGTTGAATGAAGACAAACAGGTTGCTTTTATATACGGTACTTCATTTACCATCCAGAACAATTTATTCCTGGGACTCCTAAAGGCTTTGATAGACCGCTTGGTAGCATGCTGTTAGATTACTCCTCAGCTACCACTCTGCTGTCTCAGGTCACAGCTTCCCCATTTCAGAGTATCTCAGGATTTTGTAAATGGGAATACGACCAAGACCAAAGTGTAATAAATACAATACTGAAATTTGGAATACCAGCCTGGAAAGTGTCAAGTTACAACAACTGTGAGTTCTCGGGTTACATTTAATCTCTTTGCATCCAGAAAAGTTACAAACAAAATACTTTTTGTAATTAAGCCTTCTTCTAAACCTATTACATCTTCCCTCTAAGTGAACTCCAGGTTCCATTATATTAATTTTGTTAGAAAAAAACATTCCCAATTAACTAAAAAATAGTGCAAAACAGTGACAAAGATGAACCAAATGAAAAATCATGGACTCTAGTATCTGCCACTTATTTCCTGTATAATCTTCCAAGTTTGAAATTAATAAAACAAGGGTAAAGATAACCTCCATTTTATACCCCTCGTGTATTCTGCTATATTTTCAAAATCTTTACAATTAAAAGTTTAAACACTTCCATAATTCTTAGATGAATAACTGAATTTTAAATATGTGGCAGAAATAAGAAAAGTATGAGTGATAGAATCAATATATATATATATATAGGCAAATAAGCTTCATATCCTAATAAGGAACTAAGGAATCCAAAACATTTTGTGATACTATAAAAGTTATTTATTCACTATACACAGAACATGTCCCCTATAAAATGTACATGTCAATCACTAAAAAGTATAACTTGGTGAACATTTTCTCAATTACAGAACATACTAAATCAGTTGGGATAACAGCTCTCTGTCTGCCTCAAAATAATCTAATTATAGCACCCAGTGTTCTTCATATCTAATGCAAAATGAAATACTTTCAGGGGTTTTTCTCCTAATGTGTTTGAGGAAGCAGAGTTAACAATTTAATATAATTCTAGTATATTACAGTCACTGCACAATAAATCAGTTTATTACAGATTAAACATCATTTTTTCATTATTTGTATTAATGGGATGCAAACAGAAATAAATACCAGATACTTTTAAATGGCAGGTAACCACAAAAATTACTTATCTTTGATAGTATATTGGGTTTTATAATTACATTGGATATGGTGTAAAATATTGTCACAAACAATACACCTCAAACAAAACAATGAGGCAATACTGTAATGTTATTCACTAGATTGTGCTCAGTAGACATTTATTGAATAAGTGAATTTTTAATCTATTTTCCCCCAATTACCCAGTACAATTTTTGCTCACAGTAAGGGCTCAGTAAATGTTTGCTGAATATACTGACTAGGAAAGAGGTGAGAAGAGATGGAACCTCTTAGCTGGATGTCAAGTATCATAATTGGAATTTACCTGGGAATGAGTGTGGAAGGAAGCTGTAAACCGCACACGGCATACAGGTAAATAAACTCAGATATCAACAAAGCAAACCATTAAGCAGAAAACAGTGGCACTGGAATAAACAAAGGCAAGATTTGCCAGTAGCAAAAATGTAACTGACTTTCAGAGATAACCAAGAAAAAGTTTATACCGGACCATACCTTTTCTCACCCAATTCAGTTTGAGACAGACCAATAGAGGCACTGTTAAAGAGACTATGGCTGTCTTCCTTGATATTCAGACATCCTAGTTTCCAGTAATTTATTATGGACCTGTTATCCATGAATCAATATAAACCTATTCAAATTTAGGGATTAGTTTCCACAAGTACAAAGCTGAATTTCCTTTTATTTGTCCTAAAATGCTTACTTTCATACTTGAAGGGACTTCAATTATTCCATGTAGTTTCAATAACATTCTTTTATCTTTTCAGACCAGAGTCAAAATATTCACACAGTATTCATACTGCAGCACCTTCCACCCACCCTTTGGTCGCTTGAACTGCCCTTCTTTGGTTCTTTTTCCGCTTTCTCAGATCTTTCTTGAAGTGTAGTAAGCAGAACTGTACTGGGTATTCCAGCTGCAGTTTGGTCTTAAATAAAAGAAGGATGTTTGTCAGTTTGGTTTTCTTTATTCTTCTCTGTGGTATACAGGATTTTGTTAGTTGAACTGGATGTAGCAGCTTACTGGGCCAAATTTTCAAGAGAATAGCACAATACTTTCCAGGTCTATTCCCTGGGTTGTAACTTAACAGCTCACACTCTATGTAGCACCTTTCCTTTCTCACTGAAGCATTATCTGTCATTTTTCTTCTTGCTTACTTGATTTAAAAAAAATTGTAAAAAGAGAGGTGAAGTGTCAGCCCCCACTTCAGAGTTGATGTTCTATTCTAATATACTGAGCACAGTGCCAGACACACAGTAGGTTCTCAATAATTGTGGAACTCAAGTATGTAACCCCAAATTAAAGCACTGTGTATGGATCCTCACTGGTATCAGCAGGATCCTAGCTATCACGGGATCAAATGTACAACAGTCCTTTTGAAGCTGTTAGGTATGTCACTTTAGAAATAACATAGTCAAGTGTTAAAGTAAGTGACACAAGCTTTAAAAAAAAAAAAAAGGCGGCATTTAATTCTAGAGAGACTGAGAATAATCTCCCCAATCTACTTCACTCAAATTGTAGTCCATGAAAAAAAGAAAAAAATTTACCGAAGGACCAGGCCTGGACTCAAATCCTAGACCTGCATTTTACAGCCTTTTCTTTGTCACTCAATTTCCTTATCTGTGATATGGGGAAAATAAAAGTATCTTTCTCATAAGCTTTTGAAAAGTAAATGGAGCCTTTAACACATAAAGCCTTTAGAATGGTGTCTGGCACATCCTAAATACTCAATAACTATCAGCTGTAATTGTTGTCATTGTATAGTAGCTAGAATTCAAACCACACAAAATACTTAAACCAACTCCCCAAATGGTTATCACTTATTAACTGCTCAGCACACTCAATGCAAAAGCATTTAAACCATGCCATAAACATAAGCCTAATATGTCTTGTTTAGGATGGGGAATAGTAGAATTACAGGCCTATCCAACAATGAAAATATAAATATAATTAGCTGGCCCAAATTTCATTTTAATACATACCTTAACATTACCAATAACCTTTAAGTAATTTAACCCAAGGGGCTTTCATATCACAGAAGGAATTTTTAAGTACCATGTAAAAGATGTACCTTACTGGCAAGCTCTTTCACTTTCACAGTAAGAGTTAGTTGTGCCTAGTGCAACACCAATTAAAACTATTCCTAAATCTACAAAGGTTTGTTTCTATTGTTATTTTAGAATCTCATTAAAAACTATAATAATTCCAGTTAATCATTATTTCCTTCATTTTGTTTTTATTATAGCACGTTTGCTTAATTTACAGCAAGCAGAAAATAAGCTGGGTCTTATTTTGATCCAAACATTGATGTTTTAAAGGTTGTACACAATATTAGTTAAAAAGAACATATAAAAATACCTTTTTAGAAGCTTCTATAAGAAAGAAAATACAAAGTTTAACCCCACAACTTTCCTCTTTGCTAGAACTGCAAACTACTGCTACAGTTTTAAATAGACTTTTTGTTGTTTAAACTATACATCCAGGAAAATCTAAAAAATTAAAAGAAACGTGCATATAAATGATTGCATAGCAGAACATGAACATTAACTGCAAAACAGTAAAGAAATGAAAGTTAGAAATACTATCAAATATACAAAGGTTGTAGAATCAATCCTTTAAACACATTCCACGAACAGTCTTTAGAAACCATCTTTTGTTCTTTACAGGCAAGGCCTAGATTACTTAAACCAAAACTGGAGGGAAAAAAAGCACTCCTGTAAAAGGAGTCATTTTCCATAATATTTCTTACTGATAACCTGGCAAGCAAGCAATCCAAAAATTTTAAAGATGCTAGCTTTTATTCTGAAATGAGACTGGACACATCAAGTAACTTTTATTGTCCCCAAAATGACCTCTCAGAGAAATGCTAGAAATTGTATTTGGTTAAGGAAATTATTTTCCATCTTAGTCAGGTACTACATTGATAACCAAAAACTCCAAGACGTGTCTTGTACTTAAAAGTCAGTTCTTTTACTGAAATTATTTTAAATTTCATGGCACCACAGAATCACCTAGAATGGGAGTGTTGTTTCTCGACTTGCCTCACATTCAATAAACTGAGGTGTGAAGAACAAGCTGCCTCCAATGAAGAGGAAGCAGATTTTGATACAAATGCACACACACACCGAGTGCTATAAGTATCAAAATTCAGTTCTTTTACACTATGCACACACATAAACTTACTCTGAAACAATTTACTTGCTTTTAACAGCAGCCAAGAAAACTAAGCTATTATGGTTAATAATGTTCCTAAAAGTTTAGAGTAACTACGTAAGAGCATCCTTTTCACCTCAAAATCACTTTTGTCATCAATGACCTGCTCAAATTTTAAGGTGAGTTGTTCTGATGTATGTTCTAAATCATCATAGAAACCAGAAAAAAAAGCAGTGAAGGCTCCATGTTTCAGTCAAAAACTCAAATCTCCCTGGAAATGCTACTTAATCCAGTTGGCATCATTCCCTATGTCAGTGGGGTTAACAAAAGAACTATTCCACACTGTGTCATAAATTAACTATTATCACGGGCCTAGACATCTTGACAAAAGGTCCACCCTGAACCTAAATGTATCTGATCACTCAAGTGTACTGTGGCTACAACTTCACTTTTGTATCATTCTATCTTATTAGCAAGCTACGTTTCTAGGTTAACAGTCCTATCAAATATGGATATGAAAGTTTATTTTTAATAAGACAATGTTGCAAATTATGGTCAACCAACATCTTTTCACCAATACTTCAAGCATAAAAAATGAGAATCTTTACAAAAATATACAGAGACACCACAAATTGGTAGCTGCCCATAACATTAAACAAACTGGACTCTTAAGAGTGGCTTCTCAACAGCATATCATTTTAATTATAACCATTGCCTGGTACAGGGAAAACTGACAAGTGTTTTGTAAGCATCATTGCAACATTGTACTCCTGATAATTTAAGTAAACCAAACTACGAGTAAATGAATGATACATGCCTAAAAATATCATGGTTTATACTATCAGTGGCCACTGGACTTGGGACTAGTCCAAGACCTTGATCTAGATTTTGACCTAGACCTAGACTGTGATCTTGACTGAGATTTGGATCTAGGTGGTTCTTTTTTCCTTGATTCCTTTTCATATCTTGAGCCAGACTTATAATGTGTTTTGGAATCTGTTTTAGAGGTGCCTCTAGTTTTGGTGTGAGATGCAGACCTAGAACGTGATTTAGCCTTCATTTCTTTCTTGGGCTGGGACTTGGACCGTGATCTTGAATTGGATTTAGATCTTGAAAAAGATCGATTTCGGTGTTTGAATCTTTCAAAACAGAGGAGAGATACAATTAGAGTAAAAATTAGATTCTATATTAATCAAATTTATTATTTTTAGAGCAAAAGTTCACTCTGAAATTGAAAAATATATTAAGTCTCTTTCAAAGCAAAGTTATTTACCTATCATTGTCGGAATGGCTTCTGCTACGCCGTGGTCTTCCAGTCGGTCTACTGCTAAAAAGTACACCAAAAAAAGCAAACAATGACAAATATCTATTTACACTCTTTTAAAGTTTCTAATTTAAAAACTGAACCATAAAACTTTTAAAGTAAACACTAAAATATTTTTAGTCTCAATGAAGCATACAATGTATATAACTACAAGTATACAAAAAAGGTACCCAAAAAAAGCAAAAAAAAAAAAAAAAGCTAACAAACCTAAGCTTTCTTGACAGATCACTGTACTGTATCACACTTACTTTCTAGGACTATAAGATCTTCTATAGTTGTAATCGAAGGACCGACTTCTTGATCTCCTTCTTTCATAACTTCGGCTTCTAGAACGTCTGTATCTGTCATAATCATCATAGCGTGAAGAACTGTACACATTCCTTCCTTCCTTGGCTTTCATCTGATTTGGAGCTATGAAATACATAGAACAGAAATATTTATAAACATCAATAATGTAGTATGCAAGCTGTCAAATTACAGGAAAAATTTCTGCGTCCCCTTTACCTTACTTATATCCCCAATCTGTGTCACAGTTAACTGTGAATATTAATCTTGAAAACTGTTATGTTTATTTTCAAAGAAGTCTATCAGAAGACTGTTTTGTTAAAAATGATACTCTCAAATTTCTCCCCAATTACTCCCCCCCACCACAAAGACCTCTTGCCATCTGGCTTGCTGCCCAAAAATATGCCATGACTTTGACATTAGGAAACTATACCATTAATGTATTTTTTTTAAATTCCAAATTAAAATATAAGTGACTTGAACCAGATGCTATTTTGGAGTTGTCCCACTGTGATTTCCATTCACTAAGAACATAATTAACCATGACAAAATATTGGTGACCTACGAACAATGTGTGTCAAAATGCAGTAAGACACAGTCATACAATTTTGAGAAATCACAACAAAGGAAAACCTAAGGCAGCTAACTAACACTTACTGAATGCCTGAGACACACCCATATTCTTGGACAATTCTCTATTCTTATATTTATCTTGTTCAATTCTAAGAAGCAGGTACTTTATGTGTGTACGTATATATAAATAACACAGAAAACACCCAGGAATCCATCAACAACCGAAGACCTAGAGACTACCAATAGCATATGTCCACCAAAGTGCTTCTCCTCTCCACAGCAGCTACTTTAATCACTGTCTTTTAGTATCTTGTCTAAGGTAACATAATGGTTGAGCCAAATTCAAACCCAGGTCTACTTGACTTCAAAGCCTATATTCCTGCCTCATTAGCACAGTTAAAATCTGGGATATGCCTGCACACTAATGTAACATCTAGTCTAGGCTTCATGTATATAGCCAGCCTTCTTCAGCCTAATTCGTAGCCATGCACCCACACAATTACCCAATTATTCCTTGAGGAAGAAGAATGGCTCAAGAGACCTAAAATTTTATCCCTTTTAATTCCTCCCCCAGTATATTAAACATGCCACAGCTGACAGCATAAATGCACGTAAGAGTCCAAACATATTTCAGGCATTCTACTCTCATACTACCTTATGTCTAGCCCAGAATTTTGTAATGCATCTAAAAATATGATGAAATAAAGCATTCAAGATACTTTATCTTCTCCAATGATGTATCACACACATTAGGCATAAAGGTACTTACTCTTCCGATCCCCCTGTGCAAACTGTATTTCAATTTGACGACCACAAATCCATTTTCTGTCCAAATTATGTAAAGCATCTTCGGCGTCACGAACATCTTCAAATGTGCTAAATGTTAAGGGGCTTGGGAAGTTTTGCAAACTTTGATAATGAATGAAAGCTCAATTGGTATATCTTAAACAAGTCATAGTAATATTAAGCCCTTGACATTATTCTAGAAAAATCTACCAGACCCCACTTACTAACTGGTTGATTCAGCTATAAACACTTCACACTTTTGAATTCCCAAGACATACATTTAAAAGCACACGTGAATACATTCTGTAAAGTTGTTATTGAAATAAGATGTTATAGCTGAACTACCAAGTAATCCTATCAAAAAATTTTTTCCTGAGTTTTAAGAATTAACTTTACAAAACAAAAGAAAAACAAGAGTCAGTTCTAAGTTGTATGTTAAAACAAAAATTTCTTAAAAACCAAACCTGCTTATTTTTCTTTCAAATGAAGAAAAAGAAAATGCCAATAGTTCTTGTGTGAGCAAGCAGAATATACAAGAAATGAAAGCATTAACCTCAAATTTTGCTATTTTTCTCATATCTAACACTATTATTTAATGTAGTTGTCTTCCTTATACCGCACAGGAAGACTGGTAACTAAGCCATTTGTGGATATCAAGACAGAATCCAGCAATCCTCAGGACATCACTGTACCAGAAAGTACATTACAGTCATGCACATACTATAAGAGCACCCTCTCAAGTAACAGATCATTTCTAAAAATTCCTGAACTGGAAAGGCTTAACAACAATGATACCTAAAACAGTACTCAACAAAGAAGTGAACGCAAGACCGCCTTTAACCTGAGAATTTCAAGACAGTATCTACGAGCATATAGCAGGAACTCTTTGGTCCCTTCGTTCAATCTCCCAGTCTAGGTTGCCTTGTTCTCTTTACTCATGTCGGCAACAATACCATGTGAACTCTTGGCTTTACAACGTTATTCTATCCAAATTTAGCTCCTTTCCTAAAACCACCATCCTCATGGAAGCCAAGCACATACTTAGAGCAGTGCTTGATGTAAAAGCTTCGGAAAGGGAGCTAGGTTAGGATTAGGTGTGGACTGTCACTATCTGAACTTGCCAATTTTTCTATTTCTTGAATTTCAAAGGTATCTTGAGAAGTGATAAAAACCACCCCCATCCGTGACTGGTGGGGTTGAGCTGTTTGGCCATTCCACAAAGTAAAAGGCCACCAGTTTGATTCCGTCAGAGCACATGCCTGGGTTGGGGGTTTGGTCCCTGGTAGGGGTGCATACAGGAGGCACTCAACTGATGTTCCCCTCAATGTTTCTGTCCTTCTCTTTCCCCTCGATCTACAAACAAACAAACAAACGATCTTAACCGCCTCCAAGTGACATACTCCCCCTTCCCTTCAAGACTGATACTAACATTCTTTTAGTCCAGACTAAAAGGTTTTTACTTCACTAGATTTCCTAATTTTTGTTCTGAAAGAAACTAAGGACCACAGCTCTCTTTTCCTGAGATTATGTACAGGTTAACCCACGGAGAGGCTTTCCCACGTCCTGAATCATAGGCCTTTCAATACCGAAAGACAAAAGCTGACCAGTTTAATACCCTAACAAATCAGCCCTCAAGGTTAATGCAGTTGGGATCTTAAGTAATTAAAAGGAATACGTTCACTTAATGGATGCACTAGTTTATTTGTTACTTCAAGAGACAGAATAACCTTTTAAAGGATTCACACCAAAAAGTGTAAGAATCAAGGGGAGCGAATCACCCTTTCCAGCTACCCTCAAAAACCTGGGTTGGACGAACAATGGCAAGGTTCTACTCTACCTGTTAAGAGAAGGCAAATGGCCTCAGCAGGGGCAGCCAAATATTACTCTAATGCCACGTATAAACAAACTTGAATTCACTGTCTTAAAAAAATATATATGTATGTATGTATTTATATAAATACATACATATATAGAGAAGACCGTAGAAATACTGTATTTGTATAAAAAATACATAATTTTCCTTTAGATGACAACTCTTCTGGCCCAAGTATCACATATTCTTGAGCCATACTACTGCTGATGCTGGTTCACAGGCCACCCCCAAACCAGGCCAACATTGTAAGCAAGAATGCATCGTTACTTTAAACAAAAACAAAACAAAGCCCAAGCAAGATACAGCTCTTATCCATCCTTGTAGCACAGCTTTGCAACAAATTCCCACAACTGTCCTTGATCACTGGCCCTGTGGGAGTAGCAGCTTTCAGCATTTAAGCCTCACTAGGACTCCACTAAGTTTCAAGAGACTCACTGAACTTAATTAAACAATAAGAAACTTCTCTAGCCTGAAGCCTGAAGCCCACAGCCCAAACTTTTGTTGTCACATGGAGATGATCTCAGTTAAGGAAGTAATGTCACCTGAAACTCTGAGCCAGGGAACGATTTCCAGCAGGTACCCATACTAGGGATAAGGCCTTCTCCAATCCATTCATGGCCAACTGATCATACGCACTAAAGCAGCACAGGGCCAGCAGGCTTCACAGCCCTAAGTTCCAGAAGTTAGGAGTTATTTATGTGTGTGCCCTGCAGGAGCCACTTGAAAACCTATTTATCAACAGGTAATTGTTCTAGCAGATCTGACCCTACAAGACAACCAGAGCTGTTTTTAAATAGCCCCCAGTGCATGCATCTGTTTCTCCTTTAGGCATGGCTCTGCGAAGTCGGCTTGACCACAGAACCTCATGCTACTCTAAACAGCACTGTCTGCTAACCCTATGGCACCTGACCTGGTCCAAAACAGAAATACGCTGCATTTAAGCTTAACATTACATCCTAGTATGCTTTAACTTGAGAAGCTAAGAAAGTACATTTATTCAAGACCACAATCACAACATCAAAGGCCCACATAAATCAAGTTACAGGTTTTGTCACTAGACCAAACCAGAATAATTTTGAGAATTAACTGCTTAGAAAACATAAAAAAAAAAAAAGGAAAATAGTTATTCTGTAGGATACATCAGGTATGACTCCTTTAATCTTGGCCATCATTCAACTTCATCTTGACCTTTAACTCTTTAAGTGCTTGTCAGAAGGACTTGTCATGAGATGCTTGGCCAAATATGACAGATGGCTTTATCTTTAACTTTGAAAAACAACCTTTTCCCCCTTTTGTAGATAAAGCGAGGCTTTGTCTCCCATTAGGCTTGTCCTTCTTCCAGCTTTTCTTTATTTTTTCTTTTCCCAAACTCTCCCTTCTCTTCAAGCCTGATCCTTAAGAGGTCTTTGGCTTGTCTACTTGCCTTAAGTGTTGAACTCTACTCTAAAGGTTCTTTCATGCTTTCTTTCTGGGGTCGCCATAACTGTACAGCTTTACATTCTCTGAGGTAACAACAGAGGACAGCAAATTAGGGGACAATATTGAAGAGTTTACCTCATCGTTATACAATTTGTTTTGATCATGTGATTCAATTAAAAAACAAGAACACCAAACTTTAATTGCTAAGCACAAGAACATATTAATTTTTAATCTGATTAACATCGAAGGTGGTAGAAACCAGAGTGTATTCAAATTTAAATCACATACTATAATCATTGACTTGAGTTTCAGCAGCATAAATGGGAATTTATATCTTACTATTTTTGGATTAACTTTAAGAACTAGAGCAATGTGTGAGAATTAATTTTCAAAAATTTGAAGACATGACATTTATTAAAGGACAAAAATAAACTACTTTTTAGATGTTACCTCTTACATAAACTTGAATTTCAAACTTCAACACCCCTCACTAATCAGCCATCTGAAGAAAGGATATTGAACATAAGCAAATCCTCTTGGCCGGCGAGTGTAGAAATCAAGTGGAACATACACATCAACTATAGGACCATAACGACCAAATTCGCGTCGTAAATCTTCAGACCTAAAACATCATAAGAAGACCTCAAGTTTTTACATTCACTCCCTTAAAGAGTTTCTTTGTAAGAAAAAGGTATCTTTTTGTATTAGTTAAGGAAAGGGAGGGTGCTGTATCCCTGGGTTACCAGGAACTGACAAGCTTTCTAAATCGGAAGATTAAGAGCCAATTTTAAGAACAGACAAAAAAAGATAAATGTACTTTTTGATAAAGGAAGGCTAAGACTCAAAATTCTGGAAGATAAAAATAGAGTTTACAACATTTAAGGGTACTTGATCACTACTTTTGTTATCTCCAACCTTTATTTTCCACAAAAGGTATATTAGCATTAGGTTGCATGTAGGTACTGATAGTTTTTCTTTTACAGTTTCAGGTCAACTCTAGAATTCTGAAAAAATGCCAAGCATTTATTTTTACTCCCAAATTTTAACGACAGTTTAAACACTTGATATGTAATGCCACAAATACATGTAACTTCTTAAAAATATCAAATGACATAAAGGGAAAATTTTCTAGACGCTGAAATAATCACTCCTGCTTACTTTCCTACTTATGATCAGAACAGAAAAATGTAAATTGCACAAGGCTATCAACAATATATGATTGGGGGGTAGGGTGATCTGTGAAATATAAAGTCTCATTTTGTGATAAGATCTCTTTCAAAAAATTCAGACAGCAACTCCAAGCCATTAAGGGAACTGTTGAGAACAAAGGCAGGTTCTGGATTAATCCAATTTAGTAATCAACGTCCTCTAGGCAGAGGCTTCTTCAACTCCCCTTCTCAAAGGGTGGCCAGTATTTCCGGGAAATGTAAGAACTAGTTAATGCCGCTTAACTGAAAAAACTTGATGTTCCAAATCTCAGTATTCCCTTTTTCCAAACATCTCTATTAAAAAACCCCACAAATGTAACACCCCCACCACAACAAAAATGCTTCGCCACACTCCCCTCCCCCGATCCCGTTATCTCTTTGAAAAAAATTTTTAATGGAAAAAATAAACCTTGGGCCGAGGGGGCGTGCGCCCCAACGAATGTGAACTTCGCATCAATGGGGGAGCGGGGGTTTGCCGAAGCGGGGGGTGGACGCGCGGAGAGGAAAACAGGAGAAAGGAGCGCCGCGCTGCGAAGGGGGAGGGGGACAAAAACCCCGCCACGCGGCCCGCGCAGTCCGCGGCGGCCCGGGAGGACCAGGGGCGCCGCCCTCGCTCGCACGCGGCGGTTGAGCCGGCGGTGCGGCCTTGTTCAGGCCCGAAAGCCGGCGCGGGACCCGCCATCTTCGCCCCTTCCCTCCCCAGTACCCGCACGCCGCCGCCTCAAGGGTTGTCTGCGAGCGCCTGCGGCCTCCCTACGTAGACCCTGAGTACCTTCCCTGTACACACCTGGTATCATCGGCCACGTTCCTTACGAACAGAGACGTGTTGGGAGGGCGCAGGTAGCGGGACATGACTGCTGCGTGAGTCTCCACAGGGGCACTAACGGGCTCAGCACACCCTCCGCGGCTCCGGCGGCGGCTCCTCGGTCACACACAGGCAAAGGGCTCCGCTACGGCAACCGCCTCTTCTCGCGAGACTTCACTCCCGCCTCCACCGCCCCGCCCCCCCACCTGGGCGCAGCGCCGGGACTGGCAGCTATTCTTTCCCGCGAGATCCTTCGGCTTGCGCCTGCGCATGAGGACGGCTGTGGTACGTGCCGCAGCCCGGGTCTCTTTCATTGGCTTCTCGCTCTCCCTATTCTCTACCCCCGAGCGCGCTCTTTCTTTCTTTAATAGCTTATTTTCCCGCCCTTTTCTGCCTTGCTCCGCTTTCCCTCCCTCCTTTCGCCAAGTCTGGAAGCAGATGTTTTAAGCCCCACGCCAAACTTTACACTTATTAGTAACTGGACGGAGTCTTAAACATTTTAATTCGGAGAGACCGCCATAAGTTATGCCCTGGTTTTTATTAGATCATTGACCAGCAAGAGAAGAATTTACAGCTTCTGTTGAGGGTGAAAGAGGAGTGTGTGTCCTTGCAGAGAGATGGGCCTGTCTCTTCAGGCTTTCTGCACCCATCCAGCGCGCTCCCTGTGGCCCTTGCCCACGCTGTGGCCCTCTTCCAGTCCCTTCACAGCCATTTCCTCGACTATCCACACTGTTTCCTCCTTATTTTAAGCATTCTCAACCTTTTGGTTGGGATGCAAGCCTTCATCTTAGTCTCAGTTGTCATCTCTAGTGTTTTCTCTGCTGCTAATAGTTTTCTGTATTGCAGTGGTTCTCCACGTTTTTGGTTTCAGAACCTCTTCACAAAGAGTTTACGTAACTCTTACAAATGATGGAAGACCACAAAGAGCTTTGCTTATGTGGGTTATAATTATTAATGTTTACTGAACTTAGAATTTAAAACTATGAAAATGGGACACAACACACAGCGGACATTGCAATACCCTTCGACACGTATGTAGCCTCTGGAAAATTCCACTCTACTTTTGTAAGAGAAAAAGGCAAATAATGTAGTATAGTTTTGACCTTGGAAGGGTCCTTTCCCACCTTGAAAGGGTCCTGGGACCCCTCCCAGATCCCACTTAGAGAACCATTCCTGGCTCTATCAGACCCAACTTTTGGAGATGAGGGACCACTTTTGAAAATGCCTCTGGCATGTAGCACGTTGCCAAGCTGATAGCAGGGACACAGTCCTGTCTAATCAAATGAGATTTTATTTTATTTTATTTTATTTTATTTTATTTTATTTTATTTTATTTTATTTTATTTTATTTTATTTATTTTATTTATTTTATTTTATTTTATTTTATTTTATTTTTTTTTTTTTATTTTATTTTTTAAGATTTTATTTTTAGAGAAAGGGGAAGGGAGGGAGAAGGAGAGGGAGAGAAACATCAATGTGTTGTTGCCTCTTGCCCACCCGCTACCAGGGATCTGGCCCCCAACCCAGGCATGTGCCCTGACTGGGAATCTAACCCACAGCCCTTTGGTCCTCAAATGGACACTCAAGCCACTGAACCACACCAGCCAGTGCCTAATTAAGTGAGCTTTTATTTTATAAAAGCATTATTTTTGTATTAATCAGCATCCAAAGCAATTGATTTGATCTGGGTGGTGATAGTCTGCTTGTGCTCTATAGCAGAGCTATTGTTTTTCTTTTTAAAAGATTTTTTAGAGAGAGAGAGAAATGGGGGAGGGAGAGAGAAAAATCAATTTGTTGTTCCACTTATTTATGTGTTCATTGGTTGATTCTTGTATGTGCTCTGACTAGGGATCAGAACTGTAACCTTGGCATTAGGATGATGCTCCAACTGACTGAGCTACCCAGCCAGGGCCCAGAGTTACTATTCTTCTACATTTATATTTTCCAAAGGTTTGGGTGGCACAATTTATTAAAACAGTTATTGATTATCTATTATGTCTCAGACATTGTGCTAGATACTGGAAATTCAGTGATGAAAAGGAACTTACGTTTCAATGAAAAATAAGCAACAAACAACCAAAATAATTGCAGATTTGTAATATGAGACAGTAATATCATAGGTTTGAGTTTAAAAAAGATTAAAAAAAAAAACCCAAGCGCGGGCCTGCGAACCAAACGATCCAGGTTCGATTCCCAGCCAGGGCACATGCTTGGGTTGCAGGCCAGTTCCCAGCAGGGGACACATGAGAGGCAACCATACATTGATATTTCTCTCCCTCTCTCTCTTTCCTACCCTTCTCCTCTAAAAATTAAAAAAAAAAACAAAAAAACCCAGAGGTTTGCATAGTATTAACCCCAGAAGAAATATATTTGCCAAGAAGTGTGGGTGGGAGAGGGTGTGCAGGGTGGAGAGGAATGATGAGGGAGAAATGGGACAACTGTAATAGCATAATCAATAAAATACATAAAAAAAAAGAAGAAGAAGAAGAAGGACTCCTAGTGGTTAATTGGGCTCAAATTCATAGAGTCTAGCAGCCATAGTATCTCACACACATTTCCTATCATGGAAAAGTCACAGATGATGCTGCCAAGCCTTGTGCACTGGATTCCTGCTCTCTAAGCAGACCCTTATAAAGTAGTTCCTGGAATCTCTTTTTGACCAATGGGACGAGACCTGCCCCATCCAATCACACCTCTGCAACTATTTCCTCATTTGCATCTTTACTGACCAGTCCATAATCACCAGTTTCCTCATCTATAAAATGTAAAGAATAATAGTAACCTTGCTCATAGGTTTGATGTTAGGATTAAATGGGTTAATACATGTGACTAAAATAAATGAATAAATAAAACCATGAGGGAAATGACCTTTAAAGCTGTAACATCTCCTATTTTTTGAATCATTTCTCTTATTGTTTGGTGAGAATAGTGTTTGGTATTTTAGTGCTCAATAAGTATTAGCTATTGTCATCAAGATTATTATTACTTCAGGTTTTTGTTACAACTGAACCCAATTTATAGTTGATACAGCAGCTATTAAAATTATATTGGGGGGAAGAAAAAATAAAACTATACTTATTAAAACTGTTGATGGTCAAGAAAGATATTCTTTTTAAAAATATATTTTATTGCCCTGGCTGGTGTAGCTCAATGGATTGAGCACGGGCCTGCGAACCAAAGGATCGCAGTTCGATTCCCAGTCAGGGCACATGCCTGGGTTGCAGGCCAGTTCCCAGCAGGGGACACACGAGAGGCAACCATACATTGATATTTCTCTCCATCTCTCCTTCCCTTCCCCTCTCAAAATAAATAAATAAAATCTTTAAAAATATATATATATATTTTATTGATTATGCCATTACAGTTGTCCCAATTTTTCTCTTTGACCCCCTCCACCTGGTACCCCTATTCCCTCCAGCAATTTCCCCCCTTAGTTCATGTCAATGGGTCATGCATATAGGTTCTTTGGCTACTCCATTTCCTATACTATTCTTAACTCCCCCTGTCTATTTTGTACCTACCATTTTTCACTTCTTAATCCCTGTACCTTTCCCCAAAATCTCCTCTCTGCCCTTCTCAACTGATGATAACCCTCCAAATGATCTCCATATCTATGATTCTGTTCCTGTTCTGCTTGTTTGCTTAGTTTGTTTTTTAAATTCAGTTGTTGATAGTTGTGAATTTATTGCCATTTAATATTCATAGTTTTGATCTTTTCTTGTATAGTTCCCTTTAACATTTCATATAGTAATGACTTGGTGATGATGAACTCCTTCAGTTTTACCTTGTCTAGGAAGCACTTTATCTGCCCTTCAATTCTAAGTGATACTTTTGCTGGCTAAACTAACCTAGGTTGTAGGCCCTTGCTTTTCATTGCTTGAATTCTTCTTACCAGTCCCTTCTTGCCTGCAAAGCTTCTTTTGAGAAATCAGCTGACAGTTTTATGGGAACTCCTTTGTAGGTAACTATCTGCTTTTCTCTTGCTGCTTTTAAGATTCTCTCTTTATCTTTAGCCTTTGGTATTTTAATTATGATGTGTCTTGCCGTGGTCTTCTTTGGGTCCATCTTGTTTGGGACTCTCTGTGATTCCTGGACTTACTTGTATGTCTATTTATTTCAGCAAATTAGGGAAGTTTTCTTTCATTATTTTTTCAAATAAGTTTTTAATTTCTTGCTCTTCCTCTTCTCCTTCTGGCACCCCTATGATTCAGATGTTGGCACGTTTGGAGATGTCCCAGAGGCTCCTTAGCCTATCCTCATTTTTTTTTTAAATTTGTTTTTCTTCTTTGTGTTCCAAATCTTTGATTTCTCACCTTCATCCCCTTCACTGTTGGTTCCCTGTAGATTTTTCTTTATTTCACTTAATGTAACCATTATTTCTGCCTGTTTTTTTTTTTTTTTTTTATGCTGTTGAAATATCCAATGAGTTCCTTGAGCATCCTAATAACCAGTGTTTTGAACTGTGCATCTGATAGGTTGCTTATCTCCATTTTGTTTAGTTCTTTTTCTGGAGTTTTGTTCTGTTCTTTCATTCGGGCCATATTTCTTTGTCTCATTTTGGCAGCCCTGTGTTTGTTTCTGTGTATGAGGTAGAGCTGCTTTGACACTATCTTAGTAGCATGGCCTATTGTAGAAAAGCCCACCTATAAGTTGTACGGGGCAGAGTCTTAGGTAATTGCCAGGGAGGGGCAACCTATGTCACCACTCTGAGGCTCTGTGTGGGGGAGGACTCGAAGAGGGGACAGTGTCACTGCCTGGCCTTTGGAATACTACCTAGGAGGAAGCTGCCTCCCTGCACTCACCCCAATGCCAGCCACCTCATCTCTCCCTGTATGCCACTGGTGCCCTTCCAGCTATTTCCCCGGAGCTGAATCCCAGAGGGAGTGTGTCTATACAAGTCCCAAGTCCGTTTCGGGCTCTTTTAGAGGAGTCTCCCAAGAAACCCGCAGTTTCTTCCGCTGCCCCAACCCCCACTGGTTTTTACAGCCAGAAGTTATGGGGATTTATCTTCCTGACTCTGGAACCCTGGGCTGGGTGGTGGGTCTGGGGCTGGGATCCCTTGCTCCTGAAGTATCCCTCCTACCTTTTATCCACCACGCATGGGTGCAGGACTGCCCATTCTGTGTCTCCTCGCCTCTCTGTGCCTCTTGGCACCACTCCGCTGCACCTCTCCATGTCTCTGCACCTCTCCACGCCTTTCCACGTCTCCCTGTGTACCTACGCATCTCTCACCCATCTGGATAACTGTGGCTTCTTTAAGTCCTTGGTTGTTGGACTTCCGTACAGCTTGATTTTCTAACATTTCTGGGTAACAGTTGTTTTGTAGTCTAGATGTAATTTTTGCTGTAGTTGTGCAAGGAGGTGAGGTGTGTTTACCTATGCCTCCATCTTGACTGGCAGGAAAGATATTCTTGGAAAAATGTTTCTTGAGAAAAAATACATTATGAAACTGTATATACAATATGAATCCAATTTTAACAATTATATAAATGCATAGAAATACATAAAAGTCTTAATAGTACTGTAATTAGTTCTGAGTGGTAAGATCACAGGTGATGTTTGTTTTCTTTATTTCCCAAATTTTAACAGTGAACACAAGGCATTTATAACTGGGGGAAAATGTTATTTTAAGACATTAAAATGAGGCTAAGATATACCTAGTGATTTTACCTTAAGGAGATTTTAGGTAGCAATCTAGAATAGATTATCTAAGCCTTAGATTCTAAGGAATGCAGGGAACGAATGTGAGCATTAGCAGTGAATTCACCCACAGAGCAGAGTTAGTGGGAGCCAAAGCTTAAAAGAAGAGCCTGTACTTAGGTAAATAAATTCTGTGTGCCCCAGAGTTTCCAAACCACAAGTAAGGAATGTCCGAAAGGGAACACTGAGTCCCGAGCAGTGTGGCTCAGTTGGTTGGGGGCAGGCCTGCAAGGTAAAAGGTCCATTCCAGGTCAGGGCGCATGCCTGGGTTGCAAGTTTGGTGTCAGGTTGGGCATGGGCGAGGGCCAGCCAGTCAATGTTTCTTCTCCCTCAATTTTTTTCTCTCTCTTTTTCCCTCCCTTCCCTTCTCTCTAAAAATAAATAAAATTTTTAAAAAATAAGAGAAAAAGAACAGTGAGTCCTCTTTAGTCTGGGAAGTTGGCTTGTTGCCTATACATTAGAGTGAGAAGGCATATAGGAAAATGCCAGGCATGTCCTATTAAATAAATTAAAGAGCATGCTTCTAATTGACTCTGTGCCCACGGAGACAGAGACAGTGCTGCAACCACCTGTGACAATAGTCTGAATTAAACAATTGTATCAATAAAATGAGTTTTCGTGTATTGACTCAGGTTTTGATTCTGCTGATGGAGACAGGCTCGAAATTCCATGGCTTTAACAGAATATGTCCTTATGAGCTCCCTTCCAGCAAGTACCATGCTTGCTCTGTTTGTAAGAAAGAAGAGGGAGTGCTCGCTTCGGCAGCACATATACTAAAATTGGAACGATACAGAGATTAGCATGGCCCCTGCGCAAGGATGACACGCAAATTCGTGAAGCGTTCCATATTTTTTTTGAGAACAGTCTGACAGTGTCCAGAGTGGGAGGGGAGGGAATTTCAGGGGAAAAGGGGAACGGTTTAGAGCAACAAGTATAAAGGACTCATGGACAAAAACTATGGGGGGTGGAAATGGGAGGAAGGTGGGGAGGGCTGGGGTGGTGGGCTGGGGTGGGGTAAAAGACAGAAAACTGTACAATATCAACAATTAAAAAATACTGATAAAAAAAGAAAAGAAAAAGAAAGAAGAGGGAGGGATTTCCTGTGAACACATTTAAAGAGTACATTTCACTACATGATTGTAGCATAACTGATTTATGTATATAAATGAGGTGATGATGATAGTGAAATCTAACATTGAATAAGAACTAAGTATATGCCAGATACATGCTAATCATTTTATCTGCATTATCTCATTTAATCTTTACTGCGAGGTAGGTACTATAACTCTCCTCACTACACAGATGAAACAACTGAGACTTTATGACACTATAAGGCTTTGTGACAATATACAAGGCTTAGGAAATAAAAGATAAGAGAGTTCCTATGCTGGCCAGGTCACAGTATTTGTACAGTTAAATTTAAGGTTAGTTTTATATAGTTTATAATTCACTCATCTTAATTTTAACCAGTTCAGTTTTATATCAGTCAAGCTACCCATCAAGTACTGCCCGACCCCAGAAAGTAACAGGTACAAAACACTGTTGTCAGCTTGCTTAAAGGTATTTACTGATGTTATGAGTGTCACTGAGCTGATCGTCAGAGACTGTTTGAAACAAGCACACACGAGTAAACACAATCAACCTGACTGGGCCGTGGCATTTGGTCCAACATTATTCCGGGTATGTCCGTGAAGGTGTTTCTGGGTGAGATCAATATTTGAATCAGTAAACTGAGTGAGGCTGACTGTTTTCCCTAATGTGGGTGGCCTTCATGAAATTAATGGAGGACCTGAATCAAACAAAGAAGCTGGGTAAGAGGGCACTTCCTCTGCCTGATTGATTGAGTTGGAACACTGGTACTCTCCTGCCCTTGGATTGGAACTTACACCGTTGGCTCTCCGGAGTCTCCAGCTTCCCAGCTGGAAAGTTTGGGACTTCTCAGTCTCCATGTCCATGTAGCCAATTCTTTAAAACAGATCTATTTATATGAATCAATCAATCAATCAATCAATCAATCCTTAATCAAGCACATTTTATTGGTTCTCTTTCTCTGGCAAACCCTAATGCCTACGGCTATAACTCCAATTTGTTTATTGATTCACCTCTTGCTGGACATTTGGGTTGTTTTGGATTTGGGGCCACTATGAATGAAACTTCTATGAATACCTGCGCACGAATCTTTTTGCAGATATATCTTTTCGCAGATATATCTTTCCAGTTCTTTTGAGTAGGTAGAAATGGAATTGCTAGGTCATATGGTAGGTCATCCAGGAAATGGGACAGGATGGAATGAGAGATGCAAGAGATTTCTTTGGGTTAATGTCTGTGAAAAATAAAAGGGAAAAGGAACATGAGACTCCAGGGAGGATCTTCAGACCAGATCTGATTCTGTAAAAATAGGGGAGGAAGCAAGAGAGATTGGGTGGGAGGAACCTCAGATTTCAGCACAGCTCTGAGAAAGTTTCACCTGCTCAACAGGGAGCCATGGCATAAAGTTGGCCCATTGAAGAGTCCTGTGTTGGGCAGAAATGGCCAGGCCCTGGTGCAGTCTTTGGTTGGACCTGCCTGGGAAGAGCTTGGCCTCTCAGTGGTAAACTGTGGAACCCTCATAGTAATCTGTGGAACCCTTGTGCATTGCATGAGAATGTAAAATGCTGCCATTGCTGTGGAAACCATTTTGGGGCTTCCTCAATAAATTAAGCATAGAATTACCATATGATCTAACAATTCCACTCCTGGGTATGTACCCAAAAGACCTGAAACAGGTGTTCAAACAAAAACTTGGGCGTGAATGTTCATAGTGGCACTATTCACAGTAGCCAAAGGTGGAAACAACCCAAATGGTCATTGACTGATAAATAAAAGATGGTATATTCATACAATGGGATATCGTTCGGTCATAAAAATGAACGAAGTACTGATACATCCCACAGTGTGGGCGAACCTTGGAAACATCATGCTAAGTGAACCAAACCAGACACAAAAGACCACATGTTGTGTGATCTGATTGTATGAAATACCTAAAATAGGTAAATCTCTAGAGACAGAAAGAAGATGGTGGTTGCCGGGCCTGGGGGAGGGGAGAATGGGGCAGGACTGCTCGACGAATAGGAGGTTCTCGAGCTGGGCGCTGAAAGTGCGCTGGGACTGGGTCGAGCGGTGGCTGCATGGCATTGTGAAAGCGTTAGATGTCACGGAATTCAAACATGGCTGAACACTTAAACATGGTTCAAGTGGCAACTTGTGCGTGTATTTTACCACAATAAAAAAAAAGAAAAGAAACGACTCTATTAGTGATGTCGGACATTTGCGGTAGTTCCTAATTTTTATTATTGAAACCAACCCTGAAATAAACATCACTGTACATCTGCATTTTTGTACCTTTTGGTTAGGATGAATTCCTAAGCGTTGAATGGCTGAGCTGAAACTACGAAAAAATTTGATAGCTCGGTATACAAAAGCAAATGCCCTCTGGAAAGTTGTACCCAATTTCGCTCTCCTTATTCATTCAGTAAATATGCAATACACATGTGTGAAGTTTATACTCTGGGCCAGGTATTCTGTTAGGGCTGGGAATAACCTGAACAACAAGCCACAGTTCTCGGGGTCTGAAACCTAGCTGGGTGATACAGCCATGTAAGTAGCAAGCAACAATAAGGTGTGATAACAACAGCTGGAAATTTAGGGTGGTGCTGAAGAACCAAGGAGGACAAAACCCAATCTCTGTTAGGAAGGCAGGTGACAGCTAGGAGGTGTCACCTCCTAGGAGTTTTCTCAGCCTCAGTCAGCCACTCTCACCAATTCTGGATATTACCTTAAAGAAGAGGTAGCAATTTTTATAGGTGAAAACTTTTACTTCTTAAAACTATGTTTATTTGATTGCTAGTGAAGATGAAGAGCTTCCTCGTGTTTATTGATCATGTCTGTTTCTTCTTTTGTCTACTCTCCCATTGGGGTGGAGATGTTTTTCTCAGGATTTTCAAGAGTTCTTCATATAGTAAGGCTATCTCTATTCCAGTTATTTTAATAGCAAATATATTCTGCTAGTTCGTAATTTGCTTTCAGATCTTGTGTAGGGGAGCTCTGACTACAGTGTGGCTCAGTTGGTTGAGTGTCTGCCTGCAAAGTGAAAGGTTGCCAGTTTGATTCCCGGTCAGGGCACATGTCTGGGTTGTGGGTTTGGTCCCTGGTTGGGGTGTGCGTGAGAGGCAGCTGATGGATGTTCCTCTCCATCTCTTTCACCCTCTTTTCCCCTCTCTAAATGTAAATGAATAAAATCTTTTAAAAATCTTGTATAGGGTGGTTTTTACAGACAGCTTTATGGAGGTATAATTTACATACCATAAAATATACCCATTGTAAGTGTACAGTTCGATGATTTTTAGTATATTTTTAAATAAAATTTAGTAAATGTATACAACTCAATGATATATACATATATACTCTAATTCAGTCTATATATTAAGCATGTAAATATGTAGTAACATTATAGAATTGTACAAGGTGTTTTTTATTTTCAAAAGATTTTATTTATTTATTTTTAGAGAGAGGGGAAGGGAAGGAGAAAGAGGGAGAGAAACATCGATGTTATCACATTGACCGGTTGCCTCTTGTCCACCCCCAGCTGGGGACCTGGCCTGCGACCCAGGCATGTGCCCTGACCAGGAATGGAACTGATAATCTTTAGGTTTGCAGGATGACACCCAACCCACTGAGCCACACTAGTCAAAGCACAAGGTGTTTTGAAACATATATAGCTTTCATCGTATGTAACCATAGTTTCATTATTATTATTTTTAAGCTCAAGCTATTGTAGAGATTAAAAATACCAGTAAACAAGTGTTTTAAATATTCTCTTTGGGACCATATTCTGTAATCAGTTGTTGTGTATTTCCACGTCTGGAACATGAGAGGAAACTCACAGTTATAGGGAAAAATCACATTAGGTTTTTCATGTGGGGACTTAGGCATGAAAACCAAAGAATGCAGAGATTTAATTTTTTTAGGTTCACTGCTGCTGTACTTGCAACTATGTAACTTAACATACAACCTGCTGGCAGGTGGGAGGATCAGGTGACTTGGAGCCCTGGGTGAGAAGTGGAAGCTGTTATGTAATACTGATTCAGTGCGAGATAAGGTCTGTTTGAAGCCTGCCCTACCTTATGACTTTTCCTTCTCTCCTGGCTCTGTATGCCGTGTCCTACTGTAGGGCATCTTTTCTTCTTCTTCTTCTTTTAAATTTGACTCCTTCTAGAATCCTCTTTGCTTGGTGATAACTGTTGGAGAAGAATGATGTCTGGATCATTTGCATTTTTAATGGAATTGCAACCTTGGTCTTTGCCTGATGATCGAAACGTCATCACCTTGGGTCATGCGCCTTACTGCCATTTCATTCCTCTTCTGGGAGTGTCTCCCCTTTTCCCATGCTGCCACAGCCGAAGGCAGGAAACCTTTTCCTGTGTCCCCTGGGCTTTCACTCTGTGAGGTGGGTGTTATTATCCTTATTTTCAGTTAAGCAAGCTGAGGGTAAGAGAGGGTAAGGGTTTCCCCAGGATCCACAGGTTAAAATGGCCCTGTTCAGGGAATTCCCCACTTTACGCGTCTCAGGGAGAGGCAGGGCCTGCCTTACCGTTTGATTGCTCTAGAGCCCACACTTGTTTCCCCAGCCTCCCTTACAGTGAAGGTGTGGCCTGTGGTGTAGGCTTCACCAATCGCATGCCTCTTCCCCAGATTTAGACAGCATGGTAGGAGCCACAATAAAGTAGGAGCCACAGAGAACTCTCATTGGTCACTGTGGGGGCCACATGAGTGGGAAAGAATAGTGTCCAGCATCACACAGCACTCCAGCAAGGGCACCTTTTTTGTTGGAAGTGGCATGTGGAATCCTGGGGTTTAAACCCTCAGCATCATGGGAGTCTTGGGAGTGAGTGGGGTCCCTATGGCAGGGCGTGGAGGGATGGATGTTATCGACTGTCATCTTTTGATGGGCCATGTGGCTTTGGGTAATGAGCCTCTTAGTGAGAACCTTGAAAACCTGAAGTCAGAGAACCTTCCCCCAAATTTCAGGATGGCCTAAGTGCCCTGATACCAAGAACAATTCTGGAAAGGATGCAGGCCACTACACATAACTAAGATTATCTTTTTCCCCTCTGAGGAGGTAAAAGCTCAGAACTAGATACAATTTGGTGCAGAAAAATAAAGAAAAGATTATATCTTGCATTCTAGTGTTATTGAGCAGAAAATATTAGCTATACTTGGAAAATAGTTCACGCATTCTAATTTTATTTAGATCTCCTCTTACCCCACCCGTATAATCGTAGTCATAATGATTTGACTGTTCACACTGAGAGGGAAAGCCTGGTCTGGATCTGAAAATTTGGCTCATTAGGATGCCTCCCAGTTCTGTTGAGTGACGTTAAGACAGGTCTTTCCAACAGCAGGCAGCCTCGTTCTTTCACTTCACCTGCCGCTTGACCACAATGCTGTGTCACCCCTTATGAGGAACGTAGTGCCTGATTCACAGGGAAAACCCCCAAAAGCTGGGGACACCAGAAGGAAGGAAACAAGGGTTACTGACCATAAGCAACTGTCTCAAAGCCTACATAGAATAAGTTCTCAGATCCAGGGTCTTCAGGGTGAGGGGGGAGCATGGGGATGCCCTTTGGGAGGCACAGAGAAGCAGGAACCACCGTAAACTCTTCTTAGTGGCCGAGGTGGTCACAAGAGTTGTACAAGAATGTAGGTGAGGCCAAAAAGACTAGTAAAGTCTTTCCCGGTACTCGAATATCCTAAGAAGTTCCCAAGACATCACCCCCCTTTGATAGATGACAACACCGAGGCCCACGGTGACACCATCAAGATGGAAATTGGAGAGTGCTGATTTTCTTTCCAGCAAGTTTATGCTGTATTACTGCTATTTCCGGGTAATTGAATATTCTCGTTTTTTGCTTTTGTTCAATGAGGCCACAAGAGCGTCAGGCTGTAGGGAAACTCCAATGTGTACAGAAGGCGCTCTGACGGACAACGGGCCGGAAGAGAA
Organism: Glossophaga mutica; assembly: GCA_039655065.1. Lineage (NCBI taxonomy): Eukaryota > Metazoa > Chordata > Mammalia > Chiroptera > Phyllostomidae > Glossophaga > Glossophaga mutica. Next base: position 14,861,794 of record CM077307.1, read on the forward strand.
TGAGCTTTGGATCCTCATCGCGGCCACTTTGTGGCCATGGTTGTGAACCCTGGGGCAGCTTACTTAGTCTCCCGGAGCCTCAGCTTTCTCACCCAAAGATAAGGATAATGGTTTATACCTCACAGGATTTCATAAGGATTGAATGTAGTAATGTATGTGAAGTGTCTTGCACATGATAGGTGATTAATAAATATCATATGAATGTTATTGTCCTCATTTCATGTCCATGATGAAGAGTTCATCAATAAGAGTCCTTCGCTCAGCATCACATATTAATGTAGTTTCAGTTCTGTTGGTAGAGACCCAAGACCAGTAAACAATGGATATCAAGAAGATAAAATGTCTGCCCTGCTGCCCACCTGCTCCGGAGGTCCTTCCTTGCAAAATGCTGATGGCTCCCTCGCTCGCTGTGCTGTCTCCCAGACCTGCTGACTGAGACTCTGGGACTGGGATTTGTTATCCCCCAAATCTCTCATGTGATGTTATCACTGATTGTTTCTGAGTGATTAGTATTGTTATTAGGCTAACATATATTTGGATTAAGCCTGCATTAATAAAAGCTGGGTGAATAGCAAAAAAAAAAAAAAAAAAAAAGAAGAAGATAAAATGTGAAACCTTAAATATTCACACATCGAAGAGCTGCTAAACGTGGATGTTGAGGCTGTGCGCAATCCAACACAGAGGTATCATTTACACAGACCACAATGTCAACGGTGCCCTCCGGATTTGTTCAGTACGCAACCTGAACAGTCCTATGTGGTGGCCCTGAGGATAATATATGATTAAGAGTCTTCAATGAATTGGATGTTTTGTAACAAGGAGAGCCGAAAACAAAGATGTCTATAGATTTTACGATTAGAAAGGCCCGTGGGGGTTATTGGGTTTAACTTGCTCATTTTTCAGATGAGGAGCCAGTGACCCAGAGAGGGAAAGGGACATACTTTGTCCAGGGCAGACCTGGGACAAGAACCATGTCGCTAGGTTCTTTGCTAATTGCTTTTTGTGTTCATGAACCATTTTCTTTGTTGGTAGGAGTTAGCATTCTGATCCATGTCTTAAAACCTCCATAGGAAGAAAGATTTATAGCCGCTTTGCTTCTTCTTATCTTTGTCAGGAGCAGACTCAGAATCGCCAAGCAAACTTTCGTTTAGTTCTTGGCCTCTCTGCTTTTCGGTGTCCTGCAGGTTTTCTCAGGGCCCACGATTCCTGTTGAGCAACATCTCTCCGAATGCATTTTGTTTGCTTCTGTCTTTGCCTTGCTATTAGCCGGCTAGCTGTGCGGTTCACGAATACCCTCAACCAGGTTGCTAACTTGGCAGTAATCTGAGAACAGTGTCTTTGGAGGCCAACTGAATTTCTTTGAAGTTTGCTATGGAGAATTGACGAACTTTTCAGAGGCCTAGTGGGGCCTATGGGAGGCGGCAGGAAGCTGATATTGGGCAGTAAGTGCCTTGGGCTTCAAATTAATTGCCCCGATGCACTGCCAATTCATCTTCCTCATCCTCCATAGCCAGGTATCAGCCAGGAAGTGGATATGTGGGAGGCAGTGTACCACTAGGTGCTGCAGGGGAGCCAGGGCGGCTAGCTGGTCTCTCCGCGGCAGAGACTGCAGGAGGTCAGACAGCGGAAGGAGTCCTGGGGGCTGGCGCCTTTGGGAGAGGGCTGTGTGCAGGAACGGGAGCTGAACCATGCCTCAAAAATGGGGTCGTCTTAGAGGAGGCAAGGCTGAAAAGGAAAAGAGATGGGGAATGTCTTTTAGGTGGGGGAAATGATAAGCTCAAGGGCTCAAAGGGAAAAATATGCAAGTTGTGTTTGGTAAATAAAATATGGATCAGTCTGATTAGAGTAGTGAGAAGTTGTGAAAGGAAGCTAGGTCTAGCTGGGAGCTCCAGGCTATGGGATTTTGACTTTACTCTGAAGATAATGAAGAGCTATGAAAAGCTTATAAACAAGCCCTGGCTGGTGTAGCTCAGTGGATTGAGCGCGGGCCTGCGAACCAAAGGATCACGGTTCGATTCCCAGTCAGGGCACATGCCTGGGTTGCAGGCCAGTTCCCAGCGGGGGACACACGAGAGGCAACCACACATTGATATTTCTCTCCCTCTCCCTCTCTCCTACCCTTCCTCTCTAAGGATAAATAAATTAAAAATCTTAAAAAAAAAAAAAGAAAAGCTTATAAACAAGAACAATGTAAGATGAAGGTCATGTTGGTAACCAACTTCAATTTAGTCTGAGCTATAAAATATTTAGATGGAATTGCAATTGGGCTAAAAGAGGATTTCACATCACCCAGAGATGAACACAGAGATGGATTTTATATTTCACGTTTTTTGTTTGTTTATTTTTTGGCAAGGGGAGAGAGTGTGTCCTTGCATATTCTTAGGAAGGAAAGCATGACGTTGTTAGAATTGTTGCATGAAAGTTAAATGTAGGCAGAAGAATGAGAATGGATGCTGCGTAACCAAAAGGATAGGCCGTGCCAATCATGTGCCTATTGCTCTCAGCCCTCATCTGCCCCTGTGTGCTTGGCTATGCATCAGAGAGAGAGATTACGTTCTCCAGGCTCCCATGCATTCTGGTTTCTGCTCAGAGGTTGTCAATGAAAGACGGTGGAAGATGGAGAGAATCACCTCCCTTCCTGCCTCCGGTTTCTGATGGCATCTTCTGCAGCAGTGGCAGCAGCACAGCTGAGGCAGCAGCACTGGTGGTGGTGACAGCACTGGCTTTAGTGCTGGTGACCACAATGGATATAGATAGTGACCGCAGGGACAGAAGCAACTACCTGCAAAGTACAGGCTCCTGGGTTCCTGCCCAGACAACTGGGCTCATGGCCAGCAGAGGCTTAGGGACACCTTACCTCCGAGCTTTGGGTAACATTTCTGCTCTTCCAGCCCACAGTGGGGATGGTTTCCCGAAGTCAATAATCTTTGAGTAATCTCCCTTCCCCTTCTCTTCTAATCTTCCAGTAGCCAGTTTCTTTATGAATTTCTTCTGTTGGAAATACCTAGACTGGTTTTCTTTTCTTTGATTGGATCTTGATTAATATAGTACATATTATATTTTCCTCACTTGGTTTCTAGGAGGGACATTCCTAGAACATTCCTTGCATCCTAATGGATGTTCCTTCTCAGTCTTCCTTGCTAGCTGATTCCTCCTCTTCAATTTGACTTAAAATTGGAATGCCCCAGGCCATGAGAACTGTTAAAGACTTTCATGTGACTAGTTAACTTTTCAAGTAATGTAAAGATATAATCTGTAATACAATTCTATTATCCAGGAGCACGGGAATGAATTAATTTCATTTCCCAGGTGGGGAATTTGAAGATTTCTTGCCCTAGGGACTATTTCTTTTCTTTTCTTTTTTTTTTTTTAAGAGTTTATTTATTTATTTTTAGAGAGAGGGGAAGGGAAGGAGAAAGAGAGGGAGAGAAACATCTATTGGTAGCCTCCAACAGCCTGCAAAGCTGCTGCTATGCAAAACAATTCTCAATGGCCCTGCTCCATGTGTCCCGTTCCCCAGCTCAGACTGGTGGGGGTGAGGACATCATATATATTTTTTTCTCTACTTTTTCCTGAACACCCTGAGTTCTGGACTCCATTACAAATCCCTATTTGGGGCCCTCCCTGGGCTGCACCCTGTTACAATTGCATTTTTATTGTATTTTTTCCATCACCGTTTAACTCCCTTATACTTCCCTCCCCCTGTTGTCCTAGCATTCATGCTCAGCTCCTTTCTCTTCCTGTTCTCCCTTCTCACTTCCCCGTGGGTTATTGCTAAGAATGCTTCCTAACAGATCATTACACAGAAATCTTCACCCCAGAGTCTTGCTTTTGAGGAACTCAGTCTCAGACAATCTGCACCCAGCTTTTCCTCCTTCCTTTCATGATGGAAGAGGTGCTTTCCCTTCAGTATGACCCCCAGATGTCCTCCTTCCATCCCCTTCCTTGTCCTTCCCTCTCGCACCCACACAGTCTTCTTGGGCAAGCTTTATGTAATCTCATGGTTTAATTTACAGTCTGTATTCGTTTCCTAAGGCTGCCGTAATAAAACACCACAGACTGGGTGACTCAGGCTGTTACAGAACCCCAGCCTATGCTGTTCTGGAACAGCTCTGGGGTCCGATTGCCTGCCACCAAGAAGTGTGACTCCCAATGCCAGAGTTTGGTGAAAAGGAAAGGAATTGTTTATTTAAAAGTTATACAGATTTAAAATAACGATGGAATTCTGCCATTAAGTTCCACCCCCTTTAAAACATCCACAAACACACAGTCCTGCCTCCCTTTGCCAAACCAGGCCAGTTTCAGAATACTCCAGTCAGAGCTACCTTCTTTCAGAAAAGCAGAAGTCCATGGCTCAGCATTCCCCGTCACAGTTCAGCATTCCAGGTACCTCCCACTAACCTGTGCTTAGCTGGGCAGGTCCCAGCAATCCCACCAGCCATGCCACTGTGGTCTCCCTGGCAGGTTTCCCAGGGGGTCTCCTCTTTCTTCCTCCAGCTCTTAATCCAAAACTGCTTGGCATCTCCTTACTCCAAACTATGTGGCACCTCCTTACACACCAGACCTCATGCCGGGCCCATGGGGGCCCTTCTATACCCTTTCAAACCACATGGCTCCCCATTATGGCTGGCCACCCTAATTTGAAATGCTTACCTGGGGCTTCCTACATGACCTCATACTCGGCACTATCCGTACTGTTATGAAAAGTATCTTAAGTTGTTATCATCGGCATCTCCCCTTCCCCCAACCATGGGCTGTGGGGGAATATGCTCTATATTGGGGGGTGGTTCTTTTAAATCCAATTAACTTTTCCCTGAATTCCAAACCCGTTACCTACATTTCGTCCTCCTTATAAGGGCTATTTAAGAATAGAGCTTAGCCCTGGCTGGTGTAGCTCAGTGGATTGAGCGCGGGCCTGCGAACCGAAAGATCGCGGTTCGATTCCCAGTCAGGGCACATGCCTGGGTTGCCAGGCCAGTTCCCGTCAGGGGACATACAAGAGGCAACTGCACATTGATGTTTCTCTCCCTCTCTCCTTCCCTTCCCCTCTAAAGATAAATAAATAAAATCTAAAAGGAAAATAAATAAATCTTAAAAAAAAAAAAGAATAGAGCTTAATATGGTCTGTTAGGTATGAACCGCCATCTTCTCAGACTGCTGGCCATCTAAATAAAGCATCCAAAAAAATTCAATTGTTGTCATTGCTTATTGAATATGGTAGTGACAGGCAGCCTGGACTCCAGTGTCTTTTCCAGTTTCATATTTTGGCGACTGTGCCAGGACTGACTTTGGGACTCTCCAGTAAGTCTGGGTATTTGGCAGGGAGTCCCATTGGCTGCCTGGGCTGAGAGGCCCAGGGAAGTTGGATTCGGAGAATCCCAAGCAGCTGCCAAGTGATTTCATTTGGGGATTCTCCCCCTCACTCCCGGCACATCTGGTCATTTAACACATTTGAACGTTTGATCGAATCGTTGTGCTTTCTGGTTCAGGTTAAAATTCAGGGTCACGACTTAGGTTGTCTGGTAAAGGTACCTTTCTGGGTTACTGAGCTTCATCTGAAAAAATGATGTCCGATCTGGTTTGGTTTGGGTGCCCTCTGTCTGAAGGAGCTCAGTCTGTAAAAGGATGTCCGATCTGGTTTGGGTACCCTCTGTTTGGATCTCCATCTGGTAGACTGGGGGGGAAAGCCTCCGTTCCAGGAAACAGCCCTTTCAGACCAGTTCTGGCTAATTTGTCAATTTATGAGCATATATCTAGAGTGTATGTGGCTTCATTGTAGTACTGTTCTGTCTGTGTCCTGTATAATTTAGACTCAGGAGAGCTCTGGCTGCTGAATGGGTCTTTAAATTACTGTATTATATTGTAACTAGAGTTGTTTTGTCAAAAATGAGGGAAGTGGGACAAAATGCCTTACCTAGAAGGTTTTTTGAGTTTACATGATAAAGATGCATGCAGAGTTAAAAAAAAAAACCACCCAGAAAATAAGTTAATAGCTCAGAGAAAAGGGAATTTGCATGTGAAAGATAGACGCTTAGGGCAGAGGGACCAGGAAGATGTAGGTATTAAGATGCTAGGAGCTGGTCAGAGCTCCTGCGGCCCCAGGGGATCCACTCCAATGAGGGAAATGGAGGGCGTGTGCCTGGACTGGCATCACAGTCTCGTATTGGTCAAGGAGCCAAATGCAGTGGAGGAAAATACCGGGGCAGGGCAATATCCTTTTCAGAGACTTTCAGTGAGAGTAGGGCCAGAGGGCCAGCCTGCTGGATATTATTGGGTGCATACTCTGTTTTCTACATGGGATCTGTTAAACTGGAAAAGCTCAAACCCTTCTTATGGACCTGATCCTGCTAAAATGACTGATTTCGTTGCGTCAGTTTTTGCCATTCATCATCCCAATTGGGCAGACATACGAGCCTTATTGAATTCTTTGTTTTAACAAGGGGGATGGGCGGAGGCTGGTGTTGGATAAAGCAAATGAAGAGGCTCAGAGGTTGCACCAAGAAAATTCAGATGGGGTTCTGGGCCTTCCCAGGGCAATACCTCTGACCGAGACCAACCGGGACCCTAATGGGGATGGCCTTCCTCTCTTAGAGCATTGTAAGAGATGCCTCCTTGAGGGGAATGAGGAAAGGCATCCCTGAGCAGAACAGTCTGAGTGCGGTGCAACGAAAGTCCACAGAGGACCCCTCCCAACACCAGGAAACAGTTAAAGAGATCCCTGGGGATGGCAAGCGACTGCTGCATTTGAATTCCAAACTTTGGGCTCACTGCGAATCCACTGTATGAGGCTCTGAAAGGACCTGAATATAGCCCTTTAAGAGTGGACAAAAGAGTGCACTCAGGCTTTTGAGTGTCTGAAGGTGCACCTGGCTTCTGCACCAGCCTCGGGGCTTCCAAACCTACTGAAGCCCTTCCAATGATACGAGAGTGAGAGACAGGGCGTTGCCCTAGGAGTCCTCACCCAAATGCTTAGTGACATTTGCAGCTCATCGCATAATTGTCAAGGATATTAGATCACACTGTCGGGGGTGGCCAGCCTGCTTGAGAGTGGCAACCACCTTTGAGCTCTTGCAGGAAGCTGCAAACTTTTCCTTGGGACAGCCTATGCCAGTTCTGTGTCCCAGCAAGTGTTGAGCCTGCTGGAGCCAAAGGGAACCATGTGGCTGACTGCGGAAAGAATGGGCAGGTACCAAGCCATTCTTCTCCGCAATCCCAACGTCTCCCTCAAATCTGTAAGTAAGGGAAATCCTGCCTCCCTTCTCCCAGAGCTTGACTTGTTTGCACTGATACATGACTGTGCTGAGATAATCGATGAAGCGTATCCTAGCAGAATTGATCTACCGGACCAGCCTCTAGAAGAGGCAGACTGGACTCTATATGCAGATGGAAGCAGTTATATGGAAAAAGGAAACAGAAAGGCTGGTTATGCAGTTGTGACTCAAAGGAATAGCAGAGGCCAAGGCCTTGCCACTGGGAACGTCTGCCCAGAAAGCTGAACAGATTGCATCGACGAGGGCGCTGGAGTTGTCTCACGAAAGGAGAGTGAATGTGTACACCGACTCGAGGTGTGCTTCCCTAGTTTTGCAGGCACATGGTTCAACCTGGAAGGAAAGAGGACTATTAACCTCCAGTAAAAAGGAGATTAAGCATGCAGCAGAAATTTTAGAATTGTTAGGAGCTGTTCAGGTACCTTTACAGGTAACAGTCATGCACTGCCCAGGCATCAGGAAGAGGACACTGAAGTGGCTAGAGGAAGCAATCGGACTGATCGAGCAGCGAAAGACACTGCTAAAGGAACATGTGTAATGTCTCTGGTACTTGTTCTAGGCTTGTCACAATTTGACCCTGATTATTTGACTGCAGACTTAGAGAAGGCTAAGAGTTGGGGTTTTGATGGAGAAGGTGCTGATAGTGGATGGAGAGAGAATAAGAAAGGAGTTATACTGCTTTCTGAACATTTGGTAGAGCCAGTCATGAAGCATTTGCATGAGGCCACTCACGGTGTAAGGGACTCACTAACCACCTATATCGAGCTGTGGCTCACAGGGCCTGGAATTTCTAAAGCCATATGAAAGGTAATCGTTAGATGTGTTGTGTACCAGAATAACAACCCCAAAACAGATCCCCATCAAAAGAAAGAAGGAAACAATACCAAGGACAGTGCCCACTTGAGGAGTGGCAAATAGACTTGACCCAGATGCCAAGGGTCCGAGGGCGGAAATATTTGCGGGTCTTTGTCGACACCTTTTCAGGATGGGTAAAAGCCTCTCCACTAGAACAGAGAAATCCCTGAGGTAGCGAAAGACTTACTGAAGGAAATAATTCCTTGCTTTGGCCTCCCTGCAGCATCCAGAGAGATAATGGACCTGCTTTTGTTTCAGAAATTACACGGAAGGTTAATAAATTTTTAAGAATCAAGTGGACCCTCCACACAGCGTGGAGACCTCAGGCCTCTGGGAAGGAAGAGAAGATGAATCACACCTTGAAGAAAAAGAGCCCTGGCTGGTGTAGCTCAGTGGATTGAGCTCGGGCCTGCGAACCAATGGATCGCGGTTCGATTCCCAGTCAGGGCACATGCCTGGGTTGCCAGGCCAGTTCCCGGCAGGGGACATACAAGAGGCAACCGCACATTGATGTTTCTCTCCCTCTCTCCTTCCCTTCCCCTCTAAAGATAAATAAATAAATAAATAATAAAAATAAATAAAATATTTAAAAAAAAAAGAAAAAGAGCCAAGCTCTGTCAAGAAGCTCATCTCCATTGGCATCAAGCTTTGTCTATTGCCCTGCTCAGGATGAGGGTGGCTCCTCGAAGTGGGATTTAGTTGAGTCCTCATGAAATTGTGGGTGGGCGACCATTTCAGGCTCCGAGTGGGGTGGGGGATATGTATCTAGACCAAGAAGTGAAGGTAAAGAAATATGCACAATATTTAAGTCAGACCTTAGCTGTCATGAATGACCTTGCTTGTATTAGAGACCTCTCCCCCACAGGTTTGGCTACTTTCCTTTGAGCCTGGAGACAGTGTGCTACCCAAGACCTGGAAGACAGGATCTGCAGACGGCCAACTAGAAGAAAAGTGGACTGAACCTTGGGACGTGCTCCTCACCACCCCGACCGCAGTGAAACTGGCAGAAATAAAACCTTGCCTTCATCACACCCGAGTAAAGAAAGCACCGGAGGAACAGTGGACCGCCGAACCTCAAGACCTCAAAATCGCCTTTCAAAAGCAATGACTTATGTTTTTTTCATTACTTTTTCTTTAACCCCATGGGATGAACAACTTATCCCTTTCAAATGAGATGAAAATATTTGGGAATACTTAGCAAAAAATGCTCTGAACATCTCTGACTCTTGTCTTGCAGGAGGAACTTATGTTGAACAAGTTTTCACTTCTTGTCTTGTTGGAGTTTGTACTCCCTTGGAAAGCCTTAGAAATTATACTGTGTTTGAACATGTCCATAAGAAAATGGCCTACTCCAATATTTATCACTGGGGGCCTGTGGTAACTCGAAAGGACAGGGAAATGCTCTCTTTAAAGGTTGCTAGTAGCCCTGGCTGGTGTAGCTCAGTGGATTGAGCGCGGGCCTGTGAACCAGGGGGTCGCGGTTCGATTCCCGGTAGGGGCACATGCCTGGGTTGCAGGCCAGTTCCCAGCAGGGGACACATGAAAGGCAACCATACGTTGATGTTTCTCTCCCTCTCCCTCTCTCCTACCCTTCCCCTCTAAAGATAAATAAATTAAAAAAAATAAATAAAGGTCTCTAGTAGAGCCCCAGGTGGCGAGTGTGCAACTTTTGTCAGCGTACCGAGGACTATGCTCTCAGCCGGCGTGAAGAGGAACTGCACCACCGCCACTCATTTTCCGTACGCCTTTGGTCGTGGTAAATTGCCTGCAGGACGGTTTCTGATATGTGGAAGGGTCGACTGTGTATTCCTATGTCCCAGCAAACAGCTCTGGAGGACCATGCTCTCTGGGAAGACTGACGGTGTTTATGCCTCAGAAGCCCCACGTCACCTGGGCTCAACAAGAACGGTCCCTTGCACCTGATTGTGACAGTGATTTACACCTGTTTAGCCCCGCCGACTATGTATGTGCCTTCAACTGTATTTGTAATGCCAGCCACGGTAACCTATGTGAATGTAGAAATAAGTAGATTAGCCTGTGCTATGGCAAAAACTTTGAATGCTACCTCATGGGCCAACGGTGCCATTTGTTAAGACCTAGGACAAGTCAGAGAGGCCGTATTGGAGAATCGTGAGCGATAGACTACCTCCTTTTAAGACATAATCATGGATGTGAAGAATTTAAAGGCTCATAGAGCATAAAATAAAGCAGGTAAATGATAAAGAGAGGGACTTTTTGGTATTGATTTGTCTAAACTCACCTCCTGGTGGCCTAGTATTACTGGTCTTAGAGAGGCATTTGCTGTTTTCATTTTCTTCAGTATCATAGCTTGCTGCATCCAGTGTGCCCCTCATGTAGATCTGCAGTCAGGTGTATTTCGAAGCCCCCTACCAGGTGGTCTAATGTTAAGATACGTGCTCAACAGCAAACTGAGCACTTCCATGTGAAACTGACCTCATAGAAATAAGCTAGTTTAAACTAACAGTGGGGAAATGATGGGGGACTCAAACGTTGGGAAAATTTTTGTTTCAGGTAATAGCTAATAAGCTCAGTAGTCAATGCCTATAAAAAGCAGCCCTGGCTGGTGTGGCTCAGTGGATTGAGCACGGGCCTGCGAACCAAAGGGCTTCTGGTTTGATTCCCAGTCAGGGCACATGCCTGGGTTGTCAGGTTCCCAGTTTGGGGTGCACGCAAGGCAACCACACATTGATGTTTTTGTCTCTTTTTCTCCTTCCCTTCCCCTCTCTCTAAAAATAAATAAATAAAATCTTTTAAAAACTTTCCTTAAAAAAAAAAAAAAAAAAAAAAAAAAAGCTCTTGTTCCAGGAGCTGAAGGTATGACCCCCGCCCCTGACTCCAGGAGGCCACAAGCAGTTCCGCCTTTGGGCGTCCTGAGGATGGCAGGCCATCAAGATGTTATCTGGACCATTGTCCTCCCAGGGGAGACGCCCACCGCCCAGGGCACAGGTGAAAGAATGCTGCAGCTTTTTATCTGATTCACTTTTTCCCTGAATTCCAAACTCCTTACCTGTACTTTTCTTCTCCTTTTAAAAAGGGTTGGTTTAAAATGGAATCGAAGACAGCCTGTTAGGGTACAAACCCGCCATCTTCTCAAATCGTTGGCCATCTGAATTAAGCGCCCATAGATTCAATCCCTGTCTCTGCTTATTGGGTCCGGTACAGGCAGCGCGAATGGCGGCTTTTCTGGTTTCGTAACCCTAACTTCTGTCTTTTCAGAAGTTATACATAATCAACCTTAAGTCTTATTGATTCAGTTTCTTAAATCTCTCCCTGTCACAAATTGAATTGTGCCCCCCCAAAAGATGCGTTAAAGTCCTAACTCCCAGAAACTCAGAATGTGACCCCGTTTGGAAACGGCCACGGCAGGTTTGGCTGGTTAAGATGAAATCATGCTGGACGGAGTAGGGTTCAGGGAGGTGTCCTTAACCCACTGCAGCTGGGGTCCTTGTGCTGCGAGAAGACAGACACACGGGGAGAACACATGTGACAGCAGAGGCAGATGTTGGAGTGATGGCAGCTGCAAACCAAGGACACCGAGGACCGATGGCCGCTCCCAGAAGCTCCAGAGAGGGGAGCAAGATTCTATGCGGAGTCTCAGGGGGCAGCACGGCCCTGCTGACACTTCTAGCCTCCAGAGCTGCGAGACCATCCACACATTATAAAATACTGTCATAAAAACCCTGTTATTTAGGCCACCAGGTTTGCGGGATCTTGTTTCGGTAGCCCCAGGAGACTGACACATCCTTCATCCATTCACACACTACCCCGGGCCGTCAGACTCATTGTGCTGCAAACCAGCTCTGAGCTGGTTTTCCAGCTTCCAGGGTTGCTTCCTTGACCTTCATCCTCCGTGGAACAGCCTGAATGAGCCTTCGAGGCTCAAATCACTGCCCTGTTTACACGTGTCAGTGGCTTCCCAGGACTCAGGTTTTCTGACTCCCGTCCAGGATTCTGCTCTTTCTCCACAGTAAGGAAGCTAGCTGTGTGTTGGCGCGGTGTTTACCAATAGGCTCTCTAGCGGGGGGCGAGGGGGGAGTCTTGATTTGTAGGTTTGCTGGTTTCTGTGGCGTAATTACTTTCACCTTGGTGAATTTCAAGGCGCATGTGAAGTCACTGAACCAAATTCTACGCGCTCCGCTCTTCTACTCTCTTCAAGTGTATGGTGCTGGCGAGTCCACCCACTCAGAAAGCGGTTGTTGTCAGGACATGCGAAAGTCTGTGTATGAAATGACGCAAAGGACTGTAAATAAAAATAAAGGATCCCAAAGGAACGACCTGTTGAAAATATGCCCAGATGGGAGATTCGGGGGACGAGGAAGTGCAGTTCGTGGTCATGTGTTGGAACCCAAAGCCAGTGATAACGTCTGCAATGTGAGTTGCTGAACCAGAAGTACAAGTCCCTGAAGCAGGCCCACCTCCTCTCTGTAACTTTTCTGATTTATCTCGAGCAAAAATAATTCCTCCTTCCTTAGTAGTTCCTGTATATTTATATTCAGCTGCTTTAAAAAAAAAATTTAGAATTGCCTACAGAATATATCCAAACTTCCTAGCTTGGCAGAGAGGTCTTCTACCACATGAGTTTCCAAAGAAGCTGAGCTGAGATGGCAGGGACACAGGCTTTGGGGCCTCCTCAGCTGCGGGTTCAACTCCTGATCTGCTGCCTGATGCTGTGAGGTCTCCTGCTGGTGACCTGACCTCTCTGCCTCAGTTTCTTCATTCTCAGACTCCTTCCTTGTAAGATTAAAGACAAAACAACGCAAGACATGTCAGCTGCCTCACATGCCACCTGGCACGTGTTAAGGATGCAAGACATGCCCGTTCTCTCCTTTTATAGGTTAAATATTTCCTGCCGGTTCAAATCACCTTTATGTTTTTGAAGACCTTGTTTGCCAATGAATGAATTAGTTCATTTACTCAGCCACTGTGAACTGGATCTCTGATTCCATTATCTTTAAAAGTCAGTGGTTTTGCAGAACTAGGACACAGGTAAGTTCTTGGGCTCAGGGGTCAGGGAGCCAAGGTAAGTTCCCATGAAATTTGTTCTTTCTTTTCTTTTAAAAAATAAGGTACGCTTCATGAATTTACGTGTCCTTCTTGCGCAGGGGCCAGGCTAATCTTCTCTGTATCTTCCGATTTTTAGTATATGTGCTACCAACGCAAGCATGAAAGTGGTTCTTAAGTGTGGACCAAGATGCTAAAGGGTGGTAATGAGTGGCCTGTTCGTGATTAAGCCTCATCTAATAAAACCTCTAACAGTGAATGAATGACACTAGAGCCCCCACTAGGGGCTGGGCACTTAACCCACAGCCTTAAAGTCACTCCTTTAACCCTCGTATCAACCTTATGGGAGGAATATCATCCCCATTTTGCTGATGAGAAAACATGTTCAGAGAAGTTCATGCTCTAATGTTCCCTGTATACCTGCTATATGCCATGCACAGTCGTAGGCATGCCAGATAGAATGTGGACAAAACAAATAAGAATCCCTGCCCTCAGGGAGCTGACATTTGAGGAAAGAGTGTAGAAACAAAATGAAATCACTATAGTCCAGCTGACAACAATCAGAGTGGATTAGAGCACGAGGAAAATGATTCTATTCTCCTTCAACTGGCCTGGGACCTTAAACTTGTGAACTTTTCAGTTGTGTATCAATGCCTGGAGGTATCTAAATTCTCCAGATGACCTTCTGAGAAACTTAGGAAAGAATGTGCACGTGTCCAGCCCATTGGACGTCTGGCAGATCACTATCTTGGACCAAATCAGAAGCTAAGAATGCAGGACTGATTCTTCTCAAATATGTGCTTTTTATGATAAAAACTCCCGATTTTTTTCTTTTCTTCAGAATATGCTGCATATTGCCTAGTAGTGTTTCCTGAGTTGTAATTCACTCGCTGAAGATCCTTGAATAAAACTTTGTCATTTAATTCTAGCAAAGCCACTAATTCATTAATGCTTGGTTGACTCGTGAACAAGGCAATAAACAAGATAAAGAAGTAAAATCTATTGTATGTCAGGTGGTGCTAAGCACTACAGAGAAACAGCAGGAGTTTGAGGTGAGGGGGGTAGGCTGCATTTTGATTTAAGGTAATCAGGGAAGGCTTCATGGAGAAGGTGACCTCTGTGCAGAGATGTGGAGGAGGGGAGGAGTGGGTCATGTGCATAATTAGTTCAGAAACTTGCCTGAAGTTACAGGGAAGTGCCCTTGGGCTCTGGAATCACCATTCCTCAAGCTCTAAAGCCCACGCTCTCATGTCACAGGCCAAGTTTTTCAAGAGGCAGTGCTGCTCTCCTCCAAGCAGTGTGCGTGCATGCGTGCGTGTGTGCATGTGTGCGTGTGCGTGTGTGTGTGTGTGTGACATCCCTGGGCTGATCCTTTGGAACCCTGACCTCCCCTACTGACACCCTCCAGGGGCGGTGGCCTCCCATTGTTGATTTTCGTGAAAACTTGGCAACTTCCTAGTTTCCCTGCCCTGAACCCTGTTCCACGTTCCAATGGCTTTATTTGTGTGCTTTGGAGCCCTGCCAGGGCTGGGCCCAGGACAGGTTGCCATGGTGATCTCCTGCTCTGTCCAGACAGAAATGTCTCCAGGATGTTGCCCTTGGGCCTGAAATAGCGCAGGCCTGCTCTCCGCAGGCAGCAGGATGCACTCTGGCTTGGTGAACTGAGCTAGGAAAGCTACTCCTTTTCTCCAGCTTTTGAACTCATGAAAACCTGGGACAGACTTCTGGGGAGCCTGTCCCAGGGCCCCGAATTACAATCCAGTTGTTATATTTAGGGCCTGCCTCTGAGAGATGGGCTGAAACAGAACAGTTTCTCTAAAAGCCCAACTTCACTGAGATATAATTTGCATACAATGAAATGCACCCATTTAAAGTGTACAGTTTGCCCTGGCTGGTGTGGCTCAGTGGGATAAGTGCCAGTCTGTGAACTGAAAGGTTGTTGGTTCGATTCCTAGTCAGGGCACATGCCTAGGTTGCAGGCAACCAATCGATATATCTTGTGCATGTTTCTCTCCCTCTCTTTCTTGCTGCGTTCCCCACTCTCTAAAAGTAAAGAAATAAAATCTTTTAAAAAAAGAAACCATAGGAAAAAAATAAAGTGTACAGTTTGAAGAACAAACAAAACAGAAACAGATTCATAGGTACAGAGAACAAACTATAGTCACCAGATGGAATCAGGATTGAAAGGCTGGGTGAAAAAGGTAAAGGGATTAAGAAGTACAGATTGGTAGTCACAAAATAGTCATGGGGATGTAAAGGAAGGCACAGGGAATACAGTCAATAACATTGTAATAACTATGTATGGTGCCAGGTGGGTACTATACTTTTTCTGGGGGATCACTTAGTAAATTATATCATTATACTGTACACCTGAAACTAATATAAAATAATATTGAATGCCAACTGTTATTGAAAAATAAAAAATGAATCATTTTCAGTAAGTACTAGATATTTACACACATACAGTTCTCATTATTCACAGTGTTTACACACAAAAAATAAAGTGTACCGTTTGTTGAGTTTTGATACTGTATACACTTGGGGAACAACCACTACCATGAAGATATAAAGCTTTTTCATCAACTCCCCCACCCTGGTTTCCTCCAGTTGCTTTGCATGACCCCCCACCTGCACCGATAACCTCCGTCACCACACTCATTTTGCCTTTTAGAACATAGAAGTTCGTACAAATGGAAGCGCCTGGCACGCATACTTTCGGTGATGGGTGTCTGTTGCTCAGCGTAATGCTTCTGAGCTTCATCCGTGTGTCGCTTGTGTCAGTAGTTCAACCCTTTTCGTGGCTGGTTCCGTTGTATGGAGTAAGCACAGTTTGTGCTTGGTGGCAGACCATTCTCTTGGTGATAGACATTCGGGTTGTTTTCAGTTTTACTTTATTTCAATTGTTGTTCAAATACAGTTTTCTGTCTTTTACTCCCATCCCAGCCCACCGCCCCAGCCCTCCCCACCTCCCTCCCATTTCCACCTCCCACCTAGTTTTTGTCCATGTGTCCTTTATACTTGTTCCTGTAAACCCTTCCCCTGTTTTCAGTTTTTGATCATTGCCAATAAAGTTGCTAGGTATATTTGTGTATAAACCTTTGTGTACACATATACTTTTATTTCTCTTGGGTAATGTCAGCAGTGGAACAGGTGGGTCATATGGTAAATGCGTGTTTAACTTTATAAGAAACTGGGCGCGATTGGCTTTTGCTCACAGGCTCATGAGCTGGATGCAGAGGGGATTTCAGGAAAAGAGAGCAGGGTCCTATTTTAGTGAATAATGTGCCTGACTGTTTAAGGAAGTCCATGAACACCTGCTGGTAGGAAGCTGAGAACGGGTGGGGTGAGAGTCAGGTAGGGAGCTGGCTGTGAGGAGTAGTGTTTGAGGAGCGAAGTCAGGTAAGGGACTGGGCGAAGGAGGGTTGTGGGGACTTTGGAAAGAGGTGGCGGAGGGGGCAGCACAAAACAGGGCTCAGGACGCAGGCTAAAAAGTCTCTGTGCAGTCTGGTTTAAAGCGACCAATGGTTCTCCTAGGGCAGCTTGCTTGTCTCTCCCTCTCTCTCCTGTCTATCCACTATTGTCCAGGAGAAAGGAAGTCAGAAAGAGGAACACCTATTTGCCACTCTGTGCTGGGTACTTGTCGAGTTTATCTCATTTAATCCTCAGAGTAACACAGTGAGGTTTGTATTCTTCCTCAGTTTTTGAGACCAAGAGTATTTTCATAATTAGTTGTAGACGATCTTCCAAGGAAGGTTAGGGGAAGTCACCGCTGTTCATAAGAGAGGGGACCGCTCACCTGCAGGTAACGCCTGAAAGGGTGTCAGCAAGTGAGAGAGGAACAGAGAGAAAGAGGAAAAGAGATTAAGAGAGGGACCCTTGTGGCAGCTAATAAACAGAGAATTTGAGGAAGGAGCTGAAGGGCAGCAGATGTTATCCCACAAAGCAAAAGGTCGCTGGTTCGATTCTCTCCTCTCTTTTTCCCCCGCTTCCCCTCTCTCTAGAAATAAATAAATAAAATCTTTAAAAACAGGGTTACTTGACTAGCAGCCAGTGCCAGAAGGGGACCTTGACCTTCCCTTAGCTCCTTGGGTACAGAAAACAGATCTCTCCTGTGAAAGGAAGGCACCTCCCCCACCCACCTGGAAAACACCCGCCATCTCTAGAGCTAAACCACTCAGAGTGGAAAAGTCTATAAAATCAAATCTGACTGCCTATTTTCTAATTTATTACTTTGTTTAAATTCCTCATTAATAAATACCCAAACCTGGTTTAGATTCCTTTCTAAAGGGCACCAACTTTCTTGGTCCGGTCAACTTTTTTTTTTTGTCTAAAAAGTATAGTTTCCTGGTTTGATCATTTCTTTGAGCCTCGTTTTATGAAAGCAGAATATTGTGATTCTTCTGCGCGCACATATTAAATTGGCTTTTCTCCTGTGAATCGAGTCAGTTTTATTTTATTGCTAATCCAGCTGTAAGAACTACAGAAGGGTGTGGGGGGGGGATTCTCCCCCGCCCTGGCAACGGCACACCCAGCCAAACTTTGTCGCAAACCATCACACCTCCCACGTGTCCCTCTAAGGGCCCATTCATCTTTCCTAAAAATCATGTACTTTCTCCTGAGAGGCCAACCCCTTGCCTCTTTCCCTATTAAAATGGGATTTAATCCTGAATTCTAGAGCCGCCTCCTTGGGGTATTAATTTTTCCTGGGTATCTCCCATGTACACATGAGACACGCATGAGTTTGCTTTTGGCTTTTAATTTGTCTTTTATTGCAGATGTCTCAGCCAAGAACTTGGAAGTGTAATAGGGATCATAATTATTTTTCCTTTCCTACAGAGCCAAGACTTTTTGGAAGTTTTGTTATGTAATGTGCACTGTAATTCCCTCCTTAAAACTTTCAGGAGAAACACTCATATTCATTTTGCTTTTGAAGTCGGGAGTGTATGTGTATGTTTTAATGTGCTTATGTATGAGAGTGCCTTTAAGTCTTGGGTAGGTACAGGAGATTCAGTTACATCTGAATTACATGTAAATGGAAAAACAGAGAATAGTTTATTTGAGAGAGAAAGACAGAGAATAGTTTATTTGAGAGAGAAAAATCTGCCCAAGCTCACCCAGCTGTATCCAGACTGACCGACTCCAGTGTTCTTTCCCTAGCTATGTACGGTCCTACTGAGGTTCCAGAAGCTTGTCTTGGGTGCCAGAATGAGATACGTTCCTCTGTTTTGTAATTCCCATCCCCCCCCCAGTGATTCCACCTGCAGATGGATGGCTGGTCCACATAACCTGTGAAGGAAATCGGAGTATGTCACCCCACAGTATGCCTCTACAATGTAATTGGTTAGAGTTGAAGGAAATTAAGAAACAGCAAATGCAGGAGAAGCTCTCTATGCCTTCTCCCTTTCTGCCTAAAGGCAGGATGTAAAATCTCATTTGCTGGAGATGACGTCAGACTCTTCTCAGGCCCAGGGATGGCACCAGAGGAATCTGCACACAAACCTTACTCGATTAATTTTTCCTCGTATATTTATTTTCACACAGTTTGACAACCTTGGAAGCCTAAAGCCACTTTTATTTGTCCTGCCATTTCTCTACAAATGTATTGTTCTTTGTTGAAGATGCTACATAAGCCTGAGTTCTAAGCCATCTCTTTGAGTGATGCATCCCTGAGTTTCTCCTAGTACACATGAGATATACATGTTAATAAAGTTCTGTTTGTTCTTCTCTTGTTAATCTGTCTTTTGTCGCGGAGCCCTGACTGAGTACTTGAGTAGCTATAGGATCATTTTTGCCTCCCCTGCACTTGACATCTGAAATCCACAAATGTGGCATTTGAATCGCAGAAGCACAAAACGATATTTGTCTTTAGAAGTCTCATGAAGAAACTCACATCCCTCAGTCCTGATTTATAAATCGCTGTGTCCACATGTTGGGCTTCCCCTAGATATGTTATTAGTTTTGTAATTTTCATTGTGTGAGGAACATGCCAGAGTTTCAGAACTGGAAGTGGCTCCCAAGATAATTAAGCCCGATTCCCTCATTAAAAAAATATTATTTATTTTTGGAGAGAGGAAGAAAGAGAGGGAGAGAGAAGCAATGTGTGAGAGAGATAGTGATAGGTAGCCTCTTGCACGCCCTAACCGTGGACCTGACCCACAACCCAGGCATGTGCCCTGACTGGGATTTGAACTGGTGACCTTTTGTTTCACAGGCTGGCACTCAGTGCACTGAACCACACCAGCCAGGGCCTAATTCCCTCATTTTAGTGATGAAGATTTGGATCTTAGAGAAGGGAACTACCACCCTCTCTGCCCCTACTTTCAAGTCCTTCTGTGTTTTATTTAATCAGCATTTACTGATTTCTGAGCATCCTTGGTGAACTTTTTCAACCTGTCCCGCTGTGCTCATTCCCCACCCTGCCTCATGAAACTGGCCGTTTCCTTGTGCCCCCCTGCTCTCTGCACAGATTGCTGTCGCCGTTGGCTGGTCTGTTTGCATGTTTGTCGCTGTTAGGCTGGGAGCTTTCTGAGGACGGGCAATGCTGAGCTCACGTGTTTTATCCTAAGGCCTAGCACAGTGCCTGGGGCACACCCAAGTACTCAGTGAATTTCCTTTTATGTTAAATGTAACGCACATCCGTAAACACTCAAACAAACGGAAGGTGATCTTCCAGAGGTTTCCTATGCATGTACAAAGACTATGGAGGTGTATACATCTTTAAAAACATAAGACTCCTGCTATAGAAATGATTGTTATTTATTTCTTTTTCCTAATAAACATTTTGCCCAAATTCACTTCACTGTATCAGCCATCTATTTCTGTGTAGGAAACCATTCTCAAGCTTGTCAGTGGCTTATAACAACAATCGTTGGATTTGCTGAGGCTTCTGTGGGTCAGTATTTGAGCTGAGTTAGACTGGGCTGGGCGGCGGCGGGGGGGGGGGTGGCATCGGTTCTCCTGCTGGTCTTGTCTGGCTGGGGTCACTCTCTAACTGCAGTCACCTGGCAGGTTGGAGGGGGCCTCAGCTAGGATGAGCACAGCTCCTTGGTCTTATCCTCCGAAAGGCTAGCCTGGGCTTCTTCGCATGGCAGACCTAGGTCCTCTGAGGCCTGCTGCTCCCCCAGGCTCTGCTCAGGGCTGAGACCCAGGGCCCCTCACGGGGCAGATCCTGGAGCTTGTACAGTTCTGGGGGCCCTCTCTAAGGAAAATGTAAAAATCACTAATACAGGACTTGGTAAGAGGCAGGTACAGGACTTGGTAAGAGGCCTCCGCAGGTGAGGCGCCCAAAGCTAGAGCTTTATCCGCTTCCGGGTCCATCTTCCTCCAGTCTTCCCTGCTCCTGGGACCTCAGTGAGCCTTGGTGGATTCCACTGTCATTCCCATTCTCAGGAACGGGCCAGGGACCGAGGACAGCAGGGGCAGCGACACCGCAACGCCCAAGCTTCCCTGCTCGCCTCTCAATCCTGGCGCTGGAAAAAGTGCTCTTACTCGATGCACATTCTTCTGAATGTATTGAGATACGCATTTTATGTTCTGAATCTTTCATGACTTAGATTTTAAAATTCAACACCCTTCCCCCTTTCTCTCCCTCTTCCCTTTTTTCAAATATAGCCTCACCATAAATTTAAAGGGTCTGTTTTGAAACTCAAAAGCTAAGAATGGACTCTTTGTTGTGCTGTATCCTCCCTCCCTTGTCCCTCGCTTCCCAGGGCAGGGCTTTGCTTGCACTAGCTGCTTCTTGAAGAGGGAGGGGGAGGATTCAGGAGCACAAGCCACATTAGTAACAATGTAAAATAATACCCTCCAGCATGGTTAGAGCTGTTTATTCACATAGGCCTAGGAGCCCACGGGGTGGAAAAATTTGAACTTTGCTCTCACTGGGGGATAGAATTTATTTGAGCATACTTGGTGAGGGGAGTGGGGTGGGGTGGGGGTGGGGAGGGTGGATCCTCACAAGCTGAACTGAAGGTGGATTGTGCTCCAGGGAGGGGTGGCAGCAGCAGCGGGGAGGAAGGACTCTGGCCATGGAAAGCCCAGACACGGGGTCTTGGCTGAGATGGGAGCGGTGGCTCTCCCACTGGGTGAGGCTGCAATCAGAACACAGTGATGGTGGCTCACGGTTACCCTGGGGAAGGAGCATGCTCTGGGCATAAAAGCTGCCGGAGTTGTGATATCTGGAATCCTTCCGCTGCCAGCAGCAGATGGGTGAGCAGCAGGGTCAGGTGTATGGGTGGCAAGCGGTGGTGGTGCACTGGCTGCTTGTGGGCGAGAAGAGAGGTGGGCGGAGGCGGGCCGAGGCAGAGGTAAGCTCAGTAGCCGGAGGGTGGGGATCTGGGTGAAGGGTAGTGAGAACGGCAGCAACACTGTCCAAACCCCTGCACAAGAGACCTGACCCTCGCAGCAGGGCTTCTAGCAGCCGAAGGCGGTGCCCTTGGGAACACCCAGCCCCTTTTGAATTCTAATCTGCTAGAGCTCAGGGTTGTCAAAAGAATTTATTGTTTGTTCTAGCCAACACGTGACAGAGGCCTCTGACTTCCTTCCCTTAGTGCATTTACTAGAAAAGGCGTACAATTCCTTCCTCTGTCCCCTTGAGATTTATATGCATCTCTTACAACTCAGGAGGATCTTTCCCAAGGACCTGAGAGCCCTTCCTTTGAAATGTAACCATCGGGAAGGAGAGGGCCCATTTCCTAGTCTGTTCCTCTCCCAACTCTCTCATTCTCCCTTTAAGATCCCCTTGGCAAATTGGAATGGAGCTCGGCAATTTCCTGATGATCACTAGTTCCCGAGAACAATCTGGTTTTGCTGTTTGAACTCATGCCCAGCTTTGTTTATCTCTGACAGTTGCTAAGGGGTTGGCCATGGCGGTGGATGAGGGGCAACAACAGGGAGCTGTGTGTCCAAACCAATGGTGTGATGCCCGCCCTGGAGGGCCGGCCCGTGGGACTGGTGCCTTGGGCAGCATTTGAAGGTGCCTTAGGGGCCACTACAGGGGAGCATGGGGGCTTTGGCCCAAGAGGGGCAGCCAGGTGCGGCAGTCTGGAGCAAATGGATGTGGGGCGGAGAACATGAGAGACCCCCTGGAGAGATTAGGAGGGGACCAGGAACCCCAGGAGGAGGCAGCTGGGGTCCTGCCCTTTCACAGACGTTGGCTGTTGAAAATGCTACCAGACAGGGGACCTGGCCCCGAGCGCATCTGCTCAGGGCGGCCTGTGGTGTGTGGGTTCTTGACTTTGTGTAGGAAAGATTTCACAATAGAAGTCCAGGTGATTTATTTTATTTTAGTTTTTAAAAGACTTCATATATTTTTAGAGAGAGGGGAAAGGAAGGACAAAGACAGAGAGAGATAAGCATCGATGTGCAAGACAAACTTTGGTGGCCTCTCTCACACCCCAGCTGGGGACCTGGCTCGCAACCCAGGCATGTGTCCGGCCTGGGAATCAAAACAAGCAAGCTTTCTGTTCTGGGGGTGGCACCCGACCCACGGAGCCACACCAGCCAAAGCGAGTCCTGGTGATTTTGAGTATGTTTATTAAAGCTGGGGACAGTGAGACAGGAAGGGCTCAGAAGAGTGGAAGCAACAGGAGAGGGACTAGATGGGGAAATGAGCCTGGGCTGGGCTGCCTCGGCTCACTGGTAAGTCAGAAAAGAAAGGGGGCCTTGGGGACAGGTTCAAACTGGCACTGGCCAGAGACTTCCTTCTGAGGGGTTTTAAAAGCTGTGAGTTTAGGGGAGGATCTCAATAGAATAGTCATCAATTGGATGCTGATGTGCCAAAATGAGACTTATCCCGTCACTTCACCTGTCCTTGGGTGTGGTGGGCAAATGGCACTAACTGGATTTCTGCTATTTCCTTGAGTAGGGAGATTTAAGCTGTTTACCCCCTGGTTGGGGAGGAGGTTTAAGGTTTTACACTCTTCCTTCCTCCTCCAAGGAAGGAAGAGTGTAAACATTTACTCTCAAGTGTCCTTGGTTTCGGGAAGGTAGGATTTACTAGATGGCTACAAACTGCAAGTTTAACCGCCCTCTCGGTTTCCCTGTTCTGCTTGTCCTGGCTCACTAGCCTGCCTCAAAATCACGATCGATGTGTTGATGAACCTCATTTGTGCATGCAAACCACAGATACAAACCCTGGTATGTTATTGTGACAATTCTTGGAGATTTCTGTTCACCCACAAATCTCTTTGTTGGGAACCATTTCTGGAGGTCATGGTCTCTGACCTCTTAAATGAAAGGGTTCTTTTTCATTTTCCCAGCAGGAGGGAAACGGTTCTTTTGAGAAGAAAAAAAAGTGCTGAAAAGAAAACTCTAGTAAATAGAATATGATTTGGAAGGCTCCCCATGGACTTGATAAGCATAAGGGGACTTTTCTAGGGTGAGATCAGACTTTTGGGAAATTAAGGAAGCTCCATTGGGGGGAAGAGAGCTGGAAACAGGGCATGAACTTGAGAATCCAGCCTGCCCCTTGGGGATCAAGAGTGACAATTTCAAACCTGGATTTCAAGTGATACTCAGTTTTTATGTGGGGACTCAATATTTGCTACGTTATTTGCAGTCAATTATGCTTCCTTATATATTTTCATGTTAGGATGAATTGTTTGTTTTAGGCATTTTTTTCCCCAGGTAACTGAAGTGGGTACCCCCAGAGTAAATGGTACTGTGTTGATACAAGGACTTCAGCTAAATGAGTTCAGCCACCCTCTGACCTATGTTCAAAAGGAAACTTTTCTTTTAAGATTTAAAAATATATTTAGGGTTGAGTGAAAGAAGCAGGATACCAAAGAGTAATACTGTATAATTCCATCGATCAGGTGGAAACTAACATATACTTGTAAAAATCCGAACAGTGCCCACCTCTGAAGTGGCTGGACTGTCAAAGGTTCATGCAGATTTATGAAGAAGCCTTCTGCGTTGATAACACTGTCCTACGCCTTGTTCTAGGTGTTGGTATTCTTGTTTTATATATTTGTCCAAACTCATCAAACTGTATACACGTAAGCCTTGTGCATTTTTCTGCACACAAAAGGTGCTTCAACAATAATTTAAAACACAATTTTGAAAGACACAGCGAGCTCCCACATTTTAGATGTTGAACTAGCCTGGATTAATCTCTTCCTTAAAATCAACTCCGGAGGAACTCTTGAAGCCAGAGGAAAACATAACATTCCAGAACCAACGGAAAATAACCAAAATAACCGTGAGGCTACCCTTCTCCTCTTTGCCTGTCCACCCTGCCTGTAGGCGGAGTCTGTCTTGAACCTGAGTGTGATAGGTAGGTAGCTGCAGCCTGGGGAGGAGACCTTTGAGGGGGTGGGGGGAGTCCCCAGTAACCTGGGGTTACCTGGGGGTGGGGTGCTCAAGGTCCTGGGGCTCACTCACTTCGCTCTCATTAAATTTGTCAGACTGACCTAAATTTGGATTTAAACTTGGACTCTTCCCAGTACTCACCCAGACACTAGCTAATAGATACCTGATTTGATTCTTGTAATTTAGCCACACAGACGGAAAGTTTTCCCCTTTCCTCAGTTTCACTTTTCCTTTTTCCCTGCTTACTTTTGATTGCTTAAGCATAGATCTTTTCCCACAGTGCTGACTTTATTTTTTGTCTTTTAAAACTGTTCCCACTGTGACAATTCCTTCCATATGCGCATGTAACATCAGTCTCCTCATTTTCTCACCATTTTCAAAGTAAATATTATTTCTACATTTGTTTCTTTCATAATTGCCTCTTCCTGGTGCTTTCGAGATTCTCACTGGCTTTACGCTTATTGGCTATTATGGGGTGGATAATGTATGAAAAATTACTTGGGCACACGAATGGCAACACAATAGAGTAACGGACCATGTGCCGTTCACAAGAGAGGTGAGTGTAAAAACACCTCTCCTCTCACTCTAGCCGATGCCATCTGTTGGTGGAGGGAAGAGTTGGCATTCTTTTTTTCTGGAGTTTTAATGTCTGCGAATCTGTAGACATGGCAATTTAGGTGGAAAAGCTTCTCTACACATGCTGTTCATTACATATAATAGATACCTTGTCAACGCATATAGATCTGCTTCATTCTTTTCATGGCTGCCTAGTGACCCACGCATGGCGTAGGGTCCTACACGGTGACTTATTTAATTGTTCCCCTGTTGATGGACTTTGAGGCTGTTCTAGGTTCCTTTTTCTTTCACTACAGATAACCCCATGAAATGTGTATCTTTGGGTTTAAATGTACATTTGTTTGATTTTCTATGAAGCTGTGCATCTTTTTATATGTTTATTGGTCATGTTGATAAGTAAATGTCTACCGCATGATTTTTAAGTGCTACACAATATTGAAAGGTATGGCTATGTCACAGCCTAGCCAGGTAAACTATAATGTTGAACACTGTGTTGTTTCTCTAGTGGCAAAATCAAATGCTTTTTCTGTCTCCGGAACCATCTTAAAGAGGGAAGGCGTGTCTCGCTGACCAGCTGTCTGAACAAATGCCCTGCGGTTACTGAACTGACTTTTGTCATCAACGCTGTCGGGGGTTTCAGATATTTATATTTTACTGTGGAGACAGAGAAGCATGATTATTTTAAATGTTTGCCTAAATACTGAGAACCAGCCAAACTTCCACACTCTCTTCTATTATTCTAAAAAAGTAATTATCAAATTGTAACCGGAAAAGACACCGGCGTTCGGGCTGCCTGTCACTACCAAATCCAATAAGCAATGGCAGCGGTTGAATCTTTTTTTTTTTTTTTTAAGATTTTATTTATTTTTAGAAAGGGGAAGGGAGGGATAAAGAGAGGGAGAGAAATACCAATGTGTGGTTGCCTCTCAGGTGGCCCCCACTAGGGGCCTGGCCTGCAACCCAGGCATGTCCCCTGACTGGGAATCGAACTGGCAACCCTTTGGTTCACAGGTCGGCGCTCAATCCACTGAGCCACGCCAGCCAGGGCGTGATTGAATCTTTTGTGGGCGTGTTATTCAGATGGCCGGCCATCTGAGAAGATGGCAGGTTCATACCCTAACAAGCCATCTTCCCTTCTCTTTCCTGGCCAGAACTTTTATAGGGGAGGTGGGGGAGGACAAACAAGGTGCGGTGAGGGCTTTGAAATTTAGGAAGGATTAGGTGAGCCAAGCTGCAGCATTCCTGTTCTGGGCAGTTAGCTGTTCCCAAGGGGAGGGGCAAGGTCTGTCTCCTTGTTGACACAAAGGCCCGGATGCCTCCAACTGGTCCCCAGGCGGTATTCTCTAGCCAGCGCCCCAGGAGGCTGGCTCTTTCCCAGGAGCCAGGATGGGCCTTATCTGTAGTTTCTGAAACAAAAGCTTTAACATACACATTACTTGCTAGACTTATAACTTTTTCCTTAAGCTAAAATTGTCCAAGTCTTAAGTCCCCTATCAAAATTATAGTTGGATAAGCATTATACCAGAGCCATTTTGATTCATATAATTGTGTGTGTGTGTGTTTATATACCTCTTTTAAGTTAGCACCTGTTTTATTCATCCATAGGAAGATTCAGAGCATCATAATTTGTCATAAAAGAGGAACTATAGACATGAAACTAATAGGACAAACTTTTTAGCATTTTAAGGATTTTTCTTCTTAGCATCCCTCAAGGGCACTTACTTGACCAGTTTATACAGCTGACTAGTATCAACATTAAAGATTTTACATCAGCTTGAATTTTGCTTGTAATTGGTTTGTCTTGTTGTGTTTATCTTGACTTATGAAGCTGCATCCTAGTTGATGGATTTAACACATCCTCTTTGAGCAATCAGCAGGTAGTTATAGACCCTGTGATTTCTTACTGTGCATCCTCGGGAAGGACCCTTGCCTCCCTGCTTTAATTTTTCTATTGAGGGTTGGACACATATTGAGAAATTCATAGCCTGCACTAATCCTAAGTGCTTGATAGATTTTTGGGTATGAACACATTCATGTGACCATAACCCAAATCAAGATGGACCATGTTTTCAGCAACCCGGAGAACTTCCTCCTGCCTCTTCCGAGTGTATGCCACCCCCTTTCTGGAGGTCACCACAATTCTGACTTCTGTTATCGTCAGCTTTGCCTTGTACATATGTCCTTGTACATACAGTATATGTTCTTGTGTGTGGTTCCTTTTGTTTAGCCTTCTCTCTTTGAGATTCATCCATACTGTTGAGTGTGCAAAGAGCTGTTTTGTTGCCCTGGCTGGTGTGGCTCAGTGGATGGAGTGGCAGCCTGTGAACCAAAGGGTCACCAGTTCGATTCCCAGTCAGGGCACCTGCCTGGGTTTGGGGCCAGGTCCCCAGTGCGGGGTATGCAAGAGGCAATCACACATTGATGTTTCTCTCCATCTCTTTCTCCTCCCTTCCTCTCTCTCTCTAAAAAAAAATAAATAAAATCTTTTTTTTTTTAAAAGAGCTGTTTAGTTGTTGCTGTTCAGTACTATTCTATTGTACAAGTACCACAGTTTATTTATCTGTTCATCTGTTGATAATTCAAATTGTTTCCAGTCATTGGCTCCTATGCAAAACATTCTTGTCCATGTCTTTTTGTGCAGTTATTTCTCTTGAATACTTAGAACTGGACTTGCTGAATGAGAAGATAACCATATATTTAGCTTTAGAAAAATCTGAAGCTAAATATATGAACAGATTTCCAAAGAGGCTGCTCCATTTATGCTCCTAACCAGCAAGAGCAAAGCTTTTCGGTTGCTCCAGGTCCTTGTGAGCACTTGCCATTCCATTGTC
Source organism: Glossophaga mutica (assembly GCA_039655065.1). Classification (NCBI taxonomy): domain Eukaryota; kingdom Metazoa; phylum Chordata; class Mammalia; order Chiroptera; family Phyllostomidae; genus Glossophaga; species Glossophaga mutica. The sequence continues at coordinate 14,889,653 of CM077307.1, forward strand.
AGTCCTTTTAATCCAGCCATTCTAACGGTGTGTTGTGGCATTTCTTTGTGGTTGTAGTTTGCCTTTCAACTAAGGCTTTAAGTTTTTTTTATCTAAAAGCCTTTATATTTTGTGCAGTGGAATATGCCAATCATCTAAAATGGCTTCTGAGATAACTGGGTGGCTCTCACCCATTTGCTGTTCCCAGCCTGGGGGATCGGTGTCCTCCCGGCCTCACGAAATCCTGTGTGTGTGTGTGTGTGTGTGTGTGTGTGTGTGTGTGTGTACTTGGCAAGTCTTTGTTTTAGGGAAGAAGCTTTCTCTAGAATGCTCTTGGCCTGTGCGGTCACCCCAGGTGACTCCACCTGTGATAAGCCACTCACATAAGGTATCTTTTCAGTTTTAGGAAAGATCTTTGTGAGTCCGTGTCCCGGAGAGTCAATTCAGAGCCTGTTTACATACGATTGGAAAGGGAAAGGTGAGACCTGTGAGCAGTTCAGCCTCTTAAACATCAATCAGGGTGAGAAAAGCCTGAAGGAGCGAGTTTTGCTGGCCCCAGGCAGACATTGGAAGTGCAGTAGCTGCCTCAAGGGCACATTGAATGGGGCCATTGTTAGATCAGTGGTGAACCTCCTGACTCCAGCTCAGAAGTTACCTTCTCAGTGAGGCCCGCCCTGATCACCCTATTTAAAATGTAACACTCCCACTCCTTTTTACCTTGCTCTTTTCCCCCTTGAAATTATGTATTTCGAACATAATTTACCTATTTATTATTGTGCCACTTACAAGTTATGGCTTCTACTCTGCAAACTACATTTCTGCTCCTCCAGTTGGTCCCCATTGGACTCGGCAGATAGATGATGCTAGAGGAGGCTGCAAGGCTAGCGGAGGAGGAAGAAGGGACTCGCTCCTTCCAGTTTGTTTCCCATTCCCATCAGGGTCTCCCCAGCAGCAGATCTTACTCCAGCAGCAGCAGCAGCAGCAGCTGACACTTCTAACAGCAGAAGCGTCCGCAGGCATCACCCTCACTGCACCAGCACCAGCACCAGCACCAGCACCAGCACCAGCACCAGCACCAGCGCCTCCTGCTTAGGGGTCTGAGCTTCCCTTCTGCAGGGCTGCCTCTGAGTTTCTCAGTTTCAACTCCTCCTTTGTTCCCCCTGCCCTGGTGAGCTGAGCTGCTTCCTGCACTTGCTACCTGTGTGAGAGCTCAGTCTTCTCCTGTCACCCTTAAGTTACCAACTGAACAACTTTATACCTCACTAACAATTCTTTATGTTAAATTTTCTCTGTTTCTCTGTTCATATCTCTGATGTGATTTCTGTTTCCTGAAACCAACCTTCCTTCCTTCCTTCCTTCCTTCCTTCCTTCCTTCCTTCCTTCCTTCCTTCCTGGGGTAAATCAGAATTTTTTTTTAAAGGATCTATTTTATTTTTCTTAAATTCTCACCTGAGAACTTTTTAAAAAAATATTTTATTTATTTATCTTTAGAGGGGAAGGGAAGGAGAGAGGGAGAGAAATGTCAATGTATGGTTGCCTCTCATGCATCCCCTGCTGGGAACTGTCATTGGGAACTGTCTTGCAACCCAGGCATGTGCCCTGACTGGGAATTGAACTGCAATCCTTTGGTTTGCAGGCCGGTGCTCAATCCACTGAGCTACACCAGCCAGGGCAGAATTATTTTTTATGTGTCTTCTTCTGATAAGATGGTATGAACTCATATTAGTTTACCTGTTGGAGTTTCTGCAACGGTTGTTACCCAAAGAGGAATAATTTAAGCCGTTTAATATTTTTAGTGGCACCTATTTTAGCTAAACTCACCTTTCAGGGAAAAAAAAATTAAATTGCTTCTGAACTCTGGGAATCGCAGAGACAATAGAAACTATGTTGAATCAGGAAGAATTTTGAGATGTTTAAAAACAACCTTCCAAGTGCAATGAGCACCTTTGCTGCTTGAAGTGGACAGGGTTGGTCTCCAGTGGAGATTAATATGGTGAAGGAGTTTCTTAGCAACGGTGGCAGAAACAGTTTGTACATAACAGGGCTTTAATTCTTCCAGGAAAAGAGACCTCACCTTATTTAATTATGAAAGAGCACAGGCAGGAATCAGCCTTAGGAAACTGAATAAACGTCATTTGGAGGTGCAGGAAGGGGCCGAGAGGCGCGGGCCTCATCACTCGCTGTCTTTCGGGCCTTACCCTCACTGTGGGTTTGGCGACTGGGTGAAAAAAATCTCCAGTCCAGGCTGAGATAAAAACAGCCGACTCAGCCAATTGAGTTTCCCTTTCCCCAGGCTCAGAGTCCTGTGGGGCAGGGACAGTGTCATGTAGGCATCTTCTCTGATTCTCCCCAAGCCCCCACACCGTTCCCCCCACCCCCGCTGCTGTTTTGGGTCTCCCCAGGGCTGGGGAAGGGGGAAGGAGGAGGGAAAGGTCTTCCTTGGTGGCTTCAGCAGGAACCTGGCATTGGTGCCTCGGGGTGTGGTAGGAGTCCAAGGATGACTTGTGAGCTGATTTTTGTGGATTTTTTTTTGAGGTCCTCTCCCTGGGGATCCCCGCCTGCAGTTCCATGGAGTGGAGGACAGACGCCTCCTCTGGCTGGCCACCCTGCCTCGGCTTCTGTGTTCGAGGGTCCGAGAGCCAGCCTCTTTGCTTGGATGTTGCCTGGCTTCTGGCAGGAAACTCTCTTGGGTAGATTTTCTTGGGGGGCATCTCTCTCCTGACAGTCCCCTTGGGGTCTGCCCACGGAGAGCAGGCGGTAGGTTAACCTTCTTTCCCTGCAGACAGATATTTTGCCAGTTTTTAAAGTGTGCAATTCAGCGGCATTGTACAGTCACAATGTTGTATAACCATCACCGCTATCTGTTTCCAGAAGTTTTCGTCGTTCCAAATAGAAGCTGGATACCCGTCAAACGGTAACACCCCACTCCCTCCCCTTCCCAGCCGTCCAGGACCTCTATCCTACTTTTTATCTCCACAAATTTGCCTATTGTAGGTTCCTCTTATACGAGGAATAAATATGGTATTTGTCCTTTCATGCCTGGCTTTCAGGTCTCATCTATGTTATAGCATGTGTCGGAATTTTATTCCTTTTAAAGAATAGATAATATTCCATTGTATGTGTATACTACATTTTGCTTATCCATTTATCTGTTGATAAACACTTGTGAGTTTTCACCTTTTGGCTATTGTGAATAATGCCACTACGAAGAGTACAAGTGTCTGCTCCAGGCCTTGTTTTCTCCGATTGGGGGAGTGTGCCTCATGGTATTATTGTGGATTCCTTCAGGTGCTCATTATCTCCCTTCCACCAGAATACAGACCCCGAGGCCTAGAACAGTGCTTGACTCACCGTAGGAGCTCAACGCATTGTTTTTGGAAGGAATGAATTTCTCAGGTAAACCAAACAGAGAACTATAAAAGTAAGCTGGTAAGGGGGTTACATGCAACCCCCATGTTCCACCACAAGGCCCTGGTGCCTGGCCATTTGCTCTGAGTCTAAAGAGACACTTCACCCAGCCCAGGTCCCTGAAGTTGATGATTGCTTCTTTGGCTTCTGTTTAACTCTTCGTTGCCAGCAAAGATTTTTTTTGACATTCTCCCATTTACCCAATGCTGTGAGGGCACCAAATATCAAGATGATCAAGCCCTGACTGGTGTGGCTCAGTGGATTGAGTGCTGACCTGCAAACCGGAGGCTGGCTGGTTCGATTCCCAGGCAGTGCACGTGCCTGGGTTGCAGGCCAGGTGCCCAGTAGGGGTCATGTGAGAGGCAACCACACATTGATGTTTCTCTCCCTCTCCTTGTCCCTCCCTTCCCCTCTCTAAAAATAAATAAGTAAAATCTTTTTGAAAAAAGAATATGAGACAAGTTTATTATAGAGATTTTGAAAATACAGATAAGAGAAGAAAATAAACATGAATTGTAATGCCACCATCCAGAGAATTCACTAACATTTGGATGTTTGTTCTTTAAGTCTTCTAAAAGATAAAGCTTTCATTTTAATAAAATAAAATCACCTTCTGTATACTGTTTGAAATCTGCTGTTTGATTTTTTAAAATCTATTCTGAACAATTTTCCACGCATCTCAATATTTTTTGCAACGTCATTTTGGAGAATGGCACATGGATCATGATCCCGGGTTGTAACTGTATATTATGCAGATTGCCCTTAGGGCTCCCATACGGATCACAAATGCTTTTCTCAGGTGGCTTTTACTGCCTAACTTTTGTGGTGAGCTCGTCCTTTCATCAGTTGGCCATGGTCCTGTCAAGCCAGCCATCATTCTGGGGAGCCATCTGGTATATGGCATTTCTCGCGTGGGCAGGGCCTGTGTCCGCTTTGGTCATCGCTGTATTGCCAGTGCCCAGAGTGAAATAGCAACTCAGTAAATGTGTGTTGGCTGATCCACTAACTTCTGACCTGAGGGCAAGGCCCAGGGGCCATCCCTGGTTGCTGGTTTCCATTCTTGCCATGTATCTCGTCTCTTTTCGACCTCGTAATTCATGCCCTTTGACCCAGTAATTTCTCTTCTGTAATATCCTAGAGAACTTTCCAGAGATGCCAGGAAATACTTTTTTAAAAAAATCTATATACAAGGATGTCCATCCCAGTTTTATTTACAATAGTGAAAAATTGGAAACTATTTCTAGCAATAGGGAAATGATATGTAACAATAGAGAAACACTAAAATGGGGTTTTGGAATGCATTTTGGTGATGTGAGAAAATCCTCATGGTTTAATGACACATGAAAAACGCAGAGTGTAAAATTATATGTGAGATCTCTCAATTCTGTTAAGCCTAGCATGGAGAATAATAAGTGGGTGCGTGATTTGGGAGTGCTTTTAGCTCCAAGGAACCAAAGACCTGATTTATGGTGCCGTAGCCCTGAGGGGCTTATTTTTCTCCCACAAGGCCTCCGGAGGTCTGACGGCCTGGGGTCAGCCGCTTGGTGATGTCAGGGGGCGTCCCTGCCACTCTCTTTTCCTTATGGTCCCACGTAGCTGCCCCAGCTCCAGGCATCGTGTCCACATCCGAGGCCGGAAGGAAGCAGGGGAGTAACACTGTGCCTGCAGTGCCTGTTCCTTTTATCAGGGTCATCAAGACCCTACCGAGGTGCCCCAGCGCATTTCTGCCTAGGTGTCTTCGACCAGCACCGTGGCCTATGGCCACCCCGGCTACCAGGGCCCCAGGGACTCGAGTTTTTAGCTTCGCAGACTGCAGAGTGGAGGTGGCAATGGGCAAAGGGTGGGAATACCTGTTAGGTTAGTTAATAAACCCTGTGCTTATTTTTGGCTGGTGGACTTAGGGATATTTTTGCTTTTCTTCCTTATTCATTTCTGTCTTGTTGAATCTTCCTACCAGAAGCATTTATAATTTCCGAAATTGAAAAAAAACACAACAGATAACTACTTTAAAATTCCTCTGTAAGGTTGTGGGCTCCTGTGTGTGGAAGAATCTATGATGTCATGACTCAAAAATGTATGGAAGAAACGGTTTGATTCTGTCGCAGCTGGATTGACCGGTCTGCCTTCCCCAGCAGACCGTGGCCCCCAGGACCCCTCTCCCAGGCTCGGGAGCGGTTGCAAGGGGAAATCAACCATTTATTTCACTTCTGATCAGGCACTGTACCAATTATTTGGTAAGCATGACTGTGTCTAATTCTTACGGCAGTCTTTCTTTTTCAGACGAGGTGCAAAAGGCTTAACTAACAAGTCACACATCACGTAAAGTGAAGCTGGACCTCAGACGATAGCATCAAGCTTTAATTTTGTATGTTCCTATCATACCATAAGCTCAGTAAAGATTGTGTCGAATGAATGCAGAGTTGATGAATCATTTGCATGTGTAAAAACTACAGCCATGACCTGATCATTCCTTCTTGTAGGGCACCTACATTACCATTAGTTTTAATTAGTGAGGTTAAAAAATGACAGGCTGTATAAAGTGCCTGCAAGAGAGGAACTCTGTGCTCACTTGCCTGTGTCCGATGCCCTTGGCTGACTGCTGGGTACATAATTAATATGACTCCAGATGCAAAGGCAGCTGAGGACTGATTTCCCATGGCATCTTTCAAATGTCTTATAAAGAAATTCGAACACATACAAAAGTAGAGAGAATGGTAGCACGAACCCCATGTATTTATCACCCAGCTGCAAGAGAATTATCACCAACTTGCTAACTTTTTCATTGATCTCCCTTCCTCCCACCCATTTTTTTTTTTCCAAACTGGAGTATTTTAAAGCAAACACAAAGACTCATTTCACCGTGAACATTTCTATGATTGGAATGAAGAGACTTTTGTATGGCCCGTGTTTCTCTTTCTTTAGATCTGCTAGCACAGGGAGCGATGATTTAGAAAAGTCAGGCCCAGAGACTTCTGGGAAGCCCCGGAGAGGAGAGGCACATTCCTTGCAGGCTGTGCAATTTGTTTTGCTCTCAACCTAGGGCACTTCTTGGCTGAAACTCCTCCAGCCTCAGGATTTATATGTTTCTCGAATGCTGAAAATAAGAAATCTGGCTTCCTGTAACTGGAGACATCTGGGGAATGTTGCTTGTGAATTCATTTTTGGCATGAACATGTCGCCCAAGTTGCTTGAAGTGATTTGGAAATGTTAAGGCATCGAAAGCGTCTGACTAGAGCGGCAGCGGCTGAGGCTGAGTGGGTGGATGTTCATTGTTACACAGGCTGGTCATTTTCCATCAGGGCTCCTGCTTCCTGTATTCTTCCTGTTTACCTCTCTCAATGCTTTTAGGCCAAGGATGGCAGGTATTTGAAAGGGCTGATAGGTGAAAGGTGGCAGAACGGTTGCCGGGGAGAAGTGGTGGCCGGTGGTGTGGTAAAGGGGATATCGGCTGGCTGCTGGGCCTTCTTCAGCCTGCACACCCCGCCTGGCTGCCTGCAGCCCAGCCTGCCGAGAGGTCCATGCGGGTTCCTGGAGAACGCTGCAGTGGTGTGTTTGCTGCTGAGCTCCAGCAGATAAGGGAGACCAAGTTCCTGGCTTTCTGAGTCCCATACAGGGTACCGGGACCAGGCTAGACCAATGGAGACATTTCCCAGAATGAGCCAGTGAAAGAATAATACAAGGAGCAATTGGGAATTGTAGCGAGGGAGGAACAAGAGGGGTCCAGCAAGCAGGATGCTGGGAGTAGTTTAGGCCATGGGCAGGAGTGGAGGCCACTGGGAACAGACTGGGAAGAGGAGAATAAGGTGTGAATGAGGTGAAGCTGGGGAGTCTGGCTTCATTGGCTGATGATGTGCTGCCACCTACTACCCTGGGCTCGGGGGATACAGAAGAGATGAAATGGAAAAGACCCATTTTGGGGGGAGGGAGGTGGCGGATTTGTAACTCTGAACTTGTTTTGGTTCATATCATTTCTGGCAACAAATGCGTGGGTTTTTCCACACCAACAACCAGTTCTCCAAACCCCCAGCCCCCCGGATGTCAGCATTCTTAGCCTACCATGTTACTTGGATTCTGACACTAACTACCCAAGGTCATGGTCAGATCCCACAGGGTTAAGGGCTCAGTCCCACAAGACCACCCTCACTTCAGACACCAGTCGAAAGTCTCAGTGCCACCTGCACTTGTGATTAACCAGCTGTAAACCTAGGGGTCCCATGACTTCCTCCTCAGGCTCGATAATTTGCTAGAACAGCTCACAAAACTCAAGGAAACATTTAACTTCCATTTACTGGTTTATTATAAAGATGCAAATGAGCAACCAAGGGAAGAGGCGCAAGGAATGTGGAGAGGAGTTACCGCACCCTCTCTGGCTGTACCACTCTCTGGGCACCCTGATGTGCCTGCAAACCTGGAAGAAGGGCAAATCCCATCATTTAGGGATTTTTATGGAGATTTCATTACTTTGGCGTGATTGATCAAATCACTGATCATTGGTGATTCAGTCCATCTCTAGCCCTCAATCTCTAGCCCTTCTCCCGTTCCTGGAAGTTGGGGGGTAGGGCTGAAAGTTCCAAGCCTGTGATCATGCCTTGGTCTCTCTGGAGACCAGCGGCTCCCATCCTCCAAGAGCTCCCTGGTCAGAAGTCATTAGCATACAAAAGACACATCACCCTGGAGCTTCCAGGGGTTAGGAGCTGTGAGTCAGGGACCAGGGACAAAGACTAAACATTTATTTTTATTATATTACAATATCCCTCAGCGAGGTTCATCCTACTTTCTCCTACCTGAGTGGGTTGAGGTTTCAGAGGGATTAAGTGGGAAGAACTGAGAGAACAATGAAAGTTCCCAGGGACCTCCATCCCCTCTGTCTCACTCTTGGGACCTGCCCTGTCCACGTCTTCTTGGGTGGGACCCTAAAGGAGAATGCAGCCGAGCTTGGGCTCTGGGAGATGGAAGCAGGATGGAGAGCACACAAGGGTGATGGGGGATGTGGGTCTTCAGGAAGCTGGCTCAAGCATGCTGCTCTGGGGACTCTGTCCAGGGAGAATGGACAGACAGAAACTGTCCGTAGGCAGCGCAACAGCTTAGCTTGCAGATTGGTTCCTCACCAAATAACAGAGTTCGCTGCAACTTCAGCCCCATGATGCACTGCTTCTGAGCGACTTCTTAGCATGCAGGGCTCACTTCCCACCAACAGGGGGTGCTCACACCATGTTCCAGGAGAGCCAACAGTGGGATAAATGGATAAATGCTACTGGGTGAACTCGTGACAAATTGCTGTGTACCATGGTCCCCCACCCAGTCCACCTCCTCCAGTGGAGAAAATTTTACCCTTCTGGACAGATGGAGCCAAGAAGCCACTTCCATTTACACATCTGCTCACTGATTTGCTCATTCCTTACTTTGGCAGTTCTCACATGTTTATTGAGAATGTATGATTGCTTCGCCTCTGGGCTCTGGGATCCATGTACCCCTCTGCATTGCTCAGGGCCAGTGTGGCAGAGCAGAATGTCCCCCGAACCAGGACCCAGGGACTCTTGTTCTCATCTTGACCCTGTCATTTACCACTCAGGTTCTCAGCTTCTCTATCTGTGAAAATGGGGCTGGTGATGCTGTTCCATTAATCTGGTGACTACTGAGATATGGAAACCGGGGAAGTCGGTGTTGGTGCTGCCCGTCACTACCAGAACCAGTAAGTAGAGACAAGGATTGGATCTTCGTAGGCGCTTTATTCAGATGCTGTGATCTGAGAAGACAGTGGGTTATGTACCCTCCAAAAAACCATCTTAACATCTCAAGCTGACTTTTTTACGAGAAGAAGGGGCAGGTAAGGGATTTGGAAAAAAGGATCAATTGGATAAGAGTTGCAGACCAGGAGTGATTTTCCTAGTACTTTTTTAATCTGTTGATCAACAACTCACACACCTTCTCCCTCACTGGCGGGACCCCTGGGGCACAAAGGTTGAATTGCTTGTGACCTCCTGGAGTCAGTAGTCTGCATTCCAGTTCCTGGAATAACCGCTTTCCACATGCCTTAATCACTTAAGCCTATCAACTAAGGCTGAAATCTTTAACTCAGTGAGTTCCCCTATCAATATGAGAATGCTCAGAGATTTGTTGTCATTATCACAATCTCTGCCTCCCTCCCTGAGTTGGGGGGATGATTGCGTGAAGGGGAAGGGAGGGTGCTTTGTGTGAAGATGAGATGCATATGTAATCATATTCAGACTGCTGTTGGGAGTTAAGTGCATGGATACTGTGCTTTCTGATTTCGTTGAGACTGGTGACATTCTCCATCAACACATGTAAGAAGCCAAGTCTCTCCACTGAGATTCCAAGAATGAGAGTGGGAGGGAGAGTGAGCTCGAGCCTTTTTCTTTATCATGTCATCAATAGAAGAGAAAAGCAAAGGAGGATTGAGTTCTGAGAAGTAATAAAGATCTTAGTGTCAGCTTGATGGGGGACTCAAATGTTGGAAAAATTTTTATGCCCCACCCTGACTCCAGGAGGCCGTGTCAGCCGTTTCACCTTTATGCCTCCTGAGGATGGCAAACAGTCAAGGTGGTACCTGAGCCATTGTGCTCCAGGGGAGACGCTCATGGCCCAGGGCGCAGAAAAAGAATGCTGCAGCTTTTTATCTGATTAACTTTTTCTCTGAATTCCAGTACCCTTACCTATACTTTTCTTCTCCTTATAATAAGGGCTGGTTTAAAATGGAATTGAAGACAGCCTGTTAGGGTTCCTAACCCGCCGTCTTCTCAGATCACCGGCCATCTGAACAAAGTGCCCATAAAGATTCAATCCCTGTCTCTGCTTATTGGGTCTGGTAGGTGACAGGCTGCACGAACACCGGCTTTTTCGGTTTCAAGCTGAAAGGGCCCTCGGAAATGAACTGCCAGCCTTCTTTTTTAACTTAATTTTATTTATTGATTTAGAGAGAGAGAAGAAGGGAGAGAGACTGATTTGTTATTATGCATTCACTGCTTGATTCTTGTGTGGGCCCTGACAGCAGATTGAACCTGCGACCCTGGCGCACTGGGACACGCTAACCTCACCCTGGCTCAGCCTTCTTTATTTATAGGCGGGAAATTGAGGGCCAGAGAAAGGAACGGAACTGCCCAAGGCGTGTTTGCCCCTAAGACCCGTGCAATTCCCCATACCTGTTCCCAGCCAGCGCGTGTTCAGGTGCCCTGCATCCCACCCCCGCTCCCCTGAACCCCTGGCCTGACTGCACCGTGAGCCCAGAACAAGAGCTGGGGGATGTAAGTTACCCGCCACGCCTGATGCGTGTGCAGGTGGTGGGGGTAGGAGCGGTTCATTTTACCCTTAAGTTCAGAAGTCATTTCAGAAACCAGAGGTGAGTTATCTTCCAGTGTTGGAACTAAGGTGACTTTATTTTCTCCTTTATGGTTCGCATGATTTTCCAACATTTCACAACAAACATCTATAACTTTATAAACCTCACCCAATCCAAATCTTGTTTTTAATAAGAAGGAACTTGGAGGGTGTTGAAATGCCCAGCTCTGTGCTGAGGTCCATCAGTAAGGCCACCTGGTGTCGGTCACAGCAGGCAGAGGCCCTGAGCTGGGCGCAGTCCCAAAGGTCACCCAACTCACCAACCTGGCACTTGGCACCACCAGGCAGCGTCACTCCACCCCTTGCCTGTGCTCTCACTGTGCCCCACTCTTGAAATGTCCTCGTCCCATCACCCCTGCCAACTTGCACTCATTTTTCAGGGTCCAACCCAATTCTGCTAGGTCCGTGAAAGGGTTTTAAAGTCCTCGTCCCTGTGGGACAAACCTCTGCCTCTCCCCTGTGACCACCAGGGGCACTTTATTTGCATGGTTTTATAACCCTTGGCCTCTGCCTTCTCCTGGAGCCTTCGCACCCAGGCCTGGCTCTCCCAGTGGGCTGAAGCCTCCTCGAGAGCGGGGCCTGGATATTATTTACCTTTGTGCTCCCAATGCCATCCTCAGCCTGGCACACGCTGCATGCTTGTGGAACTTTCAGGCATGGAAAATAGAGTACCCCAGAGGAGGGCTGCTGGGCTATGTGGCTCTCCAGCAGGGCTGACAGCCCTGCCCTGTTGGCACTTGGGGTCGGATTAGTCCATGGGGTGGGGGGCTGCGGTGCTTTGCTCTGCCGATAGACGTGTCTGTCAGTAGGCACCCCCAGTTGTGCCAGCCAAAAGTGTGGACGTTGCCTTTTGTCCCCCAGGTTGAGACCCACTGGCATATGGTTCATAAAGGGTGTTCATAGACGATCCCCAGGAGCAGGAATTCCCGTCTGGTAGATGAGAACGGCAAGGCTCACGGAGAGTGCAGAATCGAAACTGGGTGTTGCATGTGGGTGTCTCCTTCCAAATCCAGGGCTGATCCCACCGTCCTGGGGGCCTCTTGGGACCCCGGCAAGGTCTTTGCTGTTCCACTGTGGTGTGTCCATTCTGCCCCACCCCTGTGTCCCGTTTTCCACCTTGTCCCATTCCCCTCTGCCCTTCCCCCGGGGCCTGTGCCAGGCTGTGACTCACCGGTTGACCTTACTGGTCCGTGTGGACCAGACCTCAGGCTGTGACTCATCACATACCCTTCAGCACCTTGAGCTCCTCCCCATGCTTGAACACGCTGATGGTGACCTGGCCTGTCTCCGAGCCGTACTTGTTCTTGACAAAGACGCCGTAGCGCCCGCTGTCCTCACTGTTGACCTTCTCGATGGTGATGGTAACCTCTGACCCCCTCACTTCCATGTGGTAGCGGTCAAGGAAGGCGACAGGCTGGTCATTCTTCAGCCAAGAAATTTCAGGGGCGGGGTCTCCTGAGATGACGCAGGTCAGGCACAGGGTCTGGAAGGACGGGAAGGGAATGCTTGGTCATCTCGTTACAACCCGGCACTCACCTCCGCCGCCCCAGAGAGCTCCCAGCGCAAGCTGTCCTCGTGATAAATCCTTTCTGAGTGTTTTAGTGTATCACATACAGAGATAGCATTAAAGGGGGAGACTTTTTACTTTAACCCCACATCCTCCATCCTCAACTTTTCTACAAGAAGACTCACTAGTGAGGATCTCAGACCATTATATTCTGACAATTAATCTGCCCCAGAACGGCCTGCACTTCGCTTTACTGCTTTTCGTTGCATATATGTCATTGTGGTTTTACCATGCAAATAAGGCTATGTTGCTTTCATACAAAGATTTATAAATGGAGTGTGAAAATTCTTGAAGAAGCTCTAACTCAGAGCCTTGTGGCATCACGGTCAAATACTCAAAGTCTGCAGCTGGGTCACCTCAGCTCTGCCCTTTCAAGCTGTGTGACCGTAGGTAAGTCCTTTAATCTCTCTGGGCCTCAGTTTCCTCAGTTATAGAGCGTGCCGAGTAATAACACGCCATTTCCTGGGGTTGCCTGGGTAGTTAAACAAGCTAAAACATGGAACACGTGTGCAGTACAGTGCCTGGCACAAAGTAAGCCCCATAATAACGGTAGCTATCGTTTTCTAGAATATCAGACTTGCATACTTTCAGGAAGGACTTTTAGGGATCATCTAATTTAACTCCTAAAGGAAACAGGTTCACAGACATTCGTCTGGGACGCCCAGTGCCAGTAGAGAGAGCTGGCCGAGCTGGGGAGAGCACTCCCCGCAGTGTTGGGGGGAGCACTCCCCTGACGCCAGGCCGGGGGGCTTTCCTTTACACTGCAGGTGACCCGTGAGGTCACTCGGCCAGGCTCTGGAATCCACAGTGCGATGCTGTTTCATGACTTTTGATGGCTGCGTGAAGGAACACAGCGTGGGACTGCTGGCTGCGGGCTGGGGACAGTCAGTACCTTATCCTCCATGATCGTGGCCACATCCGGCAGGCCCCTCACCACCTTGGCACGATCTGGAAGGGAAAAGCGAGACCCCTGTGATGAACGTTTCCAGAAGCAGACTGCTTCCCAGAAGCAGGTTTCCACCGAGCTGAGGCTTGTTCGTAAGCAATGCTCTGTTTTTCTATTTTCAGCATTTTGGGGTGGAAATCTTCACGTTGGTGTTACATGTGCCCTTGCCTTCATAAACAGAAGACAGGGGACATAATGTGTTTCTGTCACTGACTTGAAGTCATCATCATGATGGGTGGTACCTGGACGTGACAAGGAGGTGCTCCTCCGTCAAGAACTGGGAAAGAAGGTAAGTCAAATTGCTTGGAGCCTTAAACTGGCAAAATGCACTCAATAGGGGTTGATGGACCGGAGACCCAAGACGGGGGACAGGAAAAGTGGAACGGAAGCTTTTGGAACAGTGAGTCTGGTCAAGGGGGGGACCTGGTGGCCATTGTGGGTGGGTAAGAAGACTGGTTGTACATCACTGAGCAGAAAGTCAGTATATTCCTTAGGCTGCATCTGAGGCTGTGGGGGCAGAAGGGGTTGGCAGCTTGGACCCAAAGGCACGGATCAGAGAGGCACAGAGAGCCCAGCTGCCTGGTTCAGTCCGCTGGACTAAGGGCAGCAGGACACTGAACTGAGGGGGAGAGAAGGCCCCAGAGATGGGTGCTGTCGAGTGTCCACCAGCTGCCTCACAGCTGGGTGAAGTGGTCCCCTTCTCTGGACTCTTGATTCCAAAAGCCCAGTACACAGTGAATTCAGCTTCCATTGTTAGAGTCCTGGACAGGTATGTCCAGGGACACGTTTCCAGGATGGGAAGAGATATTGTCACTGGGTAAGTGACGAGAGTGGTGGTGTGACGGGCTTGAGGTCCTCCACAATCATGTTGGCACCCCTTCCGGCAAGGCGCAGGGGGCGGGGGTCTCCGGGTTGCACTCTCCCCGCCGCCCCAAGGGAGGCCGCCCCCTGCAAGGACTCCCCACCATGGCCCCTTCCAGGTTACATTTATGAATGTCAAGGCCTGCACTTCCTGCCAAGTGGAGACACTCAGGGACAATGTCTCCACGTGCGGTGAATTCCGTGCCCCTGCTGCCACAAATGACCCCAAGCCAGCAGAGTTTTCACTCTCGCTTCTGTTCCTCGAAGTCGTTCAGTTTCCTTCCTTGTTGTCACGTCGTCAGGGGCTGCTTTGCTCTGCTACCAGAAGTGTTTTTTCCTCATTGAAATTCCTGCTTCTGATCTGCTGGGTCAGTGGGACCAGACAGTCAGTGTCTTAGAATTGGGTGGTTTAGAACTGGCCAGGGCAGACCTGATGAAGTTCAAGTGCATGGACTTGGTGGTGACGCCATGGGCAGCTAAGACACTGTGCCACGTCCATGTGGGTTTGGGGCTGGGCCCTTGATTAGATGAGGCCCCCATGTCCCAGCAGCCAGAACCAGCTCCAGCTTTAAAGTCGTCCTCTCCCTACACCTCCCTCGGAGAGGCCAGCCCAGCCTCATTTTTGTCTGTCCCCTGCCTGTCGGGTTCTACCTGACATTGCACCTGACGCTGCCCACGAGCCTGCTCGGCCCTGGGCCCATGCTGGGCGCTTCCGCACCCACAGTCTCAGGTACCTTCAGACTCCGTATCCATCTGTCCTCCTGCTGTCACCACCTAGGTCTCCCTGGCAGCTCCAAGACAGCTCCGAGCCGAGCAGACCCCAGTGGGACTTCTGCAGCCTGCGAGGAGGCATAAGCTCCCTGGAAGCCACCCCAACCCCAGAAATGAAAACAACAGAAAGACTGGTGGACTTACTCTTCTCGATGATGGCCAAGGCTCTGAAAAAGACAAATGGAAAAAGGCTCAAGGTTCCACCTGTTGAAGGACAGTCCTGCCCAGGTAGAGGTGAGGGGGTGGCGAGGGAGAGGACGAGCTGGCCGGGGATTCCAGGAAGGGCTCCAGTGCACAGTTCCCACCATACCAAGGGCCTGTGATTCACACCGAGAAGCACAGGGGCAACTTACTTCAGTCTCTGGTGCTCCGCCATGGCGTCCTCGAAGGCTGTGAGAAGGAAATAGGAAAAGGGAAATGGGACTGTCAGGGCGTCTGCCGCTGCGACCCCCAGGCACAGGGCTCAGGGCCAACGGGTCCTGCACGCTCCCAGTATTCTCTTGGGGCAACGCCAGGTTGGGTGGGGTGGGGGGGAATCCCCCCAGCTCACCTTGCCCCGAGAGATCCGTCGAGAGCTGCCGGGCTTCCTTCCCGGCAGCTATCTCCAGGGTGTATTTGCCCTTGTCTGAGTCTTTGGGATCCAGGATGTGGAGCCAGACCTCATCCAGGGTGGTGCCAGCCCTCACGCGATCGCCACTCTCCAGGCGTTTCTCTCTGAATGCGAGGGCGGAGGCGTGGTTAACAGGGCCCAGCCCATCGCTGCTGCTCAGGACAGGCTGTCTGCCGGCAGGTCCACAGACCCCTGCCCCCAGCTCCTCTCCGGGGGCTTTGTTTCCAGGTCCATGGTGACCACCCATGAGACATTCCTTAACTCTCCATCCACGCATCATTCCTCCGTCCATCCACCCATCCATCCATCCATCATCCACCCATCCATCCATCATCCGTCCAGTCCTCAACTCCTGCGAACATCCACTACGTGCCGCCACTGTGTCGGTACTTGGGACATGTCCTGTGGGCAGGGCGTGGGAGAGCGTGGTGCTCCAGGGTCAGTGACCCCCAGTCACGTCCTCGATTTTTCATTCTCATCTAAACCCTTCAGGGTTTCTTCCACAGTCGTCTCCTCTAGCCCTTAGAAAAGATATAAACATCTTCCTTTCTTTTTTTTTTAACTTCAAGTTCATTCCTGGGGCAACACGTCCTCAGGGTTGCGTTGCAGAAGTGATACCTCCGGGCCTAGTCGGAGGGCCCAGAAATGCTAGAGAAGGCACTCCACTGTCCTGGAATTCAACTTGGCCTTGGCTCTCACTCACGCGACACACTCGTCCAGGTCCGTCTAGCCTTCTCCACAGAACGGGTGCCGCAGTGTCTGCCCCACCAGGCTGAGGCGTGCAAATGACAAGGAGCCCTGGGGAAATTCTGCTCTCCAATGCTCTGGGGTCACTAAGTTCATGGCCAAGTCCTCATGGATACCTTACCTATCCTGCCTTCAAGTCTTGGCCCTCAGTTAGTTGTCAGCCCCCTGGGCCCCTCTGCCTGAGCCTGAGATTGCTGAGGCTGCAGAGACCCGCACGGGCACCCGGACCCACCGGACTGTCTGGTTGCCTGTCATCCCTGCACCCTCCCCTCCCCCAGTTCCGGATGCTGCTCTAAGACTGTGATCCCTCTGTGGTTATGGATATTCTTGGAAAATGGCCCTACCACCAGGCCTCCCACCTTCTCTGGGGGATCGCCCCTCTGCTCCCCATTCCTCACTCCCTCTGTGGGCAACAGGACCGTGGGAGACCCTGTCTGCTGGCCCCTTGGGACTGGGCTGGGGCAGGTGCTGGGCCCCCACCCACCTGGCTAGGGCTCTAGGGTAAAGCCGACCTACTTGTGGAACCAGGTGGTTTTCATGTACTCCACGTTGTAGTACTTGACCTTGCTGAAGATCCGGATGCCCTCCTCAGTCCCCTGGACTTTCAGTGGGGTCGCAGAGAGGACTGGGGAGGCAGAGGAGAAGCATGAGTCTTCCCTAGGCTCTTTTGACCAGCACTTTTTGGGGCCCACAGCTTGTCCCTGCTCTCAGGTGTGGTGGGGGGATGCAGTGCTGTGAGGAGGCGGGAGCTTCTCCTCTCCTCCGACCCCCATCTTTCAGTTTGGAGACTAAGCCCACCCTCAGGAGCCAAGGCTGGTTGTAGGTCCCCTGGAGGTGATTTGGCATCAGGGTAGGGCAAAAAGAGGGGCTTACTTACCACCAATCCTGCCCAGCTCAGTGAAGACGGCGTCTAGGGCTGGAGGGAGACAGAGAGAGCAGTCAACTGATGTCAGGCTCCCCTGCGGACGCACCAGGGTGAGGACATCCCAAGAAGGGCCGTGGAGCTCATGGGAGGCTCTTGGGGCCCAAGGAGCTCTGCCGGATGAGTCCCATGGCTCAGGGACGGATGGTGTCTGGGGTGCTCAGTGACGGACGGGGCACCACGGTTGGAGAGCACCTGCACCGCCCTGGCAGTTTGCTGGCCCCCTGAGCAACGAGCTGCGTGAGGAGCCCTGGGCCCGCTGTGGGGCAGAGGAGTGAACTTGGGCTTTGAGTCCTGAAGCCTGGGCTCGCTGTGGTGTGTGTCAGTGACCATGGGCACCAGTGTCACACAGACCAGGCCCTTGCCACTGACTAGCTGTGCAGCCTTGGGTCGGTCACTTAACCTCTCTGGACCTCAGTGGCCCCCAGTGACGTGGGGATCCCATTCATTTTACCCCAAAGGTCACATCACTGTCTCTTGGTTCCACGTGACCTCCCCACGGCCCTCCCAGCCCATCTCCATTGCCAGCTCCTACCTTCACCTGTAAGGTCCAGTATGGTGTCGTCCTCCCCGCGGTCATCAGAAACCACCGCTCTGTACGTGCCCATGTCCTCTTTGGACAGCTGGAAGGCGGGATGAGTAGAGGCAGGGTCCGCCTGGGCTCCAGAGGAGTCACGGACAGCAAGGCGGCCGTGCTCCAGGCAAGACCGTTCTCCTCCCTGGGCCTCCATTTACCCGTCTGGAGCGGGGGAGCTCCAAGGCCCCTGCCAGCTCCAGAGCTCCCGATTCCAACTCGGGGCTTGTCTGGCTCTGCGGAAGTGGTGGGGTGCAGATCTGAGAGCAGCTGCCCCAAGCAGAGCATGGGGACCCCTCCTCGTGGAGCGTGTCTGAGCCCGGCATACCCTCCGCCTGGGCTGCCCTGCTTCGTGGGGGTCCCTGGAGGGAGGGACCCCTGCGTAGTTCTCCAGAAGGGAGTGTGTGCTTTCTCCTGGGACGAGGGGTCCTCTCTGGCACATGTTTGTTAACCCCAAAGTGAAGCCTGAATCAACACGCTGAACCAGTAACTTGGATGGCCCTTGTAAAGCGAGGTCCAGAGGTCAGGAGTGACCTCATCACACAGCGTCTCCTGCAGGGCCTGGGGGTGATAAGAGCACCTGCCCCTGGCCCCCTAGAGGGCCTCCCACCCAGACCATTTCCACAGAGCACCCTGTGAGGCAGCACCCAAAACGGAGGCAGCTCCTAACCTGGGGATTGAGGGGCTGAACCCCAACAGTCCTCTCCTAGGTCCTCTCCTTCCTCCCCCAGGGCAGGCTGCAGAGCCCCGCCACACCTCGGGGAAGGTGGCTGGAGTGACTTCTGACCCCACTCCCTAGCCTTGTGCCTTTGTCCTTAAACCCTCTGAGCCTCAGTTTACTCATCTAAACGGTGGTGCGACCCTTGCCCTGACTACGTGCTGTGAGGGTCAAGGGAGGTGACTCTTCAGAAGCCAGAGAGTTCTGCAGCAAGGGGCCGGTGGATCATAAAACTCAGTCGCTATTAAGCACCTACTGGATGCCAAGCCCTGTGTGAGGAGCTTACGCCGTGATGGCAAAGGCCGACTGGGCATCGTCCTGGCTGGGATTTGGGAGAATACCCTGACATCACCATTCCCTTCCTAGGCAGCACACACCAGCAGCTCCAGCCCTCCTGGGCACCCAGGGAGGCTGCAGAAGTCAGCAGCAGAGCAGGGCAGGAAACACTGAGAGCAAGACTTGTGTTTCTGTCTTCACCCAGTCACGCTCCTAGAGGCCACGGGGCACGTGGGTGGGGGAACTGAGTTCCAGGCCTGGTGCCCAGGCTTCCTGCCCTAAATTCGTAGACTGTCAGGGCAGGAAGGAGGCTTCGAGGGAACATCCCTCCCAACCCTCCCACGTTCCCGATGGAAACTGAGGTCAGAGGGGAACAGTGCCCAGCCCAAGGCCACACAGGGACAAGACCCGGGCCGGAGTCCACACAAAAGGAAAAATCCGTATCACCGATCCTGTCTTTATTTAACATGGGGGTATCGTTTCCCCCACGGTCTTTTCTTTGCATTCATTTTGATTTTTAAAAATATCACATGAAATATTTTTTTATCTAGATTACCGAGTTTTTTTTTTTTTCGTGGTTCCTGAAGTTTTGTACCTGTGGTGAGAACCCACGAGCCTCAGCCTGGTCCTGCCCGCCCCTGGCTCCGTAGCCAGTGCTCCTGGCGCTGCCGCCGCTCCGAGGGCGAGAGCGCCGCCTTACCTCCTCGATGCAGAGGAGCCCGGCTCCAGTCTGCGGGTCGTACTGGCCGTCGGGCGTCTCTTTCTTCTGGAAGAACCACTGGAAGCGGGTTTCCTTCTTGGTGTTGGTCACCTGGGGAAGTGGAGCAGGAGGCTCCATCAGGCTTCCTCTTTTTAACTAAACACTCAGCTCATCAGAGTATTTTTTTTCCCCCCACGTGTGACCCCCGGACGCCTTGCACACACGCGCCCTCACTGGGTGCATCAGCCATCTTCTCCCTCGCACCCATGTCTCTGCTGGCTTCTGAAGTTTGGACTTTCGCTAATGGTGTTCCCTCTGCCTCTTGATCTTTCCCTCCTCTATTTTTCCTTGTAAACGCCTATGCATCTTAGATTCAAGTTAAATGTCACCTCCTGCAGGAAGCCTTCCTTGAAGTACCCCAGAGTGCTTCGATCACAGCAGGAGGCATGCTATTTTCCAAGGGTCCTGATTCTGACCCATGGGTTCCTACACTGCCTTGCAGAGTGTCTGGTGCACAGTAGGTGCTTTGAGTTTGCTGAACAGATGTGCTTCTGGGAGAGTACCCACCCCCACCTTCCCCTCCCCTTGTTCCCTAAAGAGGCTGCAGGGTGCTGAGAAGGAGCACCGCTTCGGAGTCAGGCAGACGCTGGGCTCCACCTCTTGATCTCGAGCTATTTCCCCATTTGTTTCCTCATCCATAACATAGGGGCAATAATTCCCAAGTCACAGATGCTCGTGAGGCAGAGAGATATAAAATGCTCTGAAGTACTGAGCAGAGCATCTGATAAGGCTGCCAACAGACACCAGGGAACACCCTCAACGTATAGACCCCTCACTTGCTCCCCAAAATCCCTTCCACCCTTCCCGGTGCAGCTTGGAGACTGAGTTCAAGGCCAACCCAACTCATACTCATTCTTCTCCCTGGGCTCTGTGGAGGCTGACTTGGCTTCCTGGTTAAACGCAGTCTCCCCGGGGCTGCTTGCCAGGTGTGAGATCAGCCAAACCCAGAGTCCTGATGTTGGGGGAGTGGGGCAAATACAGCAACCAGACTTGGGGACAAGCCAAAGGTATCACCGGGGTGGGCCCGGGAGCAGGGCTGGAGGCAGGGGCGGGGACTCGCCTTGCATGTCAGTAACACTTGGCAGTCCTCCGTGACCTTCCACTGTAAGAGCTCCTCGAAATAGGGACCTGCAAGTGCCAAACAAACAAACCTCCAGGTCAGAGCTCCGGGCTCCGCCAGCTGGGGCGGGGGCAGCTGGTGGCCACTGGGACCCTCAGGTTCTGTCCCCACCAGGGCAGGGGCTGGGGTAAAGCCAGGGAGGAGCCCAGGGGGCAAAATTTAAGGAGGTGTTGAATCTCTTGGCTGGGCAAGTGCTGTTTGGTTCTGGCACAGGGACAGTACTGGGCTGAACTGCAGGGGGGCCCAGCGGGCCTGAGGGACTTATTAACCCACTCGTCCAGAGTTCCCCAGCACTGACCACTGGGCCTGGTGGCCAAGGCCTTTGAACTTCACCCCAGCAACTCTTACCTTGTTTTCTCTTCCAGTCCCTTCTCTTAGCATCCGCCTTTCTCAGAAGTTTGTCAAAATCTGTGAACGCACAGGGAGGGAGCGGCGTGAGCCGAGAGGAGAACAGGTCCAGAGAGGGGCAGCGGGTGCACAGAAGGCCACAGAGCCAAGAGCCGAGGCTGGGCGCGGGGGGCGGGGAGGGCAGGGCGCAGCTGACCGTCGTCCACCAGTGCCAGGGTGATCTGGTTTTTGGCCTTTCCGTCTTGGAGCTGAGCGGTGTAGGAGCCTTTGTCTTCCTCGGACAGCTCCTCGATGGTCACCTCCACCAGGCCCTTCTCTCGGTCAAAGTTGATTTTGCGGTTCTGGGGAGAACAGACCCCGAGAATCACTGTTGCTCTTTTCCAGTCCTGGGGAATTTGCACTGTGAGGCACAAATTGGGGTGCAGTTGGACTTGGGGGGGGCGATATGTGCAGAGTTAGAAGCCTTCGGAGGTGGGGAGGGAACCCTGGATAACCCTCTGCTGCTTATAGAGTGGGGTTCTCCCCACACTCAGCCCCTCAAAACATACCAGAGGTCCAAAAGACACCCCCCTAAGGTGTTCCTTTTCTTTATACTTGTTTTACAATTCTTCATGAAAGTATAAAGGATAATATTAAAAAGCCCATGCACTTGCTACCCAGAGTTAACACTCATTTATATTTTGCCACATTTTAATAGTTTTTAAAAAGTCTTCTTTCCCAGATTTAAATTCTTTTTAAAAAAGATATTACATATTTTTAGAGAGAGGGGAAGGGAAGGAGAAAGAGAAAAACATTAATACGAGGTTGCCTCTTGTGCACCCCCTACTGGGGACCTTGTCCACAACCAAGGCATGCATCCTGACTGGGAATCAAACCAGTGACCCTTTGGTTCACAGGCCCATGCTCAATCCACTGAGCTACACCAGCCAGGACTCTTTTCCAGATTTAGAACCTTATTCCCCCTGGCCTTATTTGTATGTGTGGTTTGAGGGAGCCATCTAGTTTTACTTCTATTTCTATCAGGGCCACTGATAGTCCTGGTGCTGTGTACTAAGGGTCTACAGTTTGTAACACTTCCTCTGCCATGTGCCAAGGTCATGCTTAATTATAAGCAGAACATTCAAATTGATTTTCTCATTTGCTCCTCCTGATTCTGGGACAGCCAGCTGCATTGTGCAGATGCAGAAATGGAGGCACAGAGAGGTGAAGGGTCCTGCCCAAGGGCACACAGCACAACCTAGAGGGGATGATATATGGGTCCTGTGACATCCAGCCCCAAGCTCTTTCTCCTCTGTCAGAACCAGTGCCCTCTCTACAACATAGTTTCTGAGGGCGATAAAATTCACAGATAATATGATCTCATGATTGGATCTCTCATGAGATTGAAATTGTTACGTTTGTAAGTAAAAACCATTGAATACAGGCAGCTCATGTGGGTCATCTAATAAAAAGCAATGGAATGCCACAACGGTAATAGGAAGAAATAAAAGTAATATGATTTTCAACATGTAGGTGCTCAGATACACTCTCATTCATTCTAAACTGATTTATAATGAATTGGTTTGAATTTAAGCAAAGTAAGGAAAGCAAAAAGATCAAAGACAATTCTATATAACAGGAAAATGAGTGAAAGAGCATGGGTGAAGTGTCTACTTGAATAAAAACTCTATTCAGTGTATATTGAAACTATGCAAAAATTCTCTATATCTCAGAGTTAGGGTCTGGGCTTGGACCATTATAAGCATGAATGTAGGTTTTTCATCTGAAGAATGTCTGGTGGGACATTCAAAAGTTGTAAGGGGCGTGCGAAATTCTTTCTGAGATTGTCCCTCGCATTGGCAAGCATCTACGATCCCTGCTATCTGTCCCCCAGGTGCTGAAAAACAGATGTCCCTCCATCCTCATCCCACCATCATTGTGACAGCCAGCCAAAGCATGTGGCTGTTTCTGAAACATCCACTAGGGGGCGGCCCCGACCTGTGGGGAACCGCTGCCGGGGGTCTGGGTAGGGGGAGCCACGTGCTGGGCCTGGAACCTCACTTAGGAATCCGAGCCCCAGTTACCGGTGAGCTGAAGATCTCCTTCTGGTTGAAGATTAGATGCAGCTCAGCGGCCGGAGATAACTTTTCTACTTCCAGCCAAAGCCGAACCTCTCCCCGCTCAAGGATGTCAATGTTCCAGCCAGAGATGAGCTTGATCACTGGGAGGCGGAGGACAGAGGAGCGGAAGAACCTGAGCGCGCTGTCGGCATTCTGTGCAGCGCTTGGATGTCTGAGGGAGATGACCGGGGTGGGGGTTTGGGGGCGGGGTTTCCACATGCTCACTCCATAGTGAATTCGCTTTAGGGAAGGGTTTCCTCTTCCCACAGCTGTAAAGCTGAGCTTCTCACAGGGGCTGAACACCAGATCTCTGAGGATTTTCGAAAGGAGAATGTCCTGACTCAGGCCCCTAGGTTCTGATTTGTCTGGGCCATGGCTTGGGCATCGGCATTTTCAAAAGCTCCCGGGGTGATTCCAATGTGCACCCGAGCTTATGACATGCTATCAGCCAGTGGCTTCCTTGTTCCATTTCACCAACTGCTGACACCCCAGGTCTCTGGCCCTCCAGCCCCACAATGATCCCACTCTCTGTCCTTGTCCCTCCTGCTAGTTCTTGCCGACTCAGCTTTGCTCCAAACACCCAGGAGGCACCTGAGTATTGCTTACCTGGGTTTCTGATCTCATGGCTCAACTTCTTCAGCTTGTCCAGCTCTGGGACAGGGAGGACCAAGGAAGAAAACAGAATGAAATATGGGGGCCGTGGGGTCCATGGGAGCCATTGTAGCATCCATGCTGAGACACCCCCCTCAACCTGGGGTTACTTGCAACACAGGGGGTGATGAGTACTGTGGACCTTGGCTCTGTGGCACCAAGGCGGGTGTGGAGGGCTGCTGCAGGCCACCTTCAGATCAAGTGCCACCTCCCCAGAGAAGCACCTACTATGTGCCAGGCACTGCATTATCGTACTGGTACACAGTGCTGTGGGGTGAGCATTGTTGTCCACCTCTGACCGCTCCAGGCCCACTGGTTCCTGGGCCCTATTCCAACCTGCTGTAATATGCTGCCCTGGTCTCTGAGGCCTGGCCCCAACACTGAGCGCTTCAGAGTAGAATCTCTAGGGTAGCTCTGCACAGCGCTGTGTCATGTGCTATTTCTTTGTTGGATTTCTCTCTCTCGCTAAGCTGGGCTCTACATAGGGGTCTGGTGCACAGCAGGTGCTCAGTAAATATGTGTTGCATGGATGAACTGGCGGGGGACAGAGCTCCTACTTATTTTTCCTTGTAAGCCCCAGAGTCTTTAGCATGATGGGTCTGGGCAAGAATCCAGCCAAAACCAAACCAAACCACACAGAAAAACCCATCCCTTTCATGGATGGTTTTAGCTTGCATAGACTCATATAAATGCATGACATTGTTTTGGTTGATGTCCAGAGAGGTGACATGACTTGCTCAAGGTCAAACAGCCAGAAAACTGTGGCTTTGCAACTGGGTCTGTCTGGCTTCTGCTTCATAACAAAATCAAAAGACCTCCTGCACCATTAGCAGGGAAGACAGTGGGCGGTCCCTCAGTTGCTATGGAGACAGCAGAGTGGGAGTCTCGCCAGTCATTAGCATGGATTTCAGTTCTGTTTAAATCATCAAACACGGATGACCCTTTAGACACGGCATCTACAGTCCCCACTGCTCCCTATTGCCATTCTCATGCCTCTGACCAAATGATTTTTTGTTTTTAGGCTACAGAAGGAAGTGAAATAATTCTGATACCTTTGCTTTTATCAAAAGTAGGAAAAGGAGAGAGAGAGACAAGGAGAATGCAAGCTCCACCAGGCAGGGATTTTTGGCCACTGAGTTCACGGATGTCATCCCAGGACAGTATCGGGCCTGTGGTAGGTGCTCACTGGATATTTATTGATTGACTGGCTGATTGAACGGGTGGGTGCAGACTCTCCCTCTGGCCTGTCTCTCTGGGGAGGTGGCAGTGGAGCAGGGGCATTACCTTCCTCCGTCAGCGTGCGGCTCGCTGAGATGTCTTCATCAGCATTGGTGACCACCACCGAGTAGGTGCCCAAATCCTCGAGGTCAGGTTCTTTCAGGATGACCTTGGACCTGGAGGAGAGAGGAGAACAGATGCTCTGAGAGAGGCCTCGTGCAGTAGAGGCCTGGGAGCTGGGGTCTCGGTCAACCTTGGGGCCCTGCAGCCCAACTCCAGACCCCAGCCAAGCTGGGAAACGGGGGCAGCTGCCTCCTCACACCTCCTCCAGGGTCCCCGGCCCAGGGCAGCTCTGGCCTGGCACCGTCAGTGGCCCTGTTTGTGGGATGTCTGGCACAGGGTCTTTTTACTGGATGCACTGCTCTCTCTCTCTCTCCAGGGCCCAAGCCATCAGCCTCACTTCCCGCTAGACAGGGATGAGGCCACGAGCTGCTGGGGGTGGAGAGTGAGACCTGGGGCGTTTGACAGAGACCCTTGCGGTTATGTTCCCACTCCCCGTTTTTGCAAATGAGATGACGCTGAGCCCAGGAAGTTCTGAGAACAAGTCACTGGCTCCCAGGCTGGAGAGCAGGTCCCGAGCATCTCCTCGGGAGCAGTTGCTCACAGAAAGAGACCCTACGTGAATGTTGTCACGTCAGCCCCTTAAATGCTGACACGTTCCTTCGTTTCTCCCTGAAGTGGCAGTCAGCGTGCTCAGGGAGAGACGTTATCTGTGGGTCCTGCCAGGTGGTCTCACCCACGAGCTTCTGCCCACTCATCAGACAACACTTGGGACCTGTGGACTAGCTGTGCCACCCCTCCCGTCACTCACTTGTTAACTTCCTCCTCGATCTTGACCCTCTGGGGGTCCGGCGGACCCTTGTAGTCCTTGGACCACTGAAACTCAGAGGAGTCGGGAGCCTCCGGGGCTTCGAAAGCCAAGTAGATGAAGCCTTCTTCATCCACGCCCACCTTGATCTCCGGGGCATCTGAGGGCAGGATCCAGCAGAGGGCACCGGATGTTTATAAACAGTGAACCACCAGGTCATGCGCTTCCCCTGCTTAACCCTTCCAGGGTCTGCCCATTGCGCTTGAGTAAAATGAACAGCCCCAGGCCCCTTACTGTGGCCTCTGAGGTCTTGCATGATCCGGCTTCTTCTCAGCTCAAATGTCGCCGCCTCAGAGAGGCCCTCCCTGACCACCAGGGTTAAAGTAATCCTCACCCCGCCCCATCACCATGTTTCATGTCCCTTACAGCATTTATCACTTTCTCCTTTACATAACTGGTTCCTTGTTCACTGCCTGCCTGTACTTCTGCTGCCTGCACTAGCGCAGGGACCCTGCTCTCTCGTCACTGCAGCATGCCCCGTGTAATGTGGGCATCACCAAATATTTGTTGAATGAATGGATGGGCTTCATAGTTAGGAGAGCTGAGTGGTTCTGTCATGGACTGTTGTGTGGCCCGATCATTTAACCTCTCGGAGCTACGATAATATCCGTCCTAAAGTGGGGACAATGACAGTTCCTTCAGTGGCTTGCTGGGTGGGCCAGGGCAGTGTAAGAACCTAGCATAGCATCTGGCATGTGTGGTAGCAGGGGATTTCCGGGGCTGTGGCTGCAGGCCCAGCGAAGCCTCATGTGGTGTCTGAAATAATGCTTGGGGCTTGGCCTTGAGTATTGCATTAAGTATCCTGAAGACTTGTGTGAGTTTATGAATGCGGCAGGTGAAAGAACGGAAGACCCCTTCCAAAAGGAGAAGATGTGTTCCTGTCCGGATTCCATGGAAATTCACGAAGTGGGGAATGGGGAGAGAAACAGGCCGGAAAGGGAGAAACGCTGGAAGAGGAGTGGAGTGGTGGTGGGGGGAGGGTCCCGTGGGTCCTGTCCCTCTGCAGATCCTCCCGACCCCCCTCTGAGCCCCTTCTCGATGGCACAGCCCAGCGGTGGTGCTGGCACCTCCACCTGCCCCTACCTGGCTTGTCCTCCAGGAGTATGGGGTCGGTGGGCATGGACGGCTGCCCTGGACCAGCTGAATTCAGAGCCTGCACTTGGAACACGTAACTCTTCCCCGGCTGCAAGTCAGAAATCTGGAGGCGGGAGTTGGAAAGAAGGTGAGAGTGAGCACCGAGCACAGCGAAGAACACCCTTCCCGAAGCTCTGGCTGTGGGTGCTGGGAACCACTCATCTGTGGAAGCCCAGGAAGGCTGCCCGGGCTGGGCATGGGCCAGGGGCACCCTGCTCTCCCGACTTCCAGGTTTTAGGGGGTCTTCTCGTGGTTGGGATTATTTATCTCCATGCCTGTGTCTCCTGGAGCTCCATCCACTCAGAAAACCCTTTCCCTCCCTGCACCCCGGTCCCCCCTCGGCTTATCCCCTCTGGAAGAAGCCTGGGGATCACCCTCGACATCTTTTTCTTGAGCTCTGCACACGCAACCCCCAGGTAAGCTTTGCTTCTCCTGCCCCGCATCAGTCCATCAGCCTCCCCATGGCGGCTCCGCCTCTAGACCCTTCTTCCTGCTCTGTCTTGTTCCCTGCCAGTCTTTCCAAGAGGCGAGTCCGATTATGCTTCAATCTTTCAGTGGCTTTCGGGGTAAAAGCTCAGATTTGGAGGTTTAATACCTAAACTCCTCCTGACGTGACCCGAGCCTCTGTCCTCTTGCTCCTCTCTGTGCCCCCTTCGCTCCATGACTCCCTCAGCATCTGCATGTTGATCACGCATGTCGTTTCACGCTTCCGGCCTTTGCCCCTGCTGAACCCTCTGCCTGGAATGAACCCCTCCGCCCTCCCCCAACTCACTCTTGTCCTCTCGGCTTGGGCAGATGCAAGGATTCTGGGAAGGTCTCTGATCTTCCTCCTTGGAGCTCCCAGAATCCCTCAGGTGCCCCTCCATTGTACAATTCATGCCATTGTAATCGCCTGTCACCCAAGCAGGGTCACGTCTAGGGCCTGGCTCCAGACTTGGCAGTGAGTAGGTGTCAAGAGGTATTTAGTGAATGACTGAGCGAGTGAATGCCAGCCAACCATCCACAGGCAGAAATGGTGCCAGGTCACCGAGGCCTGCCCTGCCCTGGCCTGGGCAAACCTCTGGCGCTGGGGGCAGAGAGACCATCCACTCTGAGCGGCTCTCTCGGGCCAGCTGCCCAGCCCTGGCCGGCTCTACTCAGGGGGCCTGGCCCCGTGGAGCGGCGATCGCAGAATCTCAGAGCATTCCGAGGGCTGAGGTTTGATCTCACTAATTCTCTCTCAGGTGGCCTTAATGTTACTTTTTCAAATGAAAGATTTTTATTTTTTTCTGGCTATAAAAGAAATACACGCTCGTTGGGGGAAAATATTAAAGCAATTGAGAAGAGTAGAAAATAGAGGGTGGAAGCTCCCCCAGCAGTCCCAGAAGATCACCAGGAAAAACAATGTCTCAATAATCCATTCAGACTTCAAACGCACATAATCCATGTAAAAACATGGCAGGCACCGTATTCTGGTTTTTTAGTGTCTTATTCTTTCCATATTGTCGTGGGCGTCTCAGCCTGCCTCCTCCTTCCTCTTTTGGTGCCAACTAACGGAACGCTTGCCTGGGGTTCTGGGAACCACACGCCCTCCTGCCTGCTGGCAAAAGACGCCTTCAGGAAAGTGAGTCGGAAAAAGTCTTCCCTGTGTCCCTAGACTGCAGACAGCGAACCCTCGTCCACATCACGGAACTGTCCTTACAAATGTGCCGCAAACAAAGGGGACCTGGGAGACACCCTGGCTTCAGAGATGGGGGCCCCGGCCTGTGCACGGGACCCGGGTGACCTGGAGTCTGCGATTCCGACGGACCGTCTAAGTTAGAGTTTTGCGTCTGCTGCTAAGGGTGCTTTAATCCACGCCTTCACTTTCTGGGGCCGAGTTGTCTTCGTCGTGCTAGGGGAGGATCGCTCGTGCTTACCTTTCTCCTACAGGTGTGGGAGCTCAAACAACCACCACAGGTGAATACGACCGATGATTCTGCCAGATTTCTTATGTATCCAAAGAGTTTTTTTCTATTTAAGTTAAGAAACATCTATCTGCATATATGTTTGTTAATATGTATATTGTGATACACATGCACGTTATCCAACATATGAATCTCCTACTCTGTATCTTTTTCCTAGTGATATAGGATGGGCGTATTTTCATGTCAATGCGCACCTGTATGTCTACCTTGTTCTTTATCTTTTTTCTTTATGATATTATTTTTTTAATTGTTGATCTTGTACAGTTTTCTATCTTGTTCTTTATCTTATTGCCACTCCTTAAATCACCCAAGTCTGTATGCTACCTGGTGCAGGACTCCATTCTGAGGACGCGCTATGATTTATTGAAGCTACTCTCTTGATGGACATTTAAGTTGCTTCCGACTTTTGCCTTTATACACTACGACGTAACAGTGAGCACCCTTGTCCTCAGATCTTTGCACACTTGTTTAATTATTTCTCTGCAGTTTAGTCCTTGAAACAGAATTCCTGGTTCCAGGGATGAGCATATCCAAACGCTGATGTACCTCACTGATTGTAAGTGAGATTTTAGGCAGGAGTCTTCTCAGAGTGGAGCAGGTTAAGTCTAACAGCCAGCCAAACCTACTACCAATTTGCTGTGTGACCTTGGATAAGCCACTCCCCCTCTCTGGTTCTTTGCTGCCAGGAGGTGAGGGCAGTAATCCCTGAGGGTCCTTCCAGCTCTGTCGGGCTGCAGTCCTGCCATGTCCAGTGGCAGGGAAGGCCCAGGGTGGGTCGGAGGATGAAGGGGCCCGGACTCACCCTCAGGTGGGTGCCAGAGATGGGGTCTGGGGTGGCTGGCTTCCACTGCTCAGAGCCTTCCTCCTGGAAACTGATGAGGTAGCCTGTGACTGGCCCAGCGCCTGTGTAGAGTGGGGGCTCCCACTTCAGCATCAGGGAGGTGGCCCGCACCTCCAATGCCTGCACGTCGTACGGGGGACCTGTGGGACAAGGGTAGAGAAAGAGTTGGGTGGCCAGGCAGCCAGGTGGCGAGCTGGGTGGGCGGTCAGCAAGCGTGTGGACCTGTCAGTCACTACCAAGCCTGGAAGCACTTTTTCTGCACATAGTAGGGGCCTGGCTGGCCTTGGCATGGTGACGAAGCTTTGTCTGGGCCTGAAATAGGGTTAGATCCTCCCATCCCCGTGCCAGACAGCATGGATCCTCCCAATGTCTTCGCCATCTCAGTGTTCAGGGGAGGGGCTAGGGGCATGACCTCCAGAGTCCGATGGCCCGGGCTCGTGTCCCGGTTCTACTCTTGCTGCCTGTGGAGACTCTAGGCAAGTTACTTAGCCTCTAGGTTCTGTTTTCTCATCTGTAAAATGGGGATAATAACAGTTCTTATAATAAAGTACTGTTGTGTGCATTAACAACACAATTTATGGAAAGTGGAAGTACAGTAAATATTGGTTCTGTATAATTGTTGTTGACTAAAGCGTCACACGGACTAATTGTCTGTCATTCAGGTAAAAAGGTGTTGTGTAGAAAACAGAACCGAGCTGAACAGAACAATGGAGGGTTAGGACCCTTCGTTCCCGGGGGAGGTGAGGGGCTCATTGGTGAGGAAGTGAACTGGGCGGTGGGAGCGGTGTGTGGGGTGACCAGTCCTCGTCGTTTGTCCAGGACTTTCAGCGGTAAAGCCGAACTGGGCAAACCGGGACGAGTTGGTTGCCCTGGCAGTGTGCCATTAGGATTTGAGATGCATCTGTGGCCAGGATCAGAGGTCAGGTGATGCGTCCAGCTGGGGCATAGTTTGTGCTGGGATACAGGGCCAGTGGATGGTCAAGGTCACAGCCCTCTAAGGCAGGGGTAGGGCTGCCTGTGCCAGAGACTGCAGGGTCCAGTGGTGGAAGGGGCCAGGGGTCTGGCGTCTGGAACCAGTAGAGCAAATGCGAATGCACAGAGAGCTCGGCAGTGGTCATCTCATTGCTTAGCTTCGGGGACAGAGCGGGTGCAGAGGTCCGGCACCCCCCAGCCTCTCACCTGGCTGGGGCATCGTCCACTCTTTGCACTCAAACAGGCTGCTGGGCGCCGACAGCTCACCCACACCTGCCCAGTTTGTTGCCCGGGCACGGAACTTGTAGAAGTGGCCTTCACAAAGGTTGCTGACCTTGAGGAGCAGAAGCACAGACTGAAAACCTGAGGCCGAGGCGGAAGGGGCAGGGGTACAGCAGCGAGGGGAGGGGTTCAGAGCAGGAAGTCCACGGGGGCCTTAATTAAGACGGGCTGTGGTCTGCATTTCCGGTAGCTGGATTCTCGGAGCCGGGGAGCTGAGGCCTCTTGCAGCCCCGGAGCCTCCCGCAGTGGCTCTCCCGTGTAAGGCAGGACACCAGATGGCTGGCCGCTTTCCAGCCTTACCTTGCAGACCTGGGTGGGGACAGGCTGCTGGTTGACCGGGTGCCAGTCCAGCTCCTCCGAGTCGTGCTGGTCCAGGAAGTAGCCCAGGATCTTGCCTCCTCCTCGACGCTTGGGGGGTTTCCACCCGATGACCATGTCGTTTTTCCCACAGTTCAGGAGGATGAAATCATATGGGGCAGACGGTGTGGCTACGGGGAGGCAAGGAGGTGAGGCCAGGGGCAGTGGGGCCCGAGGGAGCCAGCAAGCCTCCCCCAGTGGGTGCCCACCCTGGTTCGGGGGTACTAACTTAGCCAGAGGTGCCTGCTGGTGACTGGGACTTTGCCCCCGGGTGGGCACCTCGTTGGGCTTCACTGCATGGCATCGGGTCATTGATACTTCCTTCCCAGAGGAAAGGGTGGTCAGGCAGGGTCAGCTTGTCCCCACTGGGGCTTATTCCCCTTGGCCTCTGGGATTGGGAGCTCTGAGATGTGGTCTCTAATCCCCTGCTCTCTGCCCAGCCCGGAGCTGCCCCCCGAGTCCTGCAGGCTGGACCTGCCCCTTGGACTTACCCAGAGCCTGCTTGACCCTGATGGGTTCGGTGGGCACTGAGCTCTCCCCTACCCCAGCCTCGCTGACAGACCGGACGCAAAACTCATACTCCTTCCCTGTCCTCAGCCCGGGAACCGTAAACCTGAGAGAGACACGTGCAGCATTCAGGGACAGCCAAACAGCTCGCAGACATCCCGGACTTTCCGGAACGACCCCTCGTGGGGTGAGCGATAACCACTGTGGTTGGATGTGAGGGCTCTGGGCCAGTTGTTACCCTTGCCCCCCAGTGATGCAAAGGCCTGGAGGGGAAAGGCCTTCAGATTTTAAAGGTTGGGGGAAGGTAGTTAAAAGATACACACTTCCAGTTATAAAATAAACTCGTACAAGGGATGTAATATACACCTCGATAACGACAGTTAACTCTGCTGGTTCCCACGTGGGGAAGTTAAGGGTGTAGATCCTGAGAGTGCTCATCCCAAGGAGAAATGTTTTTCTTTTTATAGTATATCTCTGTGAGATAATGGATGTTAACTAAACCCACCGGGGCAATCATTTCACAGTGCGTATAAGTCAAACCTTCACGTTGCATACATTAAACAGTGACGCTTGCCAGTTATCTCTCAATGAAACTAGGAAAAAATGGTTTTCAAGGATGTGACTCTTCCAGAGCCTGCCATTAAGATGCAGCTATGCTGGGAACGCACGAACGGGAGGCCAGCTGGCCATCCCCTGGATGGCGCTGCTTGGTACCTCTCCAGGACTCCAGGCCTTGTCCCTGAAACACAGGTCGCTTTTGTTACCTGCTCGAATGCTGTGACTCTAAAACACGGAGTCCTTTTAAAGACCGGCCAAAGAGAACCATCATCCAGAGCCATGCAGGTCCACTCTGGTTGGGAGAAAAACGTCCTTCCTCTGCCATCCCTTCCTGCTAGAACCCAACTGTGGGCCTCTCTCTCCCTTTTCATTCATCAGCATTCTCTTGGAGCAAATCTTGGGAGTTTGACCTTGAGGAGCCCCAAGGACTTCAGTCAAGCGTTGACGGCTGACACAGCAGGTTCCTGTGCAGGGACACGCTCATCTAACAGGCCACGTGCCCTGGCGAGAGGGACGAAGCGCTGAAGGGGCGGTGCTCAGGCAGCGCCTGCACCGGTGAGGCGGGGGGTGACTCACGGGACCAGCCCCCGTTGACGACGAATGCCAACGAGGACAATAACCCGCACCTGTCTGGCACTCCGTTTTCACGGAGTCTGCAGAAACTCAGGCACGCAGTGTAACACGCTCCGAGGAAGGCGCTGTTACTTTCGCTGTTTTGCAGGTGAGGACAACACAGAAGTTTGGAGGGGCCCTTATGAATGAAAGTGTCGTTTCTTCATTTTACAGCCCGGAAAAGCCCCCCTCCCCTCACTGCCGGAAGGAAAGAGGTGTGCCAAGGGCGCACTGCCGGTGGGGAACCCAGCTGGGCCGCAGCCCAGGTCCCCCGAGCCCCAGCACAGCGCCATGCTACCCACCCACTCACTCACTCAGAGAGTTCTGAGTGTCTTCCGCAAGCCAGGTTCTGTGGGGCCCAGCAACATGGCGCCGAAACGGCTGCCACAGCGCCATCGAGCGGCCTTTATGCCACCACCCCGAGAAGGTCTCGGGGCAGCAGTGTTTACCCTCTTTCCAGCCACGACACAGGTAACTGATGACACGCACCTGTGTGATGGGTCCTCTGGACACACTAGAGGGCCGTGCCACCCCCTAACGTGTGGCACATTCCCCAGGCCAATCGTGCCCTTCATGTGACTCTCCTTCAACCCCTGCCCTCCCTCAGGGACGGGCACTCAGTGCAAGTCGGGGGAGAGATGTTATTCTAGGGACAACATGGACCCTGAGCTACTTTGACAAAGCCCCGATTTTTCTCCTGTTTGGAAACTTTCGTGGTAACAAATTATGAGTGACCTCTTGCAGCTGACTGTGAGGTACTGAAGACCAGAGGGACACAAGTTCCTGTTGCTTTTTCTGGACAGGATAATCTTGGGGCTTGTGGCCTGGGTTGAGGGGAGCCCAGCCAGGTGCGCTCCAGGCCTGTCCAGTCCTCCGATGGAAAGGGAGGGGAGGGGTGTCACCACCTGAGCCCCCTCCCACACAAAGTCCCAATACTGAGGGAACTCACGAGCCCAGAAGCCACAAGGCTCACCGTTCCTGCAAGGACCGGGGCCTCTGATTGAGGAGGGCGCCTCGGAGGCCATCGGGAGTTGGAAAGGCAAGAGGACCGGAGTCTGAGCTGAGGCTCAGACAGGGCGAGTCTCTGTGCAGGGGCATCAGGCACGTGAGGGGTGGGTGTGGAGTCTGAGCCCTGGCCTCGCTGGTCCTGGAGCCACTGTCTGCCCTGCGCCCTCTGTCTCTCTCCACCTCTAAGCTCCTGGAGGGACGACACCTAGTCAGTCACCTCTATCTGCAAACGGGACTCCCTCAGCAGGTGTTTGCTGAGAAGCAGGCCATCTGGGCCAACTCCCAATTCCTCCACTCACTAGCTAAGGCAGTTTTGGAAAGTTACTTAACTGCTCGGTGCCCCAGCTTCCTCATCTGGACAATGACAATAAAAATATTCGTCCTAAGATCATAGGATTGCAGTTAGAACTAAATGACCTAATATATGAAAAGAGCTTAGAATAGTGCCCAGCGCCCAGTGCCATATGTGGCATGGTGGGCTTCATTATCATTATGGCCCCTCTTTGGAGGATGCGCTGGTGCAGGGAGGGGTGGGGTAAACTCACTTGTTGCCCTGGATGGGTTTGTTGTTAACTGTTTGCCACTCTGATGATCCTGCTTTCCGGGAGTAGATGTAATAACCCAGGAGCTCTGGGCCTTCATTCACAGAATCCCAGGTCAGGGAGACAGAGGTCTGAGTGTCTCGGAAAGCTTGAACTTGAGCTGGAGGAGGGAGAGTAGCTAAAAAGTAGAAATGTGGGCTCAGTAAGGACGCTGAGTTACATGGTACTAACATGATATGGGGAAAGTGGGGTGTGGGGAGAGGCAGGGAGGAGTCCCCAGAGCGTTCAAGGGTGGAACGGGGATTCCAGATGTGCCCTGGGGCTTTGGGCAGCTCTTCCCTGGTCCCAGAGGTGTGCCCCTGACGTCTGTAGTCTAAAAGTCTTCTCTCTTCCTCTTACTTTCAAACATCTCCCCTTCTTTGCTACAGCTCCTATTCTTATAATCAATCCTTGCAATTTCTCTCTCTCACTTAGGAGTCACCAAATCTGCAGTTTTCCTAAGGGCTGAGCTTCAATCTCTAGCAAACTTGATTTCCTTTCCTTGAAATGTCTTTGTTGACTTGCATGGTTCTCTGAGACTGAGTTCCTTGAGGTAGGGACTGCCATGATTTGTTAAATGGACAGATGGATGGATTGATGGATGTATGGATGGATGAATAGATGGATAGATGAATAGGGGAATAAATGAAAGGGTGGATGGATGGAAAAAATGAATGATGAATGGATGAATGGATGGATGGATGCATGCATGAATGGATGGATACATGGATGAATGGATGGATAGGGGATGGATGGATGGATGGATGGATGGAAAATATGAATGATGAATGGATGGATGGATGGATGGATGAATGGATAGGGGATGAATGAATGGATGGATGAATGGATGGATAGGGAATGGATGGATGGATGAATGGATGAATGAATGTATGGCAGGTGCAGGAGCTTCCTTCTCTTTCTACTTCTCAAACTCCTTATCTTTTGGTGGCTCCCAAACTTCTCCCAACCTCTGCTCCTTGACTTGCTGTATTTTTCTCCTCTCTTCTCATCTTAAGGGTCCATCCATTCCCATATCTCAAATGCTCACCTTTCTGCAGGAGACTCCCAGGCTTTAACTCCAGCCCTGCCCTCGCCCCTGAGTTCTAGAGCTCATCTTCCATTTTCCCCAGACACCTTTCCTTGTGTTCTCTTGGTGCCCCCACATCAACAGGAAAAGGTTGAACTCAGCATCCATCCAACACAAATCCAGTGTTTACCAAGCGGCTGCTCTGAGCCAGGTTCTGAACTTAGCACAGGGGACGCACTGAGAAATAGACTTGAGGTCCTGGGCACAGAAGGTCCTGCCAGCAACTTCAGCCTCTCAGGTTGAAGACAATGAGGCTGTGGGTAAAGGCTGGGTGGAGGGGAGAGGCTAGGAGGAGGCCACTCGGGGACCCACATTCCTGAGACCTGATTCTACCCAAGGACAAGAACTTGAGAGGAGGGTATCCATGGTATGGAGCAGTCCTCAGACATTAACATCATGACTTCAAGGACAATTTTATGACCTTGTGATGTAGTGTTAATTTTTAAAAATGGAATGCAAAGCCCTACATATGTGTGTGGTCAAAAGACCAGAAACCCAGGCACCCAGATGCTGGGCATGGTGCGGGGGGGATGCTTCTCTCTCTCTCTTTCTGGGTTTCTCCTTTCATTCTTCCCTTCCTCCATTTCGTTCTTCCTTCTTCTCTCACTCTTTTGCATTGTGTGTGTGGGTATTTTCCCATTTTAATGTAATTTGACTTACAAGTAAATACCTTTCTCTTTCCTCCCCTCTTCTTCCATACCCTCCTCTCCCACCTTTCCCTCTCCCTTCCTTTTTTGAACAGAGCTGGAACCTTGCCCGAAGCCTGGCTTGCTGTTCAGAGACAGCCCACATCCAATCACAAGGCGCTCACTGGCCAGGCCCCCAGTCAAGCCTAAATGTTAACTGGGCCAGAATTAAAGAAAAACATCACTTGCCCACCAACCCGCTCATACTTGCTATGGATATATATATATTCATTTGGCAGGTGTTTGGTGCTCTGGAATGACTTGCCCAGGCCCACGCTGTGCTGAAGGTGAGAAATATCCCACCAGGTGAGCTAGGGCTCGAGATGGGACAGCTTAGCCCCCACCACGGGGGAGCAGGGGGCCAGCTCAGGAGGCAGGAGTGGGTGCTGCTTGGAGGCCTTTGGAATTGAGGGACCAGTTGGCCACACTCAGCACCTATGCTGGACCCAGCTAGATTGTGCAAGCTGTGAATCGTTGTTCTGGAAATAGAAAAAAGAGTCTGTACTTCCATGAGCCTCCCCTGCCCGGAGAAATGTGATTTCTGATGTCCTAGCCCTGCACAGGCCTGTGGTCATGTGGCTTTTCAGCTTCATGGTAGGTAGAAGCGGGCAGGGACAGGGAGATGGGCTTGGCCCTGGCCCTGTAGCCCTGGGGTCCTGAGCCCTGCATGCTGACCACCGCCAGGGCTGGCCTGCCCTGCCACCATCCTCTGCATCTCACAGGTACCTGGCTTCTCCCTCAAGGTGATGGGCTCGCTGGGCTCCGAGGGGTCGCTCATGCCATACTGGTTCATTGCTCGCACTCTGAAGACATACGATTTCCCTTTCTCCAGATCCAAAGGGGCGAACCTCGGGGATTTCACAGGAGTTTCTGTGCTGATGGCCTCCCAGGTGCCACTACCTATGACTGACTGTGACAAAGGAGAGAAAGTTGTGTTGGTTCAGCTGTTGCCTGAGCCTGGCCCTGTGTGACCACTTCCCACGTGTGCTCTCAGTAACTTCCATCCCGGCCACAGCTGCCCCTGCATACCTGAGCTCTGGATCCACCTGCCTCCCCACCATCGCTACCGGGATGCCTACTGAGCATCTCACATCCAGTACGGCCAGGACTTGACCCTGGAGCTTGCCCTCCTGCCAAAGCGGCCCACTCGGAGTTAGCGGCACCCACCCTTCCACTTGCTCAGGCCAAAACCTTTGGAGTGATCCTGGACTCTCTTCCTCTTTCCCACACACCCGGAATATGCTCCATCCACAAATCCAGTTGGCTCTACTTTCAAAATGTATCCAGAATCCAAGCACAACTTGCCACCCGCATGTCCCCTGCACCGTAACCTTGATCCGAGCTACCATTGTCTCTCATCTGAGTTACTTTAATAGCCTCCTAACGGGTCTGCCTGATTCCTACCTCTAACTCCCTTCAGACTTTTTTTTTCTTCCTCCAAATGACAGTCTGAGGGATCTTTTTATAGCACAAGGCAGATCATGTCCTGGGCTGCTCAGAACCTTCCCTGAGCACGGAAGTGGGGCTGGCTCCTCCTTTCCTTTAGGCCTTTGTTCAGTACTCACCTTCTTGGGGAGGCCTCCCCAGCCCTTCCAGTTAAAATGCCAGCAGCCCCTCCCCTCAACACCTTAAATCCCCTCCCTGTGTTATGTCTTTTCCTAAGTGCTACCATGAACTGATATGCTAAGTGTGTTACTCATTTATCTTGTTTATCATTGGACTCCACCCCCTATCGAATGTCAGCTCTAGAGGCAGGGATTTCTGTCTGGACCCAGGGCCAAGAACATGCCAGCGCATGCCAGGTGCTCAGTCTGCGTTTGTGGGACAAATACGTGGGTAAATAGATGAATTCTCACAGTAACCCTGCTGGGCAGGTGTTAATTTCCCCTCTGACAGGGAAGCTCAGGTTCAGGGAGTTTTGGAAACTTGGCAGAAAGTCATGCACCTAATAGCCTGTGTATTTGGTATTTAAGTTCAAGTGTGGGTGCTCCAAACTTGCTCACTCTCCACAGCGTCGGGGGCCCCAAAGGCACCCATAAATTCTGAGGTTCTGGGTAGATAGAAGGTGAAGAGCTAAAGGTGACGCAGACTAGTGAGGCGCCCAGCAGCCACTTCTGCTGAGTCTCGGTATGAGACCGAAGATCTAGAAGCACCAGGGGACCCGCTGACCCTGCCTTCCCTGTGCTTTCCCCTCCCCGAAGGCCTGTCTGGCTGCCAGTGGCCTAGATCCCAGCTAGGCCAAGAAATGGCTATAAAACCCAGTGAGCATTACTGAGTACCTACTGTGTGCCGGATTCTGTTCTAAGTCCTATGTGCTTTAATTACTTGGTTCCTCATATTGACCCTGGAAGGTGTGTGAAATTATTATCTCTGTTGTACAGAAGAAAAAACGGAGGCACAGGGAGACGAAATAACTTGCCCAAGGTCACATAGTGAGCATGTGGGAATCCAGGCAGCCTGACGGCAAGGTCTCGACCATTATACTCACAGAAAAAACCCTCGGTTACAACAGCGTTCCTAAGTTGGGGGAACAGGATCACTGGGAGTGTTCGACAGAGGCTCATTTGGACAAGTAGAGCTAGAATTTTTTTACTCATCGCTTCATTAACTCTGTATTGTCCACCTACTATGTGCCAGGGTCAAGAGCATCTCCTTGGGAAGCATCCCCAGGCCCAGGGCTGCTGGCCCAGGCTGTGTGCTGCATCTTATTCTGTCCTCACAGGGGAGGCTGTCCTGTCTATGCGGGAGGAAACTGGGGTCAGAGAGTTCCGGACTCTCATGGCAGAGTCCGGATGCAAATGACCTTAATGCCACTCTGCCTTGCTGCCTCTTGTTCACTGTGAAATCCACTTGGCATAGCTGCCCCCTCCCCAGCCCCCTGCCCTGACCCTGTTCCCAGGGAGGACCGCCCCCTAAACCCCGGCCCCATGTCCTGTGAGCACCACCTGTCATGACCCTAGCTGGCAGGGAGCAGCCTAGCTTCCCTCCCATCAGGGCTCTGGCCAAGAAGAGGTGCTTGGCCCAGTGCGTGGCCCGATGCCAGCCAGACTTGGGGGCCAGGAGAGACCCTGGGAAAAGTGGATCTGACTGTTGTTAGTGTTGTCTGTGTCTCTTAATTTTTCATATGTCCATGAACAGCCTCAAGAACTGCCATCAGAAACTGGCCTCTCGGGGCGGGAGGTAACCTCAAAAGGTCATTGGATGTATGCCCCTGCTTCTGTGTCGGGCCTGCTCAGGGAACTCTCTTCCATGCTCTGAAGGCCCCCCAGGGGTGCATTGCCTCACCTGGGGTCTCTCCACATCCCCCCCGCCCTGAACTATCCCACAACCAGGGTCCCACTGCATGTCTGCTTCTCGGGACAGTCTGGGGCTGGGGGCCTTGGGGTCTCCGTACCTTCTCCAGGGAGTATGTCAGCGGAGCTCTGCTCCGGGGCCTCGGCTCCTCCCAGCCCAGAACCACGTAGGCCTCATGGATCTCGATGGCGTGGACATTGGTTGGTGGGGAGGGGATGGTCACCAAGTCTAGAATCAGAGTCATCCAGAGGCAGAGATGAGTGGGCCCTCCGAGACCCCTAATCTCAGCTCCTCGTTTGATAGGGGAGGCAACAGGGGCCCAGAGAGGGGCAGGAACCTGTTCCAGGTCACCGAGCAAGGCCAGGCAGAGCTGAGGCCAGAATTCGAACTTCCCGATGTCCTGCTCCGGACTTGCCACGCCCTCCACGAGGGGCCTAGCAAGACAGGCCGCCATCACCCGAGAACCCTGGCTCCTCCCCCCCCCCCCGCCTCCTCACACCTGTAGGTGGACAGCTTCCATCTCTGCCCGACGTGTGTGTACCAGAGTTTCCAGAACCATAAAGGGGCCTATGGTCTTGGGGCGAAGTGTCAGGAGGTTCACACGTACCTTCAAAATCATCAGCGCTGACCATGATTTTGTTTCCCAGATCAAAGGGGATCTCTAGGATGGAGAAAGGAGCAAGTTGGGGGAGGAGTGGGGGTGCAGGGTATGTGGGGGCCGGGCCGGGAGGGTCAGGGCGGGACCTGCCCTGCGCTGGGTGCTGAGTCCTCCCCCTGTGCCTGGCCTTGGCCTTCCAGCCCCGCATGGCGGGACCTCAGGGAGGCCCCGGCATTCTCAGGGCTCCAAAGTTGGGGCACTGCTGCCGCAGACCTTGAGTGACAGACAACGCTCTGTCCTCTTGGGACAAATGAGGACAGAGAGGAGAAGCGATGTGCCTGAGCTCAGATTCCTAGGGCGCGGTGGAGCCGGTGCGAACCTAAGGTTGGCTCCTCGGGGCTGAGGGCTGTGTCTCTTTGCCTCCCCCCGCACCCCCAGCTGGGGGCTCCTGAGGCAGGGCTGTTTTCCTCCCTCCGACTAAGGGCATCCGTCGAAGGTGCTGTGGTCCTCCTTCAGGGTAGCATCTCCTGTGCACAGGTTCGTGTTTCTTCCATCAGACTAGCTCTACCTCCCCGCTCAGGCTGGGGGCTCCTAAGGATGGCACCGTGTCTCCTCCAGCAGATTAGGGGGTCCTGAGGGCTGGGCTGTGTCTCCCCCGCCCCTCTGGCTTGGAACAGAGCTTAGAATGGGGGCTGTGCCACCTGTCTCCTATGTGATCAGTCCTGCGCATGCCCTGAGGGATGCTCTAGAATGTCCTTTCAGGGCCTTCGGACACACCTGTCTTCCTCCGGGCTTCATCATGGTCACCCATGACAACCGGTTCCGAGGCCTTGGAGGGCAGGCTGCTGCCTGCCTTGTTGACGGCTCTCACCCGGAATCGATAGCTCTGCCCTTCGACGAGGCCTTGGATCGGGCACCGACAGGTCCCGCCGGGGGCCTCATGGCAGGGCACCCATTGCCCGGACTCGCCCTGGCACCTGTGCGAGAGACGGCGCAGCTTTAGCCCCTGCTCGTGACTCAGACCTCCCCAGTCTGAGCCTCTACCAGGGCCACTTCCCTGTCCTGGGCTGCCCGCCCAGCTGGTCTTGGCTAATGAAAGTCACGCTCTCCATTTAAAAGGCTGGCTCCAACCTCAGGCCCCCAGGAAGCTGGGGGCCGTCCTCCACCTCCCGTGGTGGAACTTTCCACGCCTTTCATGGAGATTCCTGTGTGCCTGGCGCTGTGCTGGGCCCTTCACAGGCACCGTGTCACTTAATGCCCGCAGGCCCTGGAGTCAGGTGTGGTCGCCTGCACTGTGCAAACGGGGACCCGCAGCTCAGAGCGTGAGACGGCTTGCCCGGGATCTCACAGCACCTGAGTGGTGGAGTTCGGGCTTCACCCGAGGGCTGTCCACTGCCTGAGGTGGCGTGCATTCCAGAGTGACCTTGCAGTTGGGCTCTCTGAGCCCTCTGGGTGCCACTGTCCTCAGGTGATATCACAGCACACGTTATCGGCGGGAAGGGGCGGTGGTCACGTGTGGGCTCACATCCTGCCTCCACCAGTAATGAGCCGTGCGAGGCATCGCCCCACGTGCCCCAGTTTCCTCGTCTGTAGAATGAGGCACTGCAGAGTCCCCCTGCCCCTTAGGTGGGGTTGTTGGGAGGACACAATGAGATAGGGCGGGAAGCTCCAGGTACACAGTCTTCCAGCCCATCGGCGATGGGACCGTGTGCTGCCTCAAGCTTGGACCTCTGAGCTGGCAGCACCGAGGCAGGCGGGGCGTCCGGGCCCTCCCCTGCCTGTTGTGCCCCCTCCCTCTGGGGTCACAGCCAGGGGTGCCTCTCTGTCACTCAGGGAGGAAATGAGCCAACAAATGCACATGTGCTCAGGTTTCGGGCTCTGAGAGTTTGCACTTCCCAGGGTCTGCTCCCGCTGGACGCATTCCAGAGGGCAGGTCCCGACGGCAGCCGTGGGACTCCGGGCACCGGCAAACACCCTGTTATTGCCCCCAAGTGCACAGCGCAGCCGGCCTCCTGCCCGGTTCCGAGGCTGGGCACGGGGCTCCCTCTTTCCTGTGGCCCCACGCTCGTCCTCACAACCAGGCAGAGGGCTACCTCCCCAGGGATTCTGCCACTCAAGGGGTTGACTCACAGCTCGATAGAGTAGCTGGTGATGGGGCTGCCCCGAGTGTCACTGGGCGGGGTCCAGGTCAGGATGAGGCAGTCTCTG
Source organism: Glossophaga mutica (assembly GCA_039655065.1). NCBI lineage: Eukaryota > Metazoa > Chordata > Mammalia > Chiroptera > Phyllostomidae > Glossophaga > Glossophaga mutica. The sequence continues at coordinate 14,932,183 of CM077307.1, forward strand.
TTCACATCCAGGCACAGGACATTCAGTGGGGAGCCTGGGGCCCCCGGCTTCTCTGCTGCGGCGTCTGAAACCCAGGGTGGGGGTGGGGGGCAGGAAGCTTCCTCCAGTCCATGTCCCCTGGGTGACTGCTCCCTCCTACTGCCACCCAGCATCCTCTTCTCATTAATCATCCAGGGGCTCAGTTTTGAACTTGAGGACCAGGACCTGAACAATGGCTTTCTCTTTTTAAGCAATAGCATCTGGGGTGGCGGGAGTACCGTTTATTAGGCACCCCCATACCACGCTCCTGAACAGTTGGCATAATTAATCTAGGGGCCTCAGAGCAACTCTCCATTTTGAAGGTGAGAGAAAATGAGTCTCACAGAGAAAAAGGGACTGGCCTAAGGTCACCCCACCAGTGAGGTGACAAAGCCTGGAGGCATAAACGGACCAGGGGCCAGAATCACCCCAGCCCTCCCTCCCAGCTTCCATCAAGTCCGAGGCTGTCGGCTGTGTTCTTTGGAGGGTCATAGAAAGGTGTAGGGATTCCTAGAGCGACTCTAAGCCATCAGCCCACTTATAGCAGGGAAACTGCGCCCCAAGGAGCAGGGGGCTTGCTCAAGGTCCCACGGAAAATTAGTCAAGGGCAGAGCTCTGGTCTCTGGGCTTCAGCCCCCCTCAGCCCCACCCCCTCACCTCTCACAAACACATAGGTGCTCTGCTCCTGGGCCCCGAAGGGCGAAGCCACCTGGACTGTGTAGAGCCCCTCGTCCTCCTTGTAGGCGCAGAACACCTTCAGGGACGCCTGGCGGTCTGCATAGAGGATCTGCTGGCGCTCGGAGGACCTCATTAGCCTCCCTGAGGAGGAGAGGGGTCCAGCGTGAGCTCATGGGCCATCCTGGCCTCACCTGGGAACCTGCAGATGCTCTGGGGTGGGGGGGGGGGTTGTCTAGGCAGGGCTGGGGCTGGCATGGCTGTAGCCTGAGGCTCAGCTGGGGAGTCAGGGATGGGGTGGTGGCTGCTGAACTCTCCAGAAGGCTTAGGGGGGTGGGGGCTGTGTTGAGGCAGGGGCCCAGGGAAGGGGCTGGGAGCTTAACCAGGGGAATGAGGATTTAGGGGCACGGTTGCGTGGGTGGCTCAGCGAGCAGTTTTGGAGGTTCTGTGAGGAAGTGAAAACAAGAGGTGGGGCGCTGTGCGAGGGCCAGGGGCTCTGTGAGCAGGCTGGGACTCGCTGAAGGGGCTGGGGCTCCAGGAAGTGTGTGGGAGCTCAGTGAGGGGGTGGTGACCTGAATAGGGGGAGTGAGGGCTTGTTGACGGGGGCTCAGAAAAGGATGGGGCTCATTGAGACAGCTGGGGTGTCAGTGTTGGGCGGGGAGAGGGCTCATTGAGGGGGTTAGGGGTCAGTGAGGAGAGTGGGGACTCAGAGGGTGGGACCTTAGTGAGAAGAACGGGGCCTCAGTGAAGGGGCTCTGGGCCTCGGGGAGTGGTCTTTCCTCCGAGACCACACTGTCGGGCTGTCCTGCTCCTTGGCCCACGCGAAGGCCCCTCCCTGTGCTTAGCGCCTCTGTTCTGGAAGATCTACAGGTTGGGGAAACGTCCAGACGTGCTGCGGCAGCTGCTCCTCGGGGCTCCTCTTGGCTCCTCCGTGTCTCTGCCCCCGGCCTGGCAAGCGCGGCCTCCCTAGGCTCAGGGCTGCGGGAGCTGGGGGCGGGGGCGGTGCACCGTACTCCTTGTCCTTGGGGCAGGAAGGAGGTCCAGCCGTCGTCCTCCGTCCTCCTCCCCGTGGCTGGGCCGCCTCTTCCTGCCTCATCTGATCAGCCTTCTCCAGCCGTGCCTGTGATACGCCCTGGGCCTTCCAGTTCTTGGATGGTGATCATTTCCCGGCACCCACACCTTGACTGGGAAAAGCCCTATGCTACTGTCACAACCTGCCCCGACACTCCTCGGGCCGTCCTGCCTCCTGGCCTTGGCCTCTGTTCCGGTTGCTTTGGGTGCCATCACTCACTCTAAGGGTGCTGATGAGGATCCTATCGATGCGAAGGGCTGAGACTCGGCCTGACCATGGCAGGCTCTCAGCGGGCGGTGGCTGCAGTTGTGCTTCGGCTTCTTCCCTCCTCCAGGACCAAGAGCCCCTTGTGGGGCTCACGCGTCCCTGTGCCTCCCCTGCCCTGGCACCCACGTGGCTGCCCTCTGCTTCCCTCTGCCTCTTCAGCACCCACAACCCAGCTTGCACGAACTGGGGGAGGGGCGTGGCTCAGTTTCTGTCTCCCCTGGGGGTCCCAGGGTTGGGGATGGAGCCAGGGCTCTAGCCCCTCTCTTCCACCTCTGCCCCGAAGGCTGAGCACCGGGACTGGGGGTCCTCACCATCTCGGAACCACTGAATGTTCTCCTCAGCGTCTAACACATCTTCCGAAAATAAGCAGGTCAGGGAGAAGGGTTCCTTCTCACGGGCAAAGACTGGTTTCAGCACCGATGTGAATTCCACGTTGGGGCCAAACATCAGTCCTGGGTGGGAAGAGAAATTTGGGACAGACAGCTTCTGAGGCCGGCAGCCTAGCCTGGGGCTTAGGTGGGAGTGGAGACCCTTCTGGGGTGTCTTCACTCCTGTGTGGGTCAGGAGTTGCAGTTCCTGATGTGGTCTTACCAAGGGGAGGGGCTTGGCCCTGGGGGGTGGGGGTGGGGTGGGGATGAGCCGAAATAGTAGCTACCCAAAGTCATATCCATTTGTCCTTTCGGCTTTGCCTTTTTCACTCAGTTTTGGCCACTGGTCAACTTAGCAGCTGCCTTGGGACCCCCGGAAACCAGTCTGCAGATGTCGGCAGCTCATAGGCAAGCCCCACGTGGACATTCTTAGTGGGCAGTGGATGGCTACATTCAAAGGGGGGCTGTGGGGAGGCCTGATGTTGTCCCAGACACCCTCCTCCCAAAGGCCCGTCCCTCCCCCGCCAGGCTCCTTACTTTTGAAGATCTCCGAGTCGAAGCCAGCATCCTTCCCCAGGTAAGCTGAAAACCCAGAGCACACGGAACTGGAGGAGAAGGTCCATACCCACATTCCTGCTGGACTGCGGCGGCGTGGCCTTTGGGTACGGGTTTGAGTCCTGCTCTGCTAGTGGCCCCCCTCTTTGGCTTTGGGGGGGTTCCTTCACTCCTCTGTGCCTCAGTTTCTACCTCGGTAAAATGGGGACCATGATTCCTACCCGATGGTGGTGGGGCTCTGAACAATTGAATTCACAGGAGCAAAGCCCTTGGCCCGAGCCTGACAGACTTGGTGCCCGGTAAGTGGTGGTTTCCTTCCTCTGCCCGGCTCACCGCCAGGGTCACATGTCTTCGGAGCGGTAGAGCCCGGTCAGGCTGGGGCTCCTGGTGGGGTCAGGGGAAGGGGCAGCACTAAGGGAGCCATCCGGGGGCATAAGGGTGCAGTCCAAGGAGATGTTGGCACAGAACACCAGAGAAGAGCACGGACGCTTTTGTTCACATAGCAAGTGCCACATGCTGCTTGTTAAATGGTTTAATCTCACAATAGGCCTGTCTGTTGGTGCCTTTGTAATCCCCTCACAAAGACAAGCAAACCAGGTATCATCACCCAACTAGCCTGAAACCATCATGTGACACTGGTTCCTGGAAGGAGGTCTGGGAGGCTGTTCAAGTTCACACAAAGTCAGTGGAAGACTCAGCATTAGAACCCAGAGCTCCGGCCTCCTAGACCAAGGCCGCCCACTAGGGCCACCACAGAGGCCGTGGAGATGGGAGCAGGGAGGGGTGGTAGTGGCAGCGAGTGGACAGTGTTGGTAAGAACCTGGCTGGAGTCTGGGGGCTGATGGCTTCAAAGCTGCTGGGTTTGATGAGGGGCCAAGATCTGGAGGAAGTGAGGGGAAGGGTGGGTGGGCAGACAGAGAGGGGACAGGCCCTAATGCCTGACCTTGGGCTTGACTCTGGGCACATGCTGTTTCTCTCTCAGGGTCGCTGAGGTCATTGTCCTGAGCCCAGAGGTGTGGCCTCCTGGGCTGTGCTCTGTCCTGGTCATGGGGTGGGGGAGGGAGACCGTAACAGAGCAGCACCTTGCCTATACCACTTAATTTAATCAACACGAGAGTCCGGGGGAGGCGGTAAGGGTGCCCTCGGTAGATGAAGAGGCTGAGACGTGAAGCCGCCTGCCCCGGCTCTCGCAGCCCGACAGCAGCAGAGCCAGCCCGAGAGTGGGGTCTGCCTAACTCCCGAGCGTCTCCCCGGCCTTGTGCTGTGATTGCAGATGCCCTTGGCGTAACCTTCAGAGGTACGACTGGGCAATAGCATCAAACCCAAATGGGGCAGAGGGGGTCAAGAGGGGAGTTGGTAGGGTTTGGCTTTTGCCCCTGAGGACCCCTCAGCGGGGCTGGCAGGGCCGGGCCACCCTCCCAGAGGACCTGAGCTGGATCAGGACCTGAGCCCGACTCCACAGGACTCGCACACTCCTTGGAGACAGCTGTGTAGGTTGTGCAGCCCGAGGCAGAGACTCTCACTGGCTTCAAAGGCCCCGGGCAAGGGAGCGTCTCCACCGCTGCCCCGGTCGCCTGGTCCCAGGCCAAATACCCTCGTGCCAGGGCCCTTCCTTGAGTCTGACCACAGACTCCTGCCCTCTCCTGCTCATCCTGGGTGTGCAGTGGACTGGCCTGTCCTGTCCGGGAAGGGAGGACTTACTGCGGACAAGGACTTTGGCGTAGGAGGAGGCCTGGCCGTAAGCATTCTTCACCTTCACTGTGTAGGTGGCTGAGTCCTCCATGGTGCATCTGGAAGGAGAGAGGGAGAAGGGCCCCCCCAAGACCATTGGGCTCCACGGGGAACCCAAGTCCCCATCCGGGGGTGGGGAAGGCGGGGATGAACGGGAGGGTCTCAGCCGGGAGACTTTAGGCCCTGGCTCAGGTTCCTCTTCCGTGTGCCTTGGGGCCGGCCCTCGCCCCTCTCCACGCCTCAGTGCCCACCTCTGGAAAGCTGGGGGCACTCCATGAGCCTAACCCACCTCAGGCGAGGGTACTTTGAAAGCAGGGTTGTTATTACTGACTGCAGGATTCGAGAGGTTAAGTGCCTTGCCAGAGTCACACAGCAACTGGAATTCCACCCAGCTTTAAGGTGACAAGCCCTCTCCGAGGCACAGCCTCCTGCCCCATCAACACCTCCAGAACAGAAGCCTGGAGCAGGCGCAGGCCACGGGCTTGCCGGAGACACACTGCCAGTCTGTGCCAGAGCTGGGCCAGATGCCCAGGTTTTCTCAGTCTCAGGCCCAGGTCTCCCCACCATCCAGGCCACACCTGTCACGTTCCCAGTGACCTTAGCGACGAAGACAGTACTTGGCAGGCTGTGGCACATCTGGCACCCATCAGCAAGCAGAGAGGCCCCTCGGTGCCCCCTCTCATCCCCCGGCTGCTCAGGCCAGGGATCCCTCTTGTTTTAAGGGTCAGTCCCGCCTGCTCTACAAGCACTTCCTCCCCCACCCGCCAGACCTTCGTGCCTTCCCTGACTGCACAGCCCATGGGACACCGCCCTCTTTAGCATTGTGTGCGTGGTCAGATATGTGGTCAGAGCTGGCTGAAGGGGGTGGGGTTGGTGCATGGGGAAGAACTCAGGTGGAGAGAACTTGCTCCTACCCAGGCCCTGCCCTGTAAAAGCGGTGCAACCTTTGACCTTTCACAGCCCGAGTTTCCTCGCCTGCAACAATGCTTCCCTGCATGAACAGTGGCAGGCACTGTCGACTGGGTGTGCAGAGCGCCAGCACAGGGCTCCGCACTGGGAGGGAGGCGACACGGGGCAGCCCCTGAGTGGTACGTGCGCTGGGACCGTGCTTCCCTGCCTTCCACCCCGTGTGGGGCTCTTCCTGCAAAACCGTGCTTGAGACTCGCCATCTCCAGAAAGACCTGCCTAACTTGCCCTTCCCACTGCTTCCCCTTGCACACGTGTGTGTGTGTGTGTGTGTGTGTAAGGATTTGTTTCTCTCCCCCAGCAAAGAGCTCTCCCAATTTGCCTAGCTCAGCATTCAGTCCTTGCTACTGGCCTCTGGGTCCACATTTCTCACTGCGGACACATTCCCACAGGGGCATGTATTCCATATCGATTCCTGAGCCCCACTTACTCTGGATCTCTTGGGGTGAGAGGAGGGTCTTTCCCACAAATCGATATTTTAACAAGCACCCCAGACACTCGGGCAACGGCTCAGAGGAAGGGTTGGGAACCCTTCTCTGGCTTCAGGGGTCCTGGGGCCTGGGGCTCAGTGGTGTCTGGGGGCTCACAGCCTCACCTCCTGATCTCCAGGGTCAGCAGCCCATAGTTGTTGGTGATTCGGTACTTTCCAGCAGGGAAGAGGCGAGGATCGATTCGCGTGTCATTTTTGTACCTGTGGAGACACAGGGGCCTGTGGCAGGCAGCGTGCTTCCGAGCAGGAAGGATTCAGAGCCTCTCGACCTGGAGTCTGACCTCAGCTTTGTGCTGCGTCCTCGCCCATGTGACCCAGGGCAGCACGTTCACCGCTCTGAACCTCATTTGTTCTCATCTGTGAAATGGGAGTAAGAATAGCACCAACCTTGTAAGGTTGTCGTACCAATTAAATGTGGTAAGATGTGCAAAGCTTTTCTCCAGCAGCCTGACCTCGGGCAAGCCAGTGCGCCTCCCTGGGCCTCTGAGTCCACAAGGCTGGTGCGTGGGCAGTCCGCCCCAGCGGCGGCTGAGGTCGGAGAGGAAGCCTCGGCGAGAGAGGGCACCCGGGCCTCAGTGAGTTGCCTTCGGTGGACCTGGCTCCCCCACCCCATGCCTTGTTTGTCTCCATGGCAACCAAACAGTGCCCAGCTCACGCCCCAGCACATAAACCCCAGGCTGTGCCCTCTTCTTAAAGAATCCCAACTAGGTCTTGTGTAGGGAGGGCGGTGCCTAACCTGAGGGCCCAATCTCTCCACCTCTCCCAGGCTTGGGGGCCAAGGTCAGGTGCCCCACCCCGCTACCTATCAGAAACATTCCAGACATCTCAGCCTGGCCAGCCTCTGCCTTTCCTAGAAAAAGTAGCGATTACGGCTCTGGGAATGACCTGGACAGCCAGGGGCCTCCGAGCTCATCTTGCCCTCGCTCTGGGCCTCTCCTGCCTGTACAGGGGGCCCTGTTGGCGTGGGCTGTGCCGATGATCGTCTACGGCAGCCAAACATAAAGCAGTAAAACATGAGAGAGCGGAGGCTGGAACACACAGCCCAGAGCCTGGCTCAGAGAGGTCCACGTACAAGAGTGAGATTTTTATTATTTCTCTAGATTTCCCTTTCCCTTCCATACTTTAGCGTTAGGTTTTAATTTTTAAGTCTGCTTGGCCTAGGAGACTGACATCACAGAAGAAGGATATCAGCAAATGAAAAGGCAAAAGTGGCCGAGCCGGTTACACTGGTCCCTGCAAGGTTTAGCACTTGCAGGGTGAGGGAGTTTTCAGCAAAGAGCAAGTCTCAAAGCAGCCTAGGTATATTGCAAATCTGATTACCCAGGGGAGAACCTATCTGTGGGCGTGGGTCCTGTGCATCTCCGAGTGGGAGCTGGGCCCACGCCACGCAGAAGGGTCTGCCACATTGACCTCAGAAAGAATCATGTCCAGGGTCCACTTCGGCAGCATTGACACGGCCAGACGAGGGCCTTGCCCAACGTGCCCTCCTTTGCCCCTGCATCTGGGAAGTTCTCAACAATTGCTGAATAAATGGACCCGCCCCCGAGCCCGGCGGGCCAGGGTCTTCCTCTGGACCTGGGGGCTGGGTCTCTCCTGGAGCCTGGACAGAGGTCCAGAGGCCAGTCCCAGGGTGTGCGTGTCCCTGCTGGAGGTGATTGATGGTGGAAAACCAGCCCCAGTGCCGGAGCCACAGGCTGGAATGCTCTGTTGTGGCAACCTCGCCCTGTTGTGACAACATTGCCAGCTGGGGTGGACACGAGCCCCCTGCCGAGAGCCTCCCACAGAATGCTTCAGTGTGGCCCTCAGTGCCAGGGCAGGGCAGGGCAGGGTGTGGCTGCCGGCCGGGACAGCTGAGGGGCTGACCCGCGCTTCCCCAGGCCCAGCTGTGGGGGACAGTCTGCTAATGAAACAGAAGCTTGCAGGCAGGGACCGCCTTGGCTCCCACAAAGTCCCAGTGCCCAGCACGGTGCCTGGCACGCTTTTTTGAGTGAATGTCATCTGGCAGTGGCCAGTTCCTGTGTTAAAACCCTCCAGACACCTTCTTGATTGCTCCTGGCCTAGGTGCTTCCTATTCCTATTCCTCCTGAAGCAGTATGTGTGTTTTAAGGGAAAAAAAAGAACTAGAATCAGGACTTTCCTGCTCTCTAGGCCAGTGAAAGGAGATACGGGCTGGGAGGCAAAAGACCCAGGTTTGAATCCTGAGTCACACTGGCTGTGTAACCTTCGACAGGTCACGCTGCCTCTCTGAGCCTTGCTATCTTCACCTGTGAAATGGGGATAATAGTCCCTACCTCCTGGGTGGCCCCGAGGCTCGAATGAGGGAAAAGTGCTGGGTCATTGAAAAGTGGGTTCAAGTACAAACTGTTGCTTTTTCCTTTGTGATCTGGTTTTTGTGCGCTTATCTTTTCTCTTCTACTAGACCGTAGTCTGTTTACCTTCAAGATTTGGCTTGTATGTTACCTCCTCTGAGAAGCCTTCCTGGATTTTCCAGGTAAGGGCAGCTACTTCCTCCACTTCATCTCCACTCCTTTACCTCAAAATCACCCATGAATACACTTCTATGTTGACATTTCACTTCTGGGCTGTGAGTTCCTAGAGGCAAGACTGTGTCTGGGTCATTTCTATACTACAGCTCCTGGGACAGATTACGCTTTTCATAAATAATTAGTTGAAATCCCGTCCTCAGCCTCCAGCATGGCTGACAGTGGGCCTTGGACCGCGGGGAACTCAGGAAATTGCGGGATCAGCTGCGTGAATGACACGCTTCCCTCCCTGGTAGAACTGGGACCCGGGCATGGCCATGGCCACCCCCAATTTCCACGATGCTTATTCAGGAGACACCGGCCACCTCCCCAGGGAAGAGCTCCCGCTTTTCGAGCACCTTTCACATTCTGAGAGTTTTCCCATTGTTGTGGCATTAAATCTTCACCAGAGGCAGGCTGGACAGGCAGTATTGAACCCATTTTATAGAAAAGGAAACTGAGCCTGGATTGAAGAGTTTAAGAGATCCGGTTGAGACCACACAGTGAGTTAGCAGAGAGACAGAGACAGAACCAGGTCTGGAGCACAGGACTCCCACTCCGGGCCTGAGCTGCTTCTCACCAGAGGGCCCCTGCCCTCCCCCCGCTCTCCTGCTCCCCTGCCCCCTGCCCTGCCTCCACCCTCCCACCCCCCAACGTCATTCTCCTTCCTTGGAGACACCCAGCTGGGAGCAGCTGCCTTTCCATGACACCAGAACCATATTTTTACAAGGGCTGGCTCCCTGGCAGCCCAGGAGTCTTGTAGCCCCAGGCTGGCTGGGAGGCAGCTAAGAATAACTTCTCCAGAGCCTCCCTAGCAGCTGCTGCTCTGTTTTAGGGGGTGGGCAGAGCTCAGGGTCTGGGGGCTGCAGGAACTCCTGGGGGAGGACCGGGCCCCTGAGGGACCTTGGGCTGTGAGGAACTCACACTCACGTAACCAAGGAGGCAAGCAAGGCGAGGAGCCCCTCTCCTGCCCCAGAGGCTTACCAGGTGACCTGGGGTGCAGGTGAGCCCTGGACGGTACAGGTCAGCAGGACCGTGGCGCGCTCCCAGACGGCGTGGGAGCGCAACGGGATCCAGAACCAGGGCCCCCGGCCGGAACACAGCTCCCTCAGCTCTTTGGCCTCCCGAACCTTCTCCTCCGTCTGGAAGCAGGAGAAGGTCTGTGACTCCTATGCGCCAGGGTGCCTCTCTCCCCCGTCTTCACGGCCACCTTGCTCCCTGACACCCAGGCTCTGGAGTCAGGCCTCCGTCAGCTGGAGCCCCTGCAGCTGTATCTGAGAGGCAGCGCGGCCCCGAGGGCAGAACGTGGGCTTTGGAACCAACTGGCCTGCGGTCAAGGCCGACCCTGCCACTTACTGTCTGTGAGACCACAGACAAGTCCTCAGGTTCCTCTTTAGTGGATTGGGAAGATAGTAATACGCCCCTACCCCGCTGTGGGGTTGTAATGTGGATTCAAGGAGTTGCTATGTGAAAAACATGGGCGCTGAAGAAGCCCACGTAGGTATTAGCTGTTGCTCTCCTGCACGGAGATCCGTGCTGTCGGTCAGGAATGGTATCTCCTGAGGGTCCTCGGAGTCCTAGGCCCCGGGGAAAGTGACTTTACAAGCCCGATCTCATTTAATTCACACCTCGACCCTGAGAGATGTGACCACGCACATCTATGCGGCAGATGAGAAAGCCGAGGCTCAGGAAGAATCCGTTGTGTGCCTGCGGTCCCGCAGCTGGGGGCGGGGGCACTGGGATTCAAAGCGGGTAGAGTAAGGTGGGTGGCGTGCGATGGGCCCCAGGTCTCAGGTCCCCGGGGGGGCCCCCAGCCCCGCCCCATACCCGCCGTCTCAGCGCCTTGCGGTCACGTCTCTGGCGCAGCAGCCATTGCGTCTGCAGGAAGGCGATGTCCATCCTCTCCAAGTCATTGCCGAAGCGGACCTGCTTCTGCCCGCGCTCCTCCAGCTCCACTGTGGAAGTCCGGCGCCTCAGCTGGGCCTCCCTGCGTAGTGACAGAGGATGCAAGTGGCTGAGAACCTAGGGCTGGTGGCTGGAGGGGAGGGCATCCCAGCCGTTGCCCGCACCCAGCATTGCCACCTGCACTTTAAACTTCTTGAGGACAGAATAACTTTTAATTCTCTCTTGCCTCCAAAAATACCCTGAATGGGTCCTGCATTCAGTGGGTGCATAATAACTACTCTCAAATGGTTTGCAAGGCTCTTTCACAAACCGTTGTTCCTCTTGCTTTCACTGCAACCAAGTGGACAGGGGTCAGTCTTGCCATTTTGTAGGACAGACACCTGAGGCTCAGTGACTTGCTTCAGAGCAGCCAGGACCACGACCCAGGCCTCCCGGCCCATGACACGGCCTCCTGATGTTCTCACGCCGAGAGGCCTTTCCAGTCTTGGGACTCGTTGGAAACTTGGGGCTGGTTTACTTGCTCCTCCTCTCTCTAGCCCCTTCCCACACCATGTGCAGCCAGCTGGTGCAGGTGGACCCCCCACCCTCCCTCTTGGGGATGGCCCCCCACTGCTGTCTATGGATGCATCCAGAAGGTGGTGAGGTGGGCTCTGTGTTCAGATAGCTCTGGGCTTTAACCTTGGCCTAGCCCCTTAGTCTAGATGCGTCACTCTGGCAGCTGTGGGAGCCCTGCACAGAGGGAGGGGACTGGACAGGGTGGCCCCTTCTCAGCCCAGCGCTCTCTGGAAATGTCTCTTGACTTACCAAGACGTCTCCGAGGAGGCCGTCAGAGCCAAGGCGGCTGCGAGGGCATAGTCTGCGGCGCTGAACTGGTACTCTTCCTCACTGCTCGGGAGAGAAGAGGTTACGGCTCCTGCAGGTTTGCTGGGGATCTGCCTGGGGCTCCCTGAGTTTCAGGCTGTGTCCATCCATCCATCCATGAGCCTCAGGGACTAGCAGGCATGGCTGTGCCTCCCGCCTCCCACTGGGGCCTCAGAAAGCAGGCTGTGCCTCCTCCTTCAGACAGAGTGGTGCCTCCCCCTCAGACTGGGGCCCCAGGGGTAGGGCAGTGGCCGGGGTAGGGTCCCCGAGGCCCCCACCTGCTGCGGTAGGTCCGCCTGCGCACCGAGGACCCCATGTGCAGGCTGTGCTGCCGCTGCTCCTTCTGCTCCTCCTCCTGGCGGTGTTCCAGCCGGTGGACCTCCACGGTCTGGCGGGGCTGGGGCTCCCCTGCGTTCCCCGGGCTGTGCGGCAGCGTCATGGCTGCAGGAACAACAACCTGCCCGGCCAAGGTTACACGGTCACTCCATCGGTCCATCCCTTCCCCACGTGGTCCCAGCACCTCCGGGAGGTTTGCGGGGTGAGGAGGTGGGTGTTCTCTCTCCAGTGGGCAGACGGGGGAATGGAGGCCTGAGAGGGAGAGGGACTTGCCCCAGGGGACAGAGGTGGGCTCTGTGCTCTGAGCCTGGTTTATCCACCATCCCACGTGTTCCCCAGCTGAGTGAGCAGAGCCCCACATTGGGGACCGGGTTCTAGCTGCCACCCTGTCCTTGCTCGCTGTGTGACCTGGGGCAAGGCCTTGCCTTCTCTGGGCCTCAGCTTCCCAGATGATTGATCTCGGTGATGTTCTACGACTCAAGGTGGGCAGCCGTCCTTACTCTTCCTGCATCCGCCACACTCAGTCCCACCTCTGTGTCTTTGCCTGCACTGGTTTCCTCACCTGGAGAAGCTTCTCCTCCTCCTGGCTTGCTCAACTGTTCATGCTTCAAAGCCCAGCCTGAGCACGCTCACGTGAGTGCAAAGGTTGGGTGTGGAGAGTCTGTGTCCAACCCCCTGACTGTGATCCCAGCTTCTCATTCCAGTTAAGTGTGTGCCCTTGGACAAGACTCGATGACTTACTTGGTTTCCTCTTCTATAAAATGGGCCTACCAACCCCCCAGGGGGGTTGGAAAGGTTTGATGAGCACCCAACACATAGTAGGTACTATATAAGTAGTGGGCATCAACATTACGTTTCTAAGTGCTGCTGAAAACCTACAGGCCCCCTAGAATTTTCCCTCCTCTTTGTGCTTTGTATTTCCCAAAGTACAAATCCCTTCTATACTTTGTGTCTGGACTTCATGATTTAGCTCTGATTCAAAAAATGCCTCCTCTTACTATTTAATTATTTCATATCTGTGTCTCTTGACCCTTCAACAAGGCTGGAAATGAGTTAAAAGTCATGACATGGCAGGTGGCACTTACTTTGAGCACTTACTGTGTACCAGGCCTCATGTTAGGATTTTTCAAACACATTGTCCCAGTCCCCACAACAATCAGACAACACAGCACCATTATCATCCCATTTGGCTCATGAGGAGGGAAGGGCGTGCCAAGGTCACGCAGTGGGCCGCTGGTGGGGCCATGGCCAGCACCCAGGTCTGCCCAGCATTGAGCTTTCTTGATCTGTATGTCATGCACCTACTCAGGACCAGGCCTTGGCTGAGGCCGGGCACAGAGTGGGCCCAATGGCCTTTTCTTCTTGTAAGGGGGTCACTAAGAGGGGTCCTCCCTTGTGTTCCTGAGGCTCAGGGCAGGGCCTCCAGGTCATGCCCAGTGGAACTGGGTCAGACTGGTCTGGAGGAGGCTCAGGGGTCAGGGAACGAGTCCCGGAGAGGGAAGGGAGGGGAGCCCCCGAGCTAGCTGCTTTGGGTTCTTGTCCTGTGGCATAGCCCAGATGTGGGCCTCAGTGTCACTGCTGGGTTTCTGAGGGTACCTCTGAGACAAAGCTCTAGGACGCTTGGGGGGGTCCCTGGAATGGCTTTGACACCTCCTCCAGGTGGGAATTCTGGATGACAGGGCCCTGACCGGGGAAGGTCCTTGCCGGGCTTGGACCTGATATAGACCCCAACCACAAAGAGGGAAGCAGAAGACAGTGACACTCCAGCCCCGTCCTGTCTGCTCCCACCAGGCCCAGCTCTGCCCTGGCCCCCACCCCTCCTGAGGGGCCTGTGTGTGTGTGTGTGTGTGCTGACCTGGGTGTGAACAGGGAACCCAGGTGACCATTTCTCTAAGTTCATGACATGGCAGGTGGCCCACTGGCTTGTCAGAGATTCTCGGCCTGTTGTGGGGTGCCAGGGGCTCAGGCTGCCAAATGTCACTCTTGGTGGGCATTTACTGACTCCTTCCAGTCCCTAAAAGTTTGTTCCTTTGGGGTGTCCACGAAGAATACCCAAGAGAGACTGGATTACTGAGGGGTGTTAGCCGGGCTCCCTTGGCCTTGTGCCATGGCCTCGTGCCATGGCCTCAGCTGAACATAACAGGACATTCACCCCTCGGGTGCCCGTCTGGTTGCTCCTGAGGAAGAGGGTCTGCCTGCACCCAGAGAATCGCCGTGCTGATTCTGCTCTTCCCTCCTGACAGCCCAGAGGAGAGCTGCTGGGTACCACCCTAGGTTGGAGGCGGGGGTGGGGGGGGCAGCTTTCTTGGGACGCCATGGTCCTGGCCCCAGCAGCTGAGGCTTAACATTTCCTGGCATCAGCGGCTGGCTCCCTTCCCCGGATGCTTTGTCCCAATTAGCAGAGTGGGTGGGCCTGGCGCTCATCCTTGACCTCCTGGGCTTCCCGAAACCAGACCCCCGGCTTTAGCAGATGAGCCATCGGTTCTTTTTAAAGCACTGACTGAGGCTCGGGATTAAGCGTCAAGAACACAGCCTCCCCTGCCCTCTTCCCAGAGCGCAGTGGGTGCCTGGCGGGGAAGGGTCAGCAGGGTGGGGGCCAGGTGAGCAAACCGCCCCCTCCCCCGGCCGCCCTCTCCTGGGGGTGCAAAGCCCTGGGCTGGAGGTCCTGCCACTCGGCCACCTTCCTCCCAAGCCTCAGCCTGCTTTCACACCAGCCTCTGACAGGCAACCCTGGAGTGAGTAAGCAGGGGCAAGGCGGCCCTCCCCTTCCTCCGGAGGGAAAGAGAGTGCCCAGAAGCCTTGTGCTGGGTCCTGTGGGTGGGAGCAGAGACAGTCTGTCCAGCCTTTCCGCTGTGCTCCCCCAGCTCCCGAGAGGCAGGAATTCCGACCCTGCCACGGGAGAACTGAGACACCTCCTTCCCTGTCTGGGCCTCAGTTTCCTGCCAGGCTGGATGGGCGCCCTCCTGGCCTTGCGATTTGTGCCCAGCGGGCTTGCTCTCTTTCCCTGTCCGCTGGGTCTGCCAAGCATGACCCGGCCAGCACTGCTTAGGTTTGCTGGACCTGCCAGCTCACCCTGTCCCACTTCCCAAGTACCCCCAGATGTCTTTCCCTTCTCCCCCCAGCTTTTGCATCACAGAAAGTTCAGCTGGGAAGACCCAGGACCACATAGAACAGTGTGATGGATAGAGGTTTCTAGGTTCCCCGCCCGTTTTAATTCGGGTCTACCTTCTCTTTTCAAATCTCCCAGGCTCCTTTTCCAGCACACGCACAGCCCACTTCCCAAGGGGAAGTGAGGGTCTTGCTCCCTGGAGGTATCCCTCCCCACCCTGATCCCTGGAGGTGACTTACAGGAGCAGTGTGTCCAATTAGGTGGCTCTGGGGAGCCAACTCCAGAGGACGAGAGGATCCTTGGTCTCTTCTTGCCCTGGGCTCAGCCGGCACGGGAAGAAAATGTGACCCTGGAGCCCGCACGCAGGGGCCTTAAATATAGCAGTGCTGAGATCGTGATGACAATGGATGAGGACTGTAAGCGGTGGTGGGTGGCGGCGAAGGAGGGGCTGTTTCTCCCTCTGCCACTTCTCAGGCAGCAGCAACAGGTGGAGCTGTCCCCACCCCCAGCCGGCCTCCCCTGACGGCTCCTTCTCTGTCAGCTGGGTCCCTTCTGCCCAACTCCAGCCCCCCAGGGAAGTGGAAAGAAGGGAACAGCTCTGGCTTAGGGGTATGGAGAGCAGCTAAGGGTAATTTCCCAGCTGCTGAGAGTTCTCATCTGAATTCTCCCCGCACTGACCCGCACCTTAGGGAAGAAGACACCCAGCATCTCCAATCTGATTCCCCTCCTAAAAATGCAGACAATGAGGCTGGGCACCCAGACTTCACGAAGACGGTGGAAGGCATGGACCTAAAAATGACTAGTGCTTGGAGGTTATCACTGGCTAAAACGAAAGTATGTGGCTTCTTGTCTCTCTACCTCCCCCTGTAGCTACTGACCCAGCCCCTGCGTGGCCCCTGCGTAACCCTCACACACTGGCGGCAGGCCAGGGGGGAAGCCATCTCTTCTTCGCTGTCCAGGCTCCTGAGGATGTCACAGTGGCCGATGTGGGACCCTTCTTCCCAACCTTTGCTACACCCTTCCCCCATCTCAGTTCTTTTCCCTCATGTGGCTCGCATCTGCCCTTTGCCAGGCCCGGTGGGCACGGAGGATGCAGAAGCGAATACAATGAGACCCTCGATGTGGAGGCATCTGGACGGGAGACAGGCCGATACGAGGGGGATCAGGAGGACAGGCCTGAGCCAGGTCTCAGGGCGTGGCCAGGTTTGGGGAAGGCTGTGCCAGCTCTGGTCCCGAGAACACAGTTTCCTCCCTCCTCGTCCCTTTTTGGGGCTCAGGGGCCAGGACCATGGTGCCCGTCTCTCTGCCTGCTGCCTTGGGGCCTCTCACTGGGGGGAGCGGGAGAGGGAGAGGGAGAGAACAAAGTGATCTCTTAGCCGAAATCCCAGTCCGCCACCCCTTTGAAAGCCCTGTCCAGGTGTTTGTTCTCCCTTCCTCCCTGACCGCAGTGTAAGGAGCATCTTTTGGGGGACAACACTTGGCAGCTTTATCCCACCTCGTACTGAGCAGACCCGGGGCTTTCCGGGGCCCCCATTTATACATTCACTGTGAGTGTGAATGTGTACACACAGCAAAGAGGGGTGTGGGCTTCCAGTCCAGCAGGAGACTAACATTTAGACCGGTCCTGCGCCCCTCTTTCCCCCAAGCCAGCCTGTGGGGGTGCCACGCCTCACGTGCTGTACGACCTCGGGCAAGTCATTCAACCATTCAGGGCCAGGTGTCTGTATAGCAGGGTCGGTGAAGCCTGCCTCTCGGTCTGATGGAAAAGATCCATCTAGGAAACAGCGCCTGGTCCCCAGTACACGTTTGCTAACTGAGGGCCCCACGGACAACTGCGCGGCTCTAGGAATGCTGAGGGCCTTCTCCCACCCACCCTTCTGGGCGTGGGATTCCCCTGTACCCCTTTGCCGGCCACACCCCAAGGATGCTCTCGTGCCTCACAGGGGATCCTGACGTGTCTTGTTGTGAATGCAGCCGGCCCTCAGGTCACGAGGCTGCAGGGATGCCACACTTGCAGCCACGCAAGTCTTGGTTTGACTCCCGGTCTCCGGCACCTGTGCTCACCAGTGGGAGCACCAGGGCCTCATCTCTGGGCCTCGATTTTTTTAAAATTGGTAAATTGGAGGTAAGCTCTCAGATGACAGGGAACTCACCTGCCTGTCTTATTCACCGTACCCCTCATCCCAGGAACAGTATCTGGCATACGGCCGGGCGCTCGGTGTCTGCTTGTTTAAAACCCTGGATGAATGAATGGCTAAATATTTACCTTGCACATTAGTTTATTTAGTTCATTAGATTCCTCTTATAAGCGAGATCATATGGTATTTGGTTTTCACTGGAAAAATAAACTAACGAGCAAAACAGAACCAGAGGTGTGGAAACGTGGAACAGACAGACAGGGGCTGTGGGCGACGGGGCGGCGATGGCGGAAGGAGGGGGCTAGTCTAAGAACATGTACGAATGAATGGCCCACGGACATGGGCAAAGGTGTGGGGATGGACTGTGGGAGCGGGGTGGGTGGGGTGGGCCGGGCAGAGGAGGGCAAGGGGGGAAAATAAGGGCAACTGTAATAGAATAACAATAATAAAAATGAAAAAATACTTATCATGCAGAATGGTTATGAGGGTGAAATGTGTAAAAGTTCTGGTATAGTACCTGATTCGTGGCTAATCTGCCTCAAAATATTTCCTCTTTATCTTCCCCTCCCTTCTTGTCTTTTCCCTTTTATTGCCCTCCCTGGACTTATGAGCATTTGGGACAGGTCTTCGAACCCTGTTTCACCTACCACTCCCCCTGAATCCCCAGCCCTGCTTCCAGAGAGCAGCAAAGCTGTCATTGGCTCATCGAAGAACTGTCCAGCCCAAAGCTTTCTCCCCGCTTTACCCTGCACCCCTTCTCCTTCCCCTGCCCCTGTCACGCTGCACCAGTTGATTTGAATCACTGTTCTTCTCACACTTACAGGTCAATGGATCTTCCTTGGCATCCTCGGCCATAGAGTGGGAAGGGAAAATGGAGCCTCGGAGATGCGGCAGGTGAGGCTAGGTGGTCCGTCGTTTCTCCGTCTGTTCCTGCCTCAGCTTGTTGTCTTTGTCTGCCTCACTTTCTGGGAGGTAAGGCAGGGGCAGCAACAGGGGACGAGCCCTGGTGTTGACATCTGGCCATGGCCTCCTCATCCAGGCTGATGCTCAGACCTGGGAGGGCAAGGGGGATCTGGCCCCGTGGGGCCCTGGGGGAGCTCCAGTCCCATCGGCCCCTCTCCTCTGGGTGGAGCCTCAGGCAACCCCTCTGTGTTGCTGGGGGCTGGGGCTCAGGAGCCGGAGTTCTGCAGGCACCTAAGAAGCCCTACCTGCATCCAGGAGGTGTTACGGAGGTGTTACGGAGGTGTTACGGAGGTGTTACGGAGGTGTTACGAGGAAGTAATTTGAGACCATGGATAGGAAAATTCTTCCCTCAATATGCCTGAGATGAATCGCTAAAGGTGCTTATGAAAAATCCAGATTCCCCAGGAGCTGGGGATTTAGTGGGGGTGGGAGGCTGAGGAAGTTGTATTATCCCAAAACTCCCCAGGGGATTCTTATGATTAGGAAACCAACCTGGGCAAGTCACCTGCCCGAGCAACATTTCCTCCTTTGCAAATATCAACGAACACAACCTATCTGAAATGTTTCCAGGAGGATGACTGATCGCCTACTGAAACTGTGGGGCCACATGGCTGAGTTCCTCCTCCTCCTCCTCCCCCATGACTCTCTTCCTTTGCTCCTGGGCTTGGCTCTGCCAGGCCTGGGAGGCAGGTGACAGCTCGGAGATTCCTGGAAATGGGGTGAGGGCTTGGGTCACGAGGGAATGCCAAGGCCCCCGGGCGCCCAGCTCCCCCAGGGCGTGGGACAGTGTCCTCTAGCCAGTTCCGACTGTAACTGCAGGGCTGGGCTGCCTGCCTAGGAGACCCAGACCTTACAGGGTCAGGCAGCCTGCTGTCTGCTCCTCAGTTGGGACGGGTCCTGCCTGAAGAGGGTCACAGGGCTCAGAGCCATGCACCGCTCTCCTCAGGCTCTCAAACTCCGCCCTTAACAGTCAGGAGTAGTTGGGACGTCTGTCACCCCGAGGAGCTTAGAGAGCTTCGTGGCCCTGTGAATTGGAAGAAATGTTTATGGCTTTTAATTAAAAAAACCCCTCTGTGTTGCCATGTCCCACTTACCTTTGACCAAGTTCACACTGAGGGACAGGAAGCGGACTTGTTTGCAGTGTGGGGAGCCGCGGGGGTGTGGGGGGGGCGCATCGTTAACCTCAACTCAGCGGGTGCTGAGAGGAGGAGAACGGGCTTGGGGCGGGGAGGCAGCTGCCCTCTCTTAGGGAGGCATTGGGTCTAAACCAGCGAGCCTGAGATGTTCAATATTGACGACAAACGCTGTGTCTCGGGGAGCCACGGGGAGTGGAGGACCGGGAAGGGAGGTGTGTCTGTCTGGGTGCAGAGAGAGGAGGGCGCTGGGCACACTTCCAGAAGGTCACACTGAGGCAGCTGGGCCCTGGTTCTGTTCCTCAGAGAGCTCGGATAGGGCTTTGGGACAGGAAGGTGATGGGGGTGCTTGTCCCTTAGGGACCCCGTTGGGGCCCTCCCCTCCTAAGTGTCAACTTGTAAAGAATCCACACTGGTATGCAAAGTTCTTTCTCTTGATGAGGGAAACGAGCACTAGACCTGAGCTCCGACCGTGTCGTGAGCTCAGTGAGGGGCCATTGGGTGGGTCCCTTCTCCCCTCCGGGACTCAGTTTTCTTTTTCCTTTTTACAGATTTTATTTATTTATTTTTAGAGAGATGGGGAGGGAGGGAGACAGAGAGAAACATCAATGTGAGGGATCGGTTGCCTCTTGCACGCCAACTGGGAGCTCAGCCTGGAACCCAGGCATATGCCTTGACCGGGAATCGAACCAGCAATTTTTTGGTTGCAGGCTGGCACTCAACCCACCGAGCCACACCAGCCAGGGCTGGGCCTCAGGTTTCTCACCATAGGGATCATCTGAGATGCAAATGATACGAAGGATGTGCAGGCACCCTCAAAGCCCAGAGCCAGGGCCCGCTGCCTATGCGGGAGCAGACACAGGCAGGAGGGCGTGGAGGCAGGCCTGGGGACTCCACGCAAAGGGGCTCCTCTGAGAATGCCAGCGCCCCCAAACAGCTTTCACTTACAGCCTTGGGGAAATCGTTCCACTTGCCTCTCATCCCTGTTTCCAGAAGGCCCTGTCATCCCATCGCTTGCTTCCACCACCAGACAGCCTCGCTCCGCTGGCTCGGCTGGAGCAACCCTGAGGAACCAGGAAGAAGTGAGAAAATGCCCAGTCAGCAGCCACCCTGAACGGGGGCGAGGTGTCACTCCCTGCGCTGTCTGATCAAAAACCAAAACATCACAACAGGAAATAGCTAGCATTTATTGGGCCCTGCCCATAGGTCGAGCACTATTGAGCACTTCACAGACGTTATTTAATTCCATCCTCACCACTGCCCGGTGAGGTAGGTGTTCTTCTTCTCCCCATTTACGAATGAGGAAACTGAGGTTCTGAGCAGTGATTCATTCATTTGCTTGAAGTCATACAGCTGGGAAATGGTGAGGCTGGAATTTGGATCCAGATGCGCTGAACCCAAGGCTGAGTTTCCAAAGTTGTGAAGAATCAGTACTGTTGGTCAGTTGTATCTCCAGGGGCACGGGGGCCCCATATCCCCGCATTCCTTTCAAACCCTGCTCTCAGATTAGGGTCTGAAACTGCTGCAACAGAAAAGGCTTACGTGCTTGCCCTCACTGGTGGACCTGCATTTCACTTGGGGCACACATAGACTCTAGCAGAGGAATGAAGTAGAGATGGTGCAACTTCAGGCAGCAGCCCTGGCTGGGAATGAGCCCCAGGCCACACCCCTCCCTGGAGTCTTGCCACGGCGCTGCCTCTGACCCTGGCAGAAGTGCAGGTTGTTCTGGTTCCGCCCGGCCTGCTACAAGGCATCCAGTTTGGGCTCCTTTTCTTGTGCACAGAGTCACAGAGGTGGCAGAGGCCCTACTCTCTGCCGAATCAGATCAGGAACCCGGCCAGGAGTCAGGAGAAGAGAGGTGGGCTCCAGGGGGGTTTGGTGACCAGCCCTATTAGGAGCTGGGTGCTGGATCTCGGGAGGTCTCCCCGTATTCACCCCCGCACCCTGACCGTCCCGTCCCGCCCTGCAGAGCTCTGCATGCACACGCTGCGGGCACACACATTTACACACGATACCCCCCGTAACTCCCTGTATGGAGTCCTTGTTGTGCCTCTTTGCTCCAGCCATGGCAGGGGCCCAGTGTCCCCTTCCTCCAGTCCTTTCCAGGTCATCCCCCGAGGCTGGGCTGTGTGCGCAGCACGGTGGGGGTTGGGGATAAGGAAGGAGGCCCAGACCTGCCCACTGGCCACTCAGGGATCCCACTGCACAGTCAGCGCCAGGCCTCTGAAAAGAGAGTCCAGCTCTGCGGGCTGCTCTGGGCCTGAGGCCCGAGGGGCTGCGCTCTCGGCCTCAGTCTGGGACACTGGGTCCTTGTCGTTGGAACACACGAGGGACTCCAGCAGGCCCCAGGGACTAGAAGCCTGGTCCGTGGGAGAACATGGGAGGGATGGAGTGTGCAAAAGGAGGGGAGCCGGGTGGCCCTCTATCTGGACAGAGGAGAGGAGGGGCAGCTGGCTCTTCAGGTGCCCTGGTGTCCCTGGCTGTCCCTTGTGCAGCACGCTAACATCAGGTGGTCCTTCTGTGTCAGCACACAGGGGCAGCTGGGAGGACTTTGCTTCTTCGGGCTCCTCCACAGCCAAGGAGGCCACCCCCTGCAGAGAAAGGTCACCTGCGGTGCAGCTTCTAGCTGATGTCTCTTTCTGGGGCTGACCCTTAGGCCTGAGGTGTTTGGGACTGGAGCGTGTCACAGGTGGGGAGTCTTTGCCAGAGTCTGCCACGCACAGCCCGTAGGAGGGAGGCCAGCTGTCCGGGGTGGCCTGAGGTGTGTAGGATGGGGGTCTGACCTCAGGGGCGGTCTGCGGAGCATAGGCCAGCGGGGAGGGTGCCCGGTGAGGCGGCGCTCTGGAGACCTGGAGGGTGGAGCTGTCTGGCTGCCTGAGGTAGGCGATCTCAGACGGGCTGTGCAGCTGGGGGGCTCCTGCGGGCTCCCTGGGTCCAGAGACCATGACTATGGAGTACTGGACAGGCTGGGCCAGGCCGCTGGGGCCTCTGAGGTCACAGACGGGGCTCAGGACGTGCTCCTGGATGAACTGCAGCGGCTGGAAGGTCAGCACACGCTGGACGTCCTGCACAGGGACAATGACAGCGCACTTTCAGGGCCTACTCTCTGTCCCCCGGGGTGCCTTGGGGGGCGAGGTCCTCCACCAGAGGCCAGGGCGATGGGGTCTGCCATCGGGGGCTTTTCAAAATGCACGTCCCCCATGTGCCCTTTGCCTCCCAGAGACTCCTCTAGGTGCTGGGGCTTTCGAGAAGGGACAGGACTGCCAGCCCTGTAGCTGAGGGCCATTCCCAAAGTCTGGGTTATCTCAGGCAGAGAGATGCCGGCTGCGATTTCTCCAGGAAACAGATAACCCAGGAAGAAGGTGCCTTAGATTTTGGGTGGCCTTGCCGTACGCTCTGGGGGTGGTGGCGCACACCGCTCCTTGCTCACGGGTCCCAAGGACCTGATGTAGGGGGCAAGGCGGCAAAGGATGGGGAGGAGGGGGGCCAGGAGAGCTCTGCCAGAAATGGCTGTCTGGGCTGTGACATTGAGTGACCTGCCCTCGAGCCTCTCAGGCCTGTGGCAGCCACTCAGAGCCTGGGCAGCGTGGCTGCAGCCACTGCTGGTGGCCACACTGGGGCTGCCACGTGACTTATATGGTTTACACAGGGCTTTATGTTTTAAGAATTAGTTGCCAACATTTGCCAATTGAGAGCCTTCGCATTACAATCTGAAATTCTGACCTCTCTGGAAAATGTACTTGAAGATCTGGCCACCCCGGGCCTGCATTCCCAGGGGGTAGTACTTGGCTGCCCTCTGGACAGGGCGTGAGCTCCGGGACCCCACAGAGCCCACCACCCCCTTGCAGCGACCTGCTCCCTCAGGTCCAACGTTACCTGCCTGGACGTGGATGCTTTCAAGCTGCAGGGTTTTCTAGTCCAAGCCCGTTCTCCCTGATCACCAGCCCCTCTTCCATACTCTCTGGCAGGCCACGTTTTTAGGTTGGAGGGGAGAAATGAGGGCTCACTTTCTGCTTTGTGTGCTGATCCCTGCATTTCAGGGAGAGCCAGGGGTTCCTGGGCCTATGTCCTCTGCCACTTCAGGGCCCTCCCCAACCTGCCCCTCCTGCCCCAGGTGGGGCTGCTCACCAGGGAGTTGGGGGGCTGAGGCAGCTTGGTGACGTATCTGTAGCTCAGGAGGCAGAGCCCGGCGACCACAAAGCCCATGGAGAACAGGAAGGCCCCGGAGAAGGAGTAGGTCCACGTCATGTCTGCAGGAGCAAAGAGTTCTCCTGTCAGGAGGAAGGGCTCACGGAAGAGATCCACCTGGAGGGGACACAGTCTCGGGGCGTTTCTCCTGGGAACTTCGGGGTCCAAGGTTCTCAGAGTGGGGTCTGGAAGGGGACCCCACGGGCTCCTGGGGAACTTGTCCTCTTGGGTTAAAGACTCTTCATCTTGTGGGGGGGTGGGGCCATGGCCAGAGCCAGGGCTGCAGTGGGGGGCCTTCTGAAGTGGTCTCTCTTACCTGGCTCTGAGCACGGTCCTGCCTCCTGGCAAAGGATGGGCAGTGACAGGGGGAGGAACCTGTCCTCCCCACACCCTACCTCTGTAGAGGGCTGAGTGTCAGGGAAGACCTTGCTTGGGAGGCGGCTGGGGAGGCACCACCCCTTCTGAAAGGGAGGGAGACCGACAACCGAGGGCTTCAGTGCTGAGCCTTTGCCCTGTGGTCCTCCATCTCTGGGATGGGCACAGCCAGTTCTGGGCATGACACACTTCCTGTCACCAGCCCAAGTGGGACTGGTGAAGGGCTTGGTAAGGAAGAAGTAATTGGAGGGTGTTTTGTTTCATTTTGTTAAAACTGACAATTTGTATCATCCAGGGGTCTTGGCTCTCCAATTCACCCTCCTATTCCCACATGGCTTCAGCTTGAGGAGCTGATCCCCAGCTGCCTATGACCTTGGCAATTGCTGTGAGCACTGGGAATCAGAGCCCCTACTTCCAGCCCACTCCTCTCTCCTCCCCAACGGCTGTGGCTTGGGCCTCTCTGGGTCAGCTTCCCACTTCAGCGATACCCTGTCCCCTGTCACATGATACTCCCAGCACTGCTCCAGGGAGAAGACATGACCTGAATGTCTCTACGTGACATGCCTAATGGAAAACCACTGCTCCCTGTGCCGGGATAGGACAGGGACATGGAACATTCCTATACGCCATGTCACCCATGGGCAGGCAGGAAGAAATAATAGAAATAACACTAGAGTGTGGGGGATTACATGTCTGGCTCAACCACCGATATGCTGAGCATCCTTCTCTTTGCTGCACGACCCTCTCTGGTCTACCATTTATTAATAACAGTAGCCAGTGATTATTGAATTCTTCAAATGTGCCATGTACTGTGCGGTTGCTCTACCTCTGTTACCCCACCAAACACAGAGAGCCAGGGATGCTCCCTTTTTACAGATAATGAAGCTGAGTCTCAGAGAGGTTAAGTGACTTGACCAAGGTCACACAGCTATTCCATGGAAAAGCCAGGACTGGCACGTATAGCCAAAGCTCACCCTCGTAGCCACGACACACAGGGGCCTCAGTTTCATCACCTGTAAAAATTAGATTGGGGTGAGATGGCCACTAGAGTCCTTTCCAGCATCAAGACCCTGGGATGGTGCTCTGTGACCGCCCCCAGATATTCTGAAAGGTAGATAAAGTGCAGATTATGGGCTCTGGGGATAAGACAAACCCCAGGATGGGAGGTCAAGGGCAAGACGTAAAGGGCAGTGAGAGGAATAAATGTGCAGTAGAGGCAATTGGCCGTAGACAAAATTGCAGAGTGATGGTTAGAGCTCAGGCTCCGGGTCAGATGAACCTAACTAGGTTTACTGACCAGCTGTGTGGTCACCTTCAACTCGCTTAACCTCTCTGAGCCGGAGTTCTTCCTTCGTAAAATGGGGACGAGGCTACCCATCTTTCAGGATTGTTATAAAGATGAAATGGGATGATAGAGGTAAAGCATTTAACACAGTGCTTGGCAATAGAGTAGGGACTTAAAAATGGCAGGAATTGTTATTAATATACTTTATTTTTTTAGGGTAAGGTGTTTTCTATATGCCAGCTGGAAATAGTCAGCAAGAAGTGTGATTTATATAAAAGCTGCTCCAGTCTTAGGAAAAAAATGGCATCACAGCATGTGCTAGGTCATGAAGGAACAAGCCAACAGGTGGATAAGGGTGGAGTCATCTGCATGTTGTCAAAGGCAGAGTGGGCAGGGGTGGGCCAGGAATGGGAGAGGTTCATCTAGTCTGGTCCAGGGGAGAGGTCACGAGTCATCTATATGCTCCCACCTTAGTGCCTGTAACATTGCCCCCCTACTCCCTCGAGTTTTCCTCTTGCCAAGTTCTATTCCGGTCTCCTCAGTGGCCCTGCCCCCAGGAAAGCATGCCCCATGCAAGCGGCCAATGCTGGCTATGCCAATGTACCAGCTGTATCTTCCCCTGAAAACGAGTTCACTGTGGTGGAGAATAAGTCTCCTGTGGGCCATTGGGACAACTGATGGGTTGAGTTTTCAAACAAAACTGAGGACTAGAATCTACCTGGTGATGACTTCCCAAGCTGCAGTTGTACCCTAGGGCAGCCCCCTGCAGCGCCCTCAGCTCTGCTCGTCCGAGCAGAAATTACCTGCTGACATCATTCATCTGAACAAGACGACCAAAGTGGAGACTGGTTTTCCAAATCCATCCAACTCCCTGCTCTATCACTTTCATCCTCCAAACTCGCTGCCCTGAGCATTACAACATTTCTAGTGTCTATGAAAATGAACACGAAGGAAAACATCACCCTCGTGTCAGAGGGAGGGAGCGTGGGGCACCATCTCACCGAGCCAGTGACGCAAAACTGTTGCTGTAGTAGCGCAATGGCGAGGACATGGTCTCCACGCCCAGGCCCAGTTCTGCTCCTCACCACCTGTGTGACCTCAGGCAAGTCACCTAACTACTCCGAACCTGTTTCCCCATCTGTAAAATGAGGGTGATAATAGTCCCCACCTCATAGGTTGCTCCTGAGGACCGAGCCTAGTGGCCCTGGTCCCTGGTTAGCGCTGCGGAAACACTGGTTGTCATTGCTGCTGTTATGATCTGACTTTGGAAGAAATCCAGTGACCTTTCTATCTTTGCTCTCCCCCCTGCAGGTTATCTCCGGGTGGATCTGACCTGAGTTAACATTAAGGTGCGGTTGCTTTGCTGGGGTAGGTACACACTAAGCTGCCACAGAGAGGAAATCCGGACCCAGGCTGGAGGGTGAAGATTATACATGTGCTGCGATAACCCATCAGCTAGCGCACTTACGGACAAACAAAGATTAACTTTAATAACACGCTGATAACCCTTCTGTGGTTTTCAGAGCACTGCCCAGCCTCACCTTGGTTACAGAGGGGAAAGCACGTAGTCGGGACCTGAATTCAGGAGTCCCACCTCCCTCTGGCTTCAGCCGGACTTACCTGCCAGTGTCTTCACACGGCATACGTAGGGGGCACTCTCTTTGGACCAGGTTGGAACAAAAATTGTGATGGTCCCAAGGAACTCCGTGTCAGGGGTCAGGCCGATGAACTCATATTCTCTCTGGTTTCCTTCAAGGTGCTGAATTGGACAGAGAACCCAGAGTGACTCCTCTTACACCCCAATCTCCCTGTGGAGCCCAAGCAAGTCTCCTCACACCTCTGCCTGGGTTACTGCATTTGGGGAGAGGCTACTACCAGCTGCCGAACCAGAAACTGGTGGGTCTGCCTGCCGTGCTCCATTCCCCTCCGCTGCCTTCTGCTTTATCCGCAGACCCAGTCGGTCACCAAGCTCCGTGCACTCGCACTTGGAACAGCGTCTGGTATGTCGTAAGCACTCAGTAAATACCAGCTGCTGTTATCACAGCTGCCACCATCACCCTCACCATCACCATCACCATCACTATCACCATGACCACAACCCCCCCACCCCACCATCACCATCACCACAACCATCATCACCACCACCACCACCACCACTACCACCACCACAACCATCACTACTACCACCACCACCACCACCAATTTATCAGGAGCCTCTAGCAATCATGAATGTGTATGTGCTTGATGACAGTTTCAAATATGCATAGAATTAAATGGAAAAATAGGCAATTCCACAGTCATAGTTGGAGAACACAATGGTCTCAGCAATTAAAAAAACTATCGACTCCTCCCAAACCAGGAAAGGTGTAGAAGTTGTGAATAACACTCCTAGCCACCTTGCTCTGACTGACACATACAGTGTACTCCACCACACGACCGCGAGAACACATTCTTTTCAAGTGCACATGCAACATCCATCAAGATAGGCCATTGCTGAGCCATAAAGCAAGTCTCGATAAATTTATAAGGACTGAAATTACACGGAGTATTTTTGTGACCACAAAATGAATTGAATTATGATAACCTCAGCGATTTACCAAAATATGGTTGTGATAAGGACTCTCCCTACGCAATAATCTCAAGTGGCTCCCTGTGACGACCGAAATAAATAAGGTTCCTCCCTCTGCTGTCCCAGACGTCTGCCGCACAGCCCCGAACTGTCTGCTTGGGTGTGTCTCCCTCGGCTCCTCCGCATCAGCGGTGCTCAAACTCCAGTGTGGGCAGGAAGCGTGTGGGATGCTCACTAAGCCTCAGATCCCAGGGGCGCAACTGTAGAATTGAATTAAGTAGATTGGAAGGGGGAGCATTTTGGACAATGCTGCAGAAGAGTCTCATGCCCTTGGTTTGGGACCACGTTTTGAGAAGCTGTTCTCCATGTCCCCTTGCTCCAGCCAAACCAGGCAGTTCTGTGCTTTCCAGCAATGTCCAGAGTTTTTCTGCTTCTCCCATGATCGCGGTGGGGGCCGTGCAGGCTAGTGGGGGGACACGTGGGCTTTGAACAGGGCTGGGTTTGAATCTTGATTATGCTACTGTTTACTGAACAATCTTGAGCTAGTGACTAAACCTCTCTTGAGTCGCTGTTTTCTCATTCAGAAGAGGCAGATTATAGCACCTACCACATAGAGACTGGGTGAAGATTAAGTGATTTAATAAACATACATTACCGGCACACCTTAGAAATTAGAATTGGCACCAGAAAATATTCTGATCCAGAAGTCTTGCCAGACTTCGCTGGAGCTGCCATCTCCCCCTCACCCACTTGCTTCTGCTCTGCCTCGCACAATACCCGGATTTTCCTCTACCTATTTAACCTCTTGTTTTAATCCCATTCCTTCCACCAGATTATAAACTCTTTGAGTACAGAAACAGTCAATGGAATTATGGATTAGTGGCACATGCTCGGGGGAAGTGCCACATATTTTCTGAAAAAAATAACTTGTACATTGTTTGACCATGCAGGCCTCTCCCTTCCAACTTTCATTATTGCTGATCTTCAGACACTGCCTGTGTCCAGTCCCCACAGACAGTGGAAAACCGGCAAAAAGAACTGCAGAGGTGGCAACTGATTCCAGCATTTCCTGAAGTGGACGCCTGAGAATGTCAACAGAGGTTGTTCCCCGAGGTGTTAGAAGGCATTAGGCAAAAAATTAAGGAAAACAATAAATATTGTGCAAAATAAAAGGTCCAGTACATTTTGGAGAAGTTGCATTAAGCACACTGAGATGGTTCGGTTTTGTGGGACTTGCCAGAAACTGGAGCGCACGAGTGTGTGAGTGAGCCCAGCGGGGAGAGGCTGTGGACGTGTTTTGGGAAATGCTAATCTGTATAAAACATCTCCTTTCTGCTTGAAGCCATGTCAATCTAATTGAGAGGGAAATAGGTTTCCCAGGCAGGGAAGGACCAGGGGGGCATGTATATCTGCCATTTATTTACCTTTTGGTAGGTCTGGTTGACATGGAGGTCTAAGCGATAGAACAGGTCCTGGAAGATGTCCTCCAGGGTTAGCCGGTGGCCATCCTCCGAACGGAGGGGTGTGCAGGTGGGGTGAACAATCATCCGAATGGATCTCACCTTGGGGACACAGGTCACATCAGGTGGTTTGATGGTAGCTGGAACAAAGGAGAAGGAGAAAAGAAAAGTCAGAATCAGCTGGAAGTACGTGAGGCTGCCCTGGACTCTGGGGAACGACAGTGTCCCCCCTGCTCCTCCCTCCCAGCCCCAGCTCTGCTTCTGGAAGCATTCGCTAAACACACAGGCGAGAAGAGGGATGGTCTGCAAGCCACTGGGGTTTGTATTAAGGCGAGCAAAGGGGCGACCAAGCGGGAGTAGGAAGGTCTCAGGGAGGACCTTGGCCAGCCCCCATACCCCCTGGGCCCTTCACCCCACCTGCAATCTGCCTGGAGCACACACTCTCCCCCAGCCTCCTGGCAATGACAGCTTTGGGAAGTGATGAGGGCTCAGTGAGATACCCTAAATAATGTTTGGGGTGTCCCATACTATTGACTCAGCCTCAGTTCCAAGCCTAAGAATATTTAGTCTTTCTCCAGACGGAACTGTCTAAATAACCACATGAGCTTTACTTGTTTACAGACCCCTTTGGGAATTGGATGAATGCTATCTATGGCTCTTCTCTCCTCCAAGATTTGTGTATGCAAAAATCTTACCCTCAATTTCAGGGATTCATGAACCCCGTACTCCCTGAAGCTAATTCATAAAAACCCTCAAGGGTCCATTTACCTCCAGAATTAAAAACATCTGAGCCAAGCCCTGACCAGTGTGGCTCAGTTGGTTACGCTTCACTCTGCTGGTTCTATTCCCAGTCAGAGCACATGCCTAGGTTGCAGGTTCGGTCCCTGGTCAGGGTACGTACAAGAGGCAACTGATCGGTGTTTCTGTCTTACACTGATGTTTCTCTCTTTCTCTCTCTCCTTCCCTTCCCCTCTCTCTAAAAACAAATAAAGAAACAAATTCTTTAAAAAATTCTGAGCCAAAAGAATGTTCACTTCAGTGTTGTTTATAAAATTGAAAAACTGAGTTAAACGTCTTCCAAAGTGCGTTAGGGAAGTAAATTAGAGTACCTCTATAGAATGGGTCATTTTTAGCAGTGAAATACCATGTTGTGAAAAGCATTTAATGGGAATGAGCAAGTGAACGGTCGTGACGCCATCATATAAAAAACAAACAGCCAGATGACGGAAGAACGGATGGAGTTGCTGGTAACTGCAGCTAGTTTAAATGCTCAGATTACTTTGGGCTACTTTTATTTTTCTTTGTGTCTTCTATATTTCCACAATTTTTACAATAAATGTGTATTCATTGAACAAAACGAGAAAAAATAAAATAGCTTATTTACTTTAATTTTTTATTTTCTTAAAAAAACACGTGGCTGTTGAGTCTGTTAGTGAACATCATCACCTGCTTAACTTATGTGGGGAGTTTGGCAGTGCTCCTGCCTGCCTGCCCGCCTTTTCTCCTTTATCGATTGTGTATTGAGCATCTCCTATGTGCCAGGCACCATGCCAACGGCTGGGAATACAGTGGATTCCACACCCACACACGGAGCTCACCTGTCAGCAGGGAGGCTGGTGAGATATATAAGCAAACACAAGAATACGAGCTGTGAATACAATGAACAGCTAAGTGTCACAAAGAATACCAGGTGGTGATCTGGTAAAGTCAGGTTGGGGGCCGGGAGTGGCCCCCAACCTCAGTATCACTTAGGATGTGCTACTGAAGCTGAGACCAGACGGAGGATTGGAAAAGAGTCCGAGGAGGAGCAGCGGGGTGGGGTGGGGACCAGGCTCGGAGACCCCGGTCGCAGTCAAGAGAAGACGAAGGCCGTCTGAACTGGGGAGCTCAGGATGGGGATGGAGGAAGATGAACAGCCACACTGCGATGTTCTCCATCAGGACGTCTTTCCTAAAAGCCGCATCCCTAACAGCCCCCTCGCCCCCGAAAGGCAGAGTCCTTCTGGGCCATTCTCCTCCCCTCCCCTGTAATAACAGGGGCTCCTACTCACTATGTTGCAGTGAGCTGAACCGGTCGGTCATCTTGGTAGCCGACCGGCCTCCCGCACTGGTGGCAGTTACCCTGGCATAGTAGAGCTCCACGAGGCTGCCTGTCTCCACGGTCAGGTTGCAGGACTTCCTGGTGATCCGCTGGCAGCCCTTCTTCACTAGCCACGCTATCTGCCCGTACCTGTATGCAAGGGAGGGGTCGGAGCACACCTTTCATGAACAGGCTTGGTATCAGACCTGTGGTTTATTAATAGCGATAGTGGTATCTAATATTTACTTAGCATGCTTTGTGTTCCAGGCCTTTTATGGGGATGATTTGTTATTCCACACATTGATCCCGTGAGGTTCATACATTACGCTCTGTCCTTTCAAGTAAGGAGGCTGAGGCCGGGCGGTAAAACCTGCCCAAGTGTTTGAAGCATGCCTGCGGGGAGGCAGGATTTGAACCCGGCCAGGCTGAAGCCACACTGTGGGCTCACTGCCACCATAACCCTTTGAGGCAGACACTGTTATCCCCACCTTACCGACGAGGGAACGAGGCTCAGAGAGGGGAAGGGACTTGCCACAGGATGGAGTGTCAGGATCAGGCATAAAACCCAGGTTTGCAGACTCCTGAGCCCATGCCGACTGTCCTCCCCTGCGTGGGAACTGGGGCATGGGCTGGATGGGGTAGGCACAACTTTGTGTGACTTACTCTCACCGTTAATAATAAAACGCTGATTTGCCAGGCACCAGTGCCAAAGACTATCTTATTTACCCCACCTAACACCCTATGATGAAGGAACTCTTGCTATCCTTACTTTATTGATGGAGAAACTGAGGCTTGGTGGGGTTACTCAGTTGCCCAAGGTTACATAGGTGAGAGCTGGCTTTCAAGCCAGAGCCCGTACTTTTAACCATTATTTCATCCTCCCTCTGCAAAAGAACCGAAGGAGCAGAGCTGTAACAGGGGGTACACCACCAGTCAGCGTGGGGGGTACAGGGCACATGGAAGGGGGGCATTTTCTCGGAAGGGGTGGTTTCAGAGCAGAGTCAGAGGAAGCCACGCTGGGAGGGGCGCCTACGTCTTATACTCCACGCTGTAGACTGTGTCTGGCGTGCTCTGCGGCCCGCTGTCCCAAGTCAGGATGTTTTCGAAGTTGCTGGACTGGAATTTCACATGCTGAAGGAGATCCGAGCCGTCCTCAGCAATGTGAGCTGTGGGAAGCAGGAGCAGGGTGAGCCGAGGGGCTCGCGCCCCCCGCCCCCCAACACCAACGGTCCAAGGAGGGGGAGTGGGAACAGCACCCACCCGCTCACCACAGACTGCACAGCTCTCCTGCTCTTCTTAGTTTCCTTTCCTTCGAGCTCTGATTCACATTCCATGAAAGTCACAGTGTAGAGTGTGTGCGTCACTGGTGTTTTAGTGTGTTCACAAAGTTTTACCACCATTACCGCTCTCTAAGGCCAGGCCACTGTCACCGACCCAAAGAGAGACCCCCTGTCCATTAGCTGTCTGCTTGGTTCCTCCCCCGCCCCAGCCTTAGGCTGCCACTAATCTGCTTTCTGTCTCTACGGGTTCATTTATTCGGGCTTTTCGTATAGATAGTGTTACGCAATATATGGCCTTTGTGTCTGGCTTCTTTCGCTTAGCACAATGTCTTCAAAGTTCATTCGTATTGTAGCACGAACCTCCTTTTTAGGGCTGACTAATATGCCATTGTATGGATATACCACATTTTGTTTATCCATTTATCAGTGGAGGGACATTTGTGTTGTCCCCTCTTTTCGGTGGCTGTGACTAACGCTGCTCTGAACATTTGTGTGCACACTATCAAGTGGACAGGCTTCCAGTTCTCGGCTGAATGTCCAGCTGGCAGTGGAATAGCTGGGTCATGGGATAACTTTATAGTTAAGGTTTTGAAGAATGGCTGCTGAACTATTTTCCAAAGTGGCCGCAGCACCTTACATTGTCACCGGCAACGTTTGAGTGGCCCAGTCATTCCACATCCTTGCCAGCGCTGGTTATTGCCTCTCATTCACTTCTTAACACCATCTGAAGCCGGTGGTCCTCACCCATATTTCAGAGATAGTCAACTAAGATGTCTAAGAAGTAACTTGCCCGAAGTCAGTAATTCCAATCAAGGCTGAAGAAGATGTTTATACGTCACCGCCTCTCTGCTGGCCAAGCCGATCCCTGCTCACCCAGTCCCTGCCCACCCATTTCTTAGGAAGGCAAAGGCTCCACTTGAGGTCAGAACTGAATGGTAGCTGCTGGTGGGCTGGTAAGGAAGGGGCAGGAGAGAGAGAGGCTGGGATCTGAGAGAAGGCCGGGGTCCGTGTGGGGCTGGACACAGTCCCCCCTAGTGGAGGTGTAGGGTCTGCAGTGGAGGATTGCTTGTTGGGGTCGGTACACCAGGTGGCCCAGGTGGCTGAGGCTGGGACATGCTCAGGAGGCAATGGGCTCATTTGAGTGGAGTTGGGCACCCCTGCTCAGGAGGGAATTGAAGTTGGTTCCCTGAAATGGGGTGGGTGGACCATGGTTGGGTCCCCTCCTTTAGGAGGTATCAAGGCCTAACTGGTTCTCCCCTCTCCTCCCACCCCATTCGCTTCTTTTCCTCGAGTCCATCACCCGTTCCTGAGCCTGTGTCTCTCCTACACTTCCCGGGTAAGAGTCTACATTGTGAAATCCCGGGAAATGTGTGTTGTCGGGACGAACGGGCTGGTAGAAGTCTTCCTTATCAAAGGAAGTTATCACACTTTCATGGAAAAATAATTTTATGTCAACCAGACGGGAAGCAGAGGAAAAACGAACAAACAAAAACAACTCAACATGCTCTGGAATCAGCCTAGGAAAAGTGGGGTGAGGAAACCTAGGTCCCCAGAGTGACCTTACTGACTCTTAACAATCTCTTAGGGATTGTTCCCCCTGGGTCCCCCATCTTAAAGGGCCAGGAGCCTCCATGACTCCCAACCAGAGGGGTGGGGGGATCTAAAGGAGCAAGTCGCTTGGGGATACATGTCTTCCTAGCTCATCGAAGGCCCAGTGAGTTGGGCCAATGTGACGTCGGAGGGGAGGAGAGACTGGAGGGGCCTGGGCAGCAGCCGGAAACACTGTGGTCCAGCCAGCACTGGCCGGGCACAGCAGTGAGGGGCCTGGGAAGCTCTGACCCTTCATGGGCTCATCCTGAACTTGAACTATAGGGCCTTGTACAGGCCATCCGCCCCCGAGAAAAGTTCCCTGAGTTTTATTAAACTTCTCAGAGAGCGGACACAATCTAGGATCTCACATATCGGCCTGTAGCGTCTCCATAATGATGAACCAAAGCATCCACCTAATTGGATTTGAAAACTATGCCCTTTCAATCTGTTTTGAAAAAGGCTCATGCACTCTGTACCCCAGATGCTTTAGAGCCTGTGAATGCCCACGCCTGGCCATGGTGGGAAACAATGCTCTTTCAGAGCTAGCAATAAGGGCCAGCAGAGGCCCCCACGGGATGTGGAGGGAGGCAAGGGTCAGTCCCAGCATGCAGCTCAGCCCCAGCACAGAAGAAACTGAAACTGGCTGTCCTGGGCATGGCAGGGTACAGGGGGATGACCCCGATCGCTGTGCTGGGGTCGGTAGGGGCTACGGGGCAGTGAGCACTCACCGACCAGGGACCCCGCAGCCAGGATGGTCAGTAGCGTCCTCATCAGCCGGGCACAGAGACCTCTTTTGGCCGCCACTCTGGACCAAGCACCGGGGGAGGACTGGGAAGCTTTGCCGCCTTGGCAGCTGGCTCCACCTGGGCTTGGGGCGGGGAAAACAGGGGAGGGTGGGACCTGGCAGTGGGGAGCAGGTACAAAGGTACCTGGCGTAGGTGCTGCGGAATTCTAGGCTCTGGGTGGATCCAAGGGAGTTCCTTTCCTAGATGCAAAAAACAGCAATAGTGACTGGCCAGCTTGTTTATCTGGTCTGGTGGCTGAATCATCCCGAGACTCTTCGATGATTTATCGGGGATCCCAGAGGCAGAAAAGGCAAAAAGAACCACGGCACACGGAGCCTTATCGGAGAGCAGTTTGGCACCGAGTATCAAAAGCCGGTGACAGGTGCATATCTTTCCCCCCAGTAATTCCATTCTCAGGGGTTTACCCCGAGGAAAACAGCTGAACCAGGAAGCAGAAAGTACGGTGTGGGCAAAAGTAGGTTTATAGTCATTCGTAGGGAAAGTGATATAATAAGTAATAAATAATAACACAAGAAAAACTCTGTGTTTCAAGTACGCACAAGTGTTAACCTACTTTGGACTCACCCTGTATGTTCCAGAATATTCCTTGTGCCAAAGCTCTTCGGCTTTGTTCCGGCAGGAGGAGGTACAGGATGTCTCCCTCCAGTGCCCCACAGCAGAGGAGAGAGTCTTCCTTCTAGAGGGGCTGCTGGGGTGAGAAACCCCCACACTCTCACCCGGAGCCTTTGGAGTCTGGGATCAGCTAAAGATTAGGGAGGAAAGAATGGATCTGAAACATCAGTGACTCTTGTGCTAACACGGGGGCAAAATTCACGAATGGGTCTTTAGTTTGGGACGGTGAAGAGGCACATGGCTCCCCCAAGCTATCATTCTACCGAGAGCTGCACCCACAGGGATTAACATGAAGTTCTTTGGGACTGGTATTCAGGGTATATTTTGCTAAATAATTTTGGAAATATTTTCTCCTTCTCGTTGGGTTTCAGGGAAAATTGAAGGGTCTGGGTTCGGGTTAGGGTGGACATGACCACAGAGCTCTCTGCCCCTGGGAGAGTTTGGCTGACCGCCAGGACACAACGGCAGGCTGAGGCCAATAGCAGGACATCTGGGTCCTAAGGGAGTCTGGGCGTGGGGGGAGGGTTGCCTTTTGGATGTAGTAGGCGGTGATATCCAGGGGTCTGTACTTAAGTTTTTCTTTTCTGCGTTATAATTGTTCTCTATCAGCCCTCAGTCTCTGGTAAAGTTTGTTTGACAAAACAGCCAATTTTGAGCTGTGCTTTAGGAGAGTTAAGGTTCGGCTTGAACCAGTTATATCCTATAATTGCAGGAAACTACATTTCCCAGACTCCTTTGTCAACTGCTTCCTGATAGGTCTGACCAATGGGAGGCACTGACACAGACTAGTAAACTGGTGGAGAGAAGTCAGGGTATTCCTTCCCCTCTTTCTTTGCTTTGAGTAGCATCCCCAGCAATGGCTGTGTGTCCTCTGGACCTCTGGTCCCTCTGGCCAGGCTGCCATCAACATCTTTCTGTTAGGTGGCCAGCTCCTGGAAACATCATCCCCTGATGGGGGGTGGAGCAACTTCCTGCTTGGATCACCAGCTCTTTCATCATGTAGATAACCAACTGCCTTGTATTAAAAAAGGCCCTTGGTTTGAAAGACCTGAGAGATTTCTGTGCTCCTGAGTGGACCGTGATGGATGCGGGGCCTTTGGTGACTCCAGACTCAAGGTGGTTCAGGGAGATCATGGCCGGAGAAACGGGTTACAAAATGCCAAGAAGGGCCCAGAGGAGAGGAGCAGTAGCTGGAGCCACCTTGGCTGGCTTGCAGAGATGACAGATCTAGGGACTGTCCCTGGGGACTCTCAGAGTGCCTGGTGGGAGGAACTGGATGGAAAAACTGGACTTCTTGCCATTCTGAGGGACTATGATTATGTAGTAATTAATGAGAAGGAAGATACCTGGATCTTTAAAGAACTTGGGAACACTCAGACTTCATTTCTAATAGTTTAAAAAAGAAAGAAAAAGAGAAGAACAGAACAGTCTCTGTGTCCAACAATAGGGGTTTGGATAAATGAATAATAACATGTCCACCAAATGCAAGACGAACGCAGCCTTCAGTATATGATGCTGGAGAAAAATGTTCTGTGGCCTGGTGAAGATTCGCCATATTTCATCGAACAAAAACCAGCGTGGCATAAACTGTGTAACCAGGCACGAGCCTGGTTAAAACACGAACGTGCACACGTAGAGAAAGATACACACACAAGTCTTAAAGATATAAAATGAAAATATTAATGGAGTTATCTCTGGGTGGTAGTAGAATTACAGGTGCTTTTTATTTTCTTTCCTTTGCTCATCTGCATTTTCTTAAGTGTTTTGTTAAGAAAATGCAAGGCTTATGAACAAAACAGACATCAAAGAGGTGCCTTTGTGAAGTGTCTGCTTGTCTGATCCCTCGGCCGCACACCTGAAACTAGTACACAATGACACGAAATGCGAACGGTCATTGTGAAAAAAGAAGTGCCTTTGTCGGGGCTGCACCCTGCTCCTGGACCGCCCTTCCCCTCCCCTAGAAGAACTCCCTGTTCTCTGAACCCCCAGGGATGGTGCGTCCTGCTGCCAGAAGCGGTGACAACTGCAGCCCACCACACTCTCACTCTAAAAATCCTTCTAGAGCTCCGGTCTGCGAGCACGTGGCATTTTCCAACGCTGTTCTTCAGCGGTGCTCCGGTTCTCAGGCTGGAAAGGAGAGGCTCAGGTCGGGACGAGGTGAGAAGAGAGGCCCGGCCCCAAAGACCAGGAGGAGCTGTTGCCTGGAGGAGGGCCTTGTCCCTCTTTGTGTAACTACCTCTGCCCAGGGGGGCTGCCAGGGGACAGGTGAAGAAGGCAAGCTTCTTCAGATTTAAGGAAATGGCTCTTGTTGTGATGGCGTGGCCGATTTGAGGCTGGGCCGCTCTCGGTTGCGGGGGCTGTTCGGTGAGAGGCCGTGGCTGCTGAAAGATGGTCCCTAGACACCTGTATGTACTCTCTGGTCTCTAAAATTCAATAGTTCTTGTCTTCCGGGTGAGAGAGACGTGTTTCTGAGTGCAAACAGCACACCCAGTATCTCTCGGAGCCCTCCATGTGGCTGAACAGAGAGTGCCTGTACGGCATTGACTTGCGGAATCGACCTTCACACAGAGGATTCACCTGCTGACTCTCTCTGGCTCGAACTGCCAGAAAAACACACTTATTTCCCCCCTGGTAAATTTCTCCAGCATGCCTTGTATCGTCTAGCTGCAGGGGCTTGGTACAAGCTATAGCTGATGCCCAGAACACTCATTCCCCTCCCTCTTCCCTGTTTGATTCCTGCTCCTTCTTCAGACCTCTTCTCAAATTCTCGTTCTCCAGGAAGCCTTGCCTATATGACCACTCACCTGGGTGGGTCCGGAGACCAGCTCTGTGCTCTTGTGGTCCCCACCCCTCCCTCATTCCAGTGTGCATTGCACCATATTATTTTCCCGCCTGTCATCGGTTATGGGGATGAAGCATGCAACTTGCTCTTCTTGACATCTCAGCGTCCAGCACGAGCGGGCACCGAGCAGGTACCTGGAAGTATCTGTTGACTGACTGACTGACTGAGCTGGGGCGAACCCGCCAGGGCTTTAACATTGGCTTCGGAAAATCCCTAAGCTGTAGAAAAGCATATCCTAAAATCACAAATATTCCGGAATGTGACCTGTCCCTTCTTTCAACACCCAGAGACTCCAGAACCTGTTCTGTAGAAGCAAGAACATCAGGAGACAGTGGGGTGTGCTTTGGGGGAGGGGGTGCCATGTGGTTGGTGACACAGCAGTGAGAGAGCCTGAAGGAGGCCCCTGGTCGCTCACAGGTGGGAAGAGCAAGGAACGAAGCTTCGTCCAGAGCCTCTCCTTGAGGAAAGCCTGAGAATCAAACTCACTTAAAGTCTCCCAGCCTGGGCTGTGTCAGTCAGGGACATGGACTTCAGTGTTCCAGGTTGGGATCCTGGGTTTTGTCCTTACCCTGCACCTGACTCTGGATGACCTCGAGTAAGTCTCGTCCCCTCTCCGGGCCTCAGTTTCTCTGGCTACAAGGGAGGCTTGGTCTAGAAGTCCTCTAAGGGCCCTTGGAACTTGAATGACCTCTGCATCCATGTCACTGTGGGGTTGAAAAGCCTTCCCTGACATCCCAGAGTTCCCTTCATGGCTATTGCCAGTGACACAAACAAAATCACTCAGCAGTTGAGTCTGCTTAGAATTTCAGCTCTCTCTCAGGGGTTAGGAGTTCTTGAAGCCTACTATGTGCTCATCAGACCAACTTCTTCACAGAGATGTGAAGAAGACCCTGTGTCTCATGCCAGGATTGGGGGAGCAGTTTCGCATGGCCCCTGGGAACCAGGAAGTGAACAGAATATGGGTTTTGGGCAGACAGACCCGGGTTCAAATCCTAGCTCTGCCACTCGCCTGCAGTGTGTAGGTCACTTAATCTCTCATCCTCAGCTTTCTCATCCACAAGAAGGAAATAACAGTCTCTATTGCCCAGGGCTGCTGGGAGGGTTCAACTAGCTGGTGCCTCCTGGCAGTCTGAGGAGGAGACCTCCTGCCACGAGTCTCTTCTGTTACAACACGAGGAACCAAGGATCAAGAGAGGTCCCCTGAAAACTGCAAAAACCCAGACTCCTTGGTGTGTAGGGGTGGGGACGGTAGGGGGGCAACGAGGACAGTGATAAATGTTCCCTTTAGAAGTTCAAGTGGACATCAGCGTCTCCGGCCAAATGCCAGGGGCGGGAAAGGGTGGGCATTGCACCCTACAGTTTAGGTGCTGAGGCTGAAGAAGGATTATTTAGAGGGAATGGGTGCATTCCAAGAAAGGGCCTGGAGCTCAGAGATGGGAGTGGGGGTGGGATTCTGAGCCCCTGTTGGAATCTGGCTTTCAAGAGGGCCCATCTGGTGCCTAGAGAAGCAGAGGCTGAGACTGGGGGCGGGGGGGGGGGAGGGACACATGCAATGCAGGAACCCATGAGACTTGTCCTGGAGGCGTGGGCCCCTGGAGGGGGCTTCTCACCACCTGCTGGTGGTTCTCTCCACCAGGACAGTATACACTGAGGCACTCCTACCTCGGGATCCCTACCTTCTCTTCCTAACCCACTTGCAGAGGCAGTAAAGTGGGAAAAGACTCTTGACAATCAGTAAAGAGCTGTCGCCTCTGTATCCTGTGTCATCACATGCTGAGAGGTGGGGCTCCCCGGGCTGGAACGGGTCCTGGCGCCAGCCACTATCTCCCGAGTAATTGACTCATGGAGCTGACTCACTGGCTTAGATAGAGATGTAACTTCTGGCCTGTGTGTGTGTTTTCAAAACTTTGATCACTTTCACCCCACTCTGTGCACACAGGAATGAACTCAAGGAAGATGTAAGCCAGCAGCCACCGATCGATCCCGTGCCAAATCATATGGGAAATAGAGTTGCAGTCAGGGGGTCGAGGTGCTGTTTCATCTCCCGAGGTTGCCCCTCCCACGCCATTTGCCTCACTGTGCAGCATCTGATCCCCTCGCCTCAGACAGATGCTGGGTTGAGGAAGAACAGGCATCCACAGGCAACAGGAATTTGGTGTCCTCCAATGCGGGATCTCTGTCGTCTTATAATTCTAGTTAGTCATATAAAATCGTACGTCAACCATGGCCAGCTCCTTACCGACTCCAACTCGTACATCAATTCACACATTTCTTCATTCACTTATTCATTACCAGCCTCCACCCTGTGCCAGGTGCTGGTGCCAGGAGAAGAAGTCCCTTCCCTACAGGAATTCCCCGGGGTGTGATGCCCATTACCCCTCCCTCTCCTCTCCCAGCAACCCTGAGCATTGTTCTTGTAAGGGCCTGTGCAATCCAGCAGCCCAGAAGCTGGCCACAGACGGGCCAAGAGACGCTCAAAACGTGACCTGGCATCAGAGGTTGGGCTGAGAGGCAGCTGGGGAATCACCTAAAGAGGAAGTTCTGCCTTGTTTTCTGGAAAGAATCTACTGCACATTCACCCAATGGGGCAGATGCCCCAGCCTGTCCACAAGTTTTGACATGCATGTACTGTGAATTGGCAAGGATGCTTGGTTATAAGTAATAGAAAGTCCTGGGAGATGGCTTAAAACTAGGATGCAGGGCCCTGGCTGGTGTGTCTCAGTGGGTTGAGTGCAGGCTGCGAACCAAAACGTTGCCGGTTCCATTCCCGGTCAGGGCACATGCCAAGGTTTCGGGCCAGGTCCCCAGTAGAGGATGCGAGAGAGGCAACCACACA
The DNA here is from genome assembly GCA_039655065.1 of Glossophaga mutica. Lineage (NCBI taxonomy): Eukaryota > Metazoa > Chordata > Mammalia > Chiroptera > Phyllostomidae > Glossophaga > Glossophaga mutica. The sequence goes on from CM077307.1 coordinate 14,973,214, forward strand.
TTGACATTTCTTTCCCTCTCTCCCTCCCTCCCTTCGTCTCTGTCTAAAAACAAATAAATAAAAGTTCTTTTAAAAATAAAGAACAACAAGTAAAATAAAGAAAGGAAAATAATAATATTTAGGGAAAAAAACCCTCAAAACTAGGATGCAGGGAAGCTGAGGACAGGGCTGCCACTGGGATGGATCGGAATCAGGACTCAGCTCCGCAGTTTGTGCGGCAGCCGCATCGCCGTCGGTCCCGCACACTGGGCTTTCCTGTTTCTCGGAGTGGAGGACGGGGCAGCAGTAGGTTGGAACCTGCTCTAGGCTCAGCCAGCCAGGGAGGCTTCTGAATTCCAGGGAAAGGGACTTGGATCAGCTCAGCTTGGGTCTAGCGCCCAGGTAAAAGGTGACAGTCTGCAAGAACAGTGCTGGGCATTTACCAGGTGGCCTGACAGTCGCTGGAACCTGGGAGACCTTCATTAGTGCTCTGCTGGGCTGAGTTTGGGTTTGTGAGGCCAGCCACTGAGGATGTTCTGTATCCTTCCACGAACTGGAGCTACCACGGGGCGAGCTGCCAGGGTGGCGGGCACCGCTCCAGCCTCAATGTAACAGGCGATACGGGTGTCCTGCCCCACCCCCGTGGCATTCACCTTTCTCATGGGCTCACCCCCCCCCCCCCGATGGATTCCAGCTGCAAGTACCTACAACTCCATGGCAGGGAGCAGCCCTCTCAGGACCGACAGGAGTTGGTAGGTAAACTCCCCAGCTCCTGCCCCCCCGAAGAACAAATCTGGAGAGGCCAACACTGAACTCCCCATGCCCCTGAGGGGGAGAGGGCCCCTGGCGCCCCCGGCAGTGACCTGTTTGATGGCGTACCGGGATTGGCTGCCCTCTGCCGGGCTTCCCACTGCCTTTTCAGAACGGCTGCTGCACTTTGCACTCAGAAACCCTGGTCTCTGGCTCAGCTGCTGGAACCCAGCCCAAGACCCTTGTGGTTAAGCAGCTAGGTGAGTGGTGAGACTTTGAGAAGTAAGAGCACACACTTTTCCATTCAATTCTTCCTTTTTCTCTAAAAATAGAGCTCTTTATTTACAAGTTCAGAGCTTTAAAACAAGCATTAAGACATTATTTAAATATGATATCAACATAGAAAGTTAGAAATAAGTACAAAAACCTAAGAATAATATATAATCTCAGTACAGCTGACCCTTGAACGACATGGGTTTGAACTGCACGGGTCCGTTTAGACACAGGTTTTTCTCAATAAATATACAGTCGGCCCTCTGTATCCCTGGGTTCTTTCGCAGATTCAAGCAAACGTGATTGGAAACAGTATTTTTGATCGTTGGCTGGGAATTTGCAGATGTGGCGGACAGACTGGAGCATGCTCGGGGCTTGGTTTCTGCAGACGTGGGGCCGGTGGGGGGGCGTTCCTGGAACCAGCCCCCTGCAGATACTGAGGTATGATGGACGTTTCTGGGGGATTCAAAAGTTATAGGTGAATGTTCGACCGTGTGGTGGGGTCAGCACCCCTAACCCCTTCAAGAGTCAACTGTGCTCCGAAAAGTTCTAAGTTGCTGCAATCAAAGGCATCGGGTATTCTTGACCCGCTGTCCCTCCACGCGGCCCCGGAGCTGGCTGTGCCCGTCAAAGGGCGAGTTATTACAGTGTTTCCCACAGTGTTTTCATGATGCAATCAGTGTAAAGAAGCTGGAATTTAAAATTACTAAAAAGCTCAGCTTATCTGTGAAATCAAACGTTGACAAAAAGCTTAGCTTCAAAAACCCCCAATGTTTAATAATAATAAAGATAATGTGATTCCTTCACCAGAGGGCTAACGGCTTTCAGTTTTTCGAAATCACCTTCATGAAGCCGCTCATCTGGGTTCCAGCGAGAACTTCAGCCTCCATCGGCGCTTTCCTGGGAAGAGGCCCCGAGCCACAGCCTTACCCAGCAAGGAGGCTTCAGTGTGTTCTTCCTCCTCTGAGCTCAGCGGTGAGGACAAGCCTTCGCCCCTGTGCAAGCACACACACGTGTGCACACGTGTGCATGCCCCTGTGAGTCCCAGCAGCGAAGGCCTCCTGCCAGCTTTGTGCCCCTGGGAAGTCCTTGCCGCGACCTCAGCACTTTGCTGACATGGCCAAGGGAATGGGGGACGTACCAGCTGGCCAGAGACCAAAGAGCTGACCCTTGAGGAGACACACGGTGAGTCAGCCTTTCAGCTGCTTCACACAGAATCCTGGTCCCCATGGATGAAGGCTCAGCTGTGCTCGTCTGTACACCGCTGGGGGCAGGTTAACGAAGCGAGCACCCATCACTACCCGCCCCCCCAAGGTAACGGCCTCTCTCTAGAAGACACTGGTGTCTCATAACTGGCAGGGAAGATGGGACTTTTTATAACCACAGTGGTCAACCAGAGGGTCAAAGCACTGTCCCCAGTAGGGTCACAGCCAGGGGTCCGATCCCTGCCAGGCTGCTGCTCCACCCCCAACAAACCGGAACCCCCTGGAAGATGCACTGTTTGGTTTTTTACTGGGCAAAGGGAGAGGGACCAAGAGCCCCCTGGGCTGGGTTTCTTGACCAGGAGGTAGAGACGGCAAAGGTGGAGGACAGGAGGTAGACGAGAGGTGAGACAGGCTGAGGGGTGAGTGCTCCCAGGCGCTCTGAGTTGAAGGCCAAGGTGGGAGATGTCCGGCAGTCTCCCCAGAGCCCGGGCAGATGGAGACCCCACCAGCCACCAGGAAGAGAGCTCCATGATGTGCAGGCCCTCCCCACACTCCAGGTGGGAAGTGCAGATGAGGAGACCCCGGCGCAGAGAAGCAAGGCGCTTACCCAGGTCGCACGACCGGGCAACGGCAGAGCTGGGATTTGGGCCCAGGTCAGCCGGCCTGATGGCAAACCTGTGCAGTTCCAGGACGGAGACGCGGATACGGCTGATGGCCGCCCTTCCCTTCCCCTCCAACGCCGTCTGTCAACTAGGTTCTTCCTCACTGTGGCCCGCCCTAGAGGACTCATGAATCAGGAGCCCAAGACTTGAGGGGCAGGTGCTGGAAAAAGGCAGGAGGCTCTGACAGCTGTGCCTCCGGACGTCCTGCCCTCAACCCAGATGGCTCCTTGGGGTGTCAGCCCTTGATGTCCACTGTGGCCTGACCGCACCTGTGTCCAGGGATGATTTTTTCACCTGACCTTTCACCCCAGGGACAGTGGGGTGATCTGAGCTCAGCCCATCCTCTTCTCTAGTCCTTTTGGAGCTCCGTCCATAGCCGGTGGGTCCCGGGGTGAGGTGGCTCCTTACCGCTCAACCGGACGGACAAATGGCCTCTAACTGGGGTTTGGGAAGTGCTGCGAGAACACTGTGCCAGCCCAGGGAAGATGCTCTCAGGCTTTCAAGTCTCAGTGGCATCTTGGGTCCTTGGGAAGCTCAGTAGTACCAGATTTGGCAGGAAGCTGGGGGACAGCTCACCTGGCCATGTAATGCCCCAGTGTCCTACTCCTGGCTTCAGTCCTGTGGAGGCTGTCAGTCCCCCAGCTGCCAGTGCTACTGTCCTCAAGTTCTGATTCGCTCCCACCCTCTTCCTCCTCCTCCTCCTCCTCCCCCTCCTCGGTGCCGCTGTCCCAGCCGAAGGTTAGTGTCTGAAAAGAAACTTGAGGCTCCCTGGGGACCAGTTTCAGCCTTGGTGACAAGGAACCCCAGCCATCCCAGGAGGAGAGGTCATCTCTCTGGAGCTCTTTCAGGGAACCCAAGTCCTTGGAGAATTTGGGGAGCGTGAGAGGGTCCTGACACCTGTCCTCGCCCAGCCCCTTCTTGACTAAATAGCCAGAGGATCCGGCCCCGTCCGAGGGGGAAGAGCCGACAGTGCTGGCCCAGCTTCTGTCTGAAGAATCCCAAGCAGGACAGCCTTCGACGTGGACCCCTTCTTCAGGTTGCCCCGGGGTCTGGTGTTCCTGCTCCAGGAAAGGAGGGGGTGCAATATAGGGCTGGAAGCTGACATTGTCGTCTGCGTCCTCCTCGTCGTCCTCTTCCTCGGCACCGTCCTGCTCTGATCCTGCCTGGACGGCGGCTGGGGCCCTGACCCTGGAGGTCAGTTTGATCCTTCTGGTCTGTTCCTTCTGGGGACAGAGGGTCAAGCCATCCAGGGGCTCAGGGCCACAAGGCTGAAAGGTTGCCACGGGGTGTCTGTGTCCAGAAAAGTCCTGATGTGGGCAGAGGAGACAAGAACAGGAAGTCCAGGCTTTCCTGAAGCAGGACTGTTCTAACTGGGTCCCCTGGAAACAGCCCCTGTTGCGAATGTAAATGGTTTCTTTGGGAAGTCACCCCAGGAAAGGCTGACAAGGGAGGGGGCACATCAGATAGGGGTGGGGGAGCTGCCTCGGACATGGGTGTCATCTGGCGAGTTACTTCTAAGACAGCCGGACTCGACCCTGCTGGGGACTCGGAGCCGAATCTCGGAGTGCCAGCAGGTGGGCGGTGGGAGGGGTGGGGCAGTGCCACTTCCCTGGTACTCCCAGCCTGCCACGTGCATGCGCAGAGTGGACGCCAGAGGCCAGAGACAGCCCCCAGGATGCAGGTGCTGGCTGCTGGAGGGAACTTTCCAAATGTCCCCTCCCACGTGATGGGGACACTCGGAATCCATCCTCGAAGCCGCCCCCCCACCCCCAGCCCTGGTGCCCCCTGAGCCTGACCTATGGCCCAGCCGCCCTCATCTGAGCAAGTCTGACCCCCTGACCTCGCCAGACTTCCCCTGCCCTCGCTGGCCCCCACATTCTAAGGCAGTGAGCCAGCAGATCAGTGTGGAAACTCCAGGGTCGGCCTGGGCAAGACTCACCCTGGGTCAGATTGTGAACTAAGTGTGGGGACCCTTCTAAGATTCCCCTTTTTTGGTATCGCCCTCTCCCTTCCCTTTCTGAGCATCTCTCCTGAGTCCCAAGGCTGGGGGCTCTGCTCTGGGCATCTGACAAATCTTCGAAGAGATGAAGTTATTTAACTAACAGTGAAACTTAGACGCGAAGAAAGGAGATGTTTCGCAGTCGGGGCCATCTTGATAGTCTATCTGAACTACCTCTGAGTCTCGCCGCGGCTCCTTCCTCGTCCACACCCCTCCCCGCAGAGGCACAGCCCTGATTCGCCATACCAGAGCCTGCGGCGTCTCTGCCCGCTGAAACCAGGGGTTCCCTGCGAAGCTCTTCCAGATCACCCAGCTCTTCCAGATCACACACCCCGCGGGGAGAACCAGCAGCAGTGGCAGCAGCACCAGGGACGCCCAGCCGACTCCTAAGGAAAAGCGACGACCATTCCAGAAACAGCAACCGTGGCTCCAGCCCACCAACGGCACGCGTCCCGAGGGCCTCACGGACATAAACCCAAGCTGCCGACTGGAAACCACGTTTCAGAGAGGTTATGTCAGCTGCCCAAAGACACACAGTGAGTGTGCCGGAGCCGGGATTTTAATCGAGGCGAGTCTGTCTCTAGACTCATACTCTTAACCCCCATATTACGAAGATCTGACGCTCAGGGGAAAAATCCTGGATTCCGTCCCACTCTGCACCCACCTGGGGTCTCCAGGGAGAAGCAGGTGGGCTTGGAGAACTCGCTGTATTTAGGATCGCCGCAGGTGTAGATGGTTCTGGCGCTGACGCAGTGGTTCCCACTAGTGGCTGGCTGGAGGGGGATCTGGACTTCCTGGCCGTGGCGGGTGGCTGGAAGTCGGGTCTGTTTGGAGGAAGAAGCAGAGGTGAGCAGACCCACTGCGGGACCCGGCTCCCACGGGCAGGTGGGGCGGGGCTGGCGGGCAGAATACAGCTGTGATCCTGCATGAACGTTCCAGTGCTAGGGAAGCACCTCCCAGCACTATCTGGTTTCTTTTCTGCTGAGTGTCGAGGTACAGATGGTCTGGGGTCAAAAGCACCCCTGCCGTTCAAGGTCACTCCCTACCCTCTGCCCAGGGCCTTGTTGGCCTTCACTTTGAGGGGCATATTCCCCAGGCTTCCTACCCTAAGGGCCTCCCAACTTATTTTGGGGGAGGCGTCATTCAGCCATTGCAGACACTGTCCAGTATAGTGGACGCCTCTCCAGTACAGTAGCCGCCGGCTGCGTGTGGCTCCCGGGCACCTGGAGTGCGGCCAGTCCAAACTGGGCTCGGCTCTGAGTATAAGATACCTACCAGTTTTCAAAGGCTAAGTGAAAAAGAATGTAAATTATCTCAATAATTTTTATATTAAGTGCATGTTGCAATGATACATTCTATTGGATGAAACATATTATGAAAATTAAATTCACCTGTTTCTTTTTACCTCACTTAACAAGGAACACTTAAAACCATATACAAGGCTCACATTCTATTTCTATTGGACAGTGCTGGTCTAGACTCTTTGTAAGGCCCGTGAAGGCCCGGGCCACATCAGATGGAGAGGAACACCCTGGGAATCAGAGGACGCAGGGGGTCACGGGTGTGGATGTTCAGGGGAAGAAAAAATCATCAAGGAGGTCAGCTAACTACACAGCCTGTGGGCAAACCTGGCTGCCAGCTTCTTTGTAACCAGTTTCACTGGAGAGTGGCTAAGCCTGTTCATCCGTCTATTGTCTCTGGTTCCTTTTGGGTCACAGGTGCAGAGCTGAGTGGCTGTGACCGACCATGTGCTCCGCAAAGCTACAAATATTTACTCTCTGGCACTTTACAGAAAATGCTGGCCAACCCTACCACACACAAATACGTGCAGACGAACGAACACGCACGCACCCATGGAAAACCGGTCTGAGATTGGACAGGCACCGAAGAGCTATCTGTGGTCCTCTCCGGTACTTTCGGTTTCCCCCTTGGAGCTTGTGTGTGATTTCTGATTTTTCTACAATGACTCTGGTGGCTTGGTAAGCAGGCACCGTGTAGCTCAACCAGTTGCAATGAGATTTTATTGTTAAAAAAAAAAAGGTTTTATAATTTAAAAAATATTAGGTAGAAGACTGCTGTGGCTGTTATCACCCGTAAGGTACAGGAACAGGATGCCCTGCCCTTGGCCTCTTAGGTGGAGAAGAACACGGATGGGCCACAGGCCATTTGCACTACGTGGAGTCAGGGGTATGCCCAGAGTGAGGGGTATGTGGGGAAGGCTTCCTGGAGGAGGTGTTCAGGTAGCAGGCTGGCAATGTGGGGACCACTGGGGTTTGGTGGGGCAGTGAGGGGAGGGGGTACAGTTAGAGGGCAGGAAAGGAGATTCCCACCTTGTTCCCAGTTGCCTCCTTCCAGAAATCCACCTCATACATCAGATTCGATGAGGGCATGCAGTGGGGCAGCCGGTATGTGGCGTTGACCTTCAGGATCTCCTCTGTCAGAGTGACTACCAGGATGGGTGGGGCCGGCTCCACTGGCAGAAACAGAGCAGGACTTGTCAGTGCCCTTTGGGGGCCACAGCGCGCCCATCCCCCTGCCTCTAGGCAAGCCCGAGCCCAGTCCCGGGGGGCTCTCCTGGAAAGGGGAACCCAGCACTGGTGTCTGTCCAACATCTGCTGTGCATCAGGCGCCTCCCAGCCCTTTTATTTAAGCCCTGCAGTGTTTCCTGGGAGGAGATGTCACCGTTCCCATTTTAAAGAAGGGCAAACTGAGGCTCGGAGAGGTGAAAGGACCCGGCCAAGCTCACAGTTAACCTGCCTTTATTCACGCTGTCCCTCCCACCTTTGTGCCCTTCCAGTATCACTGGTCTGCCAGAAGCCTGCCCTTGCGTGTCAGTTTCCTATGGCTGCGGCAACACATGACCACAAACTCAGCGGCTTAAAACAGCATGAATGCGTCATGTCACAGCGCTGCCGGTAGTAGTAGTAAGCTACTACTGTAGTAAGCTACTACTGTAGTAAGCTCTGGGCAGGGAGCTGAGGGTAATGGGGAGCTGAGGCCTCCTGGATCCTGACCTGCAGGAGCTGAAAGAAATTATAGGAAACGAAATATACAAACTACCAAAACCTAAGGGAGAAAGTGACCAGGGCCCCAGCGGAGGGCAGAAAAATGCAGGAAGAGTCACTCAGGCTTGGGGTGTGCTACAAAAGAATCAGAAGAGCTTCAGGGAGGAGGAGGCAAAAAGAACTTTGTTTAAAAAGTAACCTTCCCTCTGCCTCTTTCTCTCCATCCCTGTGTCTTGTTCCTATCTATGCAACCAGTCCAGTGGTCCATCCATCACTCTTCTCTAGCCAGAGAGCCTTTCTTCCTATCTTCCCATCCTTCCTTTCCAACCAGCATTCCTGCCTTCCTTTCCATCCTTTCTAGCCAGTCATCCATCCATTCTCTCCATTTCATGTAACTTTCCTTTGTGTACTTCCTTTCGTCATTTGTTTGTTCATTCCTCCTTTGCCTCCCCTTCCTTCCAGCCCTTTGCAGGCAGCCAGCCTGGCTTCCACACTGTCAGACCACCGATCCACCCACCTGCCTTTCCTTCCTACCCTCCATCTCTCCATCCAAACTGCCTTAGTGAGCATTTGTCCTTCCGCCCAGACTCCTTCCTTCCACTCATCCATCGTGCCCTCCTCCAGCCTCTCCCTGCTTGATTTCTTCTTACCCCTTCATCCCTTTCTTCCTTTTATGCATCCACCCACCCAGCGTCCTCCCATCCAAGTCATCCCTTCTCCCTTCTCTGCCGGCTTTCCTTCAATCCCATGTTCCCTGCCCTTCAAGCTCTGTCTCAGCTCCATGTGGCGGTTGTCTGAGCATTTATCCTCCCGTCCTTACCACCCTCCCTCACTCCTGATCTGGCCCAGCACCTTGTCCAAGCTCGGAAAGATCCAGAGTCATATTCCATCTCCATCGCTTCCTAGCTGTGTTTCCTGGCAAGTTACTTGGCTTCTGTGAGTCTTGCTTTATTTATTTTGTAAAAATTGGGTGGATGAAAATGAACCTCACAGGTCCATTGTGAGGATTAGAAATAAAATACATCGGGGGGAGAGTACGCTCCCGACTCAGTGTTAACACCGGAGACTTCCAAATGTGCGAAGCGTGGGGAGTGTTTTCCTCTCTATTTTTATCTTCTTTCCACCTAAATTTCTACAGTGTACAGAAAGTACTTATGCAACCGGCATTTTAAAAAGTTGTTTTATAAAGAGAGAGGTTGATCATAAAAAAATAGAAATAAGTCTATAAAGTGCCTGTCCAGTTCATGGCCAAGGCTGTGTTCAGTAGAAGATAATGACTGTCATGGTAGGAGGTACAAGCTGAACGGCTGGCACTGGTGCCCCGCCCCTACCTCCCTGTCACGAGGTCAGGCTGCGTGGACAGGGGCCGGGGCCCAGGGCATCTGCCCCACAGCACTGCTCTCTGCTTTGGGGACCTGAGAGACAGATGGCTGCACAGCAGTGCCACTCAGCCAAGCTCTGGGACAGAGAGCCTCTCATTCAGTCTCTTATCCACAGACCTACCTTCAAAAAGGTACTCCAGGTACTGGGACTCCACCCAGGCGGACTTGGCTGTGGCAGAAACCACCTGCACACGCCCCTTGAACTTGTTGAATAGGTCCTGTTTCTCCAGGCACATCAGAGAGCATGTCAGTTCTTTGGTTCCTGCACACTTTTCCACTTTTCGCCACCGTCTGGGGGTTGTTGCAAAGCTGAGGGAGGAAACAGAACAGCTTGGGCTATGGACTCTGCCTCTCGGGGCAAGGGAACTTCGAGAACATGTGATTGCGCATCCCTTCATTCTGCCTAATCCTGCCGTTCATCCACCCGTCCGTCCTCCATCCGTCCATCCATCTGTCCAAGCAGCCAGCCTCTGGCTGAGACAGAGTGAGAACATTCCAGGTAGGAGCTCAGGCTCTGGAGAGACACACGTGGGCGGGAACTGCGGCTCTGCCCCTCACTAGCTCTGGGACCCGATGCAGGTAACCACTCCTGAGCCTCAGTCTCCCCATCTGTCATGCCTCCCTCAAAGGGGCTCTGTAGTGGCTGCTATTGCTAGTACTGGTAGCAATTTCCCATGAGTTTATTGATTGAGGCATTTATGGACTGGCCACCTGTCATGTGCCAGCCACCGTGCTGGGTGCTGTGTGGATGGATGTCAGAGGGTAACAGGCAGGCCCATGATGTCAACCTCCTGAGGACACTGAGGTCCACAGAAGGGACCTGAGCTCTGGGCATCATTCTTGGGGAACCAGCAACGCATGACAGACCAGGTCCTCGGGAACTTACACTCTGGTGGGAGGGGATAAGAGATCATCGGCACATCAACAAGGTAAATCCAGGAGCTGGTAAATGTGGTGATACCAGAATAATGTGGGAGCGACTGCCTTCCAAAGGTGGCTCAGGAAAGGCCAGGAAGGTAGCATGAGGCTGAGGCCGCAACGGTGAGAAGGGAGCCAGGTGAAAGCTAGGGGGTAGCAGCAGCAAAAGGCCAGCGACGGGAAGGATCTTGACCCATCCAGACAAAAGCCAGGCGCCCAGTGTGGCCGAGGCCCGGTGGACAAGGAAGGGAGAAGCTGCGGACAGGCTGGAGATGAGCACGGAGGGGCAGGTGGGCAGAGCAGGTGGGCCTCCCCATCTGGGGAAGGTTTGGATTTTATTCCAAGTGTGACGGGAAGCCACCGCAAGGTTCTGAATAGGGGGAAGGATCTCACTGACGTTTTTCAAAGATCACAGATAATCCGGCTGGGAGGCTGCAGCGGCGGCCCAGCTGAGAAGGGGGGCTCAGCGAGGAGGGGCTGAGTTCGGGGTATGTTCTGGAGCAAAAATAGACAAACTACAGGAAGAAACAGAAAGCCCATAATTATAATGAGAGATTTTTTAACACAACTGACTCAGTAATTAACACTTGGACGAAAAAAAATAATTTTAATGTGTAAAGAATGAACGACATTAACGATCAAAGCTGGTCTAATGAGCACATCGAGAACAAGCCGAACACACTGGGCACGCCACACAGGAACACTCAGGGCACGTGAAAACCGCGAAGGGCTCCGCCTGGCGCGGTGGGTCGGGCGTCATCCTGCAGACCGAGAGGCTGCAGGGAGGATTCCCGGGCTGGGCATGGGCCTGCGTCGCCGGCTGGGTCCCCAGGTCGGGGGGTGCGAGAGGCCGCCGATCGATGCATCTCTCCCTCTCTTTCTCCCTCCCTTCCCTGCTGTCTAAGAATAAATAAATAAATTCTTTAAAAAAATATTAACAAGTATTAAGAAAAATAAAGCAACCCTCAAGGAATTTCAAAGAATAGTTATCTCATGAACTGTGTCCTCTGACAGAAAAGAATCCAGTTACAAATTACTAATGCAAAGAGAACTAAAGAAAAGTCAAAAAAATTTAATGTTTTAGAATTACCCATGGATCAAAGAAAGAATAATGGAAATTTGTAAATACCTAAAACTAAATGATTACAAAATAAATATACATAACAATGTATGAGATACAGCTAAGTGATACTTAGAGGGTAACATATAGCTTTAAATACCTATAACAGAAAATAAGAAAGGATAGAAATTAAGAAGTTAATAAACAATCAGCTGAAGAAGTCAAAAAATGCGTGTAAAAAATCTCCCATTCATGAACAGATCAAAACCGTAAACTACTCCTGCAAAATGGTCTAAAAGACATTAAGAAATGATATGACACATGAAAGAAAAATATAAAACAGAAGCTCAGAAAAAATGAGATTTTTTTAAAAACCTAATTTTTAGGTTTTTTTGAATAAATTAGACTACAAGGGCGAGTTACTACAACAGATAATGTCTTAAAAGGAAGAGAGAGAAAAAGGGAAAGTGTTTGTTTTTGAAGGTTTTTAAAAAATTGATTTTAGAAAGAGGAAGGGAGATAGAGAAACATCGATTTGTTGTTGCACTTACGGACGCATTCATTGGTCGATGCCTGTCTGTGCCCTGACTGGGGAACGAACCCACAACCTTGGCCTATAGGGTTGATGCTCCAACCAAGTGAGCTACCTGGCCAGGGCAGAAGGAAAGTTTGAAAAATAATAGAAAATCATAAATGTAAACGCTAAAATTACAAAACTTCCAGAAAAAAGCAGAGAGGAGTATCTTCATGACTGTGAGTCAGGTAAACATTCCTAAGGACACGGAAAGCCTTCACCGCTGAAGAAACCTGATGAATTCGTCAGCTCGGACCGCCATGATTAAAACACCAGACTGGATGGCCTGCAGGGGTCCCGTCTGTGCCCGGTTAGGAACCGGGCCACACAGCAGGAGGTGAGTGGTGGGAGCAAAGCAAGCAAAGCTTCGGGCATTAGCGCCTGAGCTCCACCTCCTTCTGCTCCCCACCCCAGCGCCCCCTGCTCCTGCCTGCCTGCCCGTCCTACCCCATTCCGTGAAACCAGTCCCTGGTGCCAGAAAGGTTGGGGACTCCTGGAAACAACAGAAATTTAATTTTTTTTCACAGTTCTGGAACCTGGAAGTCCAAGATCAAGGTGTCTGCTTTCTCCTGAGGCCTCTCCCCTTGGCTTTCAGATGTCCGCCTTCTTTCTCTCTGCGTCCTTAATGGCCTTTTCTCTGTGTGTGAGCGTCCCTGGAGTCCCTTTCTCGTCTTATACAGACACTATCCTCCTGGGCCAAATTTAAGGCCAAATTTAATCTTAATGACCTCTTTAAAGGCCCTATTTCCAAATACAGTCACATGGGGGATCCAGGCTTTCACATATAAATATACATGCGGGGGAGGGGACCCGATTCAGTCCATAACAGGGCTACTGTGAATTCAGGTGCTGTGAGCATTCAGGTGTAAATCTTTGTATGGACGTTTTTATTTCTCTTGGATAAAGATCTAGGAGTAGAACCTGAGAGATTTGGTTATTTGAATCTGTAACTACAGGAAACTGTCCAGCTGTTTTCCAAACGGACTGTGCCTTTGAACACTCTCACCAACAATGTTAGCAATTCCTAGTCACTTCACGTGCTTCTCAGCACTTGGCATTGTGAGCCCTTGAAATGTAACCATTCTAGTGGGTGTGTAGTAGTGTCTCATTGTAGCTTTACTTGACGCTTCCCTAACAGCTAAGAATACTGAACATGTTTTCATGTGCTTACTGACCATTCAGACACCTTCCTTTGCAAAGGGACCTGCCAAATCTTTTGGGGCAATTTCTCATTATTGAGATGTAGCAATTCTTTATTTTGGAAACAAGTCCTTTGTCAACGTGTATATATATATTGTGAATATTTTTTCTCAGTTGCTGGCTTTTCATTTTCTTCAGACTTTTCTTTTTCGAAGAGCCAAATTTTAAATTTAATAAAATTCCGCTTATTAGGCACTAAATTGTGTTCCCCTCCATATTTGTGTGTTGAAGCCCTACCCCCCAATGTCACTATACAGTAGTTCCCCTTTATCCACAGGGAATGTGTTCCAAGACCCCCAGCAAATGCCTGAAACTATGGATGGTACCGAGCCCTATATATTGATATGTGGTTTTTAAAAAGATCTTATTTATTTTTTTAGAGCTAGGGGAGGGAGGAAGAAAAATTTCAGTGTGAGAGAGAAACATTGATCAATTGCCTTCGTAAGCACCCCAACCAGGGACCAAACCTGCAACCCAGCCATGTGGCCTGACCCGGAATCGAACCAGTGACCTTTCGCTTTGTGGGATGAATCCCAACCCACTGAGCCACACCAGTCAGGGCCATATATATGGTTTTTCCTATACCTACACATCTATGATAAAGCTTAATTTATAAATTGGGCACAGTAAGAGAGTAATAACAATAATAAAGCAGGACAACTACAACATACTGTAATAAAAGTTATGTGAATGTGGCCTTTCTATTGCTGATAAACGAACTGACAGCCATAATGGCTACTAGACGGTTAACAGGCAGGTAGAGGACACAGCAGGGACATGCTGGACCAAGGGATGATCCGTGTCCTGGAATGGAGTGGGACGGTGCGGGATGTCATCGCCCAACCCGGAATGGAGTGCAGTTTCAAACTTATGAATTGTTTATTCCTGGAATTTTCCACTTAATATTTCTGAACCACCAGAAAGCAAAACCATGGATAAAGTGGCACTACTGTATTCAAAGACAGGGCCTTTAAAGATGTAATTAATATTAAATTCAGCCAGGCTGGTGTGGCTGGGTGGAGCATCATCCTGCATACCGAAAGGTCACTGGTTCAATTCCCAGTCAGAGCACATATCTAGGTTGTAGGTTTGGTTTCCAGCTGGGGCGCATGTGAGAGGCAACCAATCAATTCTTCTCTTACATAGATGTTTCTCTCTCTCCCCCCCTCCTTTCTCTCTAAAATCAATAAATGTATTTTTAAAAAAGTTTTAAAAAACATTAAATTTAGCCCTGGCCAGTGTGGCTCAGTTGGTTGGAGCATCCTCCCATAAACCAAAAGGTCATGGGTTGGATTCCCACTCAGGACACATGCCTAGGCTGTGGGTTTGGACCCCAGTTGTGGCATGTGAGAAAGGCAGCCCGCTGATGTTTCTCTCTGCCATCGATGTTTCTCTCCCTTCCTTCCCCTCTCTCTAAAGTCAATGGGCATGTCCTCTGGTGAGGATCCAAAAAAAAAAAAAAAAAATTAAATTCAGTCATAAGGGTAGGGCTCAAAACCAGTAAGACTGGCATTCTTATAAGAAGAGGAGGGGACACCAGGGATGCTAGCACACGCAGAGAAAAGGCCAGGTGAGGAGGTGGCCACCTGTTAGCCAAGCAGACAGGCCTCAGGAGAAAGCACATGTGCCAACACCTTGACCTTGGACTGCCAGCCTCCAGAACTGAGAAATGAATTTCTGTTGCTTAAGCCTTGCCCCCATCCGAGTCTATGATTTTTTGTTATGGCAGCCCTAGCAAAACTAGGTTAAAAACACTAACATTTAAAACTTAGATTTTTAGGCATCAGAGTGGGACACTAAGGTAACAAACACCTGAAAATGTGGAAGTGGTTTTGCACCTGGGCAATGGGTAGAGGCTAGAAGAGTTTTGAGGTGCATATTGGAAAAAGTCAGCACTGCCTTCAAAAGGCCGTTGGTAGGAAAAGGGATGTTCAAGGTGATTCTGGGGTGATCTCAGTGGGAAGGAGGAGTGTGTCGTTGGACACTGAAGGAAAGGTGATCCTTGTTACAAAGTGTCAAAGAACGTGGCCGCTTTATCTAGTGGCAAACACTAGCATCTTGCTCTAGTGTTTCGTGGAGGGTAGAAGTTTAAAGTGAGGCACCTGTGCATTTAGCTGAGCCTATTTCTAAGCGAAGTGTGAAAGGAGTAACCTGGTTTCTCCTCCCTGCTTACAGTTAAGTGAGAGAAGAGAGTGATAAATAGAAGGAATACTAAGCAAAAACTGGAGATCTGAGAAATTCTCAGCCTATGCTTGTTGCAAAAAAATGAGAAACATGTTCTTGAGAGAAGGCCAAGAGTGTGGCTAAAAACAAAATCTTCTGATGAAGTGATCTGGGTGGCAACTTGTAGGTTTAATCAGCCATCGTGGTAGAAGCCAGGGAAAGACCTAGAAGTAACAGCTAAGTACTGATCAGCCCAGTGAGCACATGGGTCCTTTAAAACTACTTCCTGCTGAATGGAGAGATGGCGGAGCCAGGGTTTAGGTTTGGAATTGTGCGGATGAACTTGGAACATCTTGTCATAACAGACAGCTATAAAGTTGGCAAGGACTACTACGGTCAAGTTAAAGGGACTCAGGAGCAACCCGATGAGACTTTTGCTAGCCAAGGGTGAGATGATTCAATCTTCCTTGAGTTGAATAAGTCACAACAGATTGAAACCACCAGATATGTTTAAATACAGGAGTTCATAATGATAACAAAAAAAGGAATCAACCACCATTGGGAGATGATAGGGAACCAGTTCATTCTCTTGAATACTGGTAAATAAAAGCAAAATAAATAAGTAAGTAAGTAAGTAAATAAATAAATAATTTTAAAAAATCAAGCATTCATCCTGTCTTGCCTATTTGAAAAGTACCTCTGAAGATCAAATACTACTTGGAGGAAGCATCTCTTTACAAAATAATTCCAGCTAATAAATAAAAAACACGATTAGAATATTACCATTTTGCAATTCTCACAGAGGTTTAAAAAGTATGAAAGGGAAGGGAAATATTATAGAGGTCCAGAGGATGGACTTTCAACTCTTCAATCAATTCAGCCCAGCTCCACTACTCCCAGCGGTGTGACTCAGAGCCAAACACGCTCTTGCTGCTTCCATTCCCTTAACTGCGGACCGGAGCTGCACCCTTCCTCAGAGGCCTGTGTGAGACGGAGCCCGTTTGACACGTGGTCTCAGTGCTGACGTCACAGCAATCACACGTACGTGCCAGGTGTTCCCTGCCTCCTGGTACAGGTCTTTCTTTCGCAAGCTCCCTGGCAGTCTGTCCTCCAGCCAGGCCCCTGTCACTCACATCTTGTTGCTATGGGTAGAGGGACAATGGTGGAATGGGAAGAGCACAAGTTTGGGGGCCAGACGGTCTTGGGATTTTCTTCTGGCTCCACCACTAGCTTCCTTGGGCACATCACGGCATCTCTCTGAGCTCAGTTTCCTCACCTCTAAAATGGGGGAAATGCAGGGCCTGCCTGGTAATCCTGGGAGGAAGAAGTGAAATATTCATACCGGACCCTTAGCTCTCAGCCCGGTGCGTGGTGGGGCCTCAGTTCTCGGCAGGTCCCTCCCCTTTCTGCTTCCTCCTTCCTCACCAGTTCTAGATCAGTCCTCCTGAGCATCTGCTTTGATCGTCTTGCTCTCCTAAAGAATTTCACAGGATTCCAAACACGTGCAAAGACGGTGGATCTGTCTGCATGTTCAGATACCTCTGCAGGAGTAGGGCTGCCTGGCCTGCACTGCTGGGAAGGACCCCACGGCTCTGAGCAGGTTCCGTGGGGAAGAGGGCGATGGCCTAGTGGTGCCTGGCACGGGCTCTGCAGGAGACCCGTTTGCCCGCCCTGATCTGCGGGAATAACTCCGAGCCTTGAACCCAGGCCCTGTGAATTCCATCGCTGGGCCTTCCTGGCTCCACCCAAACCCCACTCCAACTTTTCTCAAAGACACACCCTCACCCCTGGCAGGCCTGTGACCTGTGCACTATTCTCCATTCCACATCATCCCCACCTCCACACCTGTATCGAGTGCCCTCTCCAAATACCTGCCACACGCCAACTCCCAAGGGATGCAGAGAGCCAGCCAGTGCTGCCCACACCCGCAGCAGCTTTCCCGGAGAAGCCCCACCCGCCCCTGCCCATTTCCTCGGTCTCCCCACCCACCAGCCTGGAGGCTCCCCTTTACCTTCGATAAGCCACGAGATAGGTCACGTTCTGCGGGTTGCCAGGCCCTGGGAGCCATGTCAGGTACACGCTGAAATTCCGAGACATCAGCGTCACGTTCTGGGGAGGGGCCAGATGGGGTCTCCCTGTGGGGCAGAAAGAGGTCATGAAGCCTGGAGCTGCTGGCTGGTCTTGACATTGGCCGTTCGGAGCTGAAGAGTGGCACAGCAGGCAGTCACGTGCTCCCTGACTTTGAGGAACCAGGAGTCACCTGGGGTGGCTGCAGCATGGGGGACACGGAGGAGGCTGGGAACCCGGGGTGTCAGGATCCCCGTGACAGCCACGCCACAACTGGCTGTGTTGCAGCCCCATTCCCTGCCCGGGCCTCCACAGCCCGAGGGGGTCTTGAGAGGAAGCTCCTGCCCACTCTGACTCTGAGGATTGTGGTAGACCACAGAGCAGGAGCCCTCTAACACACTCCCAGGTCTCCTGTGCTGCCTGAGGGAATGGTCCCAAGGGTCTCCATGAGCCATGTCCCCAGAGCCTGCTGGTAATGGTCCCTGACACACAGCAGATGCACAATAAGTAGCTGTTGAGTGAATGAATAAATACCGTGATAACCTGGATCATTTCCAAGGCCTCCTAACCGGTCTCCCCACTTCCAGCCTAGTCTCCTCGGTCTGTTCTCCACACGACAGCAAAAGACAAAACGAAAGTCAGAAAATGCCACTCTTCTGCTTGAAACCCTCTGATGGCTTCCATTTCACACAAGGTCAAACCCAGTCTTTACAATCACCCACAAGACCCTCCCTAAGCCGACCCGCTCCTCTCCCGCCACACTGGCCCAGCAGGCTTTGGGAACAGCCAGCGAGCAGCAAGGTTCACTGACTCAGCGACACATTCCCTGACCACCTTTAACTGGCCCCTCGTTCCCCTCCTTGGCCCCTCCTCCATCTCTCTGCTAACCCTCTTCTTTCGGAACATTCTTTTGATTACACAGTTGCTCATTTCCATGCCCTTCCCTTGCCTTCAGAATAAAGTCCACAGTCTTTATCAAGGTCTGTGAGGCCCTGCCAGCACGGCCCGGTCAGGCCATCTGGCCGACCTCTCCCAGACAGGTTAGCTCGGCTGTGCCAGTCTTCCTTCTTGGCCTTCTCAAACCACTGTATTCTTTTGGGAGCCTTCGAACCCCAACGTCTTTGACTGCCTAGTGTTCACCATCTAATCTTTCAGACTTGATTCAAATGTCACTTCCTCCAGGGAGTCTTCCCTGACATCTTTAAGAGGTGGCAGTGGTGAAGATGATGATGAAATAGTGATGATGATGATGGTGATGATGATGATGAAATGGTGATGATGATGATGGTGATGATGATGAAATGGTGATGATGGTGATGGTGATGATGATGATGAAATGGTGATGATGATGATGGTGATGATGATGATGAAATGGTGATGATGGTGATGGTGATGGTGATGATGGTGATGGTGATGGTGATGATGATGATGATGATGGTGATGATGATGATGAAATGGTGATGATGATGATGGTGATGATGATGAAATGGTGATGATGGTGATGGTGATGATGATGATGAAATGGTGATGATGATGATGGTGATGATGATGATGAAATGGTGATGATGGTGATGGTGATGGTGATGATGGTGATGGTGATGGTGATGGTGATGATGATGATGGTGATGATGATGATGAAATGGTGATGCTGATAATGATAGCAGCTAACGTGTAGTGTGTCCTAACTACGTTCCAGGCACTGTGTTAATTCCATCGCCTGCGCGTTCAATCCTCCCCACACTGCTGGGAGGTAGGTACTAATTATGATCAGGACATTATAGATGAGGAAACTGAGGCCCTCTCGGCTAGTAAGCTGTAGAATCAGAACTCCCATCAAGGCCAGGCCAACTCCACAGTCTGAGCTCTTGACCACACAGCCTCCTCTAGGTTCTCCTGGGGCCCCTTAGGCTTCATCCTTCCAACACCAGTGGACCATCACGGGTCAACAACATCATTGACCGCCAAGTGGCAGCGGTTTCCAAGAAGAACACGACTCCATTCCTGCCCTTTAGGAACTCATGGTCCCGCAGAGAATTCAGTGCCCAACGTGCCACCTGGGCCACGACAGAAGTCCACACAGGTTACAGATGCGGATGAAAGGGGGCCACGTGTTAGCCTGCCAAGCTCAGGGGAGGTCTGCGTGGCAGCCTGACTAACCCAGAGACCTAACGTGACCACAAAGGATGGTCTGAAACGAAAATTTGTTAACAAAAGCAGCTTATGGTGGGCGGTCACATCCCAGGCTGGTATTTTTCCCTAACAAAGGTCGCTCTGCCTTAACTGCTTCCTGCATCTATGGCAACACACCTTTGCAATGTCAAGGCAAGGTCCCTTTTCTCTGAACCCCTTGGGCACATCACCCCGCCAGAGCTGAGACCACAGATCCCTCCATTGCTGTCATCGTGTCAACAGCTGACTGTTAACTCTCCTTTACCCACCCGTGTAAAAGAAGTTCGTGTCTATCGCTTTTTACCTTTTATCCCATCCCAGGAGTCCTGCCCCCCCTTTGCTTTCCCTGCCTCCCTAATCTATCACCATGGATTCCAGGTAAGTCCCTTATGTCTCCTTCTTCGATTGTAATGTATAAAATAAGGCACCAAACTGCCATTCTCTGGAGCGCTTCTCAGTCCATGGAGATTTTGCATCCCGGCGATTGTCATTGTTTGGCTCGAATAAACTCACAAAAGTTCTGTACAGGTTTGAATGCTTCTTACATCAGCACAGAACATGAGGTATTAGGGAGAGAGGCGTCAGTTCTGCCAACGGCTCTCAGCTGGGCTTTCCTACTCCTGGCCCTTCGGACCCAAACATGGGGGCCTGGCTCCTCCCTATCCTGTGTCCACAAGCTGGAAATGGATCACTGGAATGCGGGTGTTGTCACTGCTCTTGGCAGATTCTGGATTTCCTTACTGACGCCTGGCAGGAGGCCGAAGTCTGCCTGCAAGCCACTTACAAGGTATCTGTGGGCAGGACAGGCGCGAAGTCTGAGCTTGGCCATAGTGGAGAGAGAGCAGCTGGAGTAGCTGCCCTCTACCGAGCCTTCAACCAGTTTGGCGTTTTATACACAAAACCCCAATCAAGCAATCAGTAATAGTCAGGACAAACCACCCGGCGGGGTAGGTGCCATTCCCCTTCCACGGACGGGCACTAGGCTCAGAGACACAGGGCCAATAATTTGCCCGAGGCTACACAGCTAGTTTGTGGGGGAGCCAGGATTTGAACCTGGATCTCGCTGCCCTTCACCCTAAATCATCACACCACAGTTTACACGTTGCGCAAATTAAAATTCCCTCAGGGAAAGTACAGTGGCGGCTAGACAAGAAAGGTACTGAGTTTGACAGTGAGCCTGGGAGACAGAGCACCCCTCCTCCCCTCCTCAACACTGTCCCTCATCAGCTGCGAAAACCCTCACTGCTGGGAGGCAGCAGGGGCTGGGGCATCCCTGAGCTGACCGAGGTGGGTGGGCTGCCCTGGGCCAGCTACCCACCCTACCGTGGAAGCTGGCCATGCTGGCTTCAGCTGGTCTTCTCTGTTCTGTGTCTCAGCTCTCTGCCTTTCTTCTCGGGCAATTCCCTTCATTGCTCTGAGCCTCAGTTTCTACATCTGAAATCAGGGAGAAAATAGTATCTACATAATGGGATGACCATGTTGTAAAGCTTAAAGATGATAATGTGGTGCCCAGCACAAAAAAGTTGCTCAATAAAAGCTGGCTTTTACTATAATTGTTAGGTTATGTCCAAGGGCCCTTCTAGCTCTTAAACTGTGAGTCTAAGACTAGGACGATGTCCGGGGGACAATTTCAGGACCATCTCCCTGGACTGGTTGGGACTTTGTAGTTTGGTCCTATCCCAAGGTTTTTGTACTCTGCCACCTTATTTACCCACCAGCGGGGGCAGCAAAAAGGTGGCTTGACAGAGGAACGGCCTGCACAGGCTAAGCCAGAGTTCCTCTCTCTCAGGTGGACTAGGGCATCTGACCCGGCAGCTGGAGGAAGGGTTGGGGACTGCGGGGCTGGGCAGGGCCCTTCTTGCTGACTTTCCCAACTATTGCGACCCAAGCGTGGTATTAATGCAGAAGACTGTGCTTTCAGGAGACCTTAAAATGCACTTTATAAATAAATGCAGCTACTATATAAACTGTCTCCTTTTTCCAGTTCTCCTAAAGCTGAACTGGCATTAGGACACTAGATCAGTTTTCTTCCCGAAAAAAAATTTCAAAAACTCGGGTGCGTTTAATTCTTGGAAGAAAACTGGTGGTGAGTGGGCAGTGCGATTAGCAATCCGCTGCGGAAAGGCTCCGCCCGTGTCTCTCCCTCCCGGGAGCTCGGTGTCCAAGGGCGGATGGGGTCTGGCCGGGGCGCCTCGCAGCGACACCCCCCCCCCCCCCCCGCCCCCAGCCCTCCCCGCACCCTTACCTCCAGTGGACTGCATAAGACAGAGGAACAGGAGGGCCCAGCGTCCGGCCAGGCTCATGTCAGCCTTTCCCTTGCCCGTCGGGGCGGGCGGGATCCCGCCACCTGATCCCCCACCCCCACCCCGCCCCGCGGGGCCGGTGGCTCTACCCGCAGCCAATGGGAAGCCGAGCCGCTCAGGCCCTGCCCTCCTGGGCGGGGACTCTGCTGGGTCTTCCCCAAGGAACGCCTGGGGGCGGAGAGGGGACTGCGGTTCCCCATGGCTGACACTAGGTGTTCTCACCACTCCCGGGGGCAGGGTGGGGGAGGACCGGGGTGGTTCATTTTTAATAACCATGGTTAGGAACTCCAAGGCAGGACTTTTTAAAAAATATATATTTTATTGATTATGCTATTACAGTTGTCCTATTTCTCCCCCATCATTCCCCTCCACCCTGCACACCCCCTCCCACCCACATCCCCCCCCCCCCCCCCGTTTAGTTCATGGTGATGTGTCATAAGTTCTTTAGCTTCTACATTTCCCACACTATTCTTGCCCTCCCCCTGCCTATTTTCTACCCACCATCTATGCTACTTATTCTCTGTACCTTTCCCCGTCTCCTCCTCCCACTCCCCTGTTGCTAATCCTCCATGTGATCTCCATTTCTGTGGTTCTGTTCCTGTTCTAGTTGTTTGCTTTTGTTTTATGTGTGGTTGTTAATAGCTGTGAGTTTGCTGTCTTTTCACTGTCCTATTTTTTATCTTCTTTTTCTTAGGCAAGTCCCTTTAACATTTCATATAATAAGGGCTTGGTGATGATGAACTCCTTGAACTTGACCTTATCTGAGAAGCACTTTATCTGCCCTTCCATTCTACATGACAGCTTTGCTGGACAGAGCAATTTTGGATGTAGGTCCCTGCCTTTCAAGACTTCAAATACTTCTTTCCAGCCCCTTCTAGCCTGGAAGGTCTCTTTTGAGAAATCAGCTGACAATCTGATGGGAACTCCTTTGTTGGTGACTGTCCCCTTATCCCTTGCTGCTTCTAGAATTCTCTTCTTCATTTGAATCTTGACTAATGTAATTATGATGTGCCTTGGCGTGTTCCTCCCTGGGTCCAACTTCTTTGGGACTCTCTGAGCTTCCTGGACTTCCTGGAAATCTATTTCCTTTGCCAGATTGGGGAAGTTCTCCTTGATTATCTGTTCAAATAAGTTTTCCACTTGTTGCTCTTCTTCTTCCCCTTCTGGTACCCCTATAATTCGGATGTTGGGATGTTTAACGATGTCCCGGAGGTTCCTAAGCCTTTCCTCATTTTTTTGAATTCTTATTTCTTCCTTGTTTTCTGTTTGGTTGTTTGTTTCTTCCTTCTGGTCCACTCCATTGATTTGAGTCCCAGTTTTCCTCGCATCTCTATCAGTTCCCCATGCATCTTCCTTCATTTCACGTATTGTAGCCTGCAGTTTTTCATCTAGTTTGTGAGCAAAATCAACCAATTCTGTGAGCATCCTGATCACCAGTGCTTTGAACTGTGCATCTGATAGGTTGGCTATCTCTTCATGGCTTAGAGGAATTGGCTCTGGGGATTTCATTTGTTCTCTGGTTTGAGCCATTTTTGGTGTTTTTTTGTTTGTTTGTTTTGTTTTGTTTTTGGTCTGGTCACGGCTATAACGTAGGAGGGTGGAGCCTTAGGTGTTCCCCAGTGCTGGGCAGCCCAGTCGCTGGGTTGTCTAAAATATGGGCCCATTTAAAAAAAAAATGTGTATCTGTAGGCATGCATTGACAGATTTGGGAGCCTAGATACCAACATGTTAGTGGTTATTATCTCTGGTGGCAAGAATTTTTAAAACAATTCTTCTTTCTACTCATGTTTACTTTCTAAGTTTTTCCATCATTTGTGTGCTGCTTTTCCAAAAAGAAAATTCACTTTTATTCTGATAGGAATCATAGCTCTCCTTTGTTAAATACATTCTTTTCTGTCCTTCCACAACTCTCCAAGGAGGTCTTGCCTCCTCTTTCCTCTTTACAGATAAGGATTCTGGATTCAGTCCCAGGCCTGTCTGATTCCATGGCCCCCATGCCTCTGTGATTGGCCGGGTGACAGGCCGGGTGACCGCTGCTCGACTGTGACCAAGCCCAGGAACTAACACCAGACACGCAGGCAGCAGAGAGAAATATCTGTCGCAGGTGCTGGCTCTAACTTGAATGCCAGAGGTTCTTGGAAGACAGAATGCATTTTCACAGAACTGAGTGATCCCAAAGTCACCCTGAGTTTGGCCTTGGGTGCAAACATGCAGAAATTTCAGGAAGGTTCTGGGATTAGCATTATGCTTTCAGCTCAGTTGGTACTTCTTAACAGAGGCTCATGGTGCCCAGGTTTGGACCTCAAGGGCAAGGAAGATGGAAGGGGCCTCAGGTGGGAGGCATGCTTCAGTATCTTGGAATTTCCTCAGAAATCGTGACTGTGTGATCGAATCAGATAACCAATGTTTCTGACTCCAGCTTGCTTGAGCCCTCCCAGTTCCCAAGCAGGTCAGGGAGTAACTTCTGCTTAGTCCTGTAGGTCCGCTAATCACCAAGGAATCTAACCTCTAGCCTAGGAATTCCTGAGACAATCTGCCTGCTTGAAATGACCTCCCCAAGGAGAAAAGGAAGGCACTACAAAACCAGTGATTATTTATTAAAAGATTTAGACTAGAGGAATCTCGTGTCTGGGATGATGGCAGCCAGGGGTTGTGACCAATAGCAGAGAAGTTTCACCATTCCTCTTGGACCCTTCCTGACATCCAGGTGTCAGCGGTCACCAATCACCTCCTGACCTCCTCCCGTCCCCCATCCCCCCACCCCCACTGCTTCGGCTAACATAAAAGAAACCTAAATTCTGTACCTTCTCAAGATGGTTCTTCAGGATGCCAGTATCCATCCTTCTTGGCTTGGCTTTTCCATGAAAGTCGGTTTCCTCACCCCAGCGCCTTGTCATGAGATTTATTGGCTGTCTGTGCAGCGAGCGGTTCAAGCTCTCACTCGATTACAACTGCATTCAACCCACTACACCTTTCAGACCCAGAATCCCTCTGAGCTGGGAGCAGTTCTGCAAGGGGAACAGATGCATCTTCATGTGTTGCCTGCTCTGCTGGTGGGATGTTAGTCCGGATGTGGCACCTGTCTTTTTGCTTGTTCTCCCCTTGCTCCCTTTCTCACCACCCCATCACTCTGAGTTAGGTGACTGTGTGTCTGGATGCCTTTGTGCATCAACACGGCGTGGGGCAATACTAGGTTTACAGTTGTACGTACAAAAAACACAGACTCCATTCTTGTATTATCATTTATTAATTATTATCTTATTTTCTATATGAACAACTGTAAACCTACTATTGCCCCACCTTATATAAAAGGACAATTTGTGACTATAAACTTGGGCAAGTTGCATTTTTCAAAAACTTAAGGGAAAAAAAAGAAACCAGCTTGGATGCGGGCGAGAAAATCACCGCCAGTTTTCAGGACATGGGCTCCGTGTGTCCTCAGTGTGCTGCTTCGGTTTCCTTCTGGAACCTCCAATACTGAAAATAAGTCCATTCCGGAGTAAAACGGGCACATCTCTAGTGGGGTCTCTTTTTTAAAAAATATGTTTTATTGATTATGCTATTACAGTTGTCCCATTCCTTTCCCCCCCTTTATTCTCCTCCACCCCACACACCCCCTCCCACCCGCATTTCCCACTCTGAGTTCCTGTCCATGGGTAGTACATATAAGTTCTTTGGCTTCCACATTTCCTATACTATTCTTAACATCCCCTTATTTTCTGCCTACCATTTATGCTTGTTATTCCCTGTGCCTTTCCCCGAATCCCCCGCTCCCCTCCCCTGCTGATAACCCTCCCTGTGATCTCCATTTCTGTGATTCTGTTCCTGTTCTAGTTGTTTGCTTAGCTCATTTTTGTTTTTGTTTTGTTTTAGGTTTGGTTGTTGATAGTTGTGAGTTTGTGGTCATTTTACTGTTTACAGTTTTTGATCTTCTTTTTCTTAGATAAGTCTCTTTAACATTTCATATAATAAGGGCTTGATGATGATGAACTTACTTAACTTGACCTTATCTGGGAAGCACTTTATCTGCCCTTCCATTCTAAATGATAGCTTTGCTGGAGAGAGTAATCTTGGATGTAGGTCCTTGCCTTTCATGACCTGGAATACTTCTTCCTATCCCCTTCTTGCCTACATGGTTTCTTTTGAGAAATCAGCTGATAGTCTAATGGGAACTCCTTTGTAGGTAACTGCCTCCTTTTCTCTTGCTTTTAAGATTCTCCCCTTATTTTTAATCTTGGGTAATGTAATTATGATGTGCCTTGGTGTGTACTTCCTCGGGTCCAACTTCTTTGGGACTCTCTAAGCTTCCTGGACTTCCTGGAAGTCTATTTCCTTTGCCAGATTGGGGAAGTTCTTCATTATTTGTTCAAATAAGTTTTCAATTTGTTGCTCTTTCTCTTCTCCTTCTGGCACCCCTATGATTCAGATGCTGGAACATTTAAAGTTGTCCTGGAGGCTCCTAAGCCTCTCCTCATTTTTTTTGAATTCTTGTTTATTTATTCTGTTCTGGTTGAATGCTTATTTCTTCCTTCTGGTTCAAACCATTGATTTTAGTCCCAGTTTCCTTCCTGTCACTGTTGGCTCCCTGTACATTTTCCTTTATTTCACTTAGCATAACCTTCACTTTTTTCTCTATTTTGTGACCATACTCAACCAGTTCTGTGAGCATACTGATTACCAGTGTTTTGAACTGTACATCTGATAGGTTGGCTATCTCTTCTCACTTAGTTGTATTTTTTTTGGACCTTTGATCTGTTCTTTGATTTGGGCCTTTTTTTTTTTTTTTTTTTGGCTCAGCCACCTGTTACACAGTAAGGGGCGGATTCTTAGGCATTCACCAGGGTGGGGCAACCCACGTGGCTCTGTTGTGACGCTGTATGCAGGGGGAGGGGTCCGAGAGGGAACAATGCCATTTGTTCAGCTCTCTGCCAGCTTTCAGTCACTTCCCCTGCTACCCACAAGCAAATTGGGCCCTCCTGGTGCTGATTCCTGGGTGGAGGAGTTTGTGTACATTCTAGGACCCTGTGGGTCTCTCCAATGAACTCTCCTATGAGGCTGGGAGTTTTTCCTGCCACCTCACCCCCCACAAGTTTTTACAGTCAGAGGTTTTGAGGCTTTATTTCCCTGTGCTGGCACCCTGGGTTGTGTGGTCTGTCTCGCTCCCCAGTTGTTCCTCCTCGTTTATCTGCACGCAAATGTGGGACTGCCTAGTCTGCCAGCCACCACCTTGGCATGAGTCCTCTCCACCTACGTGCCTGTCTCCACTCACCCTCTGCTGGTCTGGATGAATGTTTCCTCTTTAACTCTTTGGTTGTCAGAGTTCCATACAGTTCAATTTTCTGGGAGTTCTGGTTGTTTTTCGTTTTTACATTTGTTGTTGTCCTTCTTTTGGTTGTGCAAGGAGTCAAAGTGTATCTGTCTATGCCTCCGTCTTGGCCAGAAGTTCTCTAGAGAGATCTCTTTATCTAAAACAGCATTCAACAGCATTAATATTTATGGAGTCTGTGAGGCAGCAGGCCTACAGTTTACCTATATTACAATATTTAATCTTCCCAACAATCCCATGAGGTGAGTATTGCCCTTCTAACAAGTGAAACTCTCAGAGGTAACACTGCTTGCCTAGGTCACAGCTGATTAGTGACAGGGCTGGGTTTCAGATCTCCATCTGGTTGTCCTCAAAACCTGTGGTTTTAAACCTTCTGTTACTCAGCCTCCAGATGGTTAAGGTCAGACAAAAATAAAATTCCCCAGCTCCTTTCACTTCCCGAGTTGCAAACGTCCCAGCACAAAACTCTCATGAATGGCAATGCACATGCCAGAGGACCAGCCTCCTCTTCGGACAGAATTACTAGGTGGAAGCAGTGGTGCTGCTAAAAGTTTCTCAGGGAGCCTTCCTTAACTCCAATGTTGATTTGTTTCCAATCTCCAGATAAGTCTTCCTGGTAACACTCAATCACTATTTCATAGAAATCAACTTTGTGCCTTTAATATCTCTTTCCCGGTTATATGCTCAGGGCCTTGCACGTAGCAGGTGCTCAGTGAAGAGTGAGTAACAGACCTTCAACGTCTGGGGCTCAGTTGAACATAATTCCAGATGCCCAAAACAACCAGCCACTCACCAAATGTCTACCGAGCTGAACTTGGCACGGGACTCAGGTTTAAAAGACCTCAGTATCTCTTCTGAAAGTATAACTTCACGGTCATGCCTCTATCTACAGGTGGGTTTTTACAGTCACGCCTCTTGCACTGACCCTAAAAATAACATGTGTCAAACCATCTTACTGTATGAAGATTCACAGCCTCTTCCTCTCCTGCCTAGGCCGGCAAAGGGCCCAGCAAAACTGGATCGATGGACATTGGAAAGGGCAGGAGAGGAGGAAAAAGCCAAGAGCTAACTGGGGCTTGGGCATTCGAAGAAGAAAGGAGCAAGTTTAGGCTGCTGTGAATATGAGCTCTATGTAGAAAGAGGTGGAGAAAATGGATTTTAAAACGTTTTGCTTGGTATTAAGACCGGAATCCCTTTGGGCATTTTTTCAAGAGTCTAAAGATTTTAAGTGGTTTGAAACTATTGTTGATTTGAGGGTTGTCTTTCTTGCTGTTGTTTTAACGAGATGTTGGAGGGAGGCAGGCCCCGATACAAGAAGGCTCACTTTGATGTCTAGCAAGGACAGAAACCCAAAACTGGATTAAGCACAAAAAGCAACTCTGCAGTCTCACCAGGCTGCAAAATTCAAGGGTGGGTGTGGCTATGAAACAGCTCCAACAGAAAAAGGATTCTGATTGGCCTGTCTTGGGTCACATGCCATTCCTTGAACCAATCAGTGTGGTCAGGGAGATTGAGATATCCTAATTGGCCAGTCTGGGTAGTATGCCCTCCCTGGTGTGGGAGGGGTGAATGGAGCATCCTGATTACAACCCCTCCAAACTCTGGAGCAGAAAAAGGGTGGCTCCCCAAAGGGGATGCTGCTGAGACAAACAGCACACATCCACTACAGAGGGTTACATATGAGGGGCGCCCCGAGATCATCCACAGCAGCTTCTTACCATGACGGTCTCCCCTCTCCAGCATTCTGGGAAGACGGTTTCCCCTCTCCAGCATGCGGATGCTGCTTGGAATCCTCCAGTGATGAGCTCCCAATACACCTGGGGGCTCCCAATTCTGTTTCCGAACAATTCTAGTTGGAAACATCCCCATTAAATTGACCCAGCTTCTTGTAACTTCCCTTAAACTTTTAGCTCTTCTTTTAGGGGCCTCACAGAATAAAACAAGGCCCTGCTCTCCATGTGAACCTTTCAAATGTTAAGGTTTCTGGAGACTTCCTATCTGATGGTATAGGGGTGATGGCCAGTTTCTTGGGGATGAACACAGCAGGCTGGAAATAAAGTGGCCCGAGTTCCAGTGCTCACTCTGCTTTTCATGCAGAATAAAGGTCACTCGGGGAGTAGGCGTACACTGTTTTCATTCAGCAGATGAGGAGAGACTGCCCCCTATATACATACATTCAAATCCTAACTCTCAAAGTGATGGTATTTTGAGGTGGGACCCTTTGGGGGGTAATAGGGTCATGAGGGTGGAGCGCTCATAAATGGGGTTAGTGTCCTGGTAAGGAAAGATAAGAGAGAGATCATTTTTCTTTCAGGTATGTAGTGAACAAGGAGAAGACATCTGCCATGTGCAAACTGGGAAGAGGGTTCCAGCAGGAACAGTATCACACCTTGACTATGGACTTCCCAACCTCCAGAACTGGTGAGACGTAAATGTTAAGTCACCCTGTCTACGGTATTCCGTTACAGCAGCCTGCACTAAGACGGATACTGAAGTAAAGGGACATGGCCAAGGTCACACAATGGGAAGTAGGGAAGCTGGAATTTGCAGCCAATAATTTCAAAGCTTTTATTCTTTACCACTCTATGGCCTTGAATCAGTTACGTCCTTCCCCTGGGCCTCAGTTTTCTCCTGTGTGTTTTGGGAACTGTAGTTTGTATGGGAGTCACCGGGGAGGCTGTTCAAACACGGATTGCTGAGGCCCATTCCCAGAGTCCCTGCTTCAGTGTTTCCGGGGTGAGGTCTGAGGATTGGCAGTTTACAAGTTCCCAGGTGCTGGCGGTCTGGGTTCCACACTTTGAGAGTCACAGGAGTAGATGATTCCAACTCTAACATTACCTTTCCATTTCGCTCGGGCCCAGGCCTTTATTCAATGGTGTGTGTCTGTGTAGCTTTGCTCCCCAGTAAAGTTAATTCAAGGGAAATTCAAGATGTAGGGAAACAAACGGGGCTGATGAGGGGCAGTAGAGGCCCATTTGGGTTTGAAGGGAACCCGAAAGGAACAGGCTGAGTCGTACAGGTGTCCTAATTACAATAATCCACTTATTGAGCACCCCCTGTGTGCTAGCTGCTCTCACTATTTCGTCTAATCGTTACAGCCACTCTGTAAGGTAGGTAAGCATCAGGACTAACGCTTTGCCAATGGGAAACTGAGGTTCAGACAGGGTAAGAAATGGAGCCGTGATACAGCTGCTCTGGGAAACTCTTGGGCAGTTCCTGAAAAGGTTAAACATCAAGTTACCATATGACCCAGCAATTCCATTCCTAGGTATGTATCCAAGAGAACTGAAAACATGTCCACCTGAAAACTGTACCTGAATGTTCCTTACAGCATTATTTATTACAGCCAAGAAGTGGGAGCTGCTTGCCTTGGCCAGATGGCTCATTTGGTTGGAGCATCATCCTGTACACCAAAAAGGCTGCTGGCTCAATTCCCAGTCCAGGCACATACCTAGCTTGTGGGTTCGATTCCCAGTCAGGGTGCCTACAGGAGGCAACCTATCAATGTTCTCTCTCTCTCTCTCTCTCTCTCTCTACCTCAAATCAATTAGCATACCCTCAGGTGAGGATTTTAAAAAAGGTGGAAGGAGCTTAACTTTCCCCCGGCTGCTGAGCGGATGAACAAAACGTGGCACACCCACACAGTGGCATACTGTTCGGCGGTAAAAGGAAGGCAGTACTGACACTTGCCACAACATGTATGAACTTTGAAAACATTATGTTACGTGAAAAAAGACCCTCACAAAAGACCTCATGTTGTATTATTCCATTTACAGGAAATGTCCGGAATATGCAGATCTACAGACCTTAAGTATACTGTGGTTGCCAGGGGCTGTGGGGAGGGAAGAAAATGTAGGTGTGACTGCTAGTGGGCGTGGGGTTTCTTTTCCAGGTGATGAAAATATTCTGGAATTAATCGTGATGATGGTTGCATGACTTTGTGAATATATTAAACATTGTACACTTCAACAGAGCAAATTTTATGGTAAGTAGATTATATGTCAATTAAGAGGAATTGGGAGGAAATTCCTGAGAGCACAAAGAGAGACAGGTGGGGCTGGGACTTGAACCCCGGAGCACAGCAGCCTGGAAAGAGCCCAAGTGAAGACCTTTCTTAGCTCTGCCCTTAACGTTGCTCGAGCCCCCTCCTTCCCTTCTGGCCTCAGCTTTCCCTGCTGCTCCTTCGGGCCCTGGCGTGGGGAGGACTCCAAGTGTGGCGCTGCCCTTAGAACCGGGGTGGGGGAGCAAAGGGGCGGCGGAGCAAAGAGGCGGGAGCTCAGAGAGGAGGAGGGGCGAGGCCCCGTCAGTCGTCAGTCGAGAACTGCCTCTCCCTTTCCGGTAAGAACAGCCAGGCTCTTTCCAAACCTGCCTCTGTCTGCTTCTTTCAGTCCTGGGAAGGCACTTGACAGCGGTTCCCAGGTGTGCAGGCAGGGATAAACAGCCAGCGCCAAGAGGAGACCTGGTGCAGGGCCAGGAGGGCCGCGCCCGCTACTGCTGGGGAAGTGGAGGGGACGGTGCGCGAACCTGCGACTGGGGCCGTGCATCTCTGCGTCTGGGCCTCCGATCCCCGCCGGAGTTTTCCTTCTCAGCGACGTCTGCATTTCTTTCGGCCTGCCCTTGTCCGTGTGGGCCTGTGAGCTACATTGTCCTGGGGGGCTCCTCCTTCCCTCCCTCCCCCCTCCTTTCTTTTTATTCTTTCTCTTTAATAGCACAGATTCACCATCCTGTCCCCCTCCATTCTCCCCCACCCCCAACTGCCATCGTTGTGGGGTGACTTTTCCAAACCTTTGTGTGTGTGGACCCACGGAAGATACGTGATACTACGTGTCTCTGAGCGCGGCTCTTGCATAAACTGCCTCACACGCTGTCATTCTGCAACCTGCCGCTGGCATGTTCACGCCACAAAACTCCGTGGAAAACTTTCCGCATCCCTTTTTTTTCCTCGCTGCTCGAAGTAGTCCGCGGTTCAGATGTGCCCTGTTTCCTTTAGCCACTCTCCGTTGATGGGTATTTAGAAGGGTTTAAATTTTTCGCGATGACGAAAGTGCCGCAGTAATCGCCCGCGTACACCATGTGCACTGGGCCGGGTGTGTCGGGGCAGACGACGCAGAGACGCGGCTCGCAGGGTCACCTCGCCTGGTCACCGGGCGGGTGCATCTGAAAACAGACGGTGCAGGCCGCGGACACTGCCGCCCCCTGGCCTGCAGCCGCCGCCTCTGCCGCCGTCGGTGTCGCCAGTGCCCGGGGACCTGCTGTATGATCAAGACACAATCTTCAATGAGTAAACGCATCCCTCGGTTCTGAGGCCTTGTCGGTCACACGTTTATGGAGTTTCGGGAGGGCAGCGGAGATTTCTGCCAGACACGGCACGACCTCTACGCGGACCAGGGCACTGCAGAAACGCACGGCTCCTCCACCCGGGAGCCCCGGTGAGGGGTTAGCCGGGGCACCGGAGTGTTGCACTGAAATCTGCAGAGCACTGAGCACGAGATCTGGCTGGGCTGGGGCGAACCTCCGCACTCCTGATTGAAGAACCGCTGCCTCCTGTCGGGAGGTTCATTTCACGTCCCAGCGCTCCCGACTCCACACGCAAAGCACCGAGAATTTCCAGTGGAGCAGACCGAAGTAAACTCAGTTTCTCGACATCATTTCTGTATTCCGTTTTTAAATTCATAACCCCACTGAGTATGTTTTAACTAAGTTAACATGGCTCGAATGAACCGCCCTGGCTCTGCGGAAGTCGCAGGCAAGAACATGAGATTCCTTCTTCCACGCAGTCCAACCCCGGCGGCCGTAAACAGACCTACAGAGGAACTGATGAAGCGCGGAGTTCCCGCAGCAGTAAGAGCGTGAGAAGCGGCTTAGACACTACTCCGGCGGACACAGAAGGCATCCAGGGGCTTGGCTGGCCTTTTGGTGATGGCGCACCCCCAGCCGAGCAGGCAGGCGGAGTCCGGTAGAAACCGGGTGTCGTGGAGGACCTGCTGGGGTGCAGGCCTTGGGAGCGCTGCGGTGCTGGTCGCCCCAGCGCTGATCGCAGGCGGAGTGAAATAGGAAGGCGCAGGGCTGCTCAGGAGAGGAAAGCAGCCCGGAGCTGTTAACAGCAGGCAACTTGTGTGCTTGGGGAAGTCGCGTGCTCAAATGCAGCTGCGCTTCGAAGGCTCCAGTGCTCACAGAAACAGCTGTTGGCCGTCAGTACAGACGGTGCCTGATGCCATGGCCCGGGAAGTGGGACTCGAGATGGGACCTGATTTGTCATTCACCTTAGTCAACGTCCTGGCGTGGTGGATGTGTAACGAAGCTTCCATAGGAACGTGGAAAGCAGCTTTGCCAGGCCATGAGCTTGACAGAATGGCAGCCTCTGTGTTTGGGTTTGGGTCCCCCTCTTTGGACACTTAGCAAAAGCATCTCACTGTTCAGCTTTCACATGTGCTTAGCATTTGTGCCAAGGGACTTCCTGAAATCATGCAGTGTTGAGTTATATCTTTACATCTATTCCCACGCCAGAGTCTTATCAATATCTAACAGATTTAGAAAGATTAGGTGCCCGAATGTCCAGCACAATACTTGTGTATTTTCAGTATCACACAGAAGTAAAATCCCAGCAACGAGGAACCCTCTGGCCCTCATGCGGTTTATCCCCCTTCGGGCACTCCAAACAGAGAAAGCAGGGCCTGTGTGGTTATTCGCCTGCTCACATTATGTCTGCACCTTCCCCATTCGTACAAGTGCACACCAGGTTTGCTCAACATGTCCATTTTTATACTAGGTCTTAGTGATGATGTGATATCTTTCTATGAATCTCATTTTGCGCTGCTTTGGAAAACCTCCATTTTGAAAATCTGCATCACCCAGAAGCACATGTCTCCAGACAGAAAGTCTTACAGTTAATTTTAATGTTTGTGCTGGGCGTGCAACCTGTAGGGGGCGCCAGAGAAAAGAATGGGAGGGGTTATTAAGTATGTTTAGTAAAACGTTGCCTTTGTCTTGGAACATGTAGAATATGCTCTTTAGTAAATATATATTTTTTAAAGGTACAGGTAGAGATGCTTTGTTGCAGCTAAAACAATTCTTAATCATAAAAATTCTGACATTCTTGCATTTGTTTTCAGACATCCTGAAGTTGTTTACCAACTTCTTTTTGTTTGAAGTGTGATTGTTTTACTTCCCATCTTCTCTCGCAAAACAGAAAAAGTGGGTCTGTGCTAATGAGTTGAGCAGACACCTAATATTTTATATGCCTTTTGAGCTATGTAACTTAATATTTGGGTACTTGAGAATTTGCTTTATTATGTAATTGAAAAAATGGTGATGTGTATTAATGTTAGTGCAACCATATATTTACACTCTCTGGGAATGTGTGGTTATAGTTCTGTGGGAGAAATAATTGGTTAGTGTTCACCAGCTTGTAACAAATGTAGTGCAAGAGCTTAAACATCTAAGTAAATAATGAAATGCATTTATCATAAAAAAACAAAGACAGATATTACAAATTGCCCTCCACAGTGGCTGAACAAATCTAATTCCTACCAGTAGTATACCTGAGAATATCTTTTTCTCAACACCCTTAGCAAACTTTGATCCTGTCAAACTTATTATTATTGTTATTCTGCCAATAGCATTTTTCTCACTGTTGTCCTGATTTGCAGGGAGTTTTCTGGAAGCTGAGGTTGCTGGTGTGGAGGAAGAACTCAGGAGTCAGGGTTCGGTGGCGTGAACACTGAACCCACTCTGTCACCAGCTGCTGTGTGTCCTTGGGCGCATGTAGCCGCCTCTCTGGTCCTGGACCCACTCATACACACTCTCTCTCTGCACCCTCCATTTCTCTCTGCTGGAGAATCTTGATCGTGAGCTTTCTTTGAGGTTCCCTGTTTCCTTGCCTCTGAGATCTAAGGTTTCTCAATCCCTGAGGGGTCCTTCCTGCCCCCGCCCCCCCCCCCCCCCGCCGGACTCTGCAGTGCCCTGGTGAGCGGTGGTGTCCAGGCTCAGCTCACCCACTGCTCCCTGAAGGGGCAGGGGGACATCCGACAACTCACAGTGAGGGAGGGCTGCAGGACACCAGACGGAAAGGACTTTAATATTTTTTCCTTTATAAAACTTTAGAAAAGTAAAATGTGCTCAGTATAACAATTTGGAAATGTAGAAAATTATAAAGAAGATAAACCATAATCCTATTCCCCAGAGAGACTCATTGCTGTCCATTTGTGTTTCTGTCTTTGATGGAAGTGTACACAGACAGTACTTTTAGATGTATTTTTTGTACTAATTTTTCACTTAGCATTATATCATGAACATGTCATTTAAAATCTTTTCCAAAATCTCAATTTTTAAATGAGCGCTTTCAGAAAAGCTGTACCAATTTGGTTTTCCTCAAGGTGGGGATGGGTATGCTCTGAAAGCAGCATGGCCCTCACCTACCTGGACACATTTTGGTCCCTAACGGACAGAAGACCCAGGCTGAGAGGCAGCTCCTCTAAGAGGGTGGTCAGAGCGCTCCCAGGCACCCAGTTCATCTTAAAGCCTACCCTTCGTGGGAAAGCTTTCTTAGATCATCGGCTGCATTTCATAAGAGTGAACACCAGAGGGCACCACACACCAGAGAAAAGTGACAGACTGTGAGACATCTCACTGGACCAAGACATTTCCTGGTCACTCCAGGGAGAGAGAAAATGATCTCTTTTGGCTTCCTTGACATCTTCCTTGCCTGACCTCTTGCAGCTTCTGGGGCTGGGGGAGCAGGGAAACCAGATGTGCTCCTCGCGAGCCCTGGGAATTGGAGGGGCGTGTCTGGGAGGGCCAAGCAGCGCACTGCATGGTGATAAGAGCCCTGGATACAGCTTCCCTGCGGTGCCCTTCGGGCCAGCTGCGTCGCTGTTCTGAGCCTCAGTTTTTCTTATCTGTCAAATGGGGGTGGCGATTCCCTGCCCTTCTTTACCGTGTGTGATTTATGCAAAAGTACTTTGAAAACCATGCCGATCTATGGGCTCTGCCTGCAGAGCGGACCCTGGAGCGTAAGCAGAGGTGTCCAACCTGCGGGCTGCATGCAGCCCAGGATGGCTGTGAGTGCGGCCCAACACAAAATCGTAAGTTTACTTAAAACCTTTTTTTGCTCATCCGTTTTCGTCAGTGTTTGTGTATTTAATGTGTGGCCCAAGACCACTCTTCTTCTTCCAGTGTGGCCTAGAGATGCCGAAAGGCTGGACGCCCCTGGGAGAGTCGTACAATATGTCTGACCTCTAGGACAGACATATTGTAATGCTAGGGCTGTCCAGCAGGAGGCACGCAAGGCTGGTTAGGTGGTGGCGGCTGTGGGGTGATGGGCAGTGGCGCAGTCTGGATCCGTTTCGAAAGTAGAACCAAGGAGATTTGTTGGGGCGTTGCATGGGAGGTGTCAGAGGAAGAGGGGCCGAGGACGGTACCAGGGCTTCAGTGTGAGCACACTGGGATCGGAGGCGCCTGGTGCTTTGACGGGGGAGAGGGCCGGCGGATGGCTTGGGAGGTCTGGTCATGTTTGGACACGAGAAGTTGGAGGTGCCTTTCAGGTCACTGAGTGAGTGAAGACAGGTCAAAGGATTGAGCTTGACCCCTTTCCCAGGGGGACGGTAGAGCACACACTAGATCGGGGTGTCAAACTTGTTTTCACCGGGGGCTACATCAGCCTCTCGGTTGCCTTCAAAGGGCTGAATGAATGTAACTTTAGGACTGCATCAGTGTAACTCCTCCTTAACTAGGGGCAAAAAGCTCAGCACTGCTGCCGAGTAGAAACAAGGTGCCGGGCGGATAAAACAAGGTGGGGGGCAGGATTCGGCCCACGGGCCTTGCGTTTGCCACCTGTGCTCTGGATAGTAGGGCTGGACCAGCTCACAGATGGAAACGTGCCAGGCGTTCACGCTGATGACCTTCCGGCGGCCCTGGAAGGCACCATTAGTTCATCACGGCACTCAGGATCCTTCTCAACCCAAGCTTCTAGGCAGCCACCACCAACCACGGAGGCCCGAGAGTTAGAAGCATGGGCTTTGCGTCAGAGAGACCTGGGCTGGAAAGCTAATCTTGCTACAAACTAATCTGAAACCTCAGAAAAAAGAATTTATCCTCCTTGTCTTACCTGAAAAATTGGTTTAATAATAGCTCCTACCTCAGAGGGTCGTCGCAAAGATTAAATGAAATAATCCAAGAAAAGTACTTAGCACAGTGCCGGGGACACAGCACGTTCTTGATCAATAAGAGTGGCAGCAGCACTAATAATGTTACTCCAGCTGGAACATTCTAGAACTTATCCCCCTTGCTCACTGTTTCTGACCTCTAGGACAGACATATTGTAACGCTAGGGCTGTCCAGCAGGAGGCGCTGTTGACATGACTACATCTTTATCACCCAGAGATTCGGGAAGCAGAGAGCAGTTTTCCCTGGACAGTGCCCTCCCGGGACTGTGCTGGCAGCTGCCTAGACCTTTTTTTCCTGGCACAATAAACACAGCTCTTGGCTCCTCCCAAACAACAGCGTCTCAGCTTTCTTTGCTGGGTCTGGGCCTCCTTCTCAGATATGGTTCCTGGCCTCCTGCAGCTACAGACTCAAGCCAAGCCACTGGAGCTGGCAAAGCAGACCTCCCGGTCAGTCTCTCCCGCTCGCCTGGCCTCCCAGCCGCTGCCAATTTCCCTAAAGGAGCAGGCACGTGTCTGCGGCCTTCCCTCTGCACGTGGTGCCCATTTGGAACAGGTGTCTCTTCCTCCTCGACTCTGTCTACGCCCTCTTCCAGTTCCTCCTCTTCCGAGCAGGAAAGCTGGAGGTGGGTTGCACTAACCCCCCTGTGCAGACGGAACAAAGGGACGGCACACGCTCCCCAGCGCGCCCACGCTCTGGGCACGGGCGAGCTAAAGGAAACCAGAGCTCGGGTCTCCCCAGCCTCGGGCATGGCTGAGTCACCCGCTTCGCAGACCTCGGTCATGTTCAGACTCCGGCCTTCGTTCGGCGTTTGTTGAGCCCCTGTGATTTTCCACGCACTGCGCCGGCCCTGGGCCCCACCGAGACGGAGGAAGACCCCAGGCTGGGCCGCAAGGGGCACATGCCCGGAGGGCGAGACAGTGCCCAAGCGGGTGGGGGTGGTGTAGGGTTAACGTGGAGGGGTGGGTAACCAGGGTGCTGGGCAGGGGGCTTATTTCTGGATGCCTGTGGGAACCCTTGAAACCACAGCTTCCCTGAAACCCTCGCTTTTAAAAAGGGTCCATCTTGGCTCTGTCTTTGCCCGCAGCCAACCTCCCACGTGGATGGCTCCTCAGCCTCAGTGTCCCTTTCTTGGCCAATATCACCTCTTCCTTGCCTCCCCCAGGACCCCACCACCCCCACCCCCCTCCCCTCCCCACTCCTACTTAGAATAAGGTGACCTCACAGGAAGGCTTCAGCTGGGAAACAGTCTCTGAACCACTTCTTTTCTCCCCCAGCCCTCCTGCTCGCTGCCCACCACCCTCTTCCACGGACCCCCTTCCTTCGTCCTCCTTCTTGGTTTGGCATCCAAGGCCTAGAGAATACCTGTCCCCAACCTTTGTCACTCTCCAGTCACAACCCCAGCTTTGTGCTCAGGAGATGCCAGGACTTATCACCTGATAAATGTCAGCATGCCTTTGCCACCCACCACCCCTCCCTCCTGTGTATGAAATCTGCAATCTTTGGCATGTGTTTGTTACACAGAATGCCACCAGGAGGTCATCAGTTGTCACTGGGAACAAACAAGAAAAAGAAAACGAAAAGCAGGCTGCCTCTCAGGGCTCCAGCACCCGGAGCCACAGGGACACCGCTGACGGTGTCCGGTGCACGGCAGCTTCGGGTCAGACCACTCCCTGGCTCCGGAATGTCACCTGAGTCTGTTGAAGTGGGCGGCACTTATTATTTAGGTGGATAAAAATAATTTCTTTTTTTTTTCCCCACAGAAAAAGCAATACACTTTGGCTGGAGAATAGCCAGGGACTAGAAATTTCAGATACAACAAACAGAAAGCAAAGGCGTGCGTGTCGCCCCACCACCTGGGCACCGTCCTGGGGAATGCCCTGGGGACTGACACCAGACCACACACCTCTTCTTTTTCTTTAACAAAACGAGTTCACACTGTGCCCATGGCTCAGAACCTGCCTTTTTTGTGGAACCATATATTGCAGGTGAAAATACCTAAGGCTCATGGAGCCTTACTCTGTGCCCCTTGCAGGCAGGATCTCGAGTGGTCAGTCCTATGAGGCCAGCGACTTACTGTCTCATTTCACAGATGAGAAAGCCAAGGATCGAGTGCTCCCTTGACCCTAAGAGGTGGAGGGAGGCAGGCAGAGCCCTGGCCTGGGGGGCAGGAGGCTGGGCTCCGTCTCATCTTCTCCCTCATTCAGGCTCTCGGGGTCTTCCCTCAACTGAGAAGTCAGGGGGCTGGGCCCGCATGACCTCCTCCTTCCCCACTTACAGAGGCCACGCCTCCTCTGAGGCTGAGAGTAATCACTAAGGCTTGCTGAGCTGCACGCCAGGCTGTTCATTTAATCCTCCCCCAAACCCTAACGAGGTAGGTTATTTCTATCCCTCCTTACCGACGAGGCCACTGAGGCACAGAGAGCTACAGCATCTTGCCCATCGCCACTCCATTAGGAAGGGACAGAGTCCAGAGTCAAGCCCGGACTCGTCCAGCCCCACGGCCCGTGCTAACAACTATCCCCAGCAGCTTCCCGACACTTCCCGCCCGCAGAAGGAAACGCATTTCACTTCCCGACTCGGCAAGCACCCGCTATCGATGATCAACTGGAATAAAAATGGCATGAGCTAAAAACATATCTGTACTGCGTGAAAAGCTCTCTAATATTGCTTCTTCTAGTCCATTGGGAAAAAATTCCTGCTTTCAAGCCTCCACATGGATTGGGACCTGTAGTTTGAAAATCACCGAGGTTCCCTCTTTGCTGCGGAGCGGGGGGCGCAGGGGGAGGTCCCTTTTTAAATGGGTTGGAGGTCCCTTTTTAAATGGGTTGGAGGTCTTTCTCATTCGATCTCAGGAAGTGGCCCGCACAGGCCCTGCTAGCCCATTCTTGAGGGGAACGAGCTAAGGACCAGGGAGGATAGGACAGGACCTGCTGGGGTCACCCAGAGGGCACTGGATGAGGATGTAGAGACAGGCCGAGGGCAGTCAGGGAGCAGCTGGCCTCCCACTCAGCTGGCCTCCTGTGAGGGGAGCTCCCGTCACCACAGACCGGAGCATCTGCTCTTTGCAGGGTGTTCCTGCCTTACAGCACAAGGTTTAGGTCAGTGCATCTTCGCAGTGACCCAGAAAGTGGGGTGGTAGGAGCCCCCTCTTACAGCAGAGGCAGCCACCATCATGAGGTTCAGAGACTTGTGATGGCCAAAGCCACGTAGCCTGTGAGAAGCCAGGTCTGGTTTGGGTCCCCGTGGCGCCCACGGAACCCAGCTTGGGGTCCCACACTGAAACACAGCAGGGGTTCGGTGCACACGTCCGTCTGTGTCTGGCTGACCCAGAGCCTCCCCCTCTGCCCTTGCTCTGCATTCCTCACCAGCCCCCTTGCTGGGAAGGGCGGCTCTGGGGTGGGGAGGCTTGGGGCAGTGCAGGGCTTGCTGGGGTTCTGCCAGGGCAAGGGTCCCCGGGTGAGTCCTCTTTGCTGAGCACTCTCTGCTGAGTTTCGGTTCCACGTCCCTGCACGCTCACAGCGCCCTGCCCTGTCAGCTGGGAGGGAGGGAGGGAGGGGTCCAGACCGCTCCCCTGGGCTGGGGCGGAGGAGCCTGGCCGGCGCCTGTGCGCAGCGGGCCTCTCCCAGCCCTTGTTGCTCCCTGCTCCCCGCTCACCTCTCCCTCTGGCTGGGCCCTGGGGCCTCCCGTGGGGCCAGAGAACTCTGGTCCTACCTCCAGCCTGAATCAGGTTCCCACTCCTGGGCCTCCCTTCCTCGGCTCCAGGCACCTGATTCCTGTACCTTTGCACTGTGCAGGTGCTTGGGGTGAGAGGGCCGAGCCTCAGTCCAGCCGCGGTCGGAGGTCGTGCCCCCCGGTGTAGAGGAGCAGACACGGAGCCTTGCAGACTCTTCCTTTCAGGCTGCGCATTGTCCTTGCCCCAGAGGAAAGGTGAGGGGACCCTGGAACCCTAAAGCTGGTGGCCCTTTCTTGGACGGAAAGGGGTCTGATGCCCCCAGCAGGAAGAAAAGAGCTGACTCAGTAGGCTGTTCTGAAACTGGGGTGGGAGGAGGGAAGGAACGAGGGCTACAAGCGAGGGCAGAGAGCCAACAGCTGGCTTTGACAGGGCGATGCATGGTTTGGAAGGTGCCCAATGTTCCAGGGGTGTGGCATTTTCACCTCCACCCTCTTCCCTGCCCAGCTGGGCCCCACCCCTTCTAAGGAGCTGGCTCAACTCTCCCTTCCTCCAGGAAGCTTTCCTAGGTTGACCCACCCTACACTGTCAGGCATCGCTTTTCCTTCTCTGTGAGGAAAGGAGGTGAGACTAAGATCAAGCATGGCATAAACTCAGGCGTGAGCTCATACGTAGCAGAAGGGAGCTGATACATCGCAGGAGGCTCGGTTCTTCTTCCGACCCATAGTCACAGGCTGGGCTCCTCTTTGGAAACGGCCCTCACAGCCAGCACTCCGCCGAACATACACACACACGCACCGTCATCCATCGATCACCCTGTCTTGTCTGGGGCCAGGAACAGTAGATGTTTCCTAAGTGAGCTCTGAAGGACGCCCATCAGTGTGCGCCCATCCGTGTGACGGTCCCGCCAGAACAAGGGAGTCCTGTGGTCAAACGGACTCAGGACCGCAGGCTTCAGGGGTCTGGCAGTACTGGTACCACTTCCGTACGGCAGGCCTTCTCAGATCCTTGACAGTTAGTTTGTGCTGTGGCTCTCCGAACATCCGCATTTTCCCAAATTTACTTGACCTCAGAATTTTTTTTATAGTGGAGCATCTCATGAACCTAGCATGTCACTGAGCACCCTTTGGGAAATGCTGGGATGCAGAATATTCTAGAAAAGGATGAACCCAGCTTAGCAATGACTTACAACAGCATAGCCTACGGGCAGGCGCTGCCTCTGGAGGGGCAGCTCATCGCAGCGACGTAATAACACAGCATCCATCCAGCCAATCAGAATTTAAGGAGGGCCTGTTCCTTCAGAGGCAGAGGCGCGATGGACTGGGTGTCTGGGCAGTGAACAAGGGGCAGCACGTGTGGCCGAGCTCCCTGGACGAGTCACTTGCCCCGCGCGGCCCCGGCATTCCCACCTGTCACATGAGGGTGCTGGGGGATGCAGTCGCCGGGGTCCCACCGCTTTCAGCCCCACCCCCGTTGTTTGGCACTTCCCAGTTCCTCCCTTCGCCCCTTCACCAACACCCTCTCTCTCAGCCAGCCCTGACCCTGCTCCTCTCCCTTCTCCACCGAGCCCTGCCCGCTTTCCTTCTCCTGTGCAAACGCTCCCTGAGCTGGGGGGCTGACTTCTCCTCCTCCGTGAAGCCTGAAGCCCCTGCAGGCTGCGCCAGCCCCTTACACATCTCCATCTCTCTGATGGTTCCCACATGCACAGCCAGAACCTCTGAACTCCTTCCAGGTTTCCGGAAGGATAGCAACGGCTGGTATGACACGGCACTGTCCGCGTGACAGGCCCTGGAACGCACCTGTACCCATGTCGGTGTGACAGGGCCTGGAGTGTGCCTGTATGCATGGCCATCAATTTAGTCATCACAACAGCTCTGCTCTTATTCCCAGTTGACACACAGGGAAAGTGAGTCCAGAGAGGTTAAGTAACCTGCCTACGGACACACAGCCAGTATGTGCTGGAGCTGGCATGTGAACGCAGGCAGGG
Organism: Glossophaga mutica; assembly: GCA_039655065.1. Classification (NCBI taxonomy): domain Eukaryota; kingdom Metazoa; phylum Chordata; class Mammalia; order Chiroptera; family Phyllostomidae; genus Glossophaga; species Glossophaga mutica. The sequence goes on from CM077307.1 coordinate 15,016,070, forward strand.
TGGCTGCAGAGCTGTGATGTCTAGTGGGGGCCTCCAGCCTCATTTGCCCTGGAAATATGGCTTGTTTGAATCGAAAAGTGCTGTGGGTATATAATACACACTAGGTTTCGAAGACTTGGTGTGACAAAAAAGACTGAAACATCACCATAAAAAATTTTTGGCATTGATCGCATGGTGAAATGATATTTTAGATGCATTGACTTAAATAAAATATGTTATTTCACTTTTTATTTTTATTTTTTGATGTGGCTACTTCCCAAGTAATATATATGCTGTTCCGAAATCTGTGCTCACTCTGTTGAACTGCTGTTTTTGGGTCAGGGAGGAGGGGGGAGTGTGGGGGTGACAAGAGTGGTGGTGGTGGTGATGGCGGTGGGGGTGGTGGTAGTGCAGGTGGTGATGGTGATAGTGCCAGTGATGGTGATGATGGTGAGGTGGTGGTGAAGGTGCTGGTGAAGGTGCTGGTGAAAGTGATGGTGGTAGTGGTGAAAGTGGTGATGATGGTAGTGATGGTGAAGGTGGTGGTGAAGGTGGTGGTGAAGATGGTGAAGGTGGTGGTGAAGGTGATGGTGAAGGTGGTGAAGGTGGTGGTGAAGGTGATGGTGAAGGTGGTGAAGATGGTGGTGGTGGTGGTGATGGTGGTGGGGGAGATAATGGTGGTAGTAGTGGGTTGGTGATGGACAAAGCCTTCTCATTTACAGCATCTCATACTTTAAAAGAAACACCTGTTTTTCTTAAACGTACATACTCATTGCAAAATATAATTCAAACAATACAGAGAAAGTGAAAACGCCCCCTTGGTCGTTTTACTCCAGAGATCGCCACTGGTGTAATGAGACGTGTCTCCCATCCTTTCTGTGAACATGGACACGGGAGGAGGATATAAAGATAAATGGTTTGATAATGCGTATTCTGTTTTGTAACCTGATTTTTTCACCTAGCAACGTACTGTGTCTATGTTTCTCCACCAGAACAGACACCCTGAATTCATTCTTTTAGCAGCTGCGTGGGACTGCACTGCATGCTTCGGCCCGGCTGTTTAATCAGCCCCCCATCAGTGTCCATGGAGTTGCTTCCAGTTCTTACTGTTTTAAGCAGTGATACAACAGACATCTGTACGCTGGTTAGTCTTCAGACTGCTGTGCCAACATTTTGGCAGAATCGATTTGGAGAAACAGAGCGGCTGGACTGAGGAATGCACACATTCGCCACCTCGGCGCGGATCGCCAGCTGGCTCCCGGAGGTGCCCCTCCTGAGCACCGTGGGGCAGTGCCCTGCCCCCGCCTCAGCCGCACGCGCTTGTGCTGGGGTGTGCGCACCAACCTTTCAACGTCTTCCCACACTCACCCTGCTCTGTTTCTCCGATATTTCTCCTTTTACGCCAGAGCCACCTTTTCAAATGACAGGCCTGATCATGCCATGACCCCCGCCTCCTCCCAAAACCCCCTGGAAGTCTCGCTGTCCGTGGGATTCGGAAGCCTGCCCATGCTCTCCAAGGCCCTGCAGGGTCTGGCCCCGGCCCGCCTTGCCAGGTCCTGGTGGTGCATGTTCCCCTCAACATGTGTAGCCACACCAGTTCTCTTTGAGTTCCCTGCATTCTCCGTGTTTTTTCCCACCTCAGGGCCTTTGCACCAGCTGTACCCTCTGCCTGGAACACCCCTTCCAGCCCTCATTCCACTCTTTCACGTAGCAAACTCCTGCTTATCCTTCATCTCTCAGCCCAAATGGCACTTCCTCGGGGAGGCCCTCCCTGAACCACCCCCACACTAGGCTCTCGGGGGGAGCCACTCCCCCTCCAGCACGCTCCTCACTGTGGGTGAGCACACTGTGTGATTCTCTCCTTTCTTGAAGGCAAGGGCTGCTTGGGGCATCCCAAGGCCCGGCACGATGTCTGGCTCGCAGACACTCAGTAAAGATTTTTTTGAATGTTTTTTTTTGTGTGTGTGTGTGTGTGTATGTGTGTTTTTTTAGCATGTACTTGTTCATAAAATCCTGAGCCATAAGATGTGTTCTTATTCGACCCTCCCTGTGACCTTGTAAGGGAAGCTGGACTTGGAGCGTTGTGCCCACTTTACAGAGGAGCAAACGGAGGCCAGGGCACAGGGCTCAAGCCAACTCACCGGACTGCAGCTCGCCCACCAGCACGTCCCACACATGGGCCCCCCAGGGCTTCCAGTCCTTCCTGTGCTGTCTGCAGGAGATTCCGTCTTTATCATTTTTTCCTTTTGTATCTATCGCTGAACCTTCCATCCGGCCTCTTACATTTCTGAACACTAAGAGAGTCACGGACAATATCAGAGGAGGCAGGGCCTTGCCGGTGAGGCTCAGGGGCCTTGTTCTACATGTTTGCAGAGAGCGCCCGCACCTTGCTCCCTGTAACGCCCCGCAAAGCACCGTCGTTCACCCAGAGAACACGTGTGTGCTGAGCACCTGCTGTGTGCTGGCCACGGTTCTGGGTGCCGCGGACCCAGCAGGGAGCAAGATAGACTCAGCCCTTGGTCTCACATTGCTGACATTATGCAGGGGAATGACAACAAGTAAACCCGGCAATTTCAGAATAGAATATGTTTTATAAAGAATAATTTTTTTCTTTTTATATATATATTTTAATTTTTATTTTAATTGTTGTTCTTGTACAGTTTTCTGTCTTTTACTCCCATAAGAATAACATTTTTTCGAGGGACAGGGTATGATCGACCACGGTGCCTGCCGAGAGCGAGAGCGCGAGCCTCCCTGAGGAGCTGACATCCGAGCCGAGACGCGAATGATGGGAAAACGGGAGCCCCGGGAGGTCGGGGAAGGAACGGGGAGAGTGTCCAGGGAGAGGAGACGATGAATGCAGGGGGCACAGCAGGCAAGGGTGACGCGGAGGCTGATGGGCAGGTGGAGCTGGGCAAAGACCAGGCCAGGCAGGATCTTGAGGTCGCCGTGGTGAGAAGAGAGGCTTTTGTTCCTCGCGTGATATGAAGTCGGTGAGAAGTCCTGCACAAGGAGTCGTACAATCTGATTTGCATTCTTCAAATGCCACCCTGGTGGCCGCGTGCAGACAGACTGCGGAAGGGCAAGGGTGGACTGGACGGCAGATAAGAAGCGGCTGGTGACTTGGACCAGGCTGGTGGGGATGGTGAGAAGTGGCCAGGTGTGGGACATAGTCAGGTGCTGACGGAGAGGAGGTGGGGCATGCAGGAAAGAAAGGGAATCCGGGACGACTCCCGGGTTCTTGACCTGAGCCCCTTTTACTGGGCTGGGGAGCTTGGGGAATAAGGAGTGATAGGGGGTGATAATGGGAGTTTGATTTGGGGATATGTTAATTTTGAGGTTTAGCAAGCCGTGCAAGCGGCCCAGGAGAGTGATCAGGGGACATATGAATCCAGGCTGGGGAGGAGGACTGCGGAGGTGCACATTTGGAAATCATCGGCACAGACGTGGGACTGGGGGGAGGGTGTCGGTCACCTGCCCCTGACTCCCAGCCCAGTGCTGTTCCCCTCTCTGCCAGGCCCTTTCTGGCTCCCTGAGCTCTCCCACAGACCCTCCCAGCAGCAGGCAGATGAGGTGGGCCTCGGGCGGGGATGCCAAGCCCTGCCCTCCACCTCCCCCGCCTGCCCCCGGCCCTAGTTCCCTTGGCAAACAGCCCCGGGCCTCTAGGCTGCTGTATTTCAGAAAAGCGTTCCAGTTTGGCAAAGCAAATACAGCCAGGCAGAAAGGTAACACCTTGCAAAACAGCACCAGGCCCTCCAAAGGAGATTTTTCTTGGCCTTTTCTTTAACTTTCTCAACTGGCCTGAAGCCAAGAATGTGTCCAGTAGTTTTTTCCTTGGTCCCTCCCCACCGCCCACCCCATCCCTGGTGTCTGCGATTCCCAGAGTGTTAATCTCCCATCTCAAGAGTGGGAAACCTCAGAAATGGCCCGGAGGTGCGCAGCTGTCCTTAGCCCGCCCCTTCCCGCCCACACTTCCAGGGTAACGGTGGGAAAAAGCGTGAGCGCTGGAGCAGACCGCCTGCCCCGGAGTCCCGGCCTGGCAGCCGTGTGACCTTCGGAGGCCGCTTCCCTCTCGGTGCCCCAGCCTCCTGATCTGTAAAATGGGGATGGGAACAGTGCTACCCGGCAGGTTTCTCATAAACAGTTAGTACACGTGAAGCTCAGAATGGCGCCCGGCAAATAGTAAGTGCTCAGCAGGTGGTAGCAATGATGATGATTTTCCCAGGCTTTTCCCTCAGAGTGCCAAATAAAAATACGACAATAACTAACACAATAATAACCATCTGATGTGAATGAATCAAAAGGATACCTATTTTTTTTTTCAGATTGGCAGAAAATAGATTTTGGGGTGCGCTGCAGAATCTTAGTAGTTAGTTTATGTGTGCTGTGTGAGGGAAAAGGTTGAAAATCAATGGTCTGTGTCCTTGCTCCTGAGTCCCCCGCCCGACATTTGAGGCAGAGTAACCCTCCACTGGGAGCGCGTCCTGCCTGTCGCGGGGTGGTGAGCAGCGTCCCTGCCTTCTCCCAGCCAGTTGCACCTCTCTGATGTGACAGCCCGAACTGTTCCCTGGGCGGTGTTTGGCCGAGGACCACTGGAGAATGGCACATGGCACAGGATTCAGAGTTGGCCAGACCTCGGGGGTCAAGCGTGGCTCTGCTCCCGATAACTCCGCCGCCTGGCACGTGGGGCCCCGGGGCTCACCTGGCTGGTGCCTCCACGCCAGTCATGGTGCTGCCCTTGGGGTGGGGGAGCTTGCCTGACCCCCGACCTACAGCATCCTCCCCACCCCCAGTTTCTCTTGGTCCCTTTCTCCCACTTTATTTTCTTCACAGGCTTTATCATGATCAGAAACTATGCTCTTTATTTATTCACAATGTTGCCTATTAACAGTCTTCCCCAACCAGAATGGTCAGCTTCTCGGGAGAGGGGCCCTGTTCTGGCTGCTGCTGTGTTCTCAGGGCCGAAAACAGCAGGCGTCCAATACATGCTCGATGAACACGTGAATCCAGCTCTAAAGTGTTGTCCGTCCTCGAAATGCAGCTCAGAGGCCACTCGCCCTCACCTTTTCCTGCGTGCTCCTCTCCTCCGAGCCTCGAAGGCATCTCTGCCTCTTCCTTGACCGAGTCACTCAGCCCTGTTACTTCATTCGTTAAGGAACATGGCCCATTTTCCCAGGCCTGCAGTGAGCTCTTGGTGGCCAAGGACCAGGGCTCACTTATTTCCATATCCCCCACAGAGCACAGTCCAAAGAAGGTTCTGGATGACTACACATGGGACAGCAGACTAAAGATGGCTGCAGATTCCTTGACACGGCCTCCAAAGAGAGGCCAGGTCTTCCTTCGAACCCGGGCGCTCCTGTGACGGCTTTGACCAACAGCATCCAGCAGAAGTGATGCCCTTCCAGGTCCTGGCCCTTCCAGGTCCTGGCTCAGGCCTGGAGAGACTGCAGTTTCTGCTTGCTGCCACGGGGACCCCTGAGCTGCCATGTGGGCGGGTCTCACTGCCTTGGCTGGTGAGATCACACGCAGAGGCCCCGAGACCCCATGGAGAGAGAGAGCGCCCAGCCAGGCCCAGCCTCCCGGCAGTCTTCACCGAGCCACCGGGGATGTGGGTGAAGCCGACGGGCCCTTCAGATGAGCCCCTCTGTCACCTGAATTGAGCGACCTCAGTAATGCCATGTGGAGCCAAATGATTGCCCTGCTGACCCCTGCCTGAACTCCTGACCCACAAACTCGTGGGATGTAATACAACGCTGGTTTCAAACCACCGGCTTTGTGGAAGGTTACTGGGACACACGTAGGTTCAGTGTGTTGGAGGTGGCTGCCTCAGGCTCTACCTGGAGCAGGAGTCTGAAGCTATGGCCGGGCCAGCGTGGAAGGGTCCCCTGATCTATCTATTGGTGGAGTCTGCCACGGGTGCAGGAGGGAAGGTTGGGAGTCACGGGTGCTGTGCTTTTCACATGCCTGGTGAATTGCACGTTGAACACAGTAAGACTTGCTTTCATTTAGGCTGATCATCCCCACTTTGTGAGTGAGAGGACTGAGGAGCAGAGAGGGCATGCAGCTTGCCCAAGGTCTCGCAGCTAACAGGGGACAGAGTAGGTTCTGTGGCTCCGAAGTGCACACTTTCCCCACTGCACAGGCGAGAATGTTTTAAGCACAGGCTTGCAAACCTCCCCTCTGTTCCAACTGATGGCTCGCCCCTCATCCGACCTTCTGTTTGCCAGCCCTCAGTCCTCACAGCCAGGCCTGACTTTCCTCTGGGGCTGGTGACAGCTGGCACTAAGCCAGCGTCACCAGGGCCCCAGAACTGCTGGGCTTCCCCTTCTGTCATGGGAGGCTGGAGCTTAGGTATCTCCCAAGGGTGGAACCTCATAAGTTTGTAAAGAGCTTAATGAAATTACGTGTTACACAGCTTCAAGAGGCAGACAAAGTCAAGTGCTCCGTGCAAGGTTTTAGAGAGCAGTTACACAAAGCTTTCTTGGGGGCGTTGGAAGCCCTGGGTGGGGGGAGGGAGGACAGGGGCGGTGGAGGGATAGAGGAGGAAGGGGGAGGCTAGAGCTCAGGCCCAGCTCCACCCCGTTCTGGAGGTGTGATCCTGAACAGGCGACTTCATCATTCTGACTCAGTTTTTTCATCTGTCAAGTGGGGATTATTAGCCTTACCCTTGCACGGTTATTTTGAACTTAAAAGGATTTAATGTAACTGAATTTCTAGAACAATGCTTGGCACACACTGGTGCTTATTAAATATTTCTTGGCGAACGAACGAATGAATGAATGAATGGGTAGTTGGACAGCGCTTCACCACGGTGAGGCGTGTCCTCAGGTCTGGTCCCATGCGGGCGGGCTGGCTCTCGGCACCCGCTGTGCCTGGCACAAGCGCAAGCTCCTAAAAATACATATCTGCCAAAATAATTTCTTCCGAGTCCAACCTGCGGAAGTGGCTCCTGGTCACAACGAAAGAATCACATGGTGCATCCCAAGCGACAGAATTTACTCGGGCGAGGATGATGCCTGTGGCCTTCAGGCCCTGTATCAGGTGGCCTCATCTGTGACCAAGGAAGTAAACAGAAAAGGCCTCTGAACACACGAAACCAACAGAATAAAGTTCATGTGCCGATGCCTATGGCTTTTCTCCTAGAAGCACCCTCGGGTCCTCCTTTTGAACCTAGTTACTCTGGGTTTGCAAACAGATCCGACAAGGATTGCCTGATGGCTCTGAAGCCCACCTCGGACTAGATAAAGCGAGCTGGGGATGAAGTGGAAGGAGTGTCCAGGCCATTTCCAAACCTATCTTAGGCTTAGAGGGAGCTGGTTCTCCCTGAAAAGGGGTCCCCTGCCTGGTGCCACTGTCCTGGGCAGGTCTGGGGCCAGGTAGACAGGGACCAGGTAGCCTTCAGAAGGTAGGCCTTCAGCAAGGGGATCAGCCCTCTGAGATCTGGGCCTGGAGGAGTCTGGCGTTCTAGGTGGAGAGGAGTCTCCTGCACACGGAGTTAGACAGGAAGTGGGACGTTTGCTGAGGTTGGTGAACCTGAAGCTGAGGGGGATGGCGTGGGCCACAGAGCACACAGCTGCGTGATGCTGCCTATGCTGATTTCCCCCTTCCTCCCCTGGCTTAGTAGCATCTTGTTCAAAGGGTCTTGGCCGTGCTGTGGGGAATGAAGGAGAGCACTCCAAGGCCGAGCTTGAAGCGGATCATCAAAGGGAGAGTGTGCTTCCTTCTCCAAGATAGCTGGGACCAGGAAGAGGGCAATTCTGCAATGAAGGGACTTGGGGCCGCTCTGCCTTGCTGCCAGCCTTGGAGGCTGTGGGTTTTGGTCAGCAGATTCCTAATGAGACACCACCGTCCCCAGGGTTAGGAGCTGATTCAGGTCCCAAGTTAGGGGGATCTGGGGAGAATCTGAAACCATTTCACCAGCATGCACAAGGATGGCTCCATAGACAGGTCACAGCCCTCGGGGGACACTTGAAACTGCTCACTGGATAAGGTGATCACAGACCCTAGATCTTCAGGGCAGCTGCTCTTAAATAGTCAGGTGTTTTATCCCAAAGTGTTGAATGATAAAAGTTTTAAAAGAGTGGTAAGCTGCATCTTGATGTGAATTAATTCATCCAATATATATTTGTTGAGCACGTCTGGGTGACCGGTGCGGCATCAGGCACAGCAGAGAACAAAACAGACAAAAATCCCTGCCCTTGTGTAGATGATGCTCTGGTGAGAGAGACCGACAATAACGAGCAAGGAAGTAAAACGGAGGACATGCTCCGCGGCGGCAAGTACGAAGGGGTAAACAAGGTGGAGGACAGTAATGTATCACTACTTTTTGGTGTGGTTTGTGTGCCTGCCTGTTAATACAAAGAATAGATATTTCTTTTAGAGTACACAAAAAAACTAAATAGATTTTAGTTTTAAAAATGTATATTTTTTTGCTGAGTTTTGCATTTTCCTCCTATATTTTAAGCCAATTCTTAAACATATCACAAAATTCGATTTGTATTTTGGGAGATTTTTCATGTAAGTAAAAACTATCTGCAGTCTTTTATGGAATGAAGTGGGTACAAAGTAACTGTATTAGAAATACAAGGTAGAATTCATTTATAAAGTGGCACATCTGTTTCCCTCCAATTTGATTACTGAGGATGTTCCCAGGGTGTCAGGAACTCGGAACAGGGCGCAGAGGCTCAAGAGCAGCAAGGACACTGCTTTGAACTTGACTGCCAGGTTCTCCTGCCCATTTCCACTGCCACCCTGGGCAGGTTTCCTCACCCGAGGCTTGGTTTTCTCATGTATAATTACAACAATATTAGTGCAGGAAACGGAAGCCACCCAAGGTATTTAAACAAGAGGGATTTAACTGAGAGAACTAGGGGCTTATAGAATCATCAGAAAGGCTGAAGGAGAAAGCTCTAGGCTGGGCTCCTGGGAACTGTGTCCAGAATTGACCCACCAGGGGAGCTATAACCTCTGTCGCCATGTTCAAGGGACATGTCCTTTACTGCCAATCCCAGGACAGGAAGGGAGATTTTGAAGCCACCATTGCAACAGCCTCTTGGCACCTATATGTAAGGGGCCTGAAATCTGCAGCAAAAAAACCCTCATATTTCCCCAACCTTTGCTGGTCAGCAGAAATAACTAAAAAGAGAGGAAAAAGAGGCCCTGCCTCTCTTCCACCTACAAATATTACAGTATCTAATTGGTAGAATCTAATTCATAGACAGAACCCTAGCTGCAAGGGAGTCTGAAAAATGTAGTTTTTAGCTTTCTAACCTCCTCAAAAAAAGGTGAGATAGTCTGAGTCCTCTGAGAAGCAGACATCAAGCAAGAGGAAATGGGAAGGGAAATTAAAAGGGAAGGGAAATGCCTGGGTAGCAAGCTGAGTAAGGCTGGGAGAGCTGTCAGATTGCAAAGCAAGTTGACTCTAAGTAAAGGAGTGATGGAGAGAAGATTGGGCAGAACATCTGAGGAAGTTTCAGCAAAACCAACTGAGAATCCTTGAACCAAAGTTGTTCAACAAAGGAGTCCTTGTCTTTAAGGAAGGAGTGTGCATTAGTATCCCCGTCACAGTCAGTCACCGATGAAGACATCCATGGGGATGGATTGGCTGCTGGAGGCCCTTGGGCAATAACACTGCTTGTAGTAGGAAGCTTACTGGCTTATTCTCACAGCTACCCCAGAGGGTGGGATGGAGGTTGAGCAAGTCATCCACAGAACCCACCCTGATGACAATACCTGTTTCCTAGGGGATTTGAGGATTAATTGAGATAATACAAGTAAAACACTGAAAACAGTATCTGCCATACAGTAAGTGCTCAGCAAATGTTAGGAGCAGTTTGGAGACTGAAAAACAAGGAGGCCCCTTCAAGGTCCTCTCCACCCTCTGTGGGAGACCGTGTCGAGTGTCCTGGAAACAAATAATTACAGGATGGTGTGCTGCGGGCATGGAGGGTGTACACCGGCTGTGTGTCCTCATCAATAAGGGAAGCCTATCGCTACACGGATTCCGAGCCCCACCCTGGAAGTTCTGATTCAGTTGGTGGGAGGTGGGGCCCGGACATACACAGCTCTAACAGGAGGCCTGGGGCTCCGAGACCCAGCCAGGTTTGGGATTGTAGCTGTAGGTGTCAGAGGAAGGTGTGCTTAGCTGGTTAGAGGGTGGGAAGGGAAGGAAGAAAGACTGCGAAAAAGAGATAGAGCCTGTTCAGGCTCTTGAAGGATGAATAGGAGTTGAAAGTGAAGAAGCAGAGGACATCCTGTGTGGAGGGAACAGTGCGTGGGAAGGCGGACTGGCTCTAACCCTGCGGAGGTCGTGGCTGATCTGAGAGACACAAACTTTTCTTAAGGAGCTCAGGGAAACCCAAAGATCTGGGTGTAGTCAGGGTCAAGGATCTTTTCTTCTTTTATTAAACATTTCCTAGTGGCCAGGCTCAGTGCTGAGAATTTAACTTGCTTATATCACTAAGTCCTCATAACTCTCTTATGAGGTTGGTGTTATTATCACCCCCAGTTGGCAGATGAGGCCACTGAGGCTCAGAAAGGCTGAGTGACTTCCCCAACTCACGTGGCTATTTTAAGATGAAGTTAAGGTTGGAATCCATTTGTGTCCGGAGCCCATGCTGGTGACATCGCTGGGAGAAGAGGCTGAAGGAGCTGGTAGGGATGTCTGTGTGCATGTAGAGTGTGGCATCTGGGGACACAGGCTTTGGTGTCGTGGGAAATCGGTTCAAACCTGCCACTGCTGGCTTTGTGGCTTTGGGCAAGTTAATTAACCTTTCTATGCCTTGCTTCCTTTGTTTGTAAAATGAGGTAACAATGCCCACCTTACGGTAGGTCGTGAGATTAAATGAGTTACGGTATGTAAAGCATCCAGCACAGTGCCCGGTACACAGGAAGTGCGCAGTAATCGGCAACTATTATTTCTCACGCAAATGCGTTGGGATAAACTCGCAGGGAAAGTAGAGCCAAGAGGGTTTTAAGCTGGAAGATTGCAGTTCATTCTAAGAGGACTATTAGGGAGCAAAGCTGTAAGTTAAAGGAATGCCCCTCAAATGGTGAGCTTTCAGGCACTAACCATGGTCCAGAAGGCTTTCGGGACAGGCACAAATCCGGGAGGCGGCAGGCCTTGTGGGTATTCTGCAAGTCTCACCGTGCGCCCAGACACCTGCTGCTGGTTCATGGGAGAGCAGCTTAAGTTATTTTGGAAAATCTTGGGAGGGCCTTCCTAGCCTGCCTCGGGGAAGAAGCCACTGTGCCCACTGCTGCAAGGTTGGGGCCACAACTTTGTAAAGACTCAGCTACCCGGGGGAGTGCGGGGAGGGAGAAGAGTGTATGGGGGCATAAATGGTGATGGAAGGAGACTTGGGGTGGTGAACACAATACAATGTACAGATGACGTGTTATAGAATTGTACACCTAAGACCTATATACTTTTATTAACCAATGTCACCCCAATAAATCCAACATAAACAAAAGACCCTGTTCCCTAAATATTAGGACAAACACCAAAATGTGGTGTGTACCTATTCCTTGGGTGGTGGAATAACTGGGGTCTCCTTCTCACCCTCTGGTGGTTTTACGTGTTTTCGATCTTGTGTATGCACCGATTTCTGCTTTTTGAGAAAGCAAAATAAATGCTATTTAAAAGAGAAAAAACTCAGTCCCCTCCCCCTGGGAGGCTGACTCATGCCTCCCACAGCAGCCCAGTGAGAAGCAGGGAGAGATCATCACTCCAGGAACGGGCTGGCCGAAACCACCTGGCCACTCCTTCGCCCTCACCTGCAAGCCCACCGGTGGCCTGGGTGTCGTTAGGGCGGTGGTCCTCAAACCTCTTAGTTTTGAGATCACTTTCTACCCTTAAAAATTATTCAGGGTTTTGGTGGGTTATAGCTATCGCTAATGTTCATTTTAGCAATTTTAGGTTGGCAATGTCTGGGATATATATTTTTTTAAGATTTTATTTATTTTATTTTTAGACAGGGGAAGGGAGGGAGAAGAGGGAAAGAAATATGTGCGGTTGCCTCTGGAGTGCCCCCTACTGGGGGCCTGGCCCGCAACCCAGGCCTGTGCCCGGACTGGGAACTGAACCTGTGACCCTTTGGCTCACAGGTGGGCACTCAATCCACTGAGCCACACCAGCCAGGGCAACTGGGACATTTTTGTTTGTCACAGCTGGGGCTTGGGAGGTGCCACCGGCATCTATTGGGTAGAGGCGAGCAAGAGAGCCCGCAGCCCTCGCTGCCCAGGACGGTCTCACGACAGAGCATCCCCGGCTCAGAATGCCAACGATGCCGAGGCCGAGAAACCTGGGTTTAATCTGAGAGTAATAAACTCATCACACACCGACATACATCTTATAAAAAACAGCGATATTTTCCAAATAAAAGAAACGAGAGGAGTGGCACTGTTTTCAGTGTTCGCAGACTCTTCTTCGACAGCTGGTCTCACAGGGGAGAGCGAGATTCTTGCATCCACCACTTCATTCAGTCTTTGCAATATCACGCGCCACGCAGCTTCTGGAAAACTCCAGAGAATGAGTTTTGTCTGAGAATGAAAAGAAGGACAAATGACATCTCGATACAATTATGGAAATAGTTTTGGCCTTATGGAGCCCCTTAAAGGGTCTCTGGGACCCCAAGGGCTCCAGAGGCCCACTTTCAGGAACTGCTGCGGTGGGAAGACACTATTTCTGGAAACCACCATTGCATTCTGGGTATGGACGCATCCGCCCCACCGTCGGGGGTGGGGCTGGGTGGGTAGGGAGCACAGTGCGGGGAGAAACTGGTGAAAAGCCACCAGCGCCGGTGCCCCGCCCCCTTCCCCTCGCCGCAGATGTCTGTCAGCGGCCAGGCCATCGTGTAATTTCCAATGACAGATCTCGCGTTTCACCTGGGCGAGAAAACAACAGGCCAGACAGGTGGGAATAAAGGGAAAGAGGAGAAAGGGTGGGGGAGGTGGGCTTCCCTGGCAGTTCTGGGAGGAGGATGGGGTGCTCCCAGCTGCTGCAGGGTCCCCGAGGGGTGTGGGTGTGTGGGGAGGGCCCACGCCTCAGCCTTGCCCGTGGGCCCTGCCCTGGGAGCAGCAGCGATGGAGGAGGCCCGCCTTGTCTCTGAGTCACCCACCTGAGTTTCACAGGACGTGATAGGCTAATTTTTGGCAGGGAGAGAGGGCGCCTCAGCCTTGGAGGCCCAGAAGGCTGGGGCGGGTTATCTCCCCTTTTCTCAGAAGGAGCCAAGAATCCAGGTCAGGGAGCATGCCACTCAGAAGGCCTGGCTCCCTGGGTCCCCCTCGGGGCCACACCCTTCACGGTCCCCACGCCCCTGAAGGGGAGGAGGGCTCCAGCTGCCACTGTACAGGGGCCGAGGAAACAGGAGTGCGGAGGGCATGTATGCAGTGCTTGCTGTGTGCAGCGGGCTCCGAATGAATTCGTTCCAGTTCCTGCCGCAGGTAACCCTCACGGCAACCTGTACTGTGGGAACTGTTATCATTCCCCCTTTTATCCATGACGACAACGAGGCCCGAGGAGGAAATAACTTGTCCCCAGTCCAAGCCTCAGAGACTGGAGCTGGGACCGAATCTGGGTTTGTCTGGGCTCCTAACCTCTCCCCTAAAAGTTGTGCTGAGAGTCAGGCATTTACTAACAATGCACCAGACTATTGAAGGGCCCCTCTGAACCCTGCGCTAGATGCCCAAGATACAGACGAATAAAACACGCTCCCTGCCCTCCTCCCAGCTCTCGGTCTACTTGGCAGGGAGGTGCAAGGGGAGGGTAGGTTAAGTAAGCAAACAGGTGATGACAATTGGTTGTGCAGGTGCTGTGATGGGCTGAGCAGGATGTGGCAGAAGCCAGAGGAGTCCCCTGACTCAGACTGGGGAGAGGGTAGGCAAGGAAGGCTTCCTGGAGGAGGTGGTTCATAAGCTAGAGACAAGTCAGGGTACCCCAAGTGAGGAGGTTGAGCATCCCGGCTGGAGGAATAATAACATTTTAGCGACACATATCCAGGGACCCTCCTCCCTCTTTTGACAACTTGTAGCCCAAGAGGAGTTCCAGGATTTCTCTTGCAAGCCCCAACCTCATTTACATTCTAGGTCTGGAGTGAGAATCAGACGGGATGCTACCTGGGAGAATAATAGCGGCCCCCTCCCCTACTTGGAAGCTGGGGCCAGTGGTGGCAAGGAGGGTCTCAGGGTGGCCTTCAGGCCCGAAGGGACAGGAGGTCAAAGGCTCTTGGAAATGGGTATTTGCACACTGAGTGCTCTTTCTATGCCAGGCACCCACCTGGGTGCTGGACATAAAGTGTCTCGTTGGAATTTTACAATCCTGTGAGGTTCAGGATGAATTTGTTTCATGTGAGAATCCTTTCGCCGAAGACCTTACATGGTTCCAAACTCACATGGTACAAGACCTATCCTGACAAAGGCCTCCCGTGTTTCTGGTTACCAGCCAAAGTGGTACAATTGTGTGGCCATGGCGTAAAGATGTCACAATTCGCTTGCTCGGCCTGTGGTAAGTTAGGTGGGTTTTGATAAGTTTCTCTTTCACGGAAGGGAAATGCGTACTGTTTCATATTTTGTGTGATGTTTTATCAATATGTCTATTATTGCGTAACCACCTTCTGGATGCTGTCACTATTTTGCAGATGAGGAAACTGAGGCTTGGAGGGGTTAAGGACCCAGCCTGGGGTAAACAGTGGATCTGGAACCGGAGCTCAGGCAGCCTGATGTCAGAGCCCAGCCTTTCCACCTTCACCCTGCTTCTCGGGCACTAGAAAATTTCCACAGTCTGGGACGTTCTTTCCCTTCGGTCTGTCTAAGCCTGACTCTTGAACGGCTCTTTCAACCCTCTCTCTCCCCAAGGGAGCACAGCCGTGGGAGAGGGAGTGAAGTGTCCCGAGTGTGTGTTTAAGGTTTTCCCTAGTGACTCAGAGGCTGGGCCCTGAAAGCTAGTCAGCCCTAGCATGCCCGGGCAAGCCCCTGTCTCAGTCCCCCCCTTTCCCCAAACAAGGTGATGAGTGTGAGGCCACTTGGGGAGAGGGAGGCTGTGAGGGGGCTACCAGTGTTGAGGGGAAGAAAGAGATCTTACAACCGATCAACAGGAGGGAAGTGGTTTCTCGGTGCTTCCAAGTAACATCTCTCTGTCCAAAAGTAACAAAGAAAATTTAGGAACTCCTGATAAGCCCAGAGAAGACAGTGCAAATGCCGCAGTCCCACCCTCCTGCACCAACTGTTAGCTTTTCGGGTGTGGTTCCTTCCGGTGTACTTATCCATCTACATATTTATATTTATAATAAGTGTATCCATAACATTTCATTATTGCCAAAATAATGCATCTTCACTGTAGAACATTTGGAGAGTAGAAATGGACAAAAGAAGAAAGCAAAACAATGGCAATCCCGGGTAGTGTGACTTTCTAGGTTTTTTGCATTTCTCTTGTGAGTTGTGTTATAATGAGCGTATGAGTACAACCCACCGTGCCTGTTGGGCTTCTCGGCACACAGGCGGGCTCACTGAAATCACGTCACCACACGGAATTTAGAAATAATGCACAGCTGCGAGTCTCTCACTTGTTGTTTAGGACACAGGCCCTCTGAGGGCCGGGTAAGAGCTACGGACACAAAATGAGCAAGGAAAAGGCGTCCTGACATTGCTGGGGGCCCAGTTCACAAGTCCCCCTGCTGTTGGTGAGCTGTCATGTGAAGGAAAGTCACTCCCAGCACCCCGGCTGCAGGTACCGGCCTCTCTCTCACCCGAATATTTGTGCATGTGGCGGGGGGTGGGGGGAGGGCTTTTCAGTTTAGCTGGCAGTTTAGGAGGGGGTTTCTACTGGTTTAGTATTTCATTTCTGCAAAAAAAAAAAAAAATCACTATTGTTCTTAATCTCTTGTTTTTAATATTAATTTTTTAAAATTTTGATGTAATTTCAAACTTACAGAAAAGCACAAGGAATAGCACAGGTAATTCCTACGCACACTGTTCTGTTACAAAAATACTACATGCTGGTCGAAGTGCGTCAAGCAATGCTCACGTGTGCGAAGAGAAAGTTAACAGGCTCCCATTTCTCTGTCCAACCCACGGACGTCCACCTCCTCTAAGACCCTGAGAACATACGTTTATATGCATGTTATTTACATGAACATGGTCCTTCCGCCTTCAAAAAAGAGAGATCCTTATTTCATGTATACAGAATAGTCTCAGTGTCTGAGATGTATGTTTTCTGTTCACTGAAGGCACGAATACTGTTACCTGGGGCTGGCTCAGTGACTTCCATCCATCACAGGGAAGACGTCCAGAGAAGCACAAGGGAGAAGGGAAATATAAGTAGAGGGTCAAGGTGATTACTGGGCCACCTCCACGGAGGGTGGGTGGGTGGGTGGGGACCGCGTGGCTGCTCAGAGCGCAGCTCTCTGCAGTTCGCTTCTTTCATTAACGTTCTTTCTGACATCCGCCTGGGCTAACGCGTGTCAACCTCATTCTTGTTAATGACCTTCTGTTTCACTGTGCTGTTGAGGGGCAGGGGGCGCTGTCTTCGGCCCCTCCCGTATAGGAAGACGCTAAAGTTGTTTCTGCTTGGTTGCAGTGGATGCTGCAGACAAGCTTGCAAAATCAGCTTCATGTGTCTTTAACTGGGATGTGCCCAGACCATTTAATGCCTTTGTGTAAACCAGCAAAAGGTGTCCCTCTAGGCAGACGTGGACCTGGAGGCACCTGCCTTGGCACGTGGAGTGCAGGCTGGGTTCTGGTCCCGCACGCCCCTCCGCCCAGCGCCCTGGTGCAGGGAGCAACCCGCACATCTGCATGCGGTGGCCTCACCCTACACTCTATCTTCTCCCCTGTAGGAAGGCCAGACCCCTAAAAGTTGGACTGCTGGAATAAAGGGTATGCGTGGATTTTTAATTGGAAAAGATCGTTAGATTCGTGTTTGTCTGTACAATTGGTATTACATATTTGCTCTCTTGTAAGGTGGTTTTTCAGAATAACATTATTTCAGTCCTAACTTGTTTCGACCGTCTTTCCTGTGGTTACCAATTCTATTTTGGTACCTTTACTCTTTTAAAAACAGCTTCTCAGGTATAGCTGACATACAATAAGCTGTACTTATTTAAAACGTACCATTTCATAACTTTTGACATGTAAACACACAGTGACACCATCACCCAAAAATGGACATATCCATCACCTCCAAAAGCCCCTTCGAGGCCCCTCCCTCCTACACCTTCCTGCTCCCCCGCCCCAAATCCACATACAACCGCTGGTCTGCTGTCACTGTAGGTTAGATTTGTTTATATTTCCTAAAATTCTAAAAAATGACATCACAGTGTGCAGTCTCTCTTGTCTGGCCTTCACTCAACAACATTACTCTGAGGCTCACCCACGCGGTTTTGCGTATCAGAGGCACCTCCGTCTGCATCGCTGCGCAGTGCGCGTGCGTCCCACGGTGCGTTTCCTCACCCACCGGTTAACGCCGTCTCCAGCTTGGGGCTCCCACAGATAGAGCTGCTGCAGACATTTCTGTAGGAGACTTTGTGTGGTCGTAGGTTTTCATTTCTCTGGAGTAAAAACCTATGGGTGGGATGGCCAGATAATACAGCTGGTATATATTCAGCTTTTTAAGAAAATGCTAAACTGTTTTCCAGAGTGGTTGCACTATTTTACACACCCAGCAACAGTGGATGAGAGTTCCGGTTGTCCTGCATCTTCACCAACACTTGATATAGTCTTTATAATTTGCACATTTTTATGCTGAACATCCTTCCTCATGCTTACTTTTCATCCACGTATTTTACAGTATTTGGTGTAGTGTTCATTCAACTCTTTTGCCTATTTGTAAATTTGGATGGTCGTTTTCTTATTGAATTTTGAGAATTCTTTATACATTCTGGACAAAAGTCCCTGAGCAGACATAAGATTTGAAAATATTTTGTCGCTTGTATTTTATATTTTCATATTCCATTATTTGTTTTTGTTCTTATGAATTTCATACTTTTATTTTTTAATTTTTATTCATTTTCATTTTTTGCGTGCTATTTAATTTTATAGCTTATCTTTTCTCTTAGTGGTGTCTTTTCAAGAGCAGTTTTTAATATTAATGAAATTCAGTTGATCAATTTTTCCTTTGTGGATTGTATTTTTGGTATCTAAGAAATCTTTCGCTAAACCAAGCTACAAAGGTTTTTTTCCTATGTTTTTCCTCAAGACCTTTATAGTTTTAAGCTTTAAGGTCTACGATCCAATTCGAGTTAATTTAGCTATGCATGGGGTGAGGTGTGGCTGTATGTTGTAAAGATTCCCTCTGTGGCTGGTGTCCACTACGCGTCTGACATCACCCAGGGCAGAGCTGGGAAGAGATGCGCCCGCCGGCTCCGACAGCTGGTTCAGGCTGGCTTGAGCGTGCGCTGGATGGGGCCAATCAGCCTGTCTCACTGAGGAGCAGATTGTCAGTCACATTCATTGCAGGGTTGTCCCCTGAACAGCGCTAGGGGTCTGGGGAGGCACTGGGGCAGGGCTGCCCCTTACTCAGCCCCTGCCTGTCTCCTGATCCCTGCCCAGGAGACCTACAGTAGGACTGGGGACTTCATGGTCTGTTGGCCACCCTCAACACCGACTCCCCACTCAATAGCCTTTTTTTTAACTGTCAGAGTAGATAGATAGACAAAGTCAGGTACATGTGGACATATAAAGTCTGTCCCGAAAAAGTCCAGCCATTGTTAATATAATGAGAATAGTTTGTGCGACACTTTGATGTGGCTTGGAAGCCAAGGAGAGTGGCCTGGAATGCACATGTGTGAACAATGACTTCATTGTACTAGTCAGTGGGGGCAGTAGATGCTATTGACTGAGCATGTGCACTGTGAGGCCATTGCATTCAAAATGACTGAGCAAGTAGAGCAATGAATCTGCATCACATTTTGCGTTAAGCTTGAACATTGCCCCCGTGGAAACTATTCAGATGATTCAGAATGCCTCAGCTACAGGCAACTGATGCTTGGCAGCTTCATCATGACAACACGCCTGCTCATGCACCACATCTCGTGCAGAGTTTTTTTGAGAAGCATCAAATTACTCAGGTGACTCAGTCTCACTACAGCCTGCATTTGGTACCTTGTGACTTCTGACTTTCCACAAAAGTAAAATCACCTTTGAAAGGGAAGAGATTTCAGACTATCAGTGAGATTCAAGAAAACATAACAGGGCAGCTGGTGACGATTGGGAGAACTGTGTGAAGTCCCAAGGTGCTGACTTTGAAGGGGACTGAGCATCACTGTCCTACGTACAATGTTTCTTGTATCTTCTTCAATAAATGTCTCTATTTATCATAGTGCATGGCTGGATTAGTTCTGGACAGCCACATACTGGGTACTGTTCTGAGCTTTATGTATGTGAATTCAATGAACCCTGACAACCACCCCCCAAAGAAGGTACTATATTCACCCCCATTTGATAGATGAGGGCAACTGAGGCACCGAGTGATTAAATAACCTGCCCAGAGTTACACAGTTAGTAAGTAGTAGAGGCAGAATCTGAGCTCGGGTAGTGTGGGTCCTGAACCCACACCCAGAGTGACCATCCCACACTATACTTGTGAACAAGGCCTCCTTGTGAACTCTACAGAAACCACAAAAGGCCTTAGGAAAACTATGACAGCTAGGGTCCCTCCAGTGTGCAAACACAAAGCACTTTTTTGTTGTTCCCACACGTGTATTTAGTACCTATTATGTGACCACCTTGTGCTGAGATAGAATGGAAAGGAAAACAGATGAGGTTCCTGCCTTGCTGGAGCCAACAGTCCAGTGGTGGCACCAGACATCAATTAAGGAATCAACATAAAATTATAAAAGTATGTGAAAGAAGGCTTTGATCTAATAGAATGGTCGGAGAAGTCATCTTTGAAGAGTAAGGACAAGAATTATCTAGGCAAAGACAGAGCAAGGGGGAACCCCTGAGGAATCATTCCAGGAAGAGGAAATAGGAAGTGCAAAGATCCCATAATGGGAAGAAGCAAGGCTTGCTTAAATGAGGGGAGAGAGAGCCCTGAAAAGCATCTGGAAGCCATGTGGCCAGAGGAAGTGTTTAGAGCAATGGAAATCCTTCAAAGGAGTTTAAGTGTGTGGAGTGGTGTTTGTAGGAGACCCAACCCCATTTCCGTGACCTCAAAAACACACTGAACCATGGCAACCACCTTATGAGTGAGTCCTGCTCCCCCTACTCTATAAACCACGGAGCCGGGGGAGTAAATGCTAGGGGGATACTGATGACCCGAGAACTTCAGAAAGTCTCCAGGCGCAGCTCTAGTCTTGATGGTATTTCTTCACCATCAGGACTCACAGCCCTGTTTGAAATCTGATGAAAGCTACAGTAACCCTCACCACCAGAGAACCGTACCCTCACCACCAGAGAACCGTACCCACACGCTTCTGAAAATTCTGCTTACTGTCTCAGGGATCTCTGAACCTTTGACTTGCACCAGATTCCAGGTTAAGAAACCCTGACTGATTGATTTTAAAAGAGAATTCAAACTGCAGAGCATCAGGAAAGCAAGGATGAACCCCCAAAGATCAATGATCAAGTTGGGGAATTTTAGGCAACAACCTAGATCCGGTGAGAGGATGAAATATTATTGGGGTGGTTTCCTGTTTGGAAGTGAGCTCCCAAATGTCTAGGCCCAAATGAATGAGCTGTGTCATCTATCAGCTCTTCTCAAATATTCTCAGGGCACCTACTGAACACCAGGTCTTGGGCTCAGTTCTGGGAACCCAGGGATGAATCAGACAGATCTGGTCCTTGAGGAGTCCATAGGACAAGGGTGGAGGCTGATCGACGCAGCCACAGTTAATTACTCTGAGGTTAGCATTGAAATAAAGGCAATTGGGAATACAGAGCAAGCCCCAACAATTCCTTCCCTGCTGGAGCTTTAAAATATATCTCTTATGCATAAGAATATGGCAACAAACAACAACCGGAAGGGGAATGCCAATCAGTAATGAAGCTGGAGGGGCTGAAGTCACCCTACAGGCCTCCCCTGCTCCCAAGAGGATGGGGGTGAAGAGGGGTGGAGAGTTAGAGGAGGATGGGGCTGAGAAAATCAAGAGATAAAGGGCTGAAGATCTCTGCATTTCTCTAAGCTGCTCACTGCCTCCTAAAGATAAGCCACAGAGGGCAGGGGTCAGCCTCTGTCTTCCTCACCCATTGAAGGAATCTGTCTCATCCAGTGAGAGATCAGTCCCAGATCAAAGCCTGCAGGAAGGCCAGGGTGCACAGTAAGCAACATCATAAACCCAGCAGATGTAAGAGGGAGGAGGAGGGCTGGCCTCAGGGATTCTGCTGTGCCTTTCCTGCCTTACCTGGGGCCATCAGCCAGGAGCACTGATGTTGCATAAAGGCCTATGTGCAATGTTTGCTTCATCCTCGCATCACCAAGGAAGAGTCCACAGTTTCGGTCCTGTCCTTGAGATTTCTACAGTTTGTGCTATGTTGATTTGAAAGCATGTGATTATTCATTTGACAATAATATCCATTCTTCCTATAGGTCAGGCACTGAGCTGCTTTCATTATCTCATTTAAAACTCATAACCCCGGGAGGCAGATGGGTAAGGTTTCAGAGCTAGGAAATTGAAGAACTGGAATTTGAAACCAAGTGGACTGGTTCCAAGGCTTGTGCTCCTAACCATGCCGCTCCCTTGCTTCTGCTGAGAGAGATCTTGTGAGCACCAGGAGTTGTCCCCAAAGCTCAGTGGTGCCAGAGTGGCATTATTCTAAGAAGCCATCTGCTCCCACGTTCCAATGTTACTCCACGAAGCCTTCCCAGAGAACTATAGTACCCTGTCTTCATTTCTTTTGAGGCACAGATCCTTTCTACATTGTATTATTATTTCTACAAATGTCTCTTTTTCTTAAAAAAAAAAGTTGACGCTCTTTGTAGACATGGGCCTCATGTGCATCATCTTGACGTTCCGCTTATGCTTCAGTCGCAGTAACTATCGATAGTTTTGTCTATGCTCCTACTTCACGAACAAAGCAAGTAATTATCCCATCTTGGTCCTGGGGTGGGTCACGCAGCTAGGAACACAAATTGTTTCAGGGCCACGGATGGCACCACTCTAGGCAGAGCCTCATAAATGTGGGGAGGAAGGATGGACTCAAATTCAGCTGCAGGTCAAACGACCCCAAGAAGGTAGAACGTTAACCCAGGGAAGAGAGCCAGATCAAGTAGTGAATGCCAGGAGTCCAGAACCTCCTGGGTAATGGCTCCTTCTGGCATATGTCTGGGGCAAAAACCCGGCCCCTGGGTGAGCAGGATTGGGTCAAAGCAGCAGGAAGAGGCGTGGTGGCACAGGCTCTGCCCAATAGGAGAGCTCAGTGTTGGACTGTGGCAAGTGGACCAATCAGAGCCTCTTGCTAGGAGTACAACCACGCCGGTGCACCCTGGGAGTGGGAATTCACGGGCACGGCTACTCTACGTGGCTCCTCTGGGCCTACGTGTTTGCCTCTGGTGGAGGGGGTGCTAACCCTCTTTACCTTCGCATGCGAGGTCACTGCAAGGTTGTTGCGAAGCCGGTGGCAGACTCTTTGATGGCTTTGTTTTTAGAGGTTTGTTATTCCTCCCCCCCTGGCATGGTCTTTTCCTGTGGGCTTATGAGTCCCACCTGCCCCAAGCCTCTGTCACGGCGTTCTCTAAGAGGCAGAGTGCTCTGAGAAGTTGAGTAACCTGCACAGGATCACACAGCGAGGGTGGAACAGTTCCCATTCGGTCCGGAGTCTGTGCGCCTGTAGGCTGCTCCGAACCACCCGGCTGAATTGTTACCCCCCAAACAGTCCTGAAACCCATCCCTCTTGCACACCCGCTCAACAATTGGTATCAACCATCATTACTGATTCCCTTATCTCTGTTTCCAGGCTCAGAGGGGTAAAGGGACTTGCTAGGAATTAAACACACCGTATCAGAACCCAGGCCTTTGATTCCAAGATCTTAATTTTTAGAGTTCAAAGTAAAACGTCGTGTTGCTGAGGATTTCAGGCCTGGAAGCACAGGAGGGCGTGATCTGTGCACGCTGAGGCTTTAGCATACTTGCCGGCTTGGTGAGAGCGTTTTCTCTCGTCTCTTTTTGCTTCGAAGCCTCCTGTCACGATTCAGTCACTTAGGGGACACCACTACCCTTGAACATCAGATCCTCAAAGTGAGTGATTGAGGCTGGGAACAGTGAATGGTTGTCCAGCCGATTGCTTCATGGGCAGACCTGTGGTGTTTTCCATCCTTCCAGGCTGGTGGGGTGGCGGAGCACGTGGGAGAGAGCCCAGGCTCAGAAGTCAGACCAGCACAGGCCACGAAAGCAAAAATCAGCAGGTGAGACTACACTAAACTAACAGTTGTCTGCTGGGCAAAGGAAACAACAAAATGAAAAGGCAACCTATGGATTGGGAGGAATATTTGCAAACCATATCTCTGATGAGGAGTTGATATAAAAACCTGTATAAGGAACTCCTACAACCCAAAATAGCAAAGAAACAACTCAATTTTAAAAATGGGCAGAGGACCCTGGCGGGGTAGCTAAGTTGGGAGTGTAAGCCCCATATGCCAAGGTTGTGGGTTTGGTCAGCACGTACAAGAAACAGCTAATGAATGTGTAAATAAGTGAAACAACAAATATCTCTCTCTCTCTCTCTCTCTCATAGACACATTCTCTTTTTTTAATAAGTCACGCCTGGGTTCAAATCCTGCTTCCATATCTGTTTTGCTGTCTGATTTTGGACAAGGATTAGATGAAATAACTATATTAAGTACGGTCACGGTTACAGTGTAGCTCTGTGCTTCTCTGCCTCTATTACTAGATGTGCAATCCTCGGGGGCAAGGCTTTTGGTCATTCACTCTATCTGTCCCCACCTGCCACCCCAACAGCACTGGCCACACACAGGTACATTCACTGAGCACCAACTGCGTGCTGGGCACCGTGCTGAGGCCTCCGCGTACACCACCTCTCCGCTTTCCATGGAAGTCCCATGCATGGGTCCCTTTAGCTGCACTTACAGATGTGGCAACGGAGAGTCAAGAGTACAGACGTGACTGGATCTAAGTCACCCAACGAGGAAGAAGCAGCGTTGGGTTCCAAGCCAGGTCTGACTGATTCTGGAGCCCGTGCAGCGACCGCTGTGCACCCAGCCTCGCTGAGAAGTCATTCAGTGACCGTGAGGAGTGGGGGGTGGCTTGTGCAGTTGAGTCAGGCAGCAGGCAGGGTGACGTGGGATTAGTCACCTGTGCTTCCTTAATTCTGCCGGCGTCTGAAGGAGGCCTTTTTCTAGTCCAAGTCCCTTTCATTAGGGCCCTGGAGTTGGGCTGTGTTCCTGGGGCCAACCCACCCCCTCTACTCTGAGATGGCCTGTAGCGGGGGCAGAGGGCTTGGCACTTGCTGAGCCCACAGTTGGCGCCCCAGGCACCTCATCAGCTGATGCATGGAGCCACTGAAGGACACAGCATCCATGGGACACAGCCCTTGTTGTGAAACCGATCTTGGTTCCAGAGCAGGGAAAATTCCTTCCTGCCCACCTGGAGAGGGATGGGCTGCCTGCGGAGGGCCGAACGCCCTCCTAAGACTGAGGAGATTATAGGAACAGACACAGGCGCGGCGGGTGGTCACGAAATTTTCCAGTTGCGTCCCCTCTCCCAGCCTTGTGACTGTCTCCACAGCCAGCCTAACTATCATACTATGTGTTGGAGTTCACAACACGCTTTCACATACGTGAGCCTGTTCTCGAGATGCTGCTGGTAGGTGTGGATGGTAGGCAGCTTGGCCTGGTGACAAAACTCAGGTTGTAAAGTC
Source organism: Glossophaga mutica (assembly GCA_039655065.1). NCBI lineage: Eukaryota > Metazoa > Chordata > Mammalia > Chiroptera > Phyllostomidae > Glossophaga > Glossophaga mutica. The sequence goes on from CM077307.1 coordinate 15,040,856, forward strand.
ATCAGACCTGGTTCAGGTCCCGGCTCCACCACTTCCTAGTCTTAGGACCTAGGGAAATTGACTAACCCTCTGTGAGCCTGGGCTTCCTTTTTCTGTAAAGTGGGCATAAAAATAGTCCCTTCACCATAGGCTGTTGGGGGGATTAGATGAAATATGTCACATTTGGAAGAACTTAAAAGCTGAGTATTTAAAAATTAGGTTTGCCTTACGTAATTATGATACAGTCTGTTGCCCATTGGATATGTGACTTACCCGAGGTCACTCAGCTCATAAGAGGCAGAGCTGGGACTCTCACTCAGTTCTCCTAGCCCTGGTGCTGTCAACCTGAACAGGACCAGAGAGGGGACTGAGGCTGTGCTTTAGCTTCCCTGGGTTCTCATGTCATGCTTCTCAGGGACAGGAGTACGCGTCCGGCTGGGAGCTGGCTAGTGTTGGGAGGCGGCGGCAGCCGTGGGAGCAGGATGGGATGGGCAGAAATTCGCAGCCCCTGTGATGTGCCTGTATCCTTCCAGCCCCCTGCCCAGGGCCTCCTCCCTGCCAGTGTTCCACCTGTTGCTGTAAATTTCCAGTCTCTTGGTGATTTCCCAAGACGAATGCACCACACCTCAAAAAAGCTGTTTGCTTAAATGATAGGATGCTCTTGGTTCACCCAAGGACTGAATATTTATGAAGTCCCTACAAGGCAGACAACCCTGTAATCAGGGCTGGAGGGTGGAGGTGCTGGACAAAAAAAGATCTGGGCCCGCAAGGAGCTTCTGATTTAGCAGTGGGCCCAGGCATCAGTACTGGGTGGATGTATTCCTGTCCCCTCCACCTACTCCCTGGTTTACACACGCTAAGGTTCTTTTTAAATCTGTGTCAGTCCCTCCATTTAACTCTGCACGCACTGGGTGGAGTTTGGCTTCTTTTAGTCCCCAAGGGCTGTCTTGCTGGGTGGGTTTGGAGAGAGCCAAGAGCAGACAGCTATTTAACATTCCCTGGAAGAGGGAAGAATGAATCATGGATTGTCTTGGCCAATGAATGCCAACTGGCCCTGTCTGTAGTCAATAGCCAGGAAGAGTAGCCTCTTGGAGAGGAGAACAGGGCAGCCCCCACGTCCCTGGCTCTTAGGCCCTGCCTAGAGGCACCTGGTGTTCCGGGAAGGCAAGATGGCAGGTAGGAGATAGGATGCTTTTGACCTCATAGTGGAGTCTTTTCTTGAGTCCAGGGTCTCCTCTGTCCCAGGTTATCACTTCTCCAGGATGTGACAAATTTGAGAATGTGCTAATCTCCAGGCTTCTTGAGTCCACTTATTTTTTCTTTCCCCCTTAAGAAGAAACAAGTCTGCCCTGGCTGGTGTGGCTCAATGGGTTGAGTTCTGGCCTGTGAACTGAAAGATCTCTGGTTCAATTCCTGGTCAGGGCACAGGCCTGGGTTGTGGGCCAGGAACCCAGTTGGGGATGTACGAGAAGCAATCAATTGATCAATGTTTCTCTTACACATGGATGTTTCTCTTCCTCCCTCCCTCCCTTCTCTTCTCTCTAAAAAATAAATAAAATCTTAAAAAAGAGAAACAAGTCTTATTTTATTATTAAAAGGGTAACACACATCTGAAAAATTTGGAAAAAGGGAAATGTGGGAAGAATTTTTAAAACCACATTTAGACCTAGCACTCAAAGTCAACAACATATTTTGGTATACTTTGTTTGAATCCTTCTTACAATATAGTTTTAAAAATACTGTGAAATTATGCTAAGTGAAATAGGCCAATTATAAAATGACAAATATGCATGATTCTACTGACGTGAAGTATCTGAAGGCATCACACTCGGGGACACAGCAGCAGTTGCCAGGGGCTGGCGGGAGGGAGAAGCGAGGAGTTATTCAATGAGTTGTGGAGCTTCACTTGTGCAAGATGAAAAGGCTCTAGAGATCTATTGTACAACAATATTGATAGAGTTAAGAATTCAGTACTGTACCCTTAAGAGAGGGTAAATTAATGTTATATGATTTTTTTTGTCACAATGAAAATACTTTGTTTTTATGTGACCGCTCTTCTACACGAGGGGTGGTGGCCAAAAAACCCCCAGAATTATCCTCTGGAGGGCAGGCCCCTTGTAGTACAGCCTTTCCCCACTATGTGAGTGTTCTAGGAATTCATGTGTGTTAGTGTACCAGCTGGCATTGTTGTGAGAAGCTGTGTTTGGCTTCAGTGAATTTTTTTTTGAAGACTCTCAATGCGTTTACCCATTCATGATGGGTGATTTACAAGCATACCTACCCACCCCGCACTGAGTGTTCAGCAGTTTTTAACCAAAAATGGCATGACCTCTGTGCCCCACCCTCCTTACTCACCTGATCTCTCCCTAGGTGACTTTTTTTGTTTGTTTCCCCAGATGAAAAAGGGAAATGTTTTGCCAGTGTGGAAGAGGTGAAACAAAAAATGGCAGAAGCCCCAAAAGGCATCAAAATCAACACATCCAAAAACTGTTTTGAGCAGTGGAAAAAAAAATCTTGATCGGGGTCTTGCATTAACTGGGGAGTACTTTGAAGATGACTGAAGCTTAAACATGCAAGAATAAATACACAATTTTTGATAAATAAATTCTGGTTTTGGGGGTACCTCCTCACATATGTAGTCTTGAATTCTGCCTTATTCACCTGACAATGTAAAATCTTATATCCAAATTCTTTGTTACCATCATTTTTAGTGGCCGCATATTTACTAGGTAGGGCTACCGTAAGTTACTTAATATCCCCCTCCTTGCACATTTAGGTCGTTACTTTGTTGAATGAATAAAGATATAGTACAGCATCTCACACGTAAAAATTTTCTTTATTACGATTCCCTGGGCTAAAGACAAGGCACAAGATCAAAGGATGAAAACATACCAAGGCTTTGTTTGGATGGACATTGCCAAATAGTTTTCCAAAAAAGGTGTAAGAATTTCCACTCCCACTAGCAATGAATAAGAGTGCCTGTTTCACCACGCCCTCGGAAACACTGGGTGTTGTCATTTTCTCGAATCCGGGCTGATTTGGTAGACAGACATTTGCATCTTGTTTTAATTCTCATTCCTTTGATAACTTATGAGAAGAAATATCTTTCCATGTGTCTGTGAATTGTTCATTCCTGCCTTCTAACCATTCCTTTTCTTCATCCCATTAGCTCTTAGAGTCTTTGGAGTTTTTCTGATGGAGTTGCACCAGATCTCCCAGGATCGAGCTTTTGACACATCGTATAACTCCCATCGCAGCCTGGGATGATACGTGCACCATCCCTTCTCCAGCCCTTTGCTGCCTTAGAGCGGCCTCCCCCAACCTCTGCCCAGTTAAAGCTCTGCTTTCTCCCAGTAGCCCAGCCTTCTAGCCCCAGTCTCCCTTTTTCTCCTCCTTTCCGCTTCATTTAGCACGATCAGGCATCTCATACCGTGCTTATGTTTTCAGAATCACTTGGGTGGATTTCCAACACTTTACTGTGTCTTACCTCCCCAGGGAGCACGGGTCTCCCCTGCACTGGTGCAGTACTAGGCTCACTGAAATCACACGAAGAAATGCTCACTGAACAGACTTGGCGGAGACCTGCCAGCTCTGAGGCTTCCAGACTTCCTCTGGCCCCTGCGCATGCCACAGCAGATCCATGTGTCCCTTGAGGGAAAGCATGGGGGTTTAGCGATGGGTGGGCTGGGGCTCACATCCCAGCTCCTCCACTGGCTTAACTCGACTAGGTTACTTTCACCTGCTGGGTCTCTGCTCTCTCAGCTGGTTTTCACCTCCCTTCAGGAGAGGAGGATTACATGAGATCGTTTGAAGCAAGGGTTTTGAACATGACTTGGTACCAAATAATTACTTTTTTAAAAGAGCTGTTATTATTTGTTCGCCACAAATTCACATCTCTCTCCTCGTTCAGAATGGAGCCTGGTTTTGTGGCCTCTTCCTCCGTCTCCCAAGTGTGTCATTCCAATCTCTTCTTCTTCTGCCCTCACATCTCGTCTCCCTGACCTCTGGCCTTCCTGCCTCGGTCTTACAGGAAACCTTGTGATGGCCCCGGGCCCGCCCAGACCATCTTTGCTTCCCAAGGCCTGAGCTCCATCACACGCACAAAGTCCCTTTCACCAGGTAAGCTAACACAGTCGCAAGTCCTGGGGATTAGGACTGGACATTTTGCGGGGCGGGGGGTGGGGTGGGGAGGGGGAGGCATTATTCAGCCTATCAATACCCCTTTGGCTACTTAATTTGGCCACCCACATCCCTGTGTGCTTGCCATTTTGCATTCCTCCCAGAAGGGACTAGAAAGGAAAATGGGTGATTACTGAGCAAGCCCTGGGGTGGGTGCCCTGATTCCCCTGGGGACAGAGATTCTTACACTTGCACAAGGAAGTCGGGGCTCAGAGAGGCTTAGTGTTTGCCCAAGCTCACACAGCAAACACCAGACAGAGCCAGAGTTTGAGTTGTCCGGGGCTGCCTGACTTCGGAGCCCAGACCCAACGTTGCCTCTCGTTCAAGGTTTCTCTCTATTAATTCAAGTTCAGCTCAGCAAGCAAGTCTTGAGTGCTTGTCTTGAGCAAGGTAACATGGTTTCCCATAATTTTATGGAAAAGTAGTTAACTGGCCTTTGGCCAGTCACTTGACTGACTTTCCAACCTCAGTTTCCTCGTGTGTGAAATGAGGATGGACACATAGAAAAAACTGGGGCTAGGAAAGCAAGCTTTCATGGAGGAGGAAGACTGAGTGGCCAAGAAATGTATGGAAAGATGCTTAACCTCATTAACAAGCAAGAAAATGCAAATATAAGCAACAGTGAGAACCTCCACCATTCTCTTTGCCTCACCAAGTAGAGTTCGACCTTGGAGTTGATGTATAGGCTCTGGGCTTTCATCTCTGGGTGGCCCTGTATATCCTGAAACAGATGTGTGTTCCGCAAACTCTGTTGGTGGCTTCAAATTGGTTCATCCCCAGGTGATGTCAGAAAATGCCCAAGAGTTGATATTATATACTCATTTAAACCAATACCTTCAACATACGTGGAGGGGCTGGAGGGACGAATTGCTGAAGAGAATGAAGTCACCTCTGGTCAACTCCCCTTCTTTCCAAGGGCAGCCCTGTTCTGCAGACGGGGACCCTGCACCCAGCAGAACTGCCTTCTTTGTTTATCTGTGCACTCATTTAGAGGGTCCCGTGGTTACTCCTTGCCCGAACCGTCAACCCTCAAATGTACCTGTTGGCTTGATGGTCAAACAGTAGAGGTCCCCAGGTCAAGAGCTCTAGACCAGGGGGAACAGCTCCAATCCTGAGAGGCCAGTGGTCTCCGGGACACGAGCCAGGATTCCTTTCCCGTGGGGCTGCATGCAGCCCCGCCAGCTCCACCATGAACAGGCCAAGACTCGCCCCTATTCAAATGCCTTTGACAGCTCACTTCTTACAGGATGGCCCCCCAGCTCCTCGAACAGGGAAGTCTTCTGTGATCTGACCCCAGCCCTCCCGGACCACCTGACCTGTCCTGCACTTCGTCCCGACAACGGGAGGCTGGCCGCAGCGCTGCAGTCTGTTCCGTGTGGCCGGGGCTCGGCGCTGCTGCTCTCGCAACCTCGCTTCATTATCTGTGAGATGATGGGTTTGGAATAAAATGATCTTTACATTTTACAAGTGGTGTGGTTCTCAGATTGCTCCCCAAACACACTGTTCTCTTTCCTGCTTCACTCTTTCGCCCGAGCTGTGCGGTCTGTTGAGGGTGTCCACGGTTACCGCAGGCAGTTCTTATAGGATGACACTGTATCTAGATTTGCTTCCTTCAAGGCGGAGCTCAAATAGCAGTCCGTCTAAGAAATCCAAAACAATTCACTCTCTACGTTTCCAGAATAATATGCTTGAACCTTTATAAGAGTACTTATTACCTTGTTTAAGCCATAGCTCTATAGAAACACTATAGCCTAGAGCTGAGTGTGGGCTCTGAGGTCAAACAAACCAGGGTCCCAACTTTGCTGTAAAACCATTGTCAGTCACTTAACTCTCTGGGCCTCAGTTTTCCCATCTGTGAAATGGGGATCATAAACCTTCCCTCACAGGGCAGTGTAAACTAAATGTGAAAATAAACAGAAAGCACGCCATAGTGTCCTCCAAACAGTAAGGGCTAAAGCCACCCACCCTCCTACTATGCTTTCAATCCCTTCATGCAGGAACTAGGTCTTGTCCACCCCTGCACCTCCCAGAGAATTCAAACAAGGAACGGGAAATGGAATAAGAAATGATTCCGCACCTACTGTGTGCCAGCATCGTGCTATATACACACGTTTCCTTTAACCCTCACAGCAACTGGATGAAGTAGGTACTGTAGTTATCTGCATCTTACAGGTGAGGGAACTGAGGCTCAGAGAAGTACAGTGACTTACCCCGGGCCATGCAGAGAACAGCTGGCAGAGCTGGGATCCGAGCCCAGGCTCTCTGCCTTCAGAGGCCAACCTGGTTCTGCGTAACTCAGCCAGGGCTGTTCAGCACAGCTTAGTAGGTCCCCTGGAAAGCACTCTCAAAGTGGGTGGCGGTTGTCAGTTCACTTCCATTCCCTTATTGGACCGTAAGCTCCTTCAGATCAGGGTCTGTATCTTACTCCTCTGTGTATCTTTGATACCCCTCAAACCTACAGGTGTGCCTTGGACATGGATGTTGGCTGGATGGATGAATGAATATGCGGACGGATGGATGGATGGATGGATGGACAGGCAGATGAACCAACGAGTGGACGAACAGAAAAGTCCCCAGAGGCAGTCCTCACATGCCAAGAATTCCTCTTTAATAGCTCTCTGCCCCCTTCCCCAGGGACAGTCTCAGGGCTGCGCTCAGAGTGGACCCAGGGCTGCGGGAGGCAACTGGGGAAGAGAACACACCCACGTGACCGCCAGGCTTCTCTCAAAGTGCACATGGTGGACGCAGCTGCGGTCAGATTGCAGCCCCAGCAGTCACGCCAGGCTCTTGGATACCCCTCAGTGAGGCTGGTTTCCTGGGCCCCCACTTCGCATGGGACCAGAGCCCGAGTCACACACCTCAGCTCCCTCCTCTCTCTTTCCCTCCATCAGCACACACTGCCCCACCCCAATTCTTGACCATAAGGCGGCCACAGGTCAGATTTTGCCACCAGAACCACCAAACCCCCAGAAAGGGCGAGGTCCTGAGGCTGGCTTTAGCCCAGGAAATGGGTCAAAAGCCACTGCCTCATTATTGAAATAGTAGCAAAGGCCTGAGATGCTTAATCACCACACTGAGCTGATAGAATCTCTGGCTCCCCAGAGAGATAACCTGGGAGGAAGGGAGGGAACCGAGGGCGATGTGAATATCTCCAGCCCACACTCACTGGGGAGGGATAAAGGATGCGATGCACCCGAAGTGCGTAGCACAGGGCCTGGCCCACGGGAAGCACTCAGTAAATGGGAGATGCAATCATTCGTGTCATCAATTAACATGGAAAGTAATTAATTGCTACTGAGGTGGGGCTTCGCTCTGGCTATGTCTAGAAAGGATTTGAAAGCCTGTGGTTTTGAATCTGAGTCCATGTCACACCCTGGTGCAGTGAGAATAAAGATAAAGCGGAAAGATTGGGTTTGGTGCCAGGCAGTCCCTAAAGCAGAGTTTCAGGCGGCTGTTAAAAGCAGATGCGGTGCTGTGTCTGTTGCCGGTATTTTGACCGCAGCGTGTAAACGTCCGGGTGTGAAGTCAGGGGGACCCGTGAGCTTATGGGAGTCACTTACACTCCAAAGCTTCCCTTTCCCACTCTGTAGAGCAAAGGCAAAAAGTCTTACCTGCAGCCTTGTTGAATGATTGATGTGTGCTGGTGTCCCCAGGTTGGGCACCAAATGAGAATGCCAGGAGGAAAGACGCAAATGCAAATTCCGGGGTTTCCAGCAAGCCCCTCAGGCAGCTCTAACACGGTGGACCACAGGCCAGCTTTGGGAAACCGGGGAGTTGAGGTGTGCAAATGAGCTTGGCCCAGCTTTTGGCATCAGTAAGTGCTCTGAGGCGTCCTTGAGCTGCTGATGCCTTCCCTTTTACATCAGTTGTACTGCAAAACGAAGCCTGAGTCCGTCCGGTGCTCGCCATGTCTACAGATACAACTCTTGTGCATGCCACTCGGATCCCTGCGATTGGTGTCCTCGCTTCCACTGTGGGTGTCCCCATAGTCTAGTCCCCACCAGACAGCCACCGTAATCTTATTTTTCAAATGGCTAAATCAGATCATGGCACTTAAAATCCAACCCCCTCCCTGCGGTTTGCAAGACCTGGCTCCTGCCTGTCTCTCCAGCTGTATTTTGATCTCTCACTCAGCTCCAGCCACACCAGCCTTATTGCTCTTCCTAAAACAGACTGACCTTGTTCTCACCACAGGACCTTTGCACTTGCCGTTTCCTCTGCCAGGATCCAGCCCAAGGCCAGCCTCAGCTCAGATGTCACCTCCTCAAAGAAGGCTTTTAGGACCACCCCTTTCAAACAATGCCCTCAACACAGGGCATTGTTTTCCTCACAACACTATCTGAAATGAACATTTTAAGTTATTTTATTTTTATTGGTGTATGGCCTGATAACTCCAGTGAGGCAAAGACCTTTTCTATTTTGTTGATTTCTATATTCTCAGTGCCTAGAAAGTATTTATGGATATCATATTTTGTTGAACGAATGAAGTTATTATTATTTTGGTGACATATTCAAATGTGATTAGGATACTCAAAAAAAGGTAGGTTTCAAAATAGCATGTCATTTATTCTTCCTTTTCTAAAAGTTTGTTTGCAAAAACATAAACACACACATAATACATACCCAAACATACATGTAAAATTCTACAAGGGGATACATCAAGAAGTTGAAATTTTTATTTGTGGTCAAGATGCAATTTATTCTAAAATAAGAAATAATTTATAAAACAATTTCTATTTTGAAAAAACATTGTTTAAAAAAACTTTTTTTTTTCAACAAAGGAAGCACCCAAGAGGAAAAGGAGAAGGCTGGTTGTAACTTCAGCCTGGGCTTAGGCCAGTGAACATCCCGTTTCATTCCGTTCAGAGCTGACAACGGCCAAGGGGGTGCCGGGCTGTCCCCGGCCGCGTGCTCGCGCGCGGGTCCCGGAGACCCATGCCCTGCTGGCGCTCTGCTCTGGGATGAACAGAACCTGGGAATCTGGAGATAAGGAGTATTGTGCAACCTGGTGAATAACACCCCCAGCTTTGCCAATGACACTGACACATTCTCCTGCCGCTGATTGTCACACCCACCCTCTAGAAAAACTGAGGTATGACATCAAATCACAACTCAGCAAAGCTATTGTTGCAGGTGGCAGAGCCGAGCACCACGGGCACCTCGCCTGGCCTGTGGCCCCTCAGGCAGCCAGACGATGCTGGCAGCGTGGCGGGCTGTGCTCTGAGCACTTCACACACGTTACCTTTTGTGATCCTCATGGTAACCCTTTGAGGGTAGTGACATAGATACTGCTACATCACCAGTGTCGTCCCCATTGTACCGGAAGGTTCAGCAACATGCTTAAGGAGGCACAGCGAGCGAAGGGGGGGCTGAAATCTGATCCCCGGTGGGCGGGCTCTGGCGCTGTGGGCTCCTTACCACTCAACGTGCTGTCCCCGGAGAACGAAGGGCCTCTGGGGGCAGTCACACATCCCTTTGGACCTGAGTGCTTTCTTCTCCCATCCACCCGGACGTTTTCCTGCTCAGCGGCTTACTGAGTGCAGCCAGGTACCATCCACACAGTACTGCTCTTTACTAAGCACGGCTGACGGCGACTGGCACGGCGGGGGGGGGGGAGGGGGGGCGGTGACGGTAGCAGTGTGGGTCTGAGGGACAGGCTGCCTCGGCCTTGAACCCCAGCTCTCGCACTTTTAGCTGTGACACAGGTTCCTCAACTGCTCTGAGCCTCAGTTTCTCCATTTAGAAATTGGGAGCACTTACACCGACTTCTTCCTGGGGCCATGAAGATTATTACATGAGGTCCCACGGTGAACGTGTCTGTCCCAACACCCGGCTCTGTTGAGAGGGCCCTTGATAAAGTTAGTTCTTCTCTGGGACCACGGCCAGCGGCCATTCATTTATTCAGCTTCCTCTTCCATAAAATGGAAAATTATCACAATGCCTACTTCTTAGGGCAGTTCTGGTGATTTGACACAATAATGTATGCGTGTACAATGCTTAGCAGGGTAACTGGCACGCCGTCAGTGCTTAATTAATGTTGGGTATTGTCATTGTCATCTTTGAGGTGCTAGAACGCCAAGGCAGGCGACAGCAGGGGCTTTCCAGAGTCACTCTGTCTGGATTCTGGGACACATTACTCCACCTCTCTAGCTTTGGTTTATCCGCCAGAGAAATGGGATAATAGTAGTACCAAATGTAGCAATGTGGGCAATGCTCTGACACACCGCCTTGCAATGAAGCCCTCAGTTCCCATACTCTCTAATGCGTGTTTACCAAGTGTCCACTTGGTCCTAAGCACCCAGCCCTCTGGCCAGGACTTGGGCTGATTCTCCGCCTGAAGGTCCTTGACTTGTAGACCACCTGCTCCGTGGCGGCTACACCCTGCACAGTGGGATGACTGACGGTCCCCAGGAAAGCCAGCCGGGGCCCTAGGCCCATGGGCGAGTGGAAGAGAGTCTGGCCTGACGCTCAGGGATGAGCACATCCTGCCAGCCTGCGCTTGGCAGACACCTCTGGAAAGCGGAGGCTGCCTTCGGGGCCGGGCCTGGCCCGAGGCCCAGAGCAAGCCCTTGGTCTTGCCGGCGCCCTGGGCGCGCGCCGGCTTTGAGCCTGAACAGAGCTGCCTTTGTGCGGTGACAGTGGCAGGTAACTGCTCCAGGGTGGCAAGTTACTCACCAAAGAGCGTCCATCGACTTAATAACTGAGGAAGTGCTGGGCGAGTCTCTGGGCGCAGCGCCTGCACAGGTTGAAGAGGGGGACAAGGGGGCCCTGGGGAAGAGAGAAAAACCATAGGGCGGAGGCTAAATGGTGATTATTGTCATATGCTCATCGAAGCCGGTCGGTTAACACTGCAAATCTTTTTGAAACCCATTTTATGAACTTATAAATTTAATTTGATTTTTTATTTGCTTCATTTGATTAAATTTATTGATTAAATTTATTCATTTAAATGGAACTAAAATTCATTCCTTTTAACTATTCATAACTCAGTTATAAAGGAAATACAAATTTTGTTATACATACAGGTGAGCTCGAGCACAGCAAGCAGACAAGAACCGGTGAACGACGAAGGCCGGCCGGCCGCTCGGCACCGCGGACGCTGTGCCCGAGCACCTGTGCCATCGTGGCGTTCCTTGGGGTCAGTGAGGCCCCTGTAGCAGTCACGGCCCCCATGTCTTTTCCCACATGCACGGCCGTGAACCTACTTTGGCCCACCCATGCCCATGCAGAAAGCAGGAATAGACATTGTGGACAAGTGCGCCCATCACGAGTTTTTCACACGCCGAGCACTCCCCTCAGCACCTGGACGAAGGAGCAGAGCCGCCCCAGTGGTTCCGACGCGCAGCGTGGCCCGGTCCCGACGGCTGCCCCCATGGCTGGGCCCCCCCCCACCATCTGGCCACACCGGCTTTGCTCTTCCGAGACAGGAAGCCACGTGTCACGCCTCCTTTTGTCGGACACAGCGCTGCCTCTCTTCACGCGTCACGTCTGTGCGCAGCAACTGTGCTTTTCAACATTTATTTGGAAAATTTTCAAAATACAGCCAAGTTGAAAGACTTTTGCAATGAACGCCCACGAATCTACCGCCGAGATTCCGCTATGAACGTTCGATGGCCCTCGCTTTTTTTATAAAGCCATCCCTCCACCCAGTAACATGTCTATTTTTATTACGTGTTAAAGTAAGTTGCAGACATCAGTATGCCCCCCTAAATATTTCAGCATGCTTGTCATAGAAGAGTTTGATATTTGTTCGCAAATTTTGCCCTCTTGATGTAAAATCGATGTACGCACCAAGTACGCCATCATTGCATTCTGACGAATGCATGCGCATGTGTGACCAAGCCCCGTGAAGTCACAGAGCATCCCTATTGCCCTGGAGACCACCCCCAGCCCCTTCCGAGTCCACACTGTGCTCGTTCACTGCGTCCCACTTCCTCACCCCACGCCCCGAGCAGCCACTGTTCTGATACTTTTCCATGGTAGAAGTTCGTATAAACGGAATCATAGAGTCTATATCCTTTCTTGTAAGTGATTTTTCAAGTGTCTGCAGGGCCCTCCACCTCCTCAAGCCCGGACAGAGAAAGGAGAATGAGTGAGAGCCCATTCCTGAAGGCGGACTCGCCTGAGCCCTCTGCTGACATCCCCGCTGACCTTCTCCCCAGAGGTCACTGGGCCTCCAACCAGGTTGGGCCCCCCAGGGTAGACGTGGATTCACCTGGACAGAAGGGAAATCGCACCAGTTGCCTATGCAGATGCGTGGCTCATGCCTGGCTATCCAGTGCTCACCCAGGTAGGTTTGTCTACCTGGGGACAGGTGAGTGCCTGGGCCACACTGCCACTTGGAGGTCCCAATCGTAGTCATCCTGTCCCTGTCGGGGAGCATGGGGAATGCCATTTAGAGCTTCCTCATAAAACCTCATCTTCTTCAACTGAGCAGGTTAAGCCATGGTTCACCGTGGGACAGGGGGCAGCTCGCTGGGCTTTTAAGGAAATGTGGAGCGAGTCACAGCGAGCGACCCCTCACCTGGGCCTCCCCTGGGGACGGCCAGAGCTGCCTTCTGCTTTCTCTCGGGAGCCCAGTCGCACTGGTGTTTTCACGCCCTCCTCAAGTTAACCTTACTCAACGACACAGGGAAAATCAACAGTGATTAATTAAACACAAACGGCAAGATACTCTGTTTTGTCTGGAGACTCGGCAGAGCTGCTTCCTTGCAGGAGGAGGGAACGGGGCCACGGGTCTGGCTTATTTACTGACGTACACACATGTGGCCTACTTTGCATTGTGATTCACTGCAGCCGAGGAGGATCAGATGGGACAGCGTCCAAGGAGGAACCAGGCCGGAGAAGGGTATTGGAATCCCGGAGTCACCTTGCCGGTAACCTCGGAAGCAGGATTCTCCTGTTTCCCATCCACACTCTCTCTCCTCGGTGATGACAATCCTCCCTAGAAACCTCATGAACCCTGAGACTTTTTGAACATTTTCCAAAAGTAAATGGGACTGGTCTTCTGGAGGAATGGGTGACTCAGGTTGAGTCCCCAGGAAAACCCCACGTGCTCAGGGTGCAACTGTGGAACCCAGGGCAGATTGCATAACCCCCCTTTCTTCATCTGCAAAGTAAGAAATTTCCTCTTTGGGGTGTTGCAGGGTTTCGGTGCAATGACATTGTGTATCGGCCTTGCTTCCGGGCCTTTGCACCTGCTGTTCCCTCCGCCTGAGACTCGGTTCTCCCCTAGCCTCCGCTGCCCCAGCCCCTCTACTTGACTGACACCAACGATGCCTCTGGCTCCAGCTTAAACATTACTTATTCGGAGAACATCTCAGCCTAGTTCAGGCGCCCAGTTAGGAGCACCCACAGTTCCTCATAGTTTTCCTCCTAGGTCTCATCACAGCTGTGATTTAAGCAGCTCTTTGTTGTCTAACCTCCGCCTCCTCAGCCCTACGGGAGCTCCTCAGAGGAGGGCTGATCCCCGCCGAGGCCCACACAGGTCTGATCCTTCGCTGGCCGCTCAGGAAGCATCAGCGTCCCCCTCAGAACCGTGGTCTGTGGATCTGAAGCCTCCAACACCCACATGAGGCCCTTGGACTTGGCATCTTGTGGGATGAAATCTGGGCCGAGGCTAAGGAGGCTGTGGCAGAAGACTTGGAGTTCAGACTGGGGTGCTTCGTGGATCTGGGTCCCAGGCTGGGCTCCCCTGGAACTTGGGGTTCAGTTGGTTCCCTGATTCTCTGGTCAGATTAGGGGTGGACGGGCCCAGACAGGTCGCTGGGGCAGCCAAACCCTGGGCCTCACCCACGCCTCCTTGTACCCAGCGCACACGCAGGCCGCGACACGCCCAGCAAAATGTGGCGGGCAGCTTCCGCTCTACAGCACACCCCATCTCCATTTTGCGAGAAAGGGGAGCCCCCCCGATGGAGAGTGTGGCCCCATCAGGCTCCCGTGCCGAAGGAAAATCACATGGACACGCACATTAATGGACACGCACATGCCCACACACACACTCCTCTCGGAGAAAAGCGCCAGGCAGGGCCTAGTCAGCCCTCTGCTGTGGTTTTTCCCGGGTCCAAAGATTCTCTTGCTTGGGTTACAAGCTGAGGAGGGTGGGAATCCTGACAACCACGACCAAGGGCCTCAGGGACCCCGGGAGACCCCGAGAAGAAGAGTGGAGCCCACCGTGGCCGCTGCTCCAAAGCTGCCTTTCATCAGACCCACCACCTGCCAGGCTCTGCGTGGGGCTCTCGGGATACAGCGGTGAGCAAGGGGTCCGGGGCTCCGTGCTGGTGCAGCTTGTGGTTGGGGAAGACAGATGATAAATGACACAAAATAAGCAGCTCATGTAGCAGGTTAGAAGGTGACGGGTGCCGTGGAGGGGAACAAAACCGGAAAGAAATGGGGAGCTGGGAAGGAGGGCACCGCACTCTAAATGGCATCCCCAGGGGAAGCCTCCCTGAGGTGGCCTGCGTTGTCTCGGGTGCCCACTTGTCAAGCTCTTGAAGTTGTTACTATTTTTGTCTCCTTTTATGGATGAGGCTCCCAGGCAGAGTGAATTCACTCCAGGACTCTCAGCCTGTGAGAGCACAAGTGGGATTTGAACTCAGGCCTCCCTGATGCCCAAGTGCCAACCCGCCATCAGACCTGCGGCCTGGCGCCTCGACCCGGCCGGCCCGGCCCCTGGGAGTGCAGGCCTGCGGAGCCCAGAGCGGTGTTCAGGACTCCAGCTGCCGCGTTACCTGGAGAGGCAGCTCCCTAGGGCCTGGCATTCCTGCTGGGCATGCGGCTCCAAGTCAGACCTGTTTGGGCTGGACAGCCTAGCCCCTGAAAAAGTCCTTTTGTGCTTTCTCAAAGGGCCTCACAGGAGGGTTAAACGCCCTCACATTAGTGCTAATTTGGGGCTGACTTTCCCATTCAGTCGGTGACAAAGCCGGTGTTTGCACAAGGGCCTGAGGAACGGGACCACACACACTCTGCCGGGGAGAGAGGAGGCCCGTGCCCGCCGCCTGCCCCGCCGGCCCAGGCACCTGTCTCTCTCCCCGGTCATGGGAGCTCCGCGGAGGCTGCCGGCCCCAGCCCTCGCCGGCCCCGGCCCTCACCGGCCCCAGCCCTCACCGGCCCCGGCCCTCACCGTGCCCTGCATCTGCACAAATCTCCATCCCCATCTCTCCCGGCGACATCCTTCCAGGAAGGAAAGAACCTTCGTTCAGTTATGAACCCCTGTCCGCACACACCAAAAAAAATGTTTGTGGTGATGAAAGACGGAAACAACCCAAATGCCCATCCCAGGGGGAAACGGTTAAATCGGTGAGAACCCTCACTCCACACAGGCAGTCACAGAGGACTAGGTGGCTCCGTGGGGGGGCCGGGGCACAGAACCTGCTGTGTGACCTGCTGTTGCTGGGAAGAAGCAAACTGCAGAATGGTTCGTAGAGCACAGTCCCTCTGGGTCACTCAGAAAGCCACCCCAAGTCCTCGGAACGTGGCCTTCGATAGGCTGGTAAACACTTCTGAGTCCGATCGAGGAGATTAAGAAGTCATTTGGTAGGGAAAGTGATCAATATACCTTATAATTTTTTTTTAAAGAGCCTGAAAAGAAGTCATTGAACTATTAATGGGGGAGGGTGATTGGCTTGGGGTGAGGATGGAGAAGTGAAGGTGAACTTTTAAGGTTTTATATTTTCTCCTGGATTATTTTAGAAATCTTTTACGTAATGAAAATATTTGTGTACATATATGTTTTTATGTGTGTGTGTGTATGTATCCGTGTGTGTGAGAGAGAGTACTTTTTTAAATTCTCACCTGAGGACATTTTTTTCATTGTTTTTTAAAAATTATTTTAGAGAGAAAGGAGGGAGAAAGAGAAACATCAATGCGAAAAAGAAGCATTAATTGGTTGCCTTCTGTATGCGCCTGGACCAAGGATCGAACCCGAAACCTAGCCACGTGCCCTGTCCAGAAATCAAACCCCCCACCTTTCGGCTATGGGTCAACACTCCAATCCACTGAGTCATATCAGCCAGGGCTGAAAGAGAACTACTTTTCATGAAGAATTCCCGTTTTGTTATAAACAGCCATTCTCATTATTTCCAATAGTTATTATGTTCTATCTATAAAATCCCCACCAACTCTGAATTAGTGAATACTGATCTGCTCCTAGGGGTAGTACCAGCTTGTGTTCCCCTGAGCCTCTGGTCACAGCACGTTCATGAACTGATCAGCACGTAACCTTCTTTTATGTGTTTCTGTTAAATGCACCTCCCTTAACATAAATTGTTTGATTTGTTAATCTGACCTCATGGCCAGCAGCACTGGACTCATGACTAAATGAAGCTCATCTGACTCACAGTGGGTTTTGTCTGGAAGGCACATCCCAGCGTTTTTAAACAGTAAACTCACCAAGAAAAAGCACAAAATAATCTGAACAGTGTGCCACGAAATAGTCTAGGAGAAGGCCCCTTGCTTCCCGTGTGAGAGCCGGAACACGAAGGCAGAGGGCCACCGTGTTCAGCCTCAGCTGGGGACGTGTGGGTGGGGCCACCCGACTTTCTCACCGCTTGTGCGTGTCTGAGCATGAACGCAAAGCTCCTCAAGCACTGATGGGGGGTTACAAATAAATTTCTTCAAGTGGGCAAATTCACAAAGATAGAATCTGTGAATCTTGAGGGTGGACTATTTATACTTCAGCCTCCCAGCAACCCCCAGGATAATTCTCGTCTTGTGCTTTTAAGGTTCAAGGTGGCATTCCACTAGCTCCCTGGTGCCCTTGCCCGCTGGCCCGCTGGCAGGTTGTGTGACCTTGGAAGTGTTGATATCTGAACTTGGCTTCCCTTCTCGTGCAGAGCTGAGAAGCAATACCTAGCACAGAGCCTGACATGGAGTAGGTACATAGAAACAGACAGCATAATTGTTGCCTCTGAACCTGGGGGCTCCAGCCCTTTGGGGAAGGGCTGTTGGCCCCAGAGCTCCAGGCTGGCACCCTTTTCATCTGTTCTGTGTCCATCCTTCCCCTCGTCCGGCGGTACCTAAACCATGCAACGGTCTGGATGCGGAGGACGGCAGTCAATGAAATGACTATGGGGCGCCAAGCCCAGTCAGGACTTTTCCCCTTTGAAATGATAGCCCTCTCCTCCCCTCTCCTGTCACCTTTGGCGTGGCCCTGGGGTTCTGCTCTTGTCTTGGAAGTCCCCTGAGACTACTCAGCATGGAACCCACTGGTCCGGAGCCTCAGGCTCAGGGCCGGGATGGCAGGTCCCCGAGGGCAGGGCTGTAGCTTACACATCACCGTAATCCACGCTAAGCACTGGCCCGCGGAGATCAGTGCCCTGTGAAATGTCTGAGCTGAAAATCAGGGACCAGGACCGAACAGAGCTTCTTATTCCACACCTCCCCCAACACCACGTTGAAGGCAACGAACCCATAAAGGGTAGATACAATCCAGTGTTTGCCACCAGTAAATGCATAATAAGTGGTATCTCGTGTTATTGATATGTTCAGCTTTGTAGGTGCATCTAAGCTTCCCAAATGGCCCAAACATATTTTTTATATTTTATTTTACTCTTTAATATATTTTATTGATTATGCTATTACAGTTGTCCCATTTCTCCCCCATCATTCCCCTCCACCCTGCACCCCCCTCCCACCCACATTCCCCACCTTTAGTTCATGTCCATGTGTCATAAGTTCTTTAGCTTCTACATTTCCCACACTATTCTTGCCCTCCCCCTGTCTATTTTCTTTTTCTTTCTTTCTTTCTTTCTTTAATATATTTTATTGATTATGCTATTACAGTTGTCCCATTTCTCCCCCATCATTCCCCCCACCCTGCACACCCTCTCCCACCCACATTCCCCCCTTTAGTTCATGTCCATGTGTCATAAGTTCTTTAGCTTCTACATTTCCCATACTATTCTTGCCCTCCCCCTGTCTATTTTCTACCCACTATCTATGCTACTCATTCTCTGTACCTTTTCCCCCCTCTCCTCCTCCCACGCCCCTGTTGCTAACCCTCCATATGATCTCCATTTCTGTGGTTCTGTTCCTGTTCTAGCTGTTTGCTTAGTTTGCTTTTGTTTTAGGTGTAGTTCTTAATAGCTGTGAGTTTGCTGTCTTTTCACTGTCATATTTTTTATCTTCTTTTTCTTAGATAAGTCCCTTTAACATTTCATATAATAAGGGCTTGGTGATGATGAACTCCTTGAACCTGACCTTATCTGAGAAGCACTTTATCTTCCCTTCCATTCTACATGACAGCTTTGCTGGATAGATCGATCTTGGATGTAGGTCCTTGCCTTTCATGACTTGGAATACTTCTTTCCAGCCCCTTCTTGCCTGGAAAGTCTCTTTTGAGAAATCAGCTGACAGTCTGATGGGAACTCCTTTGTAGGTGACTGTCCCCTTATCCCTTGCTGCTTCTAGAATTCTCTCCTTCATTTGAATCTTGGCTAATGTAATGATGATGTGCCTTGGAGTGTTCCTCCTTGGGTTCAACTTCTTTGGGACTCTCTGAGCTTCCTGGACTTCCTGGTAGTCTATTTCCTTTGCCAGATTGGGAAAGTTCTCCTTTATTATTTGTTCAAATAAGTTTTCCACTTGTTGCTCTTCTTCTTCCCCTTCTGGTACTCCTATAATTCAGATGTTGGGATGTTTAAAGATGTCCTGGAGGATCCTAAGCCTCTCCTCATATTTTTGAATTCTTGTTTCTTCCTTGTTTTCTGTTTGGTTGTTAGTTTCTTCCTTCTGGTCCACTCGATTGATTTGAGTCCCAGTTTTCCTCCCATCTTTATTGGTTCCCCGTGTGTTTTCCTTCATTTCATGTATTGTAGCCTGCATTTTTTCATCTAATTTGTGAGCAAAATCAACCAATTCTGTGAGCATCCTGATCACCAGGGCTTTGAACTGTGCATCTGATAGGTTGGCTATCTCTTCGTTGCTTAGAGGAATTGGCTCTGGGGATTTCATTTGTTTTCCGGTTTGAGCCATTTTTGGTGTTTTGTTTTGGTTTTGGTCTGATCGAGGCTGTTACGTAGTGAGGGATGGAGCCTTAGGTGTTCCCCAGTGCGGAGCAGCCCAGTCGCTGAGTTGTGACGCTGCATGTGGGGGCGGGGTCTGAGACGGAACACTGGTGCTGGCTCTGCATTCTCTTGGATTCCAGTCCCTTCCATCGCTTCCCCTTTGCCTGGATTATCTGTGCGTGAATGTGGGACCACCTGGTCAGCCAGCCGCCTTGCGGGGCCTCACTGGGTCTGCACTGTTGCCACCCCATGCCCGGGGTCCACCACCTGTGCACCTGGGAACTGCCAGCTGCTGCTGCCTGTGTGCCCAGGTCCGCACCTCCACTTTCTCCTGCTGCCACTCCGCCCCTCTTACCGGTCCGGATGAATGGTTGTTGGACTTCTGTACAGTTCAATTTTCTATAAGTTTTGGTTGTTTTCTTGTTTCTAAATCTTTGTTGTCCTTAATTTTGGTTGTGAGAGGAGGCACAGTATGTCTGTCTATGCCTCCATCTTGGCTGGAAGTCCTCCAAACATATTTTTTCATTCTAACAAAACTATGAATAAATAGACCGAGAGAATAGTTTGACTTATATAAACCTTTGAATTGTGGAACCTTTTTTAAAAAGAAGGAAGCCGTGAACACAGTTAGTACTCAACACATGCTTGTGGAAGGGGGCAAGCCAGGGAAGGAAGTGGGATGCTCGATCAGCAGGATGACTGAACTATGGAATGGACCAGCGCGTGAATGGGACCCTTGTGGCTCCGCCTCCGCACTCTGCTGGAGGGGAGAGCAGTGAGCCACACGAGCATAACAGGCATTCCGGCTACGTGACTGGCTCTGTGCTGTGCCTTTTGAGTGCTGATTTAATCCTCACAGCAATCCTTGGAGGTAGATATTACTGCCCCCATCTTACAGATGAGCAAACTGAGGCCTCAAAGAAGCAAAGTGACTGGTCTAAGGTCACTTTGGTGACTGGCTAGTTAGCAGAGCAGCTGGACCTGAACCCACACACCTGGCTCCAGAGGCTGCCCTCCTTGCCACTACGAGACACTGTCCCTCTGGGCTATGATTGTTCTTGTGCCTCAGAGACACTCCAGGAGGCAGACAACCCACCAGGTAGAGGCGACATGAGGGTGGGGTGGTGCCCTGTTCAGGACGGTGTCCAGGTCCTGATGCCCAAACCACTAGGTCCGGACACCTTCGCTTGCCTCTTTCCTATTTTTCCTCCGTCTATTCCAACAGAAGTTTCCAGTCTGACTCCTTCCACCTCCTGGCCTGCACCGAACGCTGTGCCCCATCCCAGGCCGGCTGCTCCCTGTGCCCTTGGCACACCCATGCATTCCTCCAGGCCTTTCCCACTGCTGTTCCTTCCTTGGCCTGGGACGCGTTCTTCCGTCTCTGTCTGTCACAGCCTCCCCACGTCTGCAAGTCAAACTCGGATGCCGCTCTGCCTGTAAAGCCCTCCCTGGTCATCCCTGTTAGAATGCATCGTACCTTGCCTGCCGGTGGGCTTCAACAGCTGACTCTTCATCACCCCAACCCCCACCTCCCACCCCCACATCCCACCCTAAGAAATTCTCATTGAGCAGCACCCAAGGCTGCATCTTCAAACTCCTCCCCACCCTAGATGTTGGCATGCCAGAGAGAGGGAACTCCGTCTAGCTCATGTCCTTGTCCCTACAGCCTAGCGTAGTGCCTGGCGTAGTAAACGGAAATTCTACTGGCCCCTCAGATGCAGTGAGCACATGGACAGTAAGAGCCGACGACAAGGGAAAGTCAGCTACCCCGTGAGTCCATGTTCAGCCGGTAGCTGGTAACCACATGCCGGTGCCCCAAAGTCTTCCATTCCAGGGCTCCTTAGGGCTCCCTCCGTACACACCATTTTCCATCACAGCCTTTGCCATGCTGTTCCCTCTATCTGGAATGTTCTTTCCCACCTTGGTTACTTGGAGAATCCAATCCTTGCTAGCTCAGTTCAGTGTCCCCTCCTTCAAGAAGCCTTCCATGATTGCTCAGTAGTTGCCCAGAGCTTATACTTCTTTCAAGTTGTGTCCTCATATCACACCTGGGTGGTTGCAGAGCCTGCTGCTGTACTGCAATGGATTTGTCTGTATGTCTGTCCAAAGACCAAACACAGCACCTTCCAAGCATTTTTAGGGGTGGACCTTTTTCTCCAAAAGAAAATCTGTGTGCATCTCAACATAAAGCAGATGCAAAGAAAGCAGTTCTTGACAGAGGAGGGGCAGGGGCGGGGGCTGGGGGTAACCCTGCCTGTGTGGTCCCCTCACACCTTGTCTGGGGCCCTCCCTTGGAGCTCCTGGGCCTCTACAAAGGTTTGGAAGCCCCTGACTCAGCACAATGCCAGGAACAAGGTCCCTGGTCAGCAAATGCCTTTTAAACAATTTGAAGACCAAACACCTTCATGACCCAGAAGAATGGATTCCTTAGAGTGGAATTCCCAACACCTGGACCGGTAAGAGGGACGCTCTTGAACTTCGGGTCAGCAGTAGGGGTTGGAGTCTCAGCCCCATCGCTCTATGGCTGGACAAGAACCACACCCCTCTGGACCTCATTTTTCTCCTCCACAAAATGAGGAGGATAACAGCCCCTTGCTGGGGCGATGAGGTGTGACTATTCCTGGGGGCCAGGCGGTCTGCCCCTCTCCTCCTCATTAGTCCCCTTATTCGTGTCCACCTGAGGAAGGCCAGCAGCAGTCAGGATGGAGGCCAGTCACACAAAGATTTGAGCTGGGCCCTGGCCCCAGATCCTGGCTCTGATGTTGACTAGCTGTGGCCTCTGAGCCTCAGTTTACTCATCTGCCACATGGGGATAAGAACAGCAGCTTATAGGATGGGGGTAAGTAGGTGGCCAGGTCCGGACTGGCCTGCTTTAGGGACTGGCTCCCTCACTTTCTAGCCCTGTCACCTGGAGCAGTTTAGGTTACTCAGTCTCTCTGGCCCGCAGTTTCCCCATCTGTAAAAAGCGGGTAATAATAGGACTCACCTCACAGGCTTGGGTAAATTAACACACACGAAGTGCTCAGAGTGGGGCCTGGCACAGCGTAACTGTTAGATACATACAAGCAATTGATTCCACCCCACAAGACTGTTAGGAGAATTAAATTAGATCGTATGTAAAATGTGCCCAGCCCAGAGCCTAGTATATGGTAAGAATTCACATGACAGGGGCTATTATTAAATGTGAATTTAGTGCAAATTCAGCATATTACACGTGAGCTCTTGGGGGAAAAGAAACCCAGGCAGAAACTCCAGGGCTGTCGATCTCACGCTGCAGTCTCCTGTGAAAGGGGCAGCGGCGACTCTCCGTTTGGGTGGGTGGCGCACCGTGCGGTTCTGGGTGTGTCCTGCCGCCTGACTCAGAGAAAAGGGCCCGGCTGCCCGCTCCCCGCCTATCTCCCGAGGCACTGCTGCGGCTCTTCCGCGCGGTGATCGGACCTGACCCTGGAGAACGGCAAAGATCCAATCACTGCCTCAGGGCCAGGGGTGGCAGGAGGGGTTATAATTGTGGGTTTCCTCAAAGTTGTGGTTATGAGGCGCACCGCTTTCTGCGGCTCCTCTAAGAGCTGTGCCCGGGCCTCCCCAGCCCTCCCGCCTGGTGCCCCCAGAAGCCAGCCCTCCCAGCCCAGTGGCTGACGACTGAGGTGTGCTAAGCACTTCATTTGAGGCATCTCATTTAATCCCCACGAAGGGCTTTGCTCTTACTATTTTATAGATGAGGAAACTGAGGCTCAGGGACTGGCCAAGAAGCTCCAAGGACTTTCTGGCTCCATAGCCCAGTTCGCATCCCACACATTACCTACCACACGCGCGCTGGGCTCTGGAACACAGCAGCCCTGGGTTGGATTCTTGGCTCCGGAGCTGTGTGATCCTGTACAATCACATCACCTCTCTGAGCCTCGGTTTCCTTCCAGCTCTGCTGGGAGGAACTAGTTGAGAAAATACATGTGTCTCCACGTGCCTGAAATAGACAAGGATTCCGTAGGGGTCAGGTGCCATTCACTGACCGTTGTTGTCACTGGCAGAAATCGCTGCCCACGTGGACACGGCTGTCACAGCGTTAGGAGACCTCTGGGAGTTGTGCGTGCCACATGTGGCATTTCCTTCCAGATCCTGACCCGTGACAATGTGGACTAAGTCACGGGGTTTCCTTTACTTATAGTAAGACATCCAAACTGTGGGGTCTATAGTAAGCAGCAGGATCTTTCATGGGAAGTAAGTGAAACTGACCCCCATATGCTGTGTGAATGGACCTCAATCAATGGGCCATTCTGTTCTCCAGTTTTTCTCTAGTAGAACATGTTGTTCTTTTGCCAGTTAGAGCCGGGAGCTCTCAGAGCAAAAGGGACTTTACAAGCCCAGGTAGTCCGGTCTTTACTTCCCACGTCTCCCTTATTTCCTGTGATAAATGACAGGGAGGAGAAGATGTGCATCGGGGGAGGGGGAGGGAGGGGGATGTTATTTACCGATCTGCAAGCGCCTCTCCAAGACAAAGCACATGTTCTACTCATCTCTGGTGGCCACTTCCCTCTGGCCCAGAGCAAGTATCGCTCTGGTTGGCGGTGACTGTGCCGTGCGATCACCTCCCTCGAACTTACTCATCTCTGCCAGGGAGGCAGGAAGGAAAGACCGTGCCTGGCGTTGCGCAAACCCAGGGACCAGGCGGGTCCCATTAACCCCAGAAATGAACCTGGGCTCCATCTGCCAGGCCCCACCCTCAACTATGCTGGGCTTTGTCGGTAATTTATGAGCTTCTCCACGTTGCCTGTTATTATGTCCCCTCTCATTAATGAGCATGCTTAGGAGATTCAGGATTTCCTTAATTAGCGTTTCCTTCTTCCTGAGCCTTCTGTCCCTGGATTTTTATAGGTCATTTGCGGCATTGTTGCAAAGTTTGACATTGTACCAGGCAGCTAGGTTACTTCACTGGGAAGGACAAGGGGCAGGTTGAAGGACAGAAGGACAGCTCACGCCAGTGGACAGAGAGGGGCTACTTCAGCTCAGATCAAGCGGTGGGGGGGGGGTGGCTTCCTCACCAAGGGCCACGAGCTTCCCATTTGCTGGCCCCAGAGGCAAACACAATACACACGACTGTGATGGAACTGAGGAGAGTTTGTACGCACATTTCCTTTTCACTTCAGAGGCCCCGACATTGGTCTCCACAGGCAGCAGGGTCACCCCCTCTCCACCGAGTCTGGAGCGTCCTGGCTTCTGAGGAAGGTCTGTGCGTTCACTGAAGACTCAGCCTCCAGCTGCTACCCTGAGGGGGGCGGGGCAGGGGTGGAGGTGAGGGGACACAGTCCTTGTTCACAAAAAAAAAAAAAGCCTTTCTTTTCATTCCGAGGAGGCGTTGGACACACCAGCACGCTTAATAAAACAGGTGGCAGCAGGGCGATGCAGAGTGCTGACTCAGCCCTGCCCCGGCCCTTTCATCTGGGGCCCGGACGGCTGAACAGCCGAGCTCCCCGAGAAGAGATGGAGGAGTTTATCTCCTTAATAAGCCACCCTGAAGCTGCTGTGCTTAATCATCTTCATCTCCCAGGAGGCGCGGGGATCACTTCTGGTTATATTAATAATTTACCTGGTGGGCCTCAGAACCATTGACATGGACATTTAAAAAAAAAACAACAAAGAAAAAACGTTGATGCAGTTTTATTATTTTTTAAAGCAAAAAAGTCTGTAAGACAAGTACCTTGTGTGCAATTCCAATTGTGTGCACAGATCCACTTAGAACAGAAAATAGTTTGGAAGGTTTAAAATATCAGTACTGACGACACCGCGGTGATCACATCGTAGGGAATATAACTGTTGCCTCACTATGCCGTACGCCGGAAACTAATACAATATTGCATGTCAACCCTGCTTTAATTTAAAAAAATTAAAAAGCATTGAATGGTGGAATAATGTGGTTCTAAATGTTTTGGTTATTTATTTGCTTTTGGCAATTTTGAAAATTTTTTCCAACAAACATACATTTTATTTGAGACTTAAAAAAAAAAAGTAAACCCATAAACCCCAGGATATCCTTGGTAAATCAAACCCAAGCTTAGTTTACACTGTCTCTCAGATTTAGGCCAAAACAAAATTTCTTTATTTATTTTTGGTAACTTACACCGCCTTTTGCAATTCAGGCCCACCTCCCGCCAAGCCCAGAGAGTTGATGCTAAAGAGACATTCTCCTTCATCATTGGTGCTGGGCTCTGCAGCACTTTCCATTTGCTTTTTTCTTGAAGTTCTTTCTGGCTTCTTCCCGGAAGGAGAGCTGTCACAGAAACGTGCGGGGCGGGGCGGCTGCCTTCCCACAGCCCTAAAATGGTCGGTTTCCCCTCGCCTGGGTTTTACCCCGAAAGCCTGGGGATTAGGCTCCCTGCGCAGTTCCCAGAGGGGGTGCGTTTACAAAAATTTGCTGGTTGAGCTTGGGTCGAGGCGACCAGAACCTGCGTGCGGAACCGGCCTTCTCCGTCTGGGACTGAGCCCTCGGCAGGCCCCGGGGACAAGCGAGGCCTCAGAGAGGTGTTCCTAAATCTCCTCAGCTTCCTCCAAACAGCCTGGTCCCCTCCTCACCTGAAGTTAAAACTGGGAAGTCTGGGTGTCATCCCACTTTGAGGAAGGAGAGGAGTTTATAAAACAAACCTAGGGTACATTCCCAGCAGTGGAACCCCTGGATCAAAAGGCAGTTCCGTTCTGCATTTTTTGAGGAAACCCGTACTGCTTTCCACGGCGGCTGCACCAGTCTGCATTCCCACCAACAGGGCACGAGGGCTCTCTTTTCTCCGCATCCGTGCCAGCACTTGTTGTTTGTTGATTTATCACGCTGAGTGAAATAGCCAGTCCGTGAAAGACAAATACCATATGATCTCTCTTATAAGTGGAATCTAATGAACAAAATAAACTAACGAGCAAAGCAGAGCCAGAGGCAGAGAAGCGTGGAAGAGCCTGACAGCTGCAGGAGGGGCGGGGGTGGGGAGGTGGGGGCTGGTGGAGGGCGGGCGAAGAGAGTAGTCCAAGCACACAGCTGCGCTGACCCGCGGACACCGACCACGGTGTGGGGATTGCCCGTGGGAGTGGGGAGTGGGCTGGGAGGAGGGGGGCAAAGGGGGAAAGATCTGGACACCATAATAGCGTAAACAATAAAATGTTGAAGTTAAAAACATAACAAAACAGATCTAGAACATCCAGAAGACGACAATCGGTCATTTGGGAGTCAAACAAACATTTTTAGCCAAAAATGAAGGCTGAAAATGGGTTTTGAAGCCCCAGGTGGTAGTTTCCCACGTGATGCGGAGAAAGACCCCAGCCCGCCGGGCAGGAGGCAGCTGGCTGCTGGTCCCTGCTCCTCGGTGGTTCTGCTGCGTCTCCCTTCCTCCCCGCATGCGTGCAAGGGGGGCCCTCGGAGCGGCCCAGTGCTGAATGGGGAGCAAAGTGCACTTTGAAGCTGGTGGATCTGGGCTCACACCCCCATACTCCACCAGGAACTGTCTTTGAGGAGACAGAACCAAGGGCCCACCACACAGGGCCGTCCAGGGGACTAAGTAAGAAAGCTCCTGTGCGGTGCAAAGCCGGGGCCTGGTGAGTGGTGGGCAGCCAAAAAGCGAAAGTGCGCAACGATTATGGGCAGCGGAAGGGAACTGGGGAGTGACAGAACCGGTCTGCGTCTTGATTGTGGTTGAGGACACAGCCTACGAACAGTGCAAGACGAAGAGAAGGTGAATTTTCAAAAACTGGTTGCATCAGTTCCCTCTGATTTTGACAGCCTGTGGAATTCCTCAGCTCCAGAGTTGCTGCTGGAAAGGCATGATGACATTGCTATGGTTTTGCACCATGGTGGGGAGAAAAGGGGTGCGTATACCCTTTCAGCTTCGTTCATTCACCCCGCTGTCCTCGTACCCATCTGCCTCCAGTCCTTCAGGACTTACCCAGGGAGTGGCCCGGGGTGGCCGGCCAGAACCTCGGTGGGTGGCCTGGAGCAGTGACACCTCAGAGCTACATTGTCTATCACAGCAGCCACTGGCCACGTGTGGCTTGAGAAACTGGAGCTGTGTCTGGTGTGACTGAGAACCGAATTTTACATCTTATTTAATCTTAGCTAGTGGACATTTAAGTTTGGAAACTGAGTCAGTATCAAATATTTTCCTCTTAAAGGCAACTTTATTTCTTTGGTAGGAATACATTTTATTTTTAATATATTTTATCATCCATTTTTATTGAGATGTAATTCACGTGCCATTAAATTTACTATTTTAATGTATACAACTCAGTGGCTATTTGTGTATTCACAAGGTTGTGCAACCACCACCACTAACTCCGGGACATTTCATCACCCCAAAGGGAAATGCGGTGCCTTTTAATTAGTCATTCCGCACTTCCCCAAGCCCCCGCCCCTGGCAACCATAACCTACTCTCTGTCTCTATGGATTTGCTTCTTCTGGACATTTCCACATAAATGGAACCATTCCGTGCATGGTCTTCTGTGTCTGGCTTCTCTCACCTCGCGGGTTCTCAAGGATTCCTCCACGTTGTACTTTATGTTTTTATGGCGGAATAACATTCCACCGTACGGACACACCGCCTTTGGTTCAGCTGTCCACCCGCTGGTGGCCGTCTGGGTTGTTTCTAACTTTTGACTGCCTAGCCCCTGAAACCCTAGGATCCAAACTGAGATGGGTTGCAGGTGTAAAATACCTGTCAGATTTCAAAGACCTGTACAAAAAAAAACATATAAAATACCTCATTAATAGTTTATATTAATGACAGGTTGAAATGACCGTTTTTATACACTAGCTTAAATAAAAGGCACCGCGTGGAACAGATTACCCTAAAAACAAGGCAGGGGAAGTATGAGCTGGGGCGGGGGGTGAGGCAGGGGCCTCTCTTCCCCATCTCAGCCTCCAGCTGCCCCGCCCACTGGTGGCCTGACCTACGGTGCAGGGTCGGACCTGCCAAAAGAGTGGCCACTTCTGGCGTCATCCTGCCTTGGCACCGAGGGGAGCTGTGGAGAGGACACGTCCAGGCAGAGGTTGGCAGGCGCTAGCCCCCTGCAGTGGGACTGGGGACACGAACCGCTGGCGGCTGGCCCGTGCTGCACCGCCGAGGTGCTCGAGTCCGCGCATGCGCCTGGGCTCCGCTCCCTGGCCCGGGACCAAGGGCTTCCTCCCCTCTGGGCACCAGGCGGCTGGCATAATAAATCCTCAATACATGTTAGAAGGGAGCGGGAGGCAGAATCCCATGATTGTTAAAATACCTCTGTTGGGAACACTATTAACCTCCCCCAATAAACGGATGGGGACACCAAGCCCAAAAGGATGAAATGACGTGTCCTGAGCCACTGCCCAAAGGGTGACAGCGCGAAACCCAAGAACCCTGGCTCAGAGCTCCCCTTAGCATTTGAAACTGCAGGGGAGCTCAGGTTACACATGCAAATCCACTGGCAGAGAGGTGGCCCCAGCCCAGGCTGATCTCAGAACGTGTCACTTGGCTGATTAACATCTGAATCTCATCAGGGCAGTGCCTCTGGAAATGCCTTTGCCTTGCTCTCTGTGTAGGCTCTGAATTCCATCCAGGCACCATTCCTGGCTGTTAGGTTTTGCACCGAATAGGAACTGGCTGTCCAGGGTACTTAGACAGCCACTCTGGGCTTCTGAGACTCTGTGCAGATATTTCTTGAGTACCTACTATGGGCAGAGCACGCAAGGAGGCTCGGGAGCTACCCAGAGATGAAGGAACTGCCTGTCCTGCCCTCCGGGAGTTCCCAGTTGAATCAGGTAGATAAAAGAAATTCCCTTGCTCAAGAATAATTGTTTCAAGATGAATAAAAGCGATAAAAGGCAGCGTTGGTGATGGTTCAGCGAGCCCGTCACTCTCTCGTCCCTTGCTGGTGGGGAAGAAACTTGGCACCACCTCTCCGGAGGGCAGTTTGGTAACAGGTATCAAGTATAAAACTGTATATTCCCGTAAAACCCTGCACTTCTTCCCCTTGAAACTGACCCTGTGGAAATAATAAGTCCGGGCGCAAGGATGTAGTCACAGTTATGTTCGTGCAGCATTGTTCATAACAATTAAACATTGGATATAACCTGAGTGTCCGTCCGTCGGGGACTAGTAAATGAGGCCAGGTCTTCCACACAAAGGTCATCGGAGAATATTTAGCCCTGGCTGGTGTGGCTCAGTGGATTCGCACCGACCTGCAAACCGAAGCGTCACTGGTTCGGTTCCCAGGCAGGGCACATGCCTGGGTTGCAGGCCAGGTCCCCAGTTGGGGCCACGCAAGAGGCAACCAATTGATGTTTCTCTCCCTCTCTTTCTCCCTCCCTTCTCCCCTCTCTGAAAATAAATAAAATCTTTTTTTTTTTAAGAATATTTAATGCCGGAAAGAAATCCACATCATTGCCGGGTGTGAGGAAAAAGGCAGGTTACAAACAGTGTCTATGGCGTGAGAGCATTTTGGGGGTGAGACTCTGTATTTGCTATACTAAGAACTAGCATTTGTCAAGTCATATCCAGGCATCATTTCAACTCAACGACATAGATGCTGTCTTCACTTTCGTTTCACGACTGAGGAAATAAGGCTTGGAGGTCTCAGGGTCCAGGGCCGGGATTGGGGTCCCGCTTGCGGAGCCTTCGCTCTACCCCTGGGGTGGCGGCCCCCCTCCAAGCAGAGAAAAACAGAGGGGAGAATCGCAGTGGTTCTCTCTGGATGAAAAAGTGTCGGTATTGAATTTTTTCCTTGTATTTATCAGCATTTTTGTTTGTCTTTCCTTTCAACGAGCGTGGGTTGTTTCTGTAATAACAACACTTGCCTGTTGAACTCTCCGGATTAAAAAGACTGAAGCTTCCATTGTTGAGAGGGTTTTTTCCTGGCAAGTTCTCCACCTGACAGAGTTTTAGGTGGAGGCCAGGAAACCCCAAGGTCTCGTCTTCAGAACTACAGTGGGTGCACTGCCAGGCCCCTCGGACAGAATCCCAAAGGGCAAGCAAGGTTCCAGCTGGCAGCCTCCCATCTTCCCATGGACCCCCAAATTCCAAGGCCTGGACTTCACCTGCACTTCAAAGGTGGGCCTCACACCACAGCGGCCCCATTCATCCTGTTGTAAGGCTTCCAACTGCCTCATCTCAGGACCAGGTGGGCAAGGAGCAGCCCGAAACAGGTGGCAAGGATGCTTTAAAAAAAATAAGGAAAGATTCCCGCCTCCCCCTGCCACACACAGATCGTCCAGGGATCCCTGGGCTGACTGGGCGCTGCGCTGAGTGTTCATGACGAAACTGTGTGTCACAGCTGCTCGTCGAGAACCACGTCCTGGGTGTCTGTCCTCTGAGGAAAGGGAGGGGCTGGGAGCAGGCCAGAGGACTGTTGGGGGTGGGTGGGTCGGGGAAGGAGGAGGAGGGCAGGGAGTTATGATCACAGTAAAAATGGTGAAGTAATAATAATAAACTCAACAAACATTTACGGGGAACTCACATGTGCTGAGAGATTTGCATGCGTGATCTCAGAGGACCCTCCCCTAAGACGCCACGAGGCAGGCACTGCTGTCACACCAACCCGGGTGACAGTAAATGACCTGCCCAAGGTCATGTCCTGCAGCTGCTAAGTGGTACGGTCAGGACCATAATATACCAAGGGCTCCTCTGGCTAAGCACCCCCTTCCCGGAGCCCTGGGAGCCCGACACGGCCTCGACTGTTCTCGGAAAGCGCCCACGCACCCTCACTCACATAAAATTTTCATCTCCAGAGAAACCGCTGTTTTTAAGTCTCCTGGCCAGAGTCTTGCGACATTTCTTCGGGATCATGCGACGCCTCTTTGGAGGCGGTCGGGTGAACGACTCTGACCGCAGCCGTCCTGCGCCGGCGCCCTGCGCTGTGTCTCCGACCTTGGGTCTCAGTGTCTCCGACCTTGGGTCTCAGTGTCCTCAGTGTCAGCTGGAGACTGGTGACCATAAATACGCACACACACGCACACAATTGCACAGTGACCATCAAGTTTGGAAACAGACACTATTGTTTTGCCTGTGTTACGATGTAATATAGCTAAACCATTCACGTTTGCTACGTAGATTTGCCTACTTTCAAGCTTGATGGCTACTCTGTATTTATCTCGTGGGGGTTATACAGATGCGCGTGCACACATATCTGTGTATGTGTACACCCGTGTGTATACACACATGCAGTCACAGAGTTAAATATGTGTGTAGGGAACTCAGTGTGCAGCCTGGCACACCGCGGGTACTTGACACAGGACAGACGTTGTTCTTCAGTTTTATGGGTCTGGCCTCATCAGTCCCGTGTTTGTTGAATGCTTGTCATGCGAGCACCGAAGGGGCAGCCCACGTGCAGTTGGGGAAGAAGTTAGACGTGGCCATGAGTGACTCTCCCAGAAGGCCGTCTGTGTTAAGTGATGTACTGCCAGAACAGACAAAGTGCTTGGAGAGAATAGTGACCAAAGGGGTGGACCCTTGCCAGGGAGATCCAGGTGACACAATTTTAATTCTTAGGTTAAATTCACAATACAAAGAAATGTGTGGGTCTAAACTCAATGACTTCTGACGCATGTATACGCTCAGGTAACTACCACCAGCATCAAGGTATAGAATATTTCCTCCAGAGCCCCTGGGGGCCTCTTCCAGTCAATGCCTACTCCCCAAAGGCAACCACAGCTCTGTTTTTCTACAATAGATTAGTTTTGCCTGTTCTTCACCCTCACACTGTCCATGTTTTGTATCTGACTTCTTTCATTTAACATGGGAGGTAGGTTCTGAGCTGAGCCTCAAAACACTGCTGGGATTGACTAAGTAACAGTCGGGCCAGGAGAGAGGTGAGGCAAAGAGAGCCGTTTGAGAAGAGGGAGAAAGACCAACACGAAGCGCGTTTGGGAGCGGCGAGTGGGACTACAGTGAGGGAGAAGGATGGAGAGGTGGGGTGGAGTTTTGTCTGGCAGGGTCTCAAAGGCCAGGTCGAGCCACGTTTCTGGTAGGCAGTGGGCAGCCACCGGGGTCTCCTGATCAGAAGAGCAGGCTGATGGGACCTGGGTTTGGAGAAGGTGCATCTGTCTCCACGGCAGGGAGCATGAAACGCTTGCGTCTGGAGGCTGGGAGACTAGCCGATCGCTTGTTCGTTCGTTCATTCATTCATTCATTCATTCATTCATTCATTCATTCGCTCTCGCATGCACACATCCATTCAGTCAGCCAGCCTCCCAATTCTCTGACCAAACAGTCCGTTCACTCATGTGTTCATTCACCCCAGTTACTTACCTCGTATTGGGTTCTGGACTTTATTCCCCATCACATCACATCCCTGGCTTTGGTCCTTTGACTAGAAAGCAAATAAAAGTTTGGTTAACCCCAACTGTCTAAATTCTACTCCCCCCTTCCCCAAATTCTGGAAAACCCTCGATCTTTTCTAATAGCATCCTCATGAAATTTTGTTAGGAAAGTCTTCATCCCTGTCGAGTATGTCTTTCTTGAAGACCCTACTGAGCAGACATCTCCTCAGATTATCTGTGAGATTAGCCCAGAGAAACAGGAAGGGTCTAAATCAATGCAGGTCAACTCCATGCTTTGGCAGAGGGCTGGGGACGGCATTTCCCAAAGCGCTGTCCACGGAGGACCACTGGTCCTGTGCGTTGCTATAGATACATGGTGAGGATGCCGGAGATGATTTCATGGTCATCTCAGTTTGGGAAACTCTGGGTTAAAAACACGAACAAAACAGGTTTCCTGACTGCAGGACTTTCCAGGGACTTGCCTTGATGGTCTGGTATGAAGCTTTTCCCAAATGTTTTGATCCCAGAATCTTTTCTGCCTGGAGCATTCTTGGGCATTCTTGTGTTACCAAGAATGCAGCTGTGGGACTCCCTGACATGACTTGGGGAATTCAGAAGTGGTTCGGGCCCAGGAGAATTATGGAGCAAGATGCCCAGAGCCTGGTGCCATGAAGAAGAGGGAGCTAGTTCCTCAGGAAGATACAGGGAAAGGAGGGGAAGGAAGTGGACTTGAGCTGAGCCTAGTAGTTGCAAGCAAGTAGGAAGAGGAAAGCAACTTCCAAGCTACAAAGGGAACCAGCTCAGGGGTGGTCTGGGGCCCAGAAAGGATATCGGTGTTGCAGAATTGCTACAGAAACGTTATCTTCAAAACTGGCTGCATCTGGACCCTGCAATTGCTGGACAGAAGGCAATGGAGGGAAAAGTTCATGGTTACTGGCCATTGGACATGACAGTGACTGGGAGACAGGGTCCCCCTTTGCACTCGTACCCCCAAGCTGGCCTCTTTCCTGCACACAGAGGCATGAAGACCACTGAGCTCAGACAAGCCCCCTTTCCTCATGGTGCTTCAGTCCCGCAGCTGTCAAAGGACGGAGGGGTCTTCCAGAAAACAGAGTCTGGGCTTTCCTGGAAGGTGGGCAGATCCGTGTCTCTTTATAGTCTGGACAGAGCTTCCTCAACAAGACTTCAGTTTGCACATGCAGCCATGGCTGCTGCTGATGTTCTGGAGTAGCATGGGCCTTGGGTTCAAGTCCTACCCCTTCCCTTGAGAAAATCACTTTACTTTTCTGAGCCTTAGTCTTCCCACCTAAAAAATGAAAATCACATTTTTCCCCCAGGAGAAATATGAGGGGGAAATAATATTTTAATATTATTTTTTAAATAATACTTTATTATTTTTAATAAAATAATAATATTTTTAATAAGAAATTAATGGCTATAAAATGTTTGGCACAGTTTGGACAGTACGAGCTTGATAAAAGCTACCTATGTTTGTTAGTTACCACCAATAAATTCCTCTAAAACCCTCTGTCTCTGTAAAGGAAAATGTGTTACATTAAAATGGTTAAGTGATGTTTGACTGGAGGGGAGGGGTAAAAACTGGTAGAACTAGTTGAAACCAATTCTTTTTTATTTTGTGTAAATCCCACCTATATTATCCCCCATAACTCAGTGGGACTCTGCCTAAACAGAGACTCTTACGTGGGGGGGGGAGACCGGGGTGGGGGGGCCAGGGGGCGGGGGGCGGGAACTCTCATTCTTAGGGACGCTGGCTGCCTCACCTCCTTGGGGCTCCTGCATTCCCAGCCTTGGTCTCCTGCTGGGAGTTTCTCAGACTGCTAAGTGGGCCACGTAGAAGAAGGGGTCAGAGGTCATGAGACCAAAAAAATTTTTTTTCCTATTGCCCTTGTGGGCCTGTTTACAACAGATCAGGACACCCTCAGGCTCCAGAAGAAAGGTCCCTCCCTCGTAAACTAATCCATTCTGGGGAAGTGAAAGGTGGCACTTGCCCAGGGCACCGAAGGGGGAGGTCCCGGGTGGTTCTTTGTGCTACAGGCCTTCCTTCCCCAGGCCTTGCTGTGGCTCCAGGGGGCCTGCCTCCTGGGGTCCCGCAAACAGCTTTCGTGGTTGGGAGGTTCTCCCTAGAGGCTGCAGGATGGGGTGGCTTTTGGAAGGTGGCATCCAGGCCCTGGCAGACAAATGTGATTTTGTGAAATGTGATTTTGGCAGACAAAGACATCTGCTACTGATTCTTTTCTCCTTCTGTTTTCTTTCTTTTTCGGGTGGTACCTTCAAAGTCATAGATCTTAGATGGCTGGAAAGAACCTGAGTGACCTTCAAATCCAAACCTTTGGTTTCACATCGAAGAAACGCAAGGTCAGAGAAGGGTGTTAACTTGCCTGAGGTCGGCACAGCCAGTGAGCAGCAGAGCTGAAGCAAACCCTCACCTCCCGACTCTTGGTCCAGTGCTCTCTCTCCCGTTGCAGAACAATGGTCCTGGTCACAACTATGTCCCAGATACTATATCAGGTACTTCACCTACATTAAATCCTCACAACCTATAAAGCAAATGCTGTTATCCCCATTTTACAGATGGGGAAACAGACTCAGAGAAACAAATGATAAAGTTCAGGGTCACAGTTAACAAAAAGCTGAGCCAGGTTTCAAACCTGGGTCTGTTTAGAAACCTGAAGCTTGGAACACTAAACTATCTAAGACACAGTGAGTCTTTCAAGATGAGGGCCTTACCTTTTAACACCCCCACATGCCCTCACAGGGGTTAGGGAAGCCCAGGGCCTAGGGACTGAAAGAGAATGAAACAAAAAGCCCCCAGACATGTCCCATCCAGATGGGGCTGTGTCCGAGTCATCACTTAGTCCAAGGGCAGCCAAATGAAATACTGTGACCCAACACTAGGTCATCAGTCAATTCAGAGGCCACTAGTATTTTTGAAACATGGCCAGCCAGCCAGCCACCTGCTAGAGAGTCAAGTCACTGTCACCTGCCTATCAAGACTCTAAACTTCTTGGAGGTTTCCTCAAGGCCCCGCCATGGGCAATACTGACCGTGTCTGCTTATGACCTCAACATGCAGAAAGGAGCAAACGACTGAGCCGATTGTGAAAGGCGCGAGGGCTGAGGCTCAAGGAAGCACGTCTTTAGGGGGACCGGTGGAGGCGTGACTCAGATTTGGAAGGAGCCTGGGAAGAGAGGAACACTCACGCTCACCTGCCCTCTGAAGCTGCGGATCCCGGTGACTAACCTCCCCCACTAGGCGCATCTGCACCGGGCCGAGTGCCCTGGGTGGCAGGAGCAAAGGCAGAGACAAGGAACTCGCTGTTTCACTGGGAAGGCACGGTACGCCCACCCCTGAATATGACAGCAACAGCTGACGTTATCTGGACTTAGTGAATGAGAGAAGTGCTGCCTGCTCTCCACGTGTCACCTCATTTAATCTTTGCAACAACCTGCACGGTAGGAGTTATGCCCGCTTTACAGATGAATAAACTTAGGTGCAGAAAGACCAAAGGACTTGCCCAAGGTCACACAGGTAGTACGTGGGAGAGCCAAGATTTGAACTCAGGTAGTTCGATCCAGAATTCAAGCTCTCAACTAGAAGTGCTCTACCGTGTGTGTGTGTGTGTGTGTGTGTGTGCGCGCGCGTGCCTGTGGGTCGGGGCGGGGGGCAGGTGCTCTGCAGCACAGAGTCCCGTGTCGCCCGGAGGGCGAGATTAGAGAACTCCCCTGGAGCCCTCCAAAGAGATCCTCTCTGACACTGGATGACAAAATGAATTTTGAAGAAATCCAGTTGTAGATAACGGAGGAAAGGGCTTCCCAAATAGAGGGGTTGATGAAGGTGCCCCCACCTGGCTTCCTTGTGGGCAGAAACATACCTTACTCATTTCCCTCCCCAGCCTGTGCTACAGACGCTTGACCAGGACGGTTCCCAAGTTTACTGAACAGCTGCTTGTTGAGGAAACATACCGTGGTAGTTCGCGGCTCGAGTTTTTGAGCCAAACAGCCTAGGTTCAAATCCCACCTTGACCTGACTGAGTTCTCTAGCCTCTCTAGGCCTCAGTTTCCACATCTGTAAAATGGAGGAGGTGACTGTGCCTAAATCCCCGGGCAGTTGTAGGAATTGAGGGACATGGGAGTGGAGTGCTTGGCACAGAGCCTGGCACACAGTTAAATGCTCAAAAATGAGAGCTGCCTTTGTAATTTTTAACGATGAAACAAATCTCTATACTCATTGCATAAGTGAATGATGCATAAATATAGAGAGCTGGGTCTTAACATGGAAAAGATCCGAGAGCAGTTGGAGAGTGAAAGGTGGGACTTACAGAACCAAACAAACGAACCCCGTCTGGGAGGGAGAGCTGACCGCAGCAGGCCTGTGCCCGGGCAGTGGGGGCGTCCTGTCCGGAGCAGAGGCAACGGTGCTGAACTGAGGGTGACTCTTCCTGAGGGAAGAGCCAGAGGGGCCTGATCTGGGCGCCAGACACGGTTCTTGCAGGCCAGTC
This sequence comes from Glossophaga mutica, assembly GCA_039655065.1. Lineage (NCBI taxonomy): Eukaryota > Metazoa > Chordata > Mammalia > Chiroptera > Phyllostomidae > Glossophaga > Glossophaga mutica. Next base: position 15,077,794 of record CM077307.1, read on the forward strand.
TCTACGTCCTTCCCCTTCTCATCCCCCGCTGCTTAGCCACCTGCCCCCAAACTTAGAGCCTTAAAATCATTCGGGCAGGTAAGCCGTGGCTTTAGAGAAACCTTCACTGGCGTGTCCAAGGTCCAAGGTCAAGCACTTAACCTCTGACCACATGGCCTGTGCCTTCCTGAGAAGGCGTGGGTCCCAGGGGCAAATCACTCCCCCTCATCCCACCTCCACTCCCCCTCATCCCACCTCCAGTGAGATCAGATCTAAACAAACACCAGGGGCAACCTTTGAAGGAAAACTTAAGGAATAGGAAAGGACCTTATGGGTTAATTGTGTCTACCTGAACCTCTCTGAGCTCGGAGCAGGCCCCACCCAACCCTACCCCACCCGACTGCACCCTGCCCCACCTCACCTCACCTAGGAAAGCAGCGCTGCCCCCAGACACTCACCCCTCCTGTTCGGCACTGGGGCACCAGGACCCTATCTGCCTGAGCCGGGCATTGGGCATTTCCCCTCTGTATACAGCTCCTCAAGGAGACCCTCATTCGAGCCCTCCAAGCCCCTAGTTTGACTTTAGATAGATGAGGGGGGCAGGTACATTTTTAGTTCTGTTTGCCATGCTGGTAGTGGGGATGAGGAGGTTTTTCTCAGTGAAGCCCTCTTGTATTTGGAAGTGGGCAGTGTTTTGTTTACCGGCCCTTTTAAGATGCAGGGGGTGATGGCCAACAGGGGGCAGGACGGGGGGTTGTTGCTAGGCTCCCAGGAAAGAGTGGACCTCCGGGGCTGAGCCTGCTGGATTCTGTTCGGTCCAGCGGGCGCTCTCCTTCTGGGGCTGAGGCTGCATCCTTCCTGGCGGTCCTCTCCCTGGCTGTCTCCTATTCTGGCTGGTTCCTGGAGACAGAGAAAGACCTCAGACAGCCCTCTGGCTATCCCAGCTCAGGGATAAGCCTTCTCCGACTTCTTACTTTTTAATAACTGTAAAGTTTCTTTTTTCCTAGCAACGGAAGAAATAATGTCCATAGACAAGCTTAAAAGAATAAAACATAAATCATCCTTGACCCCATTATCCATGACATTCAGACATGTATCTTTCCTGGATTTTCTCTATTCACACAAATGGGTTTTAAAAATAGGAATGGACCAATGTACTAAAGGTAAGTGAAAAATTTAAAGGTAGGATATCAGACCCAGGTTCAAGATGCAGCACAGAGACTCCCTGGAAGTAACCTTGGGTAGACTGTTCCGCTTCCGGGCCTCACTTGTCTCCTATGTGGAGTGAGGGTAACAGGACTTCCGTCACAGGGTCGTGAGGACTAGACGGGATCAGCGCTGAGCCCAGGGCCTCCTACGCAGGAAGGACTCCTGCCTGCCGCCGACTGTGCTGCGGGCGCAGGAAGCGACCTCTGCGGCGCTAAGGGGCCTCGTGTGGTGCCCTTTTAAACGGGGGGGGGGGGGGGGGCTCAGGATGCGGCTGCGTTCAGAGTCTTAATTTTCCTCACTGAGCCTCTGCTGAAGGGTATTTATATTCATTCTCATTTTTCGGGAGTAGAAACAGTGCTCTGATGCATAGCCTTGCAGATAACTCTTTGCTCACGGAGATTATTTGCTCAGACCGAATTCCTGTGAGTGAAATTGCTCGATCAAAGGGTGAGCTCACATCCGAGGCCGAAGTTTGGACTGATGCACGCTCCCTCTAGCAAAGAGACAGGTTTCCCTTCACCTGTGCCAGCACCGGGGCTTAGCATCCTCTTTCATCCTTATCATCTTGATTAAAAAATAATAAAAAGTAACTGCTCGTTTATTTCCAGGGCCTTGGGAGACTCTTGGTTTTTTAAAAGGGAGCTTTTCGAATGACTTTCGACCCCATGATCCCTCATGTCCAAGGCACCTCTGGGAGGAATGTAGGTGGTGCTGTGGGCAGAACTGTGATAAAAATCTAAAGTACGGAATGTAAAAGGGCCTGGAGACTGCCCACTCCTTCTCCTGACCCTCCACAAGCACAACTTCCAGGTCCTCCTCCGAGCCTTCACATCAGGGCCATATTCTCTATGTAGGCTGTGTGGCCCCTCCCCCCAACTTAACTGCACTGGCGGGGTAGAGATTATGACGAAGTATTTGCAGAGCTTTAGGTGTGCACCCAGGACAGTACTTCTGGGACCCATCGGGATCCATAATGGTATCAGGGGTGATGCTTTACCCAGAATCTGAGGTTCCGATCCAAACTCCTTTGCTTAAGTAGGGGTGCTTTCTCTGAACTCGTTTATCTACCACACGGGGCCAATAACACACTCTCCCTTCCCCCACCCCTGGCTTTATCAGAGGAGATAAGCACAGGAAGACACTTTGTAAACTGAAAAGGGCTTTACACGCAGAGGGGGCTAACTTTAAGGGAGGCCCAGCGCCGAGAGCTGTGAACTAAGCTGTGGCGGCCGCGCGCCCCTAAGCCAGGTGCCCGCCTGCAGCACCGGCTGTCTTTGACTGCGCTCCTGCTCCTTGCCGTTGGCTCTCCCTGGAGATCTCCTGTAATGTGACCCTCAGACCCACCCAAGGGGGTGTGATGGGAAGCATACGTACTAAGACTTACAGAACCGAGTCCTGGGCCAAATGTGTATACTAATAAGAGGGAGAGTGGGAATTCCAACTACTAGTCGGAGGTCTTCCCTGGGGGTGGGGGTGGGAAGGAAGCAACAGCAGATTTTCCTATAATGTCAGTTACCTAGTGTAACACACACGCCCCCATTTTTCAACTTATTCGACATGTATTTATTAAAAACTTACTATGTTGAGAGCTGAGACAAGGGCCATGTAAAATCTATTTTTCCTAGGCCCTGGCTGGTGTAGCTCAGTGGATAGAGCACAGGCCTGCGAACCAAAGCATCGCCGGTTCGATTCCCAGTCAGGGCACATGCCTGGGATGCTGGCCGTATCCCCAGTATGGGGTGTGCTAGAGGCAACCATACATGGATGTTTCACTCCCTCTCTTCCCCATCTCTCTGAAATAAATAAATAAAATCTTTAAAAAAAATAAATAAAATTTATTTTTCCTTGTATAGTTTCCACATCCCAGAAGCATACAAATCCTTCCTACCTTACGAATCCTATCAACTTTTCTTCTTTCTTCTTCCTTCCCTCTTTCCTTCTACCCACTCACCCATCCTAGGCTTTGTTCCAAAAAGGAATGCAGAAGTCTTAAAGAACTCCTTCCACGGCTTTGCGGCAGGACAGACCTTGGTTTGATTCTATCTCTGTCTCTAAGTACAGGGCCAGCTGACCGGTTGCCTCACCTCTCCGAGTCTGTTTCTCTTCTGTAAAACGCAGATAATTATGACAACTCCTTGATAGGACTCCAGAGAATTCCATAACATGTACATAAAGCATGGTACACACTAAGGACATTGTGTTATCTCCTTTAATCCACGTCACAGTCATTTCACTGAGAAGGACTCTAGGTGCGAGGAAGTGAGGTTGCCGGTCCTGGGTCTTCGTCAGCTCCAGGGCTTACATCCTTTAGCGGCTTGGCGGATACTGCAGTGGCCAGTTCCATCTGGGTGGAAAATGTGGCCCTATTTTACAGGGAGGAATGAGACAAAATATCTGAAGCGAGTATCATAAAATGCTCATTTTATGATAGCTGATCATTTGAATTCAGTCAAGATCGGGTCTGATTCCTGAACTCACTGCTTACAGCCCACAGGCTGGGCGGTGTGCTTCTCAGGGAAGCTCCGAGCTGGGGTTCTGAATCTGTGCTGTGTTCCCCCGCTGCCCCTGTGCTCCAGGAGAAGCAGGGACACACTGGCCACTTAGTCCATGGACATTTATTTTGGTTAATGACATTTAAACTGGAATTTTTATATAGAATTTCTCATTACAAAGGCAATGGGGCATTAATGCAGAAAGCTTGGTTGGGGAGGGGGGCTAGGAAAAAAAAAAATTCTGTCATTGTGGAACCTCCAGAGAAGCACCTTTGACATTTGGGTATTTGTCTTTTCAATATTTTCATAGAGGTCGATGGATTTCCTTCGTTTTGGATAACCATGAAGTCTTAAAGAGTTAGAAAAGGAAGGGCTGTCAGCAAGGCCATCCCGCCCAATGGTGCGAGTCCCGCACAGTAAGTGGCGCTCTGACCGTGCAGTACACAACCTTCACAGACACCCAAAGCAGCCCTGGCTCTTGGCACTTACTTGACTGAGTGGCCCTAACCTTTACTCCTCCCCGTGCTAAGGGTGTCACGCTCTTTTTGAACAGTGTCTCATGGGCAGCTGTAATACTGGAAAGGACAGGGAGGGATGAAGGACTGGGCCATCCTTCAGGGGAGCAGGAGGAGTAACGTCAGGAGGAAGAACATTTCTTTTCCAGAAGTAATCTAGAAAAGAAAGGCTAGGTGATTTAATATGCAACTGTACCCTTACAGTGATTCACTCCTCTTGTCTTACACGGAGGACAACCGAGGCTCCAGGAGAAGAGCTTTACCCAGTCACACGGCTAGTAAGTGGCCAGCGATCAGGCAGAGCTTGAGTCCAGGACAATCCCTAACTCAGTCTAGTCCTGCAAGAATAGAGGCAGAAAGATGTGGGTTTGAATCTCTACTCTTCCACTTACTAACTTCCAACTTTTAACAAATCATTCAATCCCTCTCAATCTCAGTTTCTTCATCTGTAAAATGAGGCAACAGCTTCCTCATTAGGTGTAAATGAGAATGAAATAAGGAAAAAAGCTTTCCTAAAAATTATTAAGTGCCGTGTGTCAGGGACCGCACAATGTAATGCGTATACATTATCTCATGTAGTCCTCATGATAACCCTCTGAGGGGGATACTGTTTTCATATCCGGTTTTACAGGTGAGGAGACTGAGGCTCGGGAAGACTGTCTGCCCAGCGGCACACAGCAGCGAGTGGGTGAGCTGCGATTTGCACCCAGGTCTGTCGGTTTCAGAGCGATACTATCAGATAACACGGGTAACTTTCAGCACAGTGCTTATGGCATACAAACACAAAACAAATAGTAGCCATTGTTTACCGTGACTGTTGTGAATGTAATTATTATGTCACATGTGATTGGCTGGTCTTGGATTCTTGGTCCCTGGGCCAAGAACCCAAGAACTGGGCCCATCCGAGAAGGAGAAGAGATGCTGACCCAGCCTGGCCCTATCTTAGACCACGCCATCCCATCCAGGGTGCCTTCTGGAGCACCCCTGTGCATGGAGACCCAGAAACCCTCTGCCCCGTGGTTTGGGCCTCTGCTGATCTCTGCAGATGGGTGCAGGCGATTAAAGAGGCAAGATTCAGAGGGAGAGGGAGAGGACCCATTTCAAAAAGCCCAGCGAGCACAGACACGCCACCTAAATCCCAGTCTCCACCTGAGCCCAGCCAGCATGAGTCACCCACAGCCCTTTACCTGTGAATTGCAACACAGCTGACAGAAACTCCAGGCCTTCCAGGAGGCGGGCAGACGGGCGCACAGACAAGCGTGCCATCGTTTGGGCTGCCGCAAGCTTTGCAGGCACCTCTATGAAGTGGTTGGCCACCCAGACTCCGCTGTCCGGTCCCAGCTTTAGCTCTACCACCCCCAGGTCTGCGGCTTGAGTAACTTATTTAAACACTTTGTACCTCAGTGTCCTCACCTCTAAAACAAGGATCACAAAAGTGCCTATCTCAAAGGGTGGTTGCAAGGATTAAAGGAGACAATATAGGTAAAGGTTTAGCACAGTGTGGTATATTGAGCACCTACTGTACTGTACGCCAGACCGTGTAGCAGGCACTGGCAATGCAACAGGGAGCAAGACAGACAAAAGGCCCTCGCTCTCCTGGGCACACATTCCAGAAGAGAGGACAGACAATAAATAACTAGAAAACGATAAAAAAGGCCTAAGGGCCTTGCAGAGAACCGAAATGAAGTGGTGTGACGCAGTGACGGAACGATCCTACGTTAGTAAGGATGGGTAGAGAGGCCTGCTCTGAGGAGGTGGCATTGCTAGCTGTTATCGTTACTGTTTACTAGTATCCGACAGGCCCATCTCGGCTGCCCCCAGCACAGCCTCCCGTTCGCTCCCATTTGGGACCAACCGTTGACAGTTCCCAAATCTGCTTCTCCCTCTCCGTAGGCCTGACCACACTCGAAGAGGGCTCCTTTGGATTCTGACTTTAACCTGAACACCTCCACCGAATTGGCAGGAGTAACGAAAACCCCGCCTTTCCCTGGGAGAGAAAGGAGTGGGCCAAGGTAAGGCTCCCAGGAAAGCAAAGCAAAGGAATAATTTGCCAAAAGAGAAGGCGGGGGGAAAGGGGGCGTGTAAGAAGGAGAGAAACCGGGGGGAGAAAGATGCCAAGATCTTTGGCTTAGATTTAATTTCAAATTAATCCTGGTGTAAGCTCTAAAAAAAGCTCTAGTATTCTCCTGTTTGTGTTTGTGGATCTTCTGGGTTTACCAGCCTTGTTCGTTGCAGAGACGGCTCACGGCGGTTATTCCACAGTCACCTAGTCTAACAGGCGCCTGATTTCTCCTGTCTCCAATGTGGAACGCAGTACGCGTTAAGGGTTTGTGAAATACCCAGCTTGCCACGGCTCTGGAGCTGGCTGACTAAGTTTTCCACCCTTCCCGTGCTAGCCAGAGGTATGTGGTTTGCTTGCATCCTGTTCAGATCTGTATCACAACAAATAAAAGGTTGCCTCCCACCCCACTCCCCCATCCCGTGCCACCAACACAGGCACACACCCCACACCGTAAACTCCCCCAGAGCAGCGATCCTGTCATTCTGGCCTATGTCTTCTCAGAACCCAGAGTAGGGCATGGCACACAACAGGTGCTCAGTGAATGTTGAATTGAGGCCACTGAGTGCAGCTCGAAGGGACAGCCAGACTTGGAGCGAGACGGCTGAAGACACGGATCTGGGCTCTGACACTCACTAGCCTGTGCCCCTGGGCAAGTCACTCTACCTCTCTGGCCTCCATTTTCTCACCTACAAAGGTGATAATAATCTGAAGGGGAAAAAAGGGAACTTATACAGAGACCCACCAAGGAGATCTCCTCTTTGAGAATTCCTCAGTGGCTGTGAAGTATGATGCTGGGTAGAGGAGGGGGCAAAAGAATTGGTGGGGGAGGGGGCTGTTCCTGGGTATCCAGAATACTAACTAGACACAGGAACTGAGATTTCCTTTAGCCAAGTTTCTGTTTGTCCCTGTACTTTTCCTCTAGCTATCTTCTTTCCAACATTTTTTTCTTCCCTCTCTCCTCCCTTATCTCCACCCCCCACCCCCTCACCAAGGAAGGAATTGGCCAGCTCCACCCAGCCGGCCCCTATGGCTCCACCCCCAGCTCAGCAGGGCAAGAGTTAACAGCTGCACCTGTTGAGGTATACCTGCTGTCGCCGGCACCTGTACCTGTAGCCAATCAGCACCAGCGCTGCCAGGAACCTACCTGTCAGCAAAATCCCGACACTCAAACCTCAACATAAATCAAACACTTCCCTGGGCAGGGAATGTCTGTGTCAGGCAAGAAATAGAGACAAGAGCAGTCAGCAGAGTCCCGGTGCCGGTGCCCGCCGTCGGAGCCTGGAAGCAGGAAGATGTCGAATGAACTTGAGTGAGTAAACATCGGTGGGATGCCTGGCGCTCCGAGAGTGTGGAGGCTGGATGGGCTTTCCGGAGGGGGAAGAGCAGGGAGGCCGGCGCCAGGATTCACAGAGCAATTTGTAAGGGTAAATGAATGGGCTGACGATCTCACTCTGGCGTGTAGGGGCAAGCACCGTCTCAAGGGAGAGCTGAGTGTTTCCCTGGGAAAATAGGGTGTGTGTGTGTTTTTTTTTTTTCTTTCCGTCTCTGCTGAGCAGTTTCGAGCTAAGCAGGGAAACACGGGGCTGAAACTGTGAAGGCTTTCGGCACCACTTTCTGATACTCGGAAGGGGCCTCGGCAATCAGAGACAGCCTCAATTCCATCTCGGCTTTCTGCCTTCTTGCCAAAAGAAACTTCTCTGAGGTGATTCTAAGAGCTGTCTTAGGCAGAGAGCTGGGTTACTCCAAAGGGACCTGTTTGTTGGGTTGGAACAGTCCCCAGTGGGAAGGTTACGGTGTGATGGTTAAACGTACACACTCTGTAGTCCTCCTGACCTAGGTTCAAATCCGGGCTCTGCTCCTCGTGGGCTGTGGGATCTTGGATAAGTCATTCAACCCATCTGAGCTTCATTTTCCTCATCTGGAAAATGGGGACGAGAATGCTTTGGTGGATTCTTAAGAGAGTTAAGCGTGATAAAGGCTGTAAAATGCTTAGCAAAGCCAAGGTCTGAAGAGGCATGCGATAAAATATGGGTGGTTTTATTCAGGGGCAGTCCTCAGGCTGAGGAAGCTGAGAGGTGGTTTTCAGTGAAGTCATCTCTACTGCCTGGCAGGATTCGGGTGCCTTGCTCCCACATCTGGGATTTAGAATCCCCACTGGCTGATGCTGACCTTCGCCAGGACCCCCTGCTTGGGGTCTGGATCTCAGGGAAGGTGGGATGAGGCTGGGATTCCGGGCTGCTTTAGCCAGGCTTCTAAAATACACTCTTTTTGCCACCTTGAGAGGCGAGTGGGCACAGACAAGGTTGGAACGATCTTTTTTTCTAGCTACACCTCTGTAGATTGTTTTGAAAACTTGCAGGCCTGCGGGCAGAGTAGTTGGTGGGTCCTGACTGCACACGGAGTTCCATGATACCAGCTGGCTTTGGAGTTCTCCTGGGCTAGCCAACTATGTTCATAGTACAGTCACTAGGTGTCAGATTTCTCTTGAATGAATTCCCTGGAGGTGGCAATGTGTTGATAACTGGAATTAGAGCAGGGGCCCTGGGACCAATACCTGGGTTCAAGCCCCGGCGCTGCCACTACTTAGCTGGGTGACCTTGGGCTAGTCATTTCTGAGTCTCAGTTCCCTCGCCTGTAAATTGTGGCCACAATGGTACCTACGTCACAGAGTTGTTGGGGGAATCCAACAACTTCAGAAAAGTGATCAATTTAAAACCTGGTCAGGGGCAAGCTAGTACTACTCTCGGTACTTCACACACAAATTACCAATCAGCGAACATTTCTGAACCTCTTGCTATTTTTCCATACTTTGAAAACAAACAAAGTGTGTGTGTGTGTGTGTGTGTGTGTGTGTGTGTGTGTGTGGTGTGGTGTGTCTCTAACCCACTTAGAGCTGCTTCTTGCGAAGGCTGCAGGCAGAAGCTATTCATTGATGCCCCGTAGGGGGTAAGTGTCCTGAAGCTGAGTTACTCCAGCAGAAAGGTTTCCTGCTTTTCTCTTCCTTAATGATTTCAGTTTGAAGTCAGATGGGCTGACAGATGAGGCTTCTCCATGTGGGGCGGGGTGGGGTGAAGGGTCTTGTGCCTGCAGAGTAATTGCAGGCGACTCCGAAGCCACTATTGAAGATTACAATGACAGAGCCTCAGTGCCTGGGGGTTCAGCTGCCCTAACTGATGTGTGTGTGGGGGTGGGGGGGGTGGGGGCATCGAGTACGTGGTTTGCTGCTGGTGCTGCTGCGGCCACGTTCTTGCTGCCTCATTCCCCTAAACAGTGTCACGTTGAAGGGGACTGGTCCTGGAGTCCATCTCGAGCCCCAATAGACAGATAGCAGGACTCGAAGATGACTAAATTCTGTCACTTCCCAACAGCAGGATCCTGGTGAATTTGGTTCTCCACCCTGACCCCCGTTTCCTCCTCTGTCCAATAGGGACTGTAAACACTTACCTGGCAGTGGAACAGTGTGGGCCCCTCAGCCCAGAGCAGGAACTCCATAAACATGAGCCTGATTCCTAGGCTTCTGGTGGAAAGCCCACTTCGAGGGTCAGGTGTGGAGGAGCCTGGAGGCCAGGGCGGTGTCCTTAGACTCAGCTCCAGGCAGCTGCTGGGTGGAGCCCAGGGGCCTTTCATGTGGCCAGGCCCAGCCCACTGGGGAGAGTCAGCCAGCCTCCAGGCCTCCGCAAGCAAGCGACTGCCTCCAGTGCTTGGCGTTTGGCTGCCCCGGAGCTAGAGCAGGCCACAGGGGATCTTGGGGCCTCGAGGCACCCGAAGTCGCTGCCGGAAGTCCTCCCCTGGCGGGAAGACAGCAGGTACCTGTGCAATGCCCACCATCTGGGCTGCTTGGGGGGCTACAGGTCTGGCAGCCTGAGCTTGGGCTGCAGGGGGGCCCTTTCGGACACTTTGGGTTTCTGCTTGCTGTGGTGCCCAAGGGCCTACTGTGTGCCAGGCACACCTGCGCCATCTCATCCTGCCCCTGCCCTCAAGGAAATGAGGGTCATAGGGTTAAGTGACGAGCATATAGTATGTCTGTGGAATGGACAGCTAAGTGAGTGAGGCCCTCCCAAATTTCCCTGTACAACCTCGCCGGGTCCACAGGCTGGGCTCCGGAGCCTCGGAGGGACGTGACGGAGGGTGCGAGGGGACAAGGGCTGTCCCAGTCGGACTGAGGGTCTTGGGCGAGTCTCCCTCCATCTGATTCCAGGAGGCTCGGCTCCAGACGGCCTGGAGCGCTGAAAGAGTTAACCAGGAACGCCTCCCCGCTGTGGTTTTGTGGTCGAAACCATGATTGCCAGGAGCAAATTTTTGTCGTGCACAAGGTGTGTTATTAAAAGTCGTATGCTGGTGGTGAATGAAAAGTTAAAAGCCCTCATTAAGCTTGGGCTGTAAAACAGGCGAACTGGGCGGAGAGGCTGAGACAACCTTAACGGCGGTGGGGACCCCGGGGCGCGGATCAGGCCGGAGGCCTCTGCCGCTCTGAGGACTGGCCCCCCCAGACGGCCTTCGCCCAGCGAGGGCCCCGGGTCGGGTGCCTGGAGCCGAGAGGGTCTACGGGGCCCACAGAAAGGCCGCAGGGCTGAAGCACGATTAGTATGCTGAAAGCTCTACCTTGGTAAAAACAAAAATAACAGTCGAGCATTTATTGAGCATGGATTCCACACTTGACTCAGTGGCCAGTGCCTTGATAAGTACATGATCTCCTTTAACCCTCCCCACAATCCACTGAAGGCTGAGGAGTATAAATGCAATTTTGCAAAGAGGAGGACTTAGGCTTGTCTCGAGCGTGTCCAGGATTTCGTGGAATAGCTGGGATCTTAACTGAGGGGTCCAAAGGATGTTTCACACCGGTATGCCGCCCTGGTCCCCATCTGCACGGGCATTGAAAAAGGACGAGCAGAGGTGTCAGACTGACACAGTGGCAACCTCTGAGTGGAGGGGTGCTGGGGTTCCGGTGTTTCTGTTTGCTTCGCATTTTATGCATTATGTTTTACAGACCTGTGTTACTTTTGAAATGGGAAGGGGAGAGAGGGAATAGTTTTTAAAAGAGAAATTTATTGGTTCACCTAAAAGCAGTATTCTCAAAATGTGGTCCCTGGACCATCATCATCATCATCATCATCATCATCTGGGAACTTGTTCAAAATGCAAGTTCTCAGCCCCACCCTAGACCAACTGAATCAGAAACTCTGGGGGTAAGACTCAGCGATATGTGTTTTAACAGGCCCTCCATGTGATGCTGATACGTGTTCCAGTTTAAGAACCATTGGCCTAGAGGATGTGGCAGAGAATTGGGAGGCAGGAGGTTCCCAGATCCCCTGCTGACCGGCAGCATCGGTGCTGAGTCAGCAGGCTGAGGGCTTTGCTACTGTGTTTGAGCCCAGCTTTGCCGCTTATAGACTGGGGGGCTTTTCAACGAGCTTCTTAACCTCTGGGAGTGTCGGTTTCTGCATGTGTGAAATGACAACAATAACACCACCTCCCGTGGGCATGTACATATGAGAATGAAAAGGCACAGCGCCTGACACTGTAAAGCAGCTTCGTTCCTTTCCCTCCCCTCCCCTCCCCTCCCCTCCCCTCTCTGGAATTCAGCTTTCCCGTTTGTAAAATGGAGCGCATCGTGGCTGCCTCCTTGTCTCTCTATTCCTTTTGCCTCCTCAAAGGGTCAGAGTAAGTGATCTAGTCAAGGTTCAGAAGAAATAATCTGACTAATATTTGTTGTTATTTCACGGGACCTTCCTAGGAGGTCAGCAAAATTGGGAACTTTCGAGGGCAGGGACAGCATGGTACTTGCCTTTGCATCCCAGTACCCAGCACAGGTCCCGTTACAGAGTAACCCTCAGCGAATGTTGGTGGACTGAATCGGTGAGCGAACAAATGAATGAAAAGATGTGGCATCCTGGGTTCATGTCAACTTCTTTCACAGCTTTATTGAACAATAAAGAAAAAATATAGGAAAAGTGGACCAAAACAAAAACCAAGAGGAGAATGGAGCATGACAGAAAAATTCCCATAGAAAGAATTTTTCAAAGGGAAAGTGAGTTTCTGGTATAATTAGAAATGGCATATAAGTAATTTACATGCAACTAGAAGAGTTTGGCTGGAGGCTGACCGCCCTCGACTTGCCCACCTGGACCCAGATGACGAAGCTGGCGGTGCTCACCCCCCCTTATCTGGGAATCCCCAAGCATCAGGCCGCCTTCTGCCACGAGGAGGAGATGCCCCACTTACAGGCGGGAGAGAGTGAGGCTGTGACTTGTCAGGCACGGTGCTGGGCTGTCCCACAAGGTGTTCGTAATGAGAATAAGAGTTCACGGTATTATGTGTTGGCACTACACTGATTATTTACCTGCATTATCTCATTGCATTTTCCAACAGTAATACCTCACAGAGTTGTTGTAAAGATTAAATAAAACAATGACTGAGAAATCGTTGAGCCAGCACCTGGCACTTGGTAAGCCTCAATGAACAGTAGCTATCATAATAATCCCATGAGGTTAGTAGCCTCATCCCCCCCATTTAACAGGAAAAACCCCCTCAGGCACAGAGAGGTCAAATTGCACCGTCACACAGCCGGTATGCGCAGCAGAGCTGGAGCCCAGGTCTGCAGAGCTCTGGGGCCCACCCCAGCCACGAATCAGTACCGCTTCATTCAAACTGGAACCATTGCAGAGCCATCCCCCGCGCTCCGCCATTTTCTCATCGAAGCCCCCACATGAGCCCCAGCCTGTGACGAGGCACATCTCACAGCCTGTGTCTCCGGAGACCAGATGGGTCACAGGCAGCACGAGAACCCTGGAGCACCCATGCCGTACCAGGGGACACCGTGCATGGGGCTGACTGACAAATGAGTCCTCCATGAGCAGCTGTGCCAGGGCCTCCCTGTGGGTAATTAGGGAGTGTGATTGATCACCACTGATGAGGCTGGGTGGCTCACACAGGGTTTGGCAAGTCACTGGGTGTATCTGGGTGTCAACACCCAGCCCAGGTGGCCCCTGGAACTCTTCCTCCTCGGGTTGGAGGGCAGTGGGGTCCCGCTTGCTCAATCTGTCCTGTGCCAGGACCTCCTTGGGTGGGGCTTGAGGTCACCCCCTTGGTGGTGAGTTTTCCTCCCCCTTCTGCAAAGCTGAGTAAGTCCTTATCCACCTCTGAATCAGCGAGCGCTTTTGAGATAGGGCAGTGGCTGAAACGAAGCCTTGGATAGGAAGCTGGGAGACTCGAGTCCCAATCCAGTGAAATATCCTTAGGCAAGTCGCACCTTGTCTCTGAGATGAGATTTCTAAGGTCTCTTTGCACCCTAAATCGCTAGGATCCTAACAAAAGGAAATGAAACCAAAAGGCTTCAGCTAATGGCTGAGACACATTTACTTAATCTCACTGGGCGGTTTAAGTGGCTGAGACAGAAAGCAATTGGCATGCAGAATCCGAGAGGACTTGTGGGGATGAAACCCCACTTCCCCACAGCAGGCTTCCTCCAGTGCCGAGAATGGTGCATGTTGGAGTTGGAGGCTTGGAGTCTGAGTGGGCCTGGAGCAACTGGTACCACCCCCACACCCTGTACCGCCCGCCCTGGGGAAAGGCTCCACCCACATTAGAGCCCCTGCTTAGGAGGTTTGCACATTCCCACAGGCAAGGGGTGGGAGGCCTCAGTTCGATGCCCAAGCTCCCCTCTCTTGATTTTGTATGCAGCCCTCTCTCAGGAGAGAAGCCAGACCAGGCACGCTCTGAGGAAGCAGCCCTGTGAAGGTTCTCAGTGCTGGAAGCCAGAGACCTCTGTTCTAGGCTGGATGCCATGAGATACCAGCTGAGTGGCCTTAGGCAAGCCAGTGGCCTCTCTGTGGCACAGTTTTTCCTCCTATCGAATAGGGATAGTCATACCTTCCCTCCCTCCCTTACAGGGGTGTTGCAGGATCAGAGGTGATGACAAATGTATGAGAAGCATGTTGAAAAATATAGCACAGTATGCAAATATGAGGGATTATCAAATCTTGGACTTGAGTTTCCTCCTCAGCGGGCTGGCCTTCCTTGAAACGAGGGAACAGATGCAGGACCAGGCTCACACCTGACACATAGTAGGCGAACGGGCTCTGGGAGCCGTCCCGGGCTGGTCTGGGGCCTTGCCTTTCCTCCCGCAGAAGGTCCAAAGTCCTCCCCATTTACATCCATGCTCCCTCTCCCCTCTTTGGCCTTTTTCTCAACAGCATCCCGCCACTCCCCGGAGTTCAGCAGGTCGGACATCCTCCTGCTTCTTTTCCTCCGTAGCTCTCTTCACCTCTCCAATGTTAGCTGTTTTTGTGGTCATTCTGTCTTGCTGCCACTAAAACGCAGCCTCCGAGACAGCAGGGACGATGACCTTACTGTCTTGTTCGCCTAAGGCAAGACCTGGCACGTCATGGGAACTTGATAAACGTTTGTTCAGATGAGGGATGGATGCCTCCCAGAATTATTATTTTTTCCCTCTCTCCTACATTCCTTCTTGGAAACTGGTGGTTTGATGGAAAGGTGTCCAGTCACGGAGGTAGTTCCCAGGCCAGATCCCGGGAGGTCTGGCTTTGTAACTCACTGGCCGGCCCCCCGGAACAGGTTACCCGTCGTCTATTTCCTGGCCTGTAAAGTAGAGATAATAACACAGCCTGCGTGCTGGGAGGCTCTGGGAGATAATGAATGTGAAAGTCAAGGCAAGGGGTTATTACATGTCTCTTGTTTTTCACTCGGAACCTCGCTCACAGGAGGCTTGGGGAGGATGTTAATTTAAGAACCTCAGGCAGAGTCTCCCCTTTACTCTCATTTGGGGGTTCTGAAATGATGATGGTGGTGGTGGTGACGATAGCTAGTATTTATGGAGCGATTACTCTGTGGCAGGCTCTAGGCTAAGCACATTTCTTCCATTAATGCACTTAATTCTCCTAACAGCCTGCGAGATTAGCCCCGCTCTAAAGTAGCCAGCCCTGGTGACTCCATCGCTTGACTGTGTTCTAATTTTCTTCACAGCACTTATCGCTGACTAAAATTAACTTATTTACCTGCTTGTCATGGTCTGTCTTCCCAATTAGACAGCGGGTTTCATGGGAGCAGAGCCTTATCTATCTTGTTCTTGGCTAATGCCCCGGTGCCTAGAAGATGCCCAGACTGGCACAGAGAAGGCACTGAATAGACCCGTTGAACAGATGGAAAAACAGGCTCAGCGGGGCTGAGCACCTTCCGCAAGGACACGCAGTTCCTCGGGTCTCCCAGGTTCTGACTCCAGCGCCCCTTCCTCCCGTGGTGCCCCTGGCTCTTCCGTCCTGTGTCCTGGCGGGGATCTGATGCCGAGGACGTCGCCCAGGGCCAAGGCCTCTCCCCATTCCCTCCACCCCATTCCCTTTTTCTCTTCTGATAGCTGAGGAGCTCTGCCTGCACCTGGGGCACCAGCAGGGAGTTTGTGGAGGCCCCACAGAAGGTGACCGACCGCATTGGGTGGGAGTTGCCGGTTTCTCCTCTTTGTTCTGGCCTTGTCACCCACGAGCGGGCCTCTCTCCTTCTCGGAACTCTTCTCATGGCTCTTCCCCGCTGGGCCCTCAGCCCTCAATTCCAGCCTTTAAGGGAACAGGTTCTTGGATTTTAGGATTTGGCACATGAGGCAATGTTGACCTTATCCATAGTCAAAACTTTCTAGAAGGCAGTTCCTAGTCTTGGAACATAAAGTTGGTTGGTAGACTGAGCGGGCTCCTGGCTCCTGGCCAGAAACTCTCCCAGAAACTCTCGCTTCCTCACGTATTTCTCCTGCACCGCGAGGGCGGGAAACCCCTTTGCCTTGCAGTAGAGGATTAGTTCAATGTATTCCAGAGGAGGGGACTTTCCACAGTAGGAAAGGCATCTAAAAAGGAGACTAGTTTGGGGTTCAGGGCTGGATCTTGAAGTCCAGCAGACCCAGGTTCAAGTTAACCTCCACCGCCTACTAGCTGAGTTACCTTGAGCAGGTAATAGCGCCTGTTTGGGTCTCTGTTTCCCTAAGAGCTGTCTCTCAGGACTGTTGTGCAGAGCAGAAGGTATGACACAGAGCAGGTGTTGGCGACAGTGTCTGCATATGGTAACAGCGGCAGCTGCTGTGCGTCTGGGAATCAGAGTTTGGGATCCCAGCGGGGTGGACTGGAGACCCTGGTAGGCCAGAAGAGCCTCCCAGGGGGACAGCAGACATTGTCTGTTTTTTTTGTTTCTGATGTGACTATATTATCGTCTTCTAAAATTTAATGGTCACTCCACTAGAGTCAGCAAATTGGGGCTCTAGGCCCAAATCTGCCACTGACTTGCAGGGTGGCCATGCCTTGTACCATGTTGCAAGAGCTTGATGTCCAGCTCCAAGCCAGGCCCAGAGCACAATAACAGCTCAAATACATTCAGCACTTGTTACGTGCCAGAAACAGTTCTGAGCATTTGTCATGTGGCAATGTACTCAGCCCTCATAATTCTACCTGGTGGGTGCTTTTATTACACCCCTTTTACAAACAAGGAACAATGCTTAGCACCGGGGGTCCCAACTGACCTAGAGCGTGAGGCCTACAAGGCCTCTCCCTGTCTCTCCCATGCCCTTTGGTTTGGGACTTCCCTGTAGCCCGGGGCTGAAGGGGCGGGGGCGGGGGCAGCCACCCTGGGCTTTCTCTGTGAGTTCCTCTAACCCCAGGCCCAGGGGGCAGCTGGGAGGGAGGGGCCCCTCCTCACCTCTCATCTTGAGGCCCGTGATTTACAGCAGCAGAATCTCAGGGTGTGCCTTCCTCTCCGCACCCCTGGAGCAGGAAGGTTTCTGTCATTTCTCTTTTTTGTGTGACAGCTCCCTCTCCCTCCCTGCCTCTGAAAGCCCAACGCCCTGCACCCTGGGGCCCAGTGGGATGGGAGACGCTGCGCCCTGGATGAAGCCCCTGGGAGGGCGCTGCCCACGGCCTGCCTGGGCGTGGCCTGGCTGCTGCTCCCACTCGGTGTCTGAGAATGTAGGCCTGAGCCTCGGGGCAGCAGGAAGGTCCTCCCTGTGAAACAATTTGCTCCCCCCTGCCCCGCCAGTCTGACCCAGCGCCTGGACTTTCGCCACTTCAGTGTGCACCTGCTGGGGCAAGGACCGCCCTCCTGCACAGCGGTCAGGCCGTGTGGCTTAGTGGGCAGCCTGCGACTCTGGTACTGGACAAGCCAGGCGTTACATCCAGTTGTGCCATGGGCTAGCAGCCTGATCTTGGGCATTTTCTTATCCTCTCCAAGCCTCTGGTTTCTCTGTCTAGGGAATGCAGCGAACGTCCCTTACCTTGTAGCGCTCTTGTGTGGAACAGAGTGAATGAGGGGCGAGCGTTCAGGCATATTCAACAAAAAGCAGCTGACGCTGTGTCCATGTGCCTGACCTGAGCGAGTCTGCTAGCCTAGAAAGGAGGGTACTGGGGACCGGGAGACCAGCCCGAGCCCACTTCATCTCTGTGGCTCTCCATCTCTGTGCTAGCCTGACCGTCCCCATTGTCTCACTCACCACTGCCCTGCACACACTCTTCGCTCTGAAATGAACACAGACAGAGCTCTCTCACCTCTGCGCTTCTGCTCACAGATGAGAGCATGTTCTACACCAGGGAGTCTCCAAGTACGGCTCCCAGACCGCCAGCACTGGCGTTACCGGAGAACCTGTTAGAAAGGCAAGTTCTCAGCCACCCCAGACTCACCGAATTTCTGAATCAGAAATTCTAAGTGTCAGGCCCAGGCATCTGTTTTCACAAGCCTTCCAGGTCATTCTGATGCCGCTCAAGGTCGAGACTACTATTCTGTATGACGGCATCATCACACTGAAGCTTCACCCCCCTCTGGGCCAGGAGCTTGGGCAAGAGCCTTAACTTCTCTGAGTTTCAGCTCCCTCACCTACCAGATACGAATAATAACAGTACCTGCCTTACAGGATTGCTGAGACGGTTAAATGAGAGAATCCATGAAAAGGGCTTAGCAACGTGCCTAAAACATGGCCAATGCTCAAAAAAGATTAGATATTATTATTTTTAAACCTGCTTTTTTTTTTAAAA
Source organism: Glossophaga mutica (assembly GCA_039655065.1). NCBI lineage: Eukaryota > Metazoa > Chordata > Mammalia > Chiroptera > Phyllostomidae > Glossophaga > Glossophaga mutica. Next base: position 15,096,065 of record CM077307.1, read on the forward strand.
TATTGCTTTATTCTTTTTAAATTTTATTTTTTTAAGTACTTTTTTTTCTTTTAAATTTTATTTATTTATCTTTAGAGGGGAAGGGAAGGAGAGAGGGAGAGAAACATCAATGTGCGGTTGCCTCTTGTATGTCCCCTGCCGGGAACTGGCCTGGCAACCCAGGCATGTGCCCTGACTGGGAATCGAACCGCGATCCTTCGGTTCGCAGGCCCGCGCTCAATCCACTGATCTACACCAGCCAGGGCTTAAACCTGCTTTTTTAAAAAAAGATTTTATTTCTTTTTAAAGAGGGGAAGGGAGGGAGAGTGGGAAGGAAACATCGTTGTGTGGTTGCCTCCTGCACACCCCCAACTGGGGACCTGGCCCGCAACCCAGGCACGTGCCCTGACTGGGAATCTAGCTGGCAACCTTTTGGTTCTCAGGCCAACGCTCAACCACTGAGCCACGCCAGCCAGGACAGGTATTATTTTTTATCATCATTATCATTATTTGGTATATCCCTATTCCGCCCTCTCCCATACATATTCCTGAGTGATATAATCCCCAGTGCTGGGCGTCCCCAACTACAATGTCTGCCTCCTCCAAAGAGCCTCCTCCGAAGAGCCTTTCCCGACCTCTCTCCTTCGAGCCCATGTGGCTTGACTCCTGGGCCACACACCTTATATTCGTCCGAGTTCTCAGCCCAGTGCCCAGGTCCTGCGTGCCTCAGTGTGCCGGCAGTGTTCTACCCCAGTTCCTGGCCCCTGCTCGGAGCATCTGCTTGGACACTACGGTGTATGCTGGTCTGAAATACCATTTCCTGAGACCACGTGCCCCCTGAGGGCTTCCTCGCTCTGACACGCTCTCTCTCTCCATGATTAGAAAAGACCTCCAGCCTTCTGCATCTGTGGCTTTGAAGAGAATTTCTTCAGAAGAACCCACGCTGGGTTAGCTGGAGATTTTATTCTTCGAGGCTTGTCTCTGGTAGTTCGCATCCTGGTTACGCACATTTCCTTTGAATAAATATCTACTACGGAAGCATTTCTTGAATCCTCTCTGAAGCCTTGCCAGGTGGGGATGGTGGTCCCCGGGTTGTAGGTGAGGGACCTGAGGCCCCAGGTCTGCAGCCTCTACGTGGTGACATTAGTGTTGCCCCAGGGCACCCAGCTCCAGGGCTCTGGTGCATTCTGGGAGGAGAAGGGGTGTCAGGTTTTCAGAAGGATTACTCTCTGCACTCCTGGGCGTTGGCCTGAGGCCGACCATGCTTGGACCTTCTTCTGGGACAGACTGAATTTGTCCCTTCTCGCTTGCCTTCCAGTTTCAGGTCTGTGCGGCTGCTAAAGAACGACCCGGTCAACTTCCAGAAGTTCCCCTACACCAGTGAAGACGAAGCCTGGAAGACCTACCTGGAAAACCCCTTGACGGCCGCCACGAAGGCCATGATGAGAGTCAACGGGGATGACGACAGCGTGGCGGCCCTGAGCTTCCTCTATGACTACTACATGGTACGTTGGCCACCGTGGCGTGGGTGTGCCCCGCCGCGAAGACCATGTCTTTGCTTCCCGGCCTCCCGGCTCAACAGCCGACGACCATGCCCAGCCTGTCGCCATGTTCTTTCTCAGCCCTCGGGCCTTTGCACACGCTCTGCCCTTGGCCCGACACCCTCGGCTCTCCCCTGGCTACATCCTCCTCTCAGCTTTGGGTCCCAGCCTCCACCTCACCTCATTCGTTCATTGAAATGGGATAGGCTTTCTCGGATCTCCCGTTCGGAGCCTCCGCTGGGCACCCTCAGCAACCGCCAGCATCGTCCCTGATTCGAGCGGCAGAAACTTGCTGTTTGTGTCTTTATTTCTTCCTCTTCCCTCTTGGTACTGAACCCCTGGGAGTCAGGAACCGTGTTGTGATCCTTACCAAATCCCCAGCACCCGTACTGCCTGCCACACCGAACTCAGTACGTACCGATGGAATCGTTCACCGCCCCATCCATACTCGCTCCATCATAGCAACACCCCCAACCTGCCATCTTCTTTCTGCCCCTGTCCCTCAGGTCACCCCAACTGCCTTGTCAGTCCCATCTGCCTATTTGAACCCCACCACCCAGAACATGCCTTCTGCTCTTGAACCATTCCCTTCCTTCGGGGACTTCCCACGGCCCACCTTCTCTGGGAAGCCGTCTTGCCACATCGCTTCCCCCTTTTCTGTCTTTCCACCCTTCGTACCCCTGCTGCCATTATATGCATGAGAATGCCTCTGACAGATCATCTCTTATTATTCTCTCATTGTTTCCAGGGCCTTGGCCTTGAGTCTGGGAAACTGTCATTTACTGAAAACAGGAGTTAGGTCCTCCCACATCTGACAGGTGGGCTCGAACCAGCTAGCAATCACAAATATGTAACACTTCCCACATCACCTCGCCTGGCTGGTCACTGCAGAAGTACAGCCTGCTTTCTTACGGGGAGAGCGTGAGGCCACAGAAGCCTTTTAAACCCAGGCAGCCCCTGCCCAGGTGTCTGACTTGTCACGTGGCAGCCAGCTCCCTTGCTATCCCCGGGCTGGGTGACGGCTCCAAGAGACTTTCTCAACTTTGAGGATGGGGGACATGAATAGCTAACTGTTGAGATAACTGGCTCTGAACTTGAAGATTTAAAGCCATCTTATAAGTCCTCAAATTCACTGGCCCAAGCAGTGTTTCATCTACTCTCAAAAGAAGGAAGGCAGACTGTGAATTTTGAGAACAAGGGGCGAAATGGTCCCCGGTATGAGAAGGCCTCACTTATCTCTCTGGCTGTGGTTGTCATCCTGGACTGGCATGGTTACTTACCCCCACCCCACCAGACCAAGACCATCCTGGTAGCATTGAGCCCAGGTTGTTGGAGAAGAAATTTGAATTGGCCGCCTTAGCTTGGGGACATGGTAAGAGCCAGAATTCTAGGTCTGGACTTAAAAACACCAGCCTGGTATTTACAGCTTAAGGTTCCACCATAAAATAAAATCCAGCACCACCTCCCCTGGGCTATAGGTCCTTCCCAGGGCCAGAATGGTGGGGACAGGCTCTGAAGGTGACACATGAAACAAAGGTTTATTGGTAGGCGGTGTCCTGGTGAGACACCCCCACCCCACCCCAGAGCACTGTGGGTTCAAAGCAGCCCTACGGGTGGCCTGGCGGTGTGGAGAGAGCACCAGGTTGGGAGTTTGAGGTCTTGTGGTGCCGCAAACTGGCGAAGTGGCTTCGGGCAGTGCAGTCCTGGGGGCCACCGCTGACCCTTCCTTCCTGGTTGCCAGGCGTTGTGCCAGGCTCGGTCCCTCGTTCTCCGCGTGGGGTGTGATGAGGAGCCCAGGTGCTGGAGTGACCGGACGGGGTTGGGGACCTGGGCCTGGCTTTGGTAGCCTGAGGGAAAACCGACCTGGACGCTCAGAGACACAACAGTCCTGTAATTATAACGATAGTCAAAGGGAACATTTGTGTAGTGCTCTCCACGGGCTGGGTGCTGGTCTGAGCACTCACACCCCGAGGCTGGTATTCCTCTTATGATCCCTGTTCTGGAAATAAGGACAATAAGCTACAGAGACGTTCAGGGACTTTCCCAAGGTCACACAGCCAGTATGTGGCAGATCTAGAAACCCAGCCCAAGAAGTGTGGATTCAGAGTCCACGTAGGTGTCGTGACCCCCGTCTGAGGCAGGAAGAAACAGTCTCGGAAAGGTGAAGTCATTTATTCAAAGCACGAAGCCCTTTCAAGTGGTAGAGCCAGCACTGGAGCCAAGCCGACCTGGCTCCAGCCTTCCGAAGTTGCTAACTGCCGGTCTGGGGGTACTTCTCCCACCTCTAACTCGGGGCTCAGACTGAACCCGTGGCTAGAGCTCCCGCCGTCTCGAAGTACAGGCGGTTTTCTCCCAGTGACCAAGGTTGCTCCCCTGCCTGGTCAAGTGCACAGGAGCAGGTTGAGGCTCCTGACAGCCAGACCTAGCCCAGAAGCCGTGCATAAATCCCTCCTTCTTCTCGTCCCAGGGCCCCAAGGAGAAGCGGCTCCTGTCCTCCAGCACCGGGGGCCGGAACGACCAAGGAAAGAGGTGAGGCCCCAGCACCGCCCTCCTGGTCTCTGCCCTGCCCACCTCCACCTCCATCGCGGGCCTCTTAGCCGCGGAGCACAGAAGGCACAGTGCTTAGGACCCACAGAAGTATTTTAATGTCTTTTAACGTTAGAAAGAAGAATACATGATCTAACCTGGGTTGTCTTTGTTTTCATACCAATGCAATTATAAAAGGTATTTTAAACTATCTTTTTTAACTATTATTTTTTATGGAAGAAGGGACCCATGAAGGCAAAGTAGATCAGGGCTGACAAAAGTCCATGAGACCCTGCGGGCGTGGGCCCGGGCACACCTACACACACACACACACACACACACACACACACACACACACAGGGACACTCACAGACGCCAGCGGGCCATGCGGGCTGGAGTTTACAGCAAGCAAACTTCAAAGCCAGAGCAGTGGACAGGCCCTGAAGGCAGCTTTTCCCAAAACCCTCCGCCTGCAGCCTTCTGGGGAGGGGACGCCGCGTTCCTGGGCTTCTTTCCCCTGGCTTTCTTGGGCCTCTGCCAGCCAGTCTCTTTCTCCAGGTTCTCCTTTCCCAGGTAGGTCCTCTGCTGGGAAACCTTCTGGGCTCCCCGCCTTCCAGGAAGTCCACGCTGCTGAGGCTCCTGCGGCTGGCTCGGGGTCCCCTCCTGCTGCGAACAGTGGGTCTGGGTGCACGGGGACTTTTCTCGAAATGAACTTGTAAAAATGTCGTTAGCTTTGCTGATTATAAGAGTAATACCTGCTTGTTGGAAAATATCCTAACTCTATAGCAATGTAAAAAGCAAAGTTTTCTGTAGTCCTACTCCTCTGCCTCCCCTAAAGCTTGGGGCATATCTGTTCAGACAGACCTTTCTCTCAGCTGTGCTCGCAGGGGCACACTCCTGCTCACACGCCCATGGGAGGGAGGGCACGGCAGTTGTTTTAAAGTGGGAACATTGAATTCTGGCTAAGAAAATAAGCACACTTTCGGTTTTTAATACTGCCAAGAACTGAAATGAATAAAGCAACCCTGAGCCTGTCCTTGGTTCCCTCTTTGACCCCCTCATCCCTGCCCTGCTCATTCCTGCGACACACTGGCCTACTCCACGTCTTGTTCCATGTGGGCGCCTAAATGTCACCTCGGATTAAAGGAGGTCCGTGTGCCGGTGTGAAGGTCGCCCTCCAGGCCAGCCCCAGACGGCCGGCTGCTCCTCAGAGGGAAGGGGCGCACCCACTTAGCCCCGCCTTCTCTCCCCAGGTACTACCATGGCATGGAGTATGAGATGGACCTCGCCCCCCTTGAAAGCCCCACGCACCTCATGAAGTTCCTGACCGAGAACGTGTCTGGAAGCCCGGAGTACCCAGATGTGCTCAAGAAGAATAACCTGATGACCTTGGAGGGGGCCATGCCCGCCCCGGGCAAGGCAGCCCCGCTCCCTGCAGGCCCCAGCAAGCTGGAAGCGGGATCCGTGGACAGCTACCTGCTGCCCACGAGTGACGTGTACGATAATGGCTCCCTCAGCTCCCTGTTCGAGAGCATTCACGGGGTGCCGCCCACACAGCGCTGGCAGCCGGACAGCACCTTCAAAGATGACCCACAGGAGGTGAGGGCCCATCCCCGCCCCCCTGCATGTCTGGAGGGAAACGTGAGTGCATGTGCTGAAGGAGAGAAGGCAGTGAGGGGGCCAGAGCTCCGGAGTCCAGGGCAGAGAGTCCTAGAGTGGAGGCGGGGGTGCCCCGTGCTGTTGTCCAGGTTGGCACCGCACGACCTGCACAGCCACACACAGCGCCCCAGGCTGAGGCCCCAGCAGCCTAAATACGGTCATTTATTGTTCCCTTGGGGTTGTGCTTCTCTGCAGTCACTGCTCTTCCCAGATATCCTGAAAACGTCCCCGGAACCCCTGTGTCCAGAGGACTATCCCGGCCCCAAAAGGTAACTCAGCCCCTGTGAACCCTCGGTCACCTGGGCAGTGGGCAGGGGATGACAGACAGAGCCTCACACTGTCCTCAGACCAGGCATCATCGTGAATGAAAATCGGGGAGTGAAGATACATAGAAGAAAAGGCATAAAAAGAGTGATTTGTACACCCCTTTCCGGGGCTCCGATCTCAGCGCCCTGTTAGAAAGCCAAGGCTCTGCTGCCCCTGGTCTGCCCTGTGGCTTTGTCACCTCGCCAAGGTGTCTCTGCTTCCCATTATTTATTATTCAGCAGGATGGTGACTCAGCAAAGCCATTAAATAGAACAGCCCAACATGTGGAAACTGAGGCCCAGAGAGGTAGAGTGACTTACCAAGGTCACACAGCAAGTCCGCAGGAGAGCCTCAGGCTTCCTGTCCCACTGACCTCTGGAATACTTTTGCCTGGGAGCCCGGTCTCACTGTCCTGTCCCTCCTGTCCTCTCCCTCCTCACAGTGACTTTGAGTACACCCTGGGCTCCCCCAAAGCCATCCACATCAAGTCAGGCGAGTCGCCCATGGCCTACCTTAACAAGGGCCAGTTCTACCCCATTACCCTGCGGACCCCAGGAGGCAGCAAAGGCCTTGCCTTGTCCTCCAACAAAGTCAAGGTGCGTTGGACCTGGAGCAGCTTGGGAGGGGGGTCGGATGGCCAGGTCAGCCTGGCCTGCCAGGGGCCCAGGGAGAAGGTTCTGTGGGATGACTGCCCATTGCCACGGAAGGGGGGAAGCTGGGGCAAAAGGGCAGGGCCACTGGAGCCAGGCTCAGGGAAGGGACCCAGACAGCGGGGGCCTTTCCGGAGGCTGGGGGTCACACGGCCGCTGTGCTCGCAGAGTGTGGTGATGGTGGTCTTCGACAACGAGAAGGTCCCGGTGGAGCAGCTGCGGTTCTGGAAGCACTGGCACTCCCGGCAACCCACCGCCAAGCAGCGGGTCATCGACGTGGGTGAGAGCCGGCCCGAGCGCCTGCCCCAGCCTCTCTCTCTCTCTCACCCCCTAATCACACCCTTTCTTTCTATGCCCCTTCCCTGTCCCCCCTCGCCCCCTGACCTCTGCAGGGCTTAGTTCTGACCCCAGCTTTCTGCCTGGCCCCTGTCTGCTGGTCAAAATCTGTGGGGTTTGCAGGGATTTGCAGCTGTTGTCCGGAAGCAGCAGCCCCTTTGCCATGTGCTTTGGGATAAACAGGGCCTCGGGGGTCCCAGCTGTGTCAGATAAATGACCCCTGGGATGCGGTGCGGGCTGCTCCTCTCCATCAGGGGCCTTAGAGGACCGAGACACAGATGCATAAGATAACAGGCAGGTTGCTGGTGATTTGGTAGGCTTGAGGCCCAGCGCTGGCCAGGTCTGTTTTGGGGATGCAGGCTTTGTCAGAAGTCAGGGGGCAGGGGCAGGCCCTCTCCGTGTGCCGCCTGGTCCCTGTCCCGGGCCCCCAGGTGCGTGGGAGACCAGACCGTGCTCAGGCCTCCTGGTTCTGGCTCCATCACTCTCTTCGGGGTGTGTGGCCTCTGTTACCTCTCCTTCGTGAGCCTCAGATTCTTCAACTGTCAAATGGAGTAAGGCCGGCTGCCCTGCCTGCCGGGTGCCCTGTTTCTGCCTTGGAGCAATGTACGCTGGAGGACACGATGCAAACAGGGACAATCCAGCGACTTATCTGAGAGGGTAGAGAGCGGAGTGGTTAGGAGCCAGGGTTCAAGAGCCAGACAAAGCTGAGCTCCACTCCTTCCGCCTGTTAGCTGTGTGACCCTGAGCAAGTGATCGAGCTTCTCCGAGCTTCGTTTTCCTCACGTGTCATTGTTTGTGAGGATTAACCAAGTGCTTGCCATACTGCACAGGTTCCTAAGTGGTAGTGGTCCTGCTGTTCGCTCACCCTTAGTTCAGTGGCTCAGTATTAGCAGTACTGGTACCACTGCTGTTCGGTCACTATTACCGCTGCTGTTCCTTCTGCTTTATCTGAAGGGCCTCCTAACTCACGATGTCAATGAAAGTATAATCTTCACCCCAAAACAATGAAGGCCTTGGCCTCGGTGGCAGAGTTAGAGATTCCTTCCTGGGTTTGCTACCCAGGCAAATCTGCTACCCAGGCTTGACCTCGGTTTTCCCACTGGTAACCCAGGGCACAAGAACTGGTTTCCTCTTTGGATTGAAGCATGGTTCTTAGGGGAAAGTATGTCAGTCCCTGCAAGAATGGGCCCAGCTTCTAACTGCCTCTTCCCCGTGGCATCTGCAAGTCCCTTCCCCCCTGACTGACTGTCTGGTCTCCTGCGTTTCAGCCGACTGCAAAGAAAACTTCAACACTGTGCAACACATCGAGGAGGTGGCCTACAATGCACTGTCCTTCGTGTGGAATGTCAACGAGGAGGCCAAGGTCAGTGCAGGGGGCCAGGCCAGGCCGCAGAAGTCGCCGCCCCAGGGCAAAGGGCTTGCCTGCACCTGGGACAGTGGCAGCTGCTCCTCGGAGGGCACCAACGGAGGAGGCAGGGGAGAGAGTGGTCCAGAAGCACAGGCTCTGAGGCCAGAAAGGCTGGGCCCTCCTCCCAGCTCTGCGGTCTCGGGCCAGTGCTGGGACTTGAAAACTGGGATGGAATCGTAGCGCCAAGTGTTCGGCGGACGGAGGGTCATGTGGGGTGAGAGAAAGGTAGAGCCGAGCCTGGCTCCTGAGCGGCGGCTGCTCTTCGTGGTCAGCCCACCCGTTTACCGGAGAGGGAACCCGAGCGCAGCACGAGGTCGCACAGCGAGCTGCTGGTGACGCCAGCTTTCCTGACTTGCAGGGCAGTGCAGAGAGTTGCAGGGGAGAGGCTTGGGGGTTAGGAGACGAGGACTGAAATCCCAGTCGCCTCGCTTCTTGGGCCCAGAGGGAGGAAGCAGTAATCTGCCTCCTGGGGTTGCTTGCGGTGAAGATGCCCCGAGATCATTTCTGTCTAGGAGGCGGGCACACGGCCAAACCCATCAGGAAGGCCTGCGAATTGGAGCCTCTGGTGATTTTTTTTCATACCAGCAATTAAGCCACGTAGTGCTGAAGGCCAGCCTCCAACTTACCGTGTGCTTCTGGGCCTCTCGGTGTCTCGGTTTTATGTTTGGAGAGCTGGCATCGTGCAAAGGGCACTCACTAGTCCGAGCGTCAGGGGCTGGCTGACCTTGCCCCTGTCCCCTCCCCTCCCCAGCCTGGGCTTACTCCACCAGAGCAGGGTTGGGTCCAGTTCATGGCAAGGGCACTTCTGGCCTTGGACAGGCTGAGAGCTAATCCCTGTCTCCCCGCCTGTCCAGGGAGCTGGGGAAAATGGAGGTGAGGGGCTCGGAAAACACAAAGGCAGGGATTATTATTATTCAAACAGACGCCAGGAGCAGGAGGAGGAGCTGAGGCCTCCAGTTCAGGGAGGTGGGGAAAGAGTTTCGTGGGAAGGGAGAGGTGGGTTTCGGTTGGGATTTTCTCACAGCCTCTTAAGCCCCCGGGCTTGGGTCTTTCTCAGGTGTGAGCTGGGTGGGGGCTGCAGCAGGGCTGAGCTGGCTGGGGGGAGGTATGTCTGGCATGTGCCCAGGGCCCCCACAGCCTGGGAAGGAAGGGGGTCTGTTCACACCCTACTGCTGCTGTTCAGGTCAGAGTCATTTCCAAGGGAAATGTCCTGAAGAACAGGAGCCAGCCAGGGGCCAGCCTGGGGCCAGCTGGCCAGGGACTGCCCAGCTGACACTGGCCCCAGGCTGCCCTCAGTCAGGCATAGGCTGTGGGGTGAGACTCCGGCTGTCCCACTCACAACAGCTATGTGTGCCCAGCTGTCACTGCGTGCCAAGCCTACCAGGCAATCCACGCATCCTCCCAGCACGACAAGAGAGGTTTAATTGTCCCCATTTTGCAGATAAAGAAACTGAGCTCCATGTGGTTAAAGCAATTGTCTTGTCCAAAGCCACATGGCTAGTGAGTGGCAGAGCCCAGCTTCCCACCCCAGATCTGGGTGGCCCCATGTCCAGGCTCACTCCGCTGTGCCACCCTGCCTGTGGAAACCTCAGAAAGTCATGTCCCTGCCCAGAGCCTCCGTTTCCTTGGCTGTAGAGGGCAGTGACTGGTCCTGGGGTGGCTGGAGCTGGTGGTCGGGTGCAGAGGGGCAGTGTCTTGCTCACCGTGGCCCAGGCCCAGCAGGAAAGTGGTCTCCTGGAGCTGGAAGACTGGGAGTGGGAATCTGGTCCTTCTCCAACTTCCCACTCTGAGCTGCAGAAAAAGGAGGCCCTTGACTTTAAGTGCCCAAGGGGCCCTTCATCTCCCTCACAGGGCCTTGCTCCTTTGGGCTGCCCTTGGCAGCCCCGTGCATGGCTCACTGGTGAAGGCCTGGGCGCAAACCCAGGCTCCCCCGCACTCTCCCTGAGTGACCTTGGGCAGTTGTCCCCTCGCCCCTGAGCATCAGCCTCCCTTCTGTAAGAGAGGTGATGCTCGCCTCCCAGGGAAGCGGGAGAGGACAGGCGCTGCCCCCCCACACACTGGGCTCAGCAAAGGGGACTGCGGGCCAGCAGAGCTGGGGACGCGGGCAGGCTGCTCATTCGGCTCCCCATCTGTCCCCAGGTGTTCATCGGTGTCAACTGCCTCAGCACAGACTTCTCCTCGCAGAAGGGGGTGAAGGGTGTCCCTCTGAACCTGCAGATCGACACCTACGACTGTGGCTCGGGCACCGAGCGCCTGGTGCACCGTGCTGTCTGCCAGATCAAGATCTTCTGTGACAAGGTAACCCTCTGCTGGGTCCAGGGAGGGGAAAGGGCCGGCATCCTCACCGGCCGCTCGGGGGTGTCTGTCCCCCTCTGTGCTTGCTCTCTGAACATCTCTCTCTCTCTCTCTCTCTCTCTCTCTCTCTCTCTCTCTCTCTCTCATCTGTCTGTCTTGATCTCTCTATGTACATCTTTTTCTGTCTCTCTTCATTGCTATCTCATCTCTTTCTGAAGATGTCTGTCTAGAGCTCTATAGATGTCTTTCCATGTCTCTCTCTTTCACATTTCTGTTTCTTCTCATCTCCCTCTGACTCCATTTCTTCTCCCTCCCTCCCTCCCTCTGCATTGATGTTGGGCTGGGCAGGGCTGGGCAGGGCCGGGCCGGGCCAGGCTGGACCAGGCACGGGTACCTTCCCGTTTCCTGGGCTCTGGGTAGAAAGCAGCAGCAGAAGGCTGGCCATATATAAGATGCAAAGCAGCCAGCCCCTCCCCGACACCTGGTGACCGCCTCCCCCTCCTCTCTCGCAGGGAGCTGAGAGAAAGATGAGGGATGATGAGCGGAAGCAGTTCCGGAGGAAGGTCAAGTGCCCCGACTCCGGCAACAACGGTCAGTGGGGCTGAGTCAAGGACTGGACCGGGCTGGGTTGGGGTGAAGGGGAGAACAAGAGCAGAGGGCAGAGGTTGGGGACATGGATGGCGGGACCTCAGGTCACAGTGCCTCCCTTTTTCCAACAGGCATCAAGGGCTGCCTGCTGTCCGGCTTCAGGGGCAACGAGACCACCTACCTGCGGCCTGAGGCTGACCTGGAGACCCCACCGGTGCTGTTCATTCCCAACGTGCACTTCTCTGGCCTGCAGCGTCCTGGAGGGGTGAGGGCCTTGGGCTGAGAGGGGATCCTGGCCCCTGGGTGGGGCCTGCCTTAGCACAGGCCAGTGGGGGGCAACCCGCCACTCAGCCGGTCCAGGACCATTTAGATGTTTATGGGTCCTAATATTCTTCACATCAAAATGAATATACCTTCACTGAATCCCAGGAAATTAAACAAATGTATAAATATGGTCCCAGAACTTCAGAGACCTTTTCTACTCCAGAGGAGAAGGTGATGCTAATGAGGAAATGGTTTAGAGCCGTCAGAACGTCTCTGCCTGGAGCAGACACAGAGGAGGTTTCTTGTGTCTGAGCCCCAGATTCGACTGTAGCCCCCAAAGCTGGGAGGATAACACCCGTCGCGGGGACCCTCTCGAGCACTCCCTGCGCACCAGGCTCCGCGCTCTCCAAGCATCACCCCCTCTCACCCTCGCCGCACCCCTGGGAAGTGGATCGTATTGTTCCCCCTGGATTTGTGGGGTGGCAACTGAGGCCCAGAGAGCTCCCAAAGTCATGCAGGCCGTGGCCGAGCTGGAGCCAGGCAGCCCGTCTGCAGGATCGGTGCCCTTCACCACCGGCTGCAGCCCCGCGCAAGCCGGGAGCCGTTCACTGAGCACCGGCACATGCCAGGCAGCCATCCTTTGAGGCAGAGACTGGTTGTCCCTGTTTTCTGGACAAGGTCGCACAAGTCAGTGGCAGAATCAGGATCCCAGAGCCTGTCTGCTGGTTTGCTTCTGCATTAAACAATTTGACGATTCCCTTCCCTTGAATTGGAGCTCACCACTGTTCAGGTGGGGCTGTTGGCAGAAACGGCCTTTGGGGTCCGAGACAGATTATGGGGCTGGAAGAGCCGCTGATACTGGTGTCGCCCTTGGCACGCTTTTAAAGCCCTTTCCACGCCCACCGCCTTCCCGTCACTCTGCTCCAGGACAGGTGCCGCGGCCTGCACAGCACAGGCCACTCTTCTTCCCCGGCCAGAGGCCAAGTGGGGGGACGAGCCCTGGAGATTAAGGGCCCTGCGGCCAGGCTAACAGCTCAGCTGTGAGCAGGCAGGAGGGACCAGTCTTTGAGTACATACCCTGGGAGGGGAAGGCCCCGGGAGGCGGGGAGCCGGAAGAGGGGACCCCGAGTCTGGAGCCTGAATCCTGACTGCAAACTGCTGGGGTTTCCTCGGGGGCTCTCTGCCCTCTCTGGGCCTCAGTGCCCCCTCTCATGGGGCTGGTGGTGACGCACCAGGCAGCGGTGCCAGGCCTCTGCCTGAGCTCCCACACCTAGTCACCTCCTGCAGGACAGCCCGTGGTGCCGGTCCTCCTGGGCGTGCTGGGGCTCAGGTGGGACTCCCGGACCCTGCCAGCACTTCTGCTCCAGCACCTCCTGCGTCGCTGAGTCCCTGACTCATCCCACCTGGGTGGGATGCTTCCTTTCAACCCAGGACCTCGGCTCACTGGGGGTTGTTACCTGAGCATCACGGATGGGCAGGCACTGAGACTGAGTTTCCCTCTGCTGCCCCAGCCAAAGGCTGTCCCTCCCCGCAAGCCTCCCGCAGCTCAGGGCTCCTCTCGTCTTCCCACATGTGATGGAAAATGTCTCCTCCTTTTATTTCAGGCGGTGCCCTCGGCAGGACAGGGCAGCTCCAACAGGTACGGAGACAACAGCCCAGGGCCTCACCTCCCTGCCTGCCCCCCCCCCCCCCCACTGCTCTGCCTGGCCCCACCTGCCCTTCCCTCTGCTGCTCCCCAAGCTGAGGGCTGGGCTCAGGGGAAGCAGCCACGGGACTCTGCCCCCAACCCCAAGCTCCTAGATTCATACTCCTTTCTCACTGAAACTGCCTGGGTTTTTATGGGTTTGTTTTATGTGAAAAGCTGGCGAATCTCTGGCGAGACATTTGCTTGTAAAAGGGGAAGGAAAAAGTCTCAGAGATGGTGGTGCAGATTTGGAGAGTGAGGAGGGGAAGCTGTGCTGGAGGACTGGGGCGGGTGGGGCGGTGCTCGGAGCCCCTCCTCTCCTTGGGAGGGGTCTAGAAGGACCTCTGCCCTCCCTCTCTCAGCCACAGTCCCTTCAGGTCCCCCAGCCTCAGCCCAGAAATCTGTCATCCCCATGAGTCTGCTAGGAGCGGGTGGAGTGGAAATAGAATCTTTGTAAATGGGAAGCACTGTAGAAGATCATTTGTTGATACCAGTCTTGTCCCTGTAAACAAGAGGTACTTTTCCTAGGTGCTTTGACACCAAATTATGTCTCCCCTCCTCACAGGCTCAGTGAGGCAGGCAAACAGGGGTTAGTGCTCCACTTATAGACGAGGAAGCAGAGGCTCAGAGAAGCCAAGTAACTTGCCCAAGGGCACACAGCTCTTAAGTAGCAGAGATGGGCTGGAACCTTAGTCTTACTTCAAGCCCACAACCCTTCCTCCGCTCATGGACTCACATCCGATCTGATTCTTGCAAAGATTAGTGCTGATGATGAACAATGACCCGTGTTCATCGAGGTCCTCCTGCGAGCCGCACGCCATTCGACAGCAGCGTGCGGCGTCTCCTTCAGCCTCACGGCCTTATGAAATACTGTCATCGTTACTCTATTGTCATCCCATTTTATAGATGGGAAGGAAAGCCGAGAGGCTGAGAGACTTACCGCAAGTCACCCAGCTAGTGAGAGGCAAGGCTGGGATTTGAACCCAGGCAGTCCAACTCCAGAACATGCTACCCTAACCACTGCTCCACTGCTTTGTGCCTGGCCTTGGGGGATCTCCTTCACCTCTGAAGCTCGTGGGCCCTTCGGACTCTGGGATTCCTGGGTTCCTGATGAGCCCTCTCTGCCACCCCACAGGCTGCCTCTGAAGCGTGCCTGCTTGCCCTTTGCTGAGGAGTTCGAGCCTCTGCCCTCCAAACAGGCCAAGGAAGATGATCTGCAGAGAGGTAGCCTCACTCCCACCCCTCTGTCGTCTGAGCCCACCCGGCCCCAGCCCCCATGGGCATTCCCCAAAGCCTTGGCTGCTGATCCTGGCCCAGGCAGGAGCCATCCCAGTGGAGGGTCGGAGGGGCTGCTTAGGCCCCAGAGCTGGGGTTGGGCTGAGATGAGAGCATGGGGGGAGGGGTAAGGAGGGCACCCAAGGTGCTTAGAGGGACAGTCACGGAGCTGGAGGGCTCCCGCCACCTTTGACCTTGTTGGACGTGGGTGTCCTGGGGCAGCTGGTGGAGGTGACAGGCTGGTCATGTTGGGCAGGTCCCCTCACCTTCTCTGATGGAGGTGGGAGCAGGGTGGGGTTCCCATAGCTGGCCTTTGGTGCGGACACTCTAAATCTGTGATTTCCTGGGGGCGGAGGACATGCCCAAACCTCTGGGGGCTGGGGCTGACCCTCAGGAAGACACCCACCAGCTGCTAAGATCCAAAGCTTCCAGTGACCTTAAACTGAGCCTTAACTTGCACTTGGCATTTCCAAGTGTCATATTGATAATTCCCACAGCAACACTGTAGGTTCCACCTCTGTTTTCTGTTTGGATGAAATGGGACTTGGCGATGTTAAAATAACCTCTTCAGGTCACACAGCTGGCAGGGAGACAGTGGGGATTCACTCCCGCCAAGGTGGGCACAGTATAAGCAAGTGGGTGGCGCCCGCAGAGCCCAGGGGGTTTCCAGCTGCCTGCAGACCCTCAGCAAGGACTGGCTTTTTCTGCAGAAATCAGTCTTGTATTAAAAAAGAGTATTATTTTTTAAGATGCCCCCATCCCCCGTGGTATCCCCAGGCTCAGTTACCCTCCTGGTAGCCCTAAAAGTGACCCCTTTGCCTCTCAGTCCTGCTGTACGTGCGGAGGGAGACCGAGGAGGTGTTCGACGCGCTCATGTTGAAGACCCCGGACCTGAAGGGGCTGAGGAACGCGGTAAGCACCTGCGCACCCCGCCTTGCCTGGGACAGAACCCCCTTGTGCACCTGAGCACATGCTTCTTCACGCTTTGCCACAGTTCTGAGCTCCCACAGGAAGGCTCTGGGGAGGAACATACTGGAAGCTCTGTGTTGCAGTGGCCCACCTGGCCCGCCTCGCTGGGGAGGGCCGGCTGGGCAGGGGGCGGGGGCGGGGTGTGCCCCAGTGATGTTATCTGGTGGCCAGAGCCCTGGCTCCACCCAGGTGTCGCACACACCATAAATCCTCCTAATCTGATGGCTGCTGTCTGACAGGCCAGGGCTTTTTGTTGGCTTTGCAAACCTGTCTCTATCTTAATGGGAATGAAACCCAAAAAGGCCAGGCCCCGGAGACACTTTTTTCTTTCCCAGGGGGCCTCATTCCTGTAGCTTACGGTTGGCTGGGGTGGGGGGTTTGGTGCTGGCAGGAGACACCCCCTAACCCCCACCTCCCAGACCACCAGAGAGCAGGTGAAACAGCCCCAGACAACACCCACCGCAGCTTTGGAGCTCAACTAAAAACTAAGCAAGCAGCCTCAGCAGGGCCAGCTGTGCTTAAAGGTCAAGCCACTCAGAAAAGCCAGATCTTAGGCTGCAGAAGGAAAAACGTGAATCAGATTATAACATGGTCTACCCTTTGAAGACCCACGTTGTGCCAGGCATTGTGCAGGCATGCTGCGTTTGCCAGATCTCCAAGAGTCTCTTAACAACCCTGAAGAGTGGCCACTGTTATCAGCTCCTCATCTCCCAGGAGGAGCCGGCTTCCCAGACAGAGGTCAGGTGACTTGCCAAGGTCACTAGAAGTGACAGAGCTGGGATTCCAGCCCAGCCTCTGTCCACTCTGCTCTGCTCTCCTGTTCTCCTCACAGATCGTCAGCCCTGCTTGGCGCCAGCCCTAGGAAGTTGGGCTTGCAAAAGGCCATTAAGTGGCATTTGAATATGCCTGGGCTCATTTGGGCCATTTGAATACAGACTCGCTAGTACCTGAAAGGCTCAGCTCCCTGTGGAGTGCTTGAGCTCTCTCTGCAGTGGCTGTGCCCAGTGGGCACCCACTCTTGACGGGTATAGCTCCTGGGACAGGGAGCTATTAACCAACAGGCAGCCCATATCGTCTCTGTGGAGCTTACGGTTAGAAAGGTCCTAAATTCTTGCTCACGCTGACTTGAGAGCTTCCTGGTAGCTTCCAGCCACATCACCATTAAGACAGCCCAAGAATTTTTCTTGCCTGGAGGGATCTCTGTCAAAGCAGAGAATAACGGAGGAGCTGAACCTGTTCCTCATCCCTGTGGGTGACTCTCCTTACCACCTTATCACCCCTATTTTACAAACGAGGAAGCTGAGGCTCAGCAAAGTAAGACTTCTGCAACCCCACGTGGAGAAGCTGGGGCCAGGCAGCTGCGTCTGCCCAGAGGAGACGGAGGCGCTCCGGGCAGAAGTGGCTGACGGGTGGTGTGGGTGCCGGCGGTGCTCACAGCCTCTGAGCTGCGGCTCCCTCCTCTGTAGAGGAAGCCCCAGTGTTCCGGGGCGGGGTGGGGGCAGGAAACCTGGGTTCTAGGCTGGGCCTTGGGCAGCGCTTTAGCTTCTCCGAGTTCAGCATCCAAGCCCATCAGATGGGATTACTGATTCCTGATCGAAGGAGGACGTGTTTGGGTTATCTGCCCCCCCCCACCACCACGGGGCAAAAGCATCCCTATTGCTGCACTTCTGAAGTGATAACATGCCATTTACTGAGTGTCTGTGTGTACCGGGAGCTGTCCTAAGGGTTTAATGTGGCCCACTTCGTTCAGCTCTTCCAGCCACCTGAGAGCGATGCCCTGTAGCTGCCGCCACGGGTAGTTTGCACAAAACTGGTCAGCTGGCGGATGGGGCACCTGCAGCATGGCAGCAAACCTCTGACGTCAGCCTGGGGTGGAGGGAGGTGGAGACGCCCTTTGGGATATTCTGTAGCCACCGAACATGCTGTTTATTGTGATGTGGGAAGGCTTAGAACATACAGTGATAAGTAAAACTACCTACGTAGAACATAAAAATACCTGGATGCATGGCCAAATAACGGGAAGGAACACATCCAGATGTTGATGGTTATGATCTCCGGGAAATAGGATTACGGGCAAGTGTAGCGTTCTTCTTTGTATCTTCCCACAATCTGGACGTGCGTTACCTTCATAAGCAGGAAAGTGGGAGTTGTGATATAAAAGAATGTTGCACACCCACCCGGGGTAGTAGCCGATGAACCCCTACTGTTCTCTTCCAGATCTCTGAGAAGTACGGGCTTCCTGAAGAGAACATTCACAAAGTCTACAAGAAATGCAAGCGGGGGTAAGTGCCCAGTGCCGCTCTCCCTCGCCATCCCGCCCCCCACCCGCTACTGTTCTCCTGTAAAGCGCTGGCTCCCAGCAGGTCCGCTCTGACTGGCGGAGGCCTGCTGCTCAGGGCTGAGTGGTGTTTGCACTTGGCTTTGTGGAGAGGACTAGGGGGTCTGGAGTTGGGTAGAGCTCTCCCCGTCAGGCCAGCACCACCTAAAGAGACCAGACAGTGATCTCTGTTGGGAAGGAAAGGAGTGGGAGACAGGGGGAAGCTCAAGGCCACATGTCAGGAGACTCAAGTTCAAGTCCCAAGGCCTCTGGATAACCAAGTCATTTGATGGTAATGGCGATGACAGTGACCGTCATTCCCTTGACCACCTACTGCTGTCACATAGTGTGCTTCACACACCTCCTTTAACCCCCACGGTCACACCACTGCCCTCACTCCACGGGGAGAGGAACAGAGGCTCAGAGGTGGTGAGAGTGTTCAGGGGCAGGAGCCGCAGAGTGAAGTCTCAGCGGCAAAGGGCCCAGCAGCGGTGCTCCCTGCTGAGTCAGGGTGCCCAGAAGGGCGTGGCTGGCTGTGTGTCTGGAATGTGATTGGGTGTGGTGTAGAGGGAGCCCCACCAGGGATGCTCCCCAGGCCTCCTCCTCCTTCAGGTCTGCACCAGGCCTGGGGGAGTAAAGCCACACCCTTCAGGGGGGCAGGCAGTACCTGTCGCCCACCCTGGGCTCCTGGGGATTCACGTTAAGGAC
This sequence comes from Glossophaga mutica, assembly GCA_039655065.1. Lineage (NCBI taxonomy): Eukaryota > Metazoa > Chordata > Mammalia > Chiroptera > Phyllostomidae > Glossophaga > Glossophaga mutica. The sequence continues at coordinate 15,114,570 of CM077307.1, forward strand.
CCCAGCACCCTTTGTTTTCTTCCCAGGGGACCCCTGGGTAGGGCGAGGTGGGGGCAACATGTTGACTGCCCTTCCAGGCCTCAGTGCCTTGGTCAGAGCCCTTGCTACATAGGTCACCCCACCAGCCCAGCCTGGGGCCCCCGGGCAGTGGGGAATGGCCGTGGTCATGCCCTGCCCAGAGGATGCAGGCCTGGGGCTCTGGGAAACACTCCCAGCCTCCTGTCCGTAGCTCCGACCCTGGACAGCTGCTCCTACTGGCTGTCCCCGAAAGGTGTCTAGGCATTGTCCCCAGGTACTGTCTGTGGCCTTTCCTTTTTTGAAGACTGCAAAGTGAGGCAGATTTTGGACTCAGGCTGGGGCCCCATCCAGGGAGGCCCAGGGGTGGCCTCCTTCTCACAGGCCCAGCCCTGCCTGCCTCCTTGGTTCCCACCCAACTTCCCATAGGAGGGCGGGGTGGGGAAGGTGTGCGCCCCGCAGCCCCTGGGAAAGGATCTGTTTGGTTTTGGTTGCATGTGTCTCCTGTTTTTGTGTGTGTTTTTTCTTCCAAGTTTCGGTTTCAAACTGGGGCTCACACACTCTTGGGAGCGGGACCCAGCTCACAGCAGAGGGCAGGCTCTGCTCTGCCCAGACAAGCCCAGCCCCGCTCCCTGTCCGGTGCCAGTGCCGGCACCCCTGCTGCGGCCCCGCCTGCAGCGGCCTCCCTCCCAGGTCTCACCTCAGGCTGGGCCCTCGTGTACGGTCTGGGGGGTAATGCGAAGGAGGATGCCCCAGCCCCTGGCCCCACTGGCTGAGTTGCAGGTCTCTCCCTTCGGCGCAGCTATCTGGTTAAACCATCATTACAATCACTTCCGTTTGTGGAGCACTTTGCACATGTGAGGTGCTGGGGAGATGACTCCTGGAGGTCATCTCTCTGACCCCTTCGGTTTAGTACGATTGTCTCTGTTTCTACAGAGGAGGAAGCTGAGGTTCTGGGTAGTCGCAGCCACAGAGTTAGTGACTGGCAGAAGGAATCCCAGCCTGGGCACACACACCCACTGTTTTATCTTGCCTCCTGCTTTTTCCTCTAACCACTAGCAATGAGCAAATAAAGGCTGTGTCCAGGCCAGCTTCACAGCCCTGGGCATCCCTCAGAGGCCCTTCAGAGGCACCCCACACCCCTTGCACACCCCTAGCCATGGAAACCTCAGGTCTAGGACTGTCTGTGATGCCCAATGAGAAGAGTGCCCAGAAACCCTCTTGGGTGAGGCCAGGCTCATTGCCACCTCCCGCAGAGTCAGACTCTCCTCATCCGAGGAGCAGGAAGTTCTCATCAGCGGCCTAGTTTATTTTCATAGAACCCTCCCAATAGTCCTCTGGACAAAGGTAGATACAATCAGCTTTACAAGCACCACTGAATGCTTGAAAGATTAACAAATACATTGTTTTTGCTGGCAGCTAGCCAGCGGTTTCATGCGAACCAGGACCGAAGACAGCTAGACGCTAGCGAGTGAAGAGGCCCCCATTCAGGGACAGCGGTTCCTGACAAGCCCCTGCCTCCAGGGCCCAGTTGTCATTGACCTCTGAGGGGTAGGGGTCCGCAGGCCTGTCTGGGAGCCCTCGTGCACAGGTGTGCGCCTGGGCCCGCGGGGGCCCGGCCTGGGAGAGGGCGGGAGGCAGTCTTCCATCTGTGCACATAGGCACTTACACAATGCCAGGCCCCTAGACTCACCCAGTACAGGCCCCTGTGAAACAAGCAAAACCCTGCCCAGCCCTCCGCCCTGGGCCTGGTCTGCTGCGGCCCCCAAAGATCCCTCTGCGAAATGAAGGAACTGCAGACGGGACCTGAGGAAGCAGGAGCCCGTGATAAGACAGCAGCGCCAGCACCCAGGCCCCAGGGCCAGAGCCCAGACCTCCTTCCGAAAAGCAGCAGCCGCCTGATGCTGCTGCAGAGACCACTGAACTGGGGCAGTGGCTTTCTTTGCTCACCGCTGTCTCCATCGTCCCTCCTGACCTGTGATGGAGGGGACAAGGCAGCCACCTCCCCTGTGAGGTCCTCGGGAAAGCAGACCGTTCCCTGCCAGGAATGGTGGTCTGGGCTTCTCACCCTCCTGCCCCTCTCAAAGTAACCCAGCCCCCATCTGCACTCTCCTGCAGCCCTGGCTTCTGTCTTCCTTACGTATGCCGCTTCTTTCATTTATGGGGTTTTCGTGTTTTCCTTCTAAAAAATAAATGACACAGTGGAAGCAGACACAAGCCTGGATCCAAACCCCAGCTCAGCCACCTATTATTGCCTGTGTGACCTGAGGGAAATGACTTGGCTCCTCCGAGCCTCAGCTTCCCCATCTGCGGCCTAGAGGAGCAGGGTTGCAGGGCTTCATCCTCCGGGGCCCGGCCAGAGTCTGAACGCTTGGCAGGCAGGATTTGGGACCTCCGGGTGGCCCTTGTTTCCGTTTGGGTCAAGGCCCTGCCTGTGTAAAGGCCTCAGCAAACACTGGTGGGACGGCCGATGAACGGGTGGATGAGAATACTCAGTTCCATGACCACGGGAGAGATGATCTGATCCGATCAGGTCGGGTCACGTCTTTGTACGCCCTACATCAGGGTGCCCATTGGTGTCTGCTCTGGCTTTACCCCCGCCCCCTGCAGAGGGCCGCCACCACGGAGGCTTTGTCCCTCGCAGGTTAGCCCAGGTGTTTGCCTGAAGAGTGTGGGAAGGGAGACGGCCAAGCCCTTCGAGTCTCTTGAGCTGCCCCTGAGGCTCAGCTTCATGGGGGTGGAGCTGAGAGTGGGCTCGTGGGGCACCTGCCTCCAGTTCGGGCAGGCACACCTGAGTGACACACCTCATCTTCTGGTGGACGGAGCCACGCCGGCCCGCCCACCACACCTCCGGCACGTGAACTCCCACTGTGTGCCCAAGCCCTCGGTCTGGCCTGGTTACTGAGGAGTACCGCGTCTCCCCAGGCCAACAGCTGCTCAAACATGGCCCCGTGCGTGTTTAAGGGAGGCACCCGGTGCAGTAGGTGGGCGCAGTAACAGGCGGGCCTGGTCTGAGTGGCGGCTCGGCCACTTGGGCATTGCGCCGCCCCTTCGGAGTGGGACAGTGAACACCCACCTTGCGGGTTGCTCTGAGGGTGAGAGAGAGTCCGTGAGGGGCTTGTTTGGGTACCCGGTATGTAGGGACCTTTACTGTCACCCTTGACTCCCAGAGGCCCTGAACACACGGGGCCGCCCACAGTCCAGCCCTGTGCCTTCTCTTCCAGAATCTTGGTCAACATGGACAACAACATCATCCAGCACTACAGCAACCACGTCGCCTTCCTGCTGGACATGGGGGAGCTGGACGGCAAGATCCAGATCACCCTCAAGGAGCTGTAAGGACCCGGGGTCGGCTCCAGGCACGGAGCCAGCTGCCGAGTGGCCCCGCCACACACAACCCTCCTCACGCCTCAGTGCTGCTACTTGAACGCCTTCCCGAGGGAAGAGGCCCTGGAGTCACAGAGGGCAGGGCCAGAAGGGGCCCGGAGGGGCCCTGATTCGACCCCCCGTCTCGTGCTTGAATCTGCTCTCTGAACTCCCGCCAGTGACTGCTCCGCCAGAGACAGCGTCACCTTGGTCAACGCACCCAACAGGCCTCCCTGTCTGCAGTCCAGCCGCACACCTCCCGTCGGGTGGTGGGGGCGGACCCGCTCTCCCCGCCATTCCTGGCTCCTCCATCGACTTCAGACCAAGGAGTTCCCCCCCTTTGGTCAGTTAAACTTGAACAGTCTCGATTTTCAGTGCAAATGACTTTTAGAAGACACCGTGGTGGATACGCCCCTTTCTCGCGGACTTCCTCCATACCAGCTGTACGTCACGGAGCTGATCCGCCAGGACCGAGAGGCTGCTGCTGACCGCCACGTCTGCTCACGGTTGTGCACGTTGCTCCCTCCCGAGTTTCGTTTATGTTATATATATATAAGTATATATTGTGTACATATGCAACATTTTATATTTTTCATGGATACATTTTTATCATTTCAAAAAATGTGTATTTCACACTTCTTGGACTATTTTTGTAGTTGTTATTCAATTACGCATTTTGTATACTCATATAGTGTTTAGTAATAAAAGTCTTCCTATGTATTACTTCAAATGCTACACTTGTGCCTTTCGTGGAAGTCTTTCGGGAAGAGAGGGTGGAAGTAGACAGGGCCTGGCCCCTTCTCTGTCCTGTGAGCGGTTTGCCCTGGACTGGAAGGGTGGCGGGAGTGCTGGGCGCTGGAGAAGCAGAGGTCCCCGCCTGGGGGGCAGCAGACTCCTGGTGCCCAGATCCCTGTCTTGTGCAGTCCCACAGGCTGGAGGTTATGACCTTAGGGTCATTTGTAATGACCCATTAGCATCTTCGAGCCCCAGGGTTCATCGGTGGGTCTCAGAAGCCACCACGATATGGGGGAAGGACAGCAGGCAGCTCTCAAGTGCCCTCCAGGACTTAATCACAGCAGCTTTGCTTTTCTCCATGTACAGACGAGAGTTTCTCGCAAACTTTTGTCTGAACAAAACATATTCTTTAAAGTCTGAAAACCCTGGCGGTCTCTAAGGGCCTCCCAGCCCTGACAGCCAAGGGTATGGGGCTCGTTCCCGAGGCCCTGCCTGGAGTTGGGGCCGGGACTGCGGGTGGGCAGGTGCGGCACCGGCCCCGGGTGCAAAAGTAAGAGAAGCCACAGGACTCAGCGATCCAGAGAAACCATAGTGCAGTGCAACTGTGTCTGTTTAATAACCAAGAAATTTACAATGAACAAAATATCAAAATTTGAAGTCAGGATCAGTACTGGTACCTTCCATGGCTCGGGCTCTGACAGGGCTTGCCTGGCACAGTTCGGGGACCCCTGGAGCACCCACAGTGGGCACCCTGCCCACTCCAGGCCCCACCGCTGCTCTGACACCACCCGAGTGGCCAGAGCAGTGTGATGGGTGAGGGTGAAATGGCAGAGTGGGCGCAGAGTACCACCACAGGGCCGGGCACACTGAAGTCCCCTGAGTCTGTTCATTTCCTTCCTTTCTGAGCTTCCTGCCCCCTCCCCTCCTAGAGCCAGCTGGGAAGCTGGAAGGTGGTGCTTGTCACCCTTGACTGCACATCAGAATCAACCGGGCAGCTTTTGTCTCAGCTCAGACCCCACCCTGGAGCAATGAACTGAGAGTTTTTGGGGGTGGGGCCCAGGCCTCAGGACCTTTGAAAGCCCCCTTGGTGATTACACTGGACGATCAAGTTCGAGAACCACTGCTCTGAAGGGACCAGAATTGCACAGGCCGTGAAGCCTTTGCCATCTGCTGGCGTCTGGCTGGATGAATACACATAGGGAACCGGCAGCCTCAGTGCAAAGCCTGCTGCAGAGCTCAGGGAAGGAGCGGGCAGCTCGCAGCCACCGTACCGCCGCCTGCCTCCAGCAGAGCCACGGGCGTTCTCTTCCCCTCCACATGCGCGGACGAGGGCTGTTGGGGCCCAGAGAGACCCCCTGGACCTCAAGGAGAGAGCGCCGTTGCCCGGAGGACGTGTAGTGCTGCCCTCGCAGAGGGTCCGGGGAGACGCTCCCAAACCCGACCGCAGCCACTCAGGGCCTGGCCTTCCTTCCTAAGACTGAAAAAGGTGACAGGGTGAAGGTAAGTCCTTTCCAAACAGGGGGCCACTAAAGAAAGGTGGCTGTTGGCTGGTGGGGAGAGCACCCCCAGCCTGCAGGGAGCGTCGGCCTAGTAGTCACGCAGTCAGTGGGTGAGGGGAGGAAGCCATGGGTGAGGGAAGCCCACGGCACGTGTGGGCAAGAATGAGTAAGTAAGTGAGGAAATAGGAAGGAAGGGAAAATGAGGAAATAGGAAGGAAGAGAAAATGAGGAAATAGGAAGGAAGGGAAAATGAGGAAATAGGAAGGAAGGAGGAAAAGAGGGAGGGAGAGAGGAGGGGAGAAGTGGGGGGAAGGGCAAATGGAAGGCTGGATGAAGGGCAGAATAACAGGGTGTATTTTTCAGACCGTTGCTCCTCTGAGTGTGGCCCGTGGGCCAGCAGCATCAGTACCATCTGGGAGCGAGTAAGAAATGTTTCCACCTCAAACTAACATACTGTTTTATGTCAACTACATTTCAATTTTTTTAAAGGGAAAAAAATGCAGACTCTTTGGCCTTACCCCAGACCTACAGAATCTGCCTTTTTAACAAGCTCTGCAAGTGATCCGCTCGCACATTCACATTTGCAAACATTTTATTAAACCATCAGTGTATGCTAACCCTAACTAGACACGTTATAACCACGCCAAAAACTTGAATAAAGATACCGATGCACAGCCCCTCCCCTCGGATCCATTCGATCAGAAGTCCGAGGGCCGGGGCCTGGGCAGGCTGTTCCTGCATCAGCCCCTGAGGGCATCGTAGAACAGCCAGGCCTTCGGAACCAGTGGGCTGCACGGAGCTGTGAGTGGCCTGTGTCATCTTAAGAGGGGATGGAGACGACCCAGCCCCTCTGAGCTCACGGCCTCAGCTCCAGTCACGTCTTCTCCAGAACGCAGACCCCACAGGGCCGAGAACAGCCCTGCTGTTCTCCTCCCAGGCTCCGTTCTTCCCTGACCCCGCTTGGAGGGGGCTCCTTCTGGAGGGACGGTCTTCACCTGCCAGGGCTCAGCCCAGCTGCTCAAGGGGAGGAGAGGCCTGTCTTGTCTTCCCATGTGTCAGCCCCAGCCTCTGCCCGCAGTGACCGCAGGGCTGGCTGCTTCCAGCCCAATGGCCTGCGAAGGTCCTCCAGGGTCAGAGGGACCTAAAAGCCAAGGCCCTGGGGTCCGGCCCCATTGTTAAGAGTCTGGGATCAAGGGAAGGCACAGTTCTAAGTGTCAGCTTTGAAAGGGCCTTCCAGAACGTCTAGCACCCAAGGAGACAGCTAATGGCTTGCAGAAGCATTTCCTTCGGCCCGAACAACAAAAAAAATAAGTTGGAATGTGGTTGTGAACATCTCAAATGAAGAGGCTGCACATCTTAAAGGTCTCCCAGATGCCGTTGAAAAATCTGCGTATCTGGCAACAGTTTGCTGGACCCGGGGCTCTGTCTGCTCCTCATTTCTGTTCAGGAAACCGAGGGGTCAGCGAGGGTGGGGGCCCAATCTCCAGGAGGCAGCTGGGGGCCAGGACAAATGCAGCAGCTCAGCTGTAACACCAGACAGGGGTGGCAGAGGTCATCAGCTGTCACGGGTAAAACACACATTCTCTGAGTGAATGTCCCGGGGATCTTGGGTGGGGCAGCTGGTGGCAGGGGCTCTCACCGTAGCCGTCTGCGGCCTCTACAGCACCGGGATCCACTTGTTGTCCTCGTTGTAGAGAAAGGACTGCTTGCCAGGGAATTCCGGCTGGTACGTGGCTGCGGGGGCAGAGCAGGACGGCATTACGAGAGAAAAGGCCAAAGAGCAGTACAGCAAACAGAGAAGCCAAAGAGCGCATTTGCACGGCCCACGGACACGAACTCAGGGGGTGCAGGAATGCTGGTGAGAAGGGGGGTGCAGGGCAGAGGCGAATAGAGGGGAGAAAAAATGGGGGCAATTGTAATAGCATTATCAATATTTTTTTAAACATTTTATTTATTTTTTTAAAGATTTTATTTATTTATTTTTAGAGAGGGGAAGGGAGGGAGAAAGAGAGGGAGAGAAACATCAGTGTGTGGTTGCCTCTCACGTGGTCCCCACTAGGGGCCTGGCCTGCAACCCAGGCATGTGCCCTGACTGGGAATCGAACCTGCGACCCTTTGGTTCGCAGCCCGTGCTCAATCCACTGAGCTACGCCAGCCAGGGCCAATAATTTTTTTTTTAAAGAAGAAAGAGAAAAGGCCACTTGCTGGAGTCCCAGCCCCTGCGCCGCACGAGTGGGGAGACGAACAGAGGAAGGTTCCCGCCCAAGGTCGCCTGGTGCTTAACTGGCCGAGGCAGGACTCAAACACGGCTTCCCAAACCTTCTTTAGCTCCCTTTAACTTTTTTAACAGAAGAAAATTGGCAAAAGATCTTTCTATGAAATTTGAAAAAAATATATTGAGTGAAGCTATACTCTTAAAGAAGCAAGGTGTCAGCTTGGTGGGGTTTTGTTTGGACTTAGTTCAGAAATTTCCGGACCAGCAAGAGCCATGACACCTCAGGCTCTCTAGGCCACCAGCAGCCGGGACCACATGGGGCGGCTGAACTGCCACCGGTGTGACGGGAACCTCTCCGTCGATGCTGGTTTGGCTGAGGGGCTGTGCGGAGCCCGGCTGGTTAGCCACGGAGCTGCTGCTGGGGGCACATGGCGGTCCAGGCAGGTCTGCACCCACCGGAGGCCAAGAGGGCAGATGTTCCCACGTGCTCACGCCCAGGAGGCCCCTCCAGGAAGCCCACCTTGGGGTAGGCAGTCGGCCTGCCCCGAGTGCCAGGTGTCTCGCACCATGCACGGCACAGGGAAGTCACCGAGAGAAAGCTCCTCGGGGACGGGGCCAAACAGGGTCAGACGAGGCTGTCTGCGGATGCCCAGACCTCCGAGACCACCCACCGGAGCTCACCGCTTGTCTGGGACATTAGTACACTTGCCGAACCAGACTGAGCTCTGTCTGCACTGACCAGATGACCTCAGTTAAGGTCAGACCTCTGCAGGCTTGGTGGTTTGATGACACTTCCAAGGCCAGAGCTGTGAGAATGACTTTCTCCCTGTCCTGTCTGCCTTACGCCTGCTCACCCGTGCGTTTGGAGGGGAAGGTGTCTCCCCTCACCAGGCGGACACCTTTGGGTGCAAGCACAGGGCTTAAGTCGCCTTCGCCTCCCCAGGGCGGGAGCAGCACCCACACTCACGGAAAGACTGAATGTGGCAGACCCGGCAGCCGCCTCAGCTCCGCCTTCCTCCGCCCACACCACCTGCCCATCGGCATGGCCGCCAGTGCCCACGCCGCCAGTGCCCACGCCGCCAGGTCTGGTCAATGTCGGGGGTGATAAAGAGCTAAGGGGACCTACAGACAGCTACAGATAGGTTGGTGGGCACGGAGACCACCCACCAGCGTGAGTCCCTCAAGCTATTAGCTCTCAGGTAGGTCCCAAAGGGGACAGAGCTTCATGGCCTACGCTCGCCTGTGGAAAGGGAATGGAACTGGGTGTCTTAGAAGAGCTGCCCCAGAGAACAGCCCTCGGTTTGTTTCACGACAAGCCAGGCACAGGGGAAAGGGCCGTGCTCTGCCCTGCCCCTCACCCCCTGAGATCTGCATTCCAAGCCCTCCTGGTGTAGAGAGTGACTCAGCCAGACGAGGCCGGTGATCTCAGCATTTTTAAGAACATGGGCTTTTCTGACAACCTGGCCAAAGCCACGGCCCCCTCCCCAGAAAACAGTGTCTACAGACAACGTCAGGGTCCCAGACCCCTTGGAGCCTGTCTCTGAGCCTCTCGGATGCTCACGGTCCTTGGTTGTGGCCGGGATCATCCCTGAGAGCCCTTTCACCTTAAAAAAAAAAAAAAAAAAAAAAAAAAAAAAAAAAAAAACCCTTTCATACTCTGAAAGTGTAAGCTGAAAAGTCTTCTAAATCTGCTCTCACCCTATAACCCATTTGGCAAACAGCCTACAAATCAGTGGCATCCAATGGCCCAGGAATGTCAAACAGCTCCAGATTTGGTTTTTACGATCATTTCAAACACTCCCCTGACCTGGGCCAGGCAGGCTGGACTGGGTCGGCGCTGCCGTCCACCGGCTAGTGTTGGACACAAAGGACGCGCTTGAGACGAAAAGCTTGGGGGGGCCGTTGTAGTCCACGATCTCGTACTGACCAGGGCCTGGGAGAGGCGGTGCCGGGGGCAGAGGCAGAGGCGGGGTGGAGATCTTCAGGCTGGAGTTTCTCCTTTAGAAAAGACAGAACGTGAAGCTGTCACTGAAGCCGTCTATTGGGGAAAGGGGAGTGTTTAGACACAGCCAAGACCTGCCCCACGCCGAGCTGTCTGCAAAAGGGCTGGCGGGGCGCCCGGGGACCTGCTTCTTCCAGGGGCTCCGCTGCGAGTGCGCTGGGGGCCCGGGACCTCAGGTTCCTCGCCTGCACCATGGCGATCATGCTGCTACCACTAGCCTGGTGGGCCCAACGTCAAGGTTCCCTGAGACAGTCCACCTAAGGCACAAACACAGCCCAGCACCAAGTGGCAGCTGAGGACACACTGTTGCCGTAACAACGCTACTGAGCTACTCAGGAACGGCAGGTGGCACTTAGCTCTTGTCAACTCTGTCCCTTTGGTAGTGCCTGGCTGGAGCTCTGTGCGAGGACTGAGGCTTCACAGGGGCTCTATGGGAAGAGCATCAGAAATCTACTTGTGATGTCTGCCATGGTCAGGGAAAGAAAACAGGCCTACCACATTCCCAGGATATGCTATCCCAAAACCAGTAGATCTCTAGAGGCCATTCCAACATTGCCATTCCGGAATCCTACCAAATACCTTCCTGTCAAGGCAGGACATGGGAGTAGGAAAATACTGGGCTGGAAATTAGGGACATCTGCCTAACACTCACCGCTTACATTGCAATTGTTTGTTTTCAGGTCTGCCTCCCCCTCTTCCAGAAAAGGGAGTCTGGCATGTCTGGTATTGAGAGAATAAGTGAAAGAGAAATGGCACCTGGACTTAAACCCTGGCTCTGGCACTAATTCACTCTGTGCCTCAGTCTCCCCCTCTGTAAAATGAGGGGGTTGGGCCTGATGACCTCTGAGGTCCTTTCCAGCTGTGACATTCCACCAAGCCTTGACTCAAAGGGGGTCCACTGGGTTGCCCAGGGAATTCTCGGATTGTTATGGGAGTCATATGGCTGCCCTGGCCATGCCATAGAAGGGCTGCCCACTTCCACCTCACACCCGAAGCTTCTCCTAAGGTCTCTCAGCACAAGGGAACGGAAGGTCCCCAGAGCACTGAACAGCCGCAGGAGACTCCCCCAGCTCGAAGCCAACACATCGGAATAGAGGAGGGAACAGGGCCTCCCGGCCACTGAAGCTCTGCTGTCCCCCGGCCAGCTCCTTCTGGAACAGAAGTGTTCTTAAATTTGGGGAGCAAGAGGGGACCTAGAAATGTCTTTTCCAACCTCCTTGTTTTGCTGAAGAAGTTGGTGCCCAGAGAAAGCAGGTCATGAGCAGATCAGAGGTCATGCCGGCACCAGAACCCCAGTGTCAGCTGCCCAACAATCTGGGGAAGGCGCCGTGGCGGGGGCGGGGAGGAGCTTTTGAGTTTTAGAGCCACGCAGACCCGAGTCTGAATTCCCGCCGTGCCTCTCACCGGCTGCGTGACCTCGGCCGGTCCGCTGACCTGCCTGCCTGCAGCAGGGCACACCACCACCCGCTCCTCCTGATGGAGTTGGGGAGGCGGGGGCGGGGGAAGGCATGCGAGGCACCCCACAGAGCGCCAGCACACCGCCAGTGCTCGATAAAGGTAGTCATTGCCACTGTTATGATCCCTGCAGCACCTCTGCCCGCTGCTTGGCCTCGGAGGAGCCACCGGGCCTCAGGAACCGGAGACCGGAGGGCTCCCTCCCGGAGCCACCCGGAGAGCGGGCGCTCCCCACTCCCGGGGAGGCCTTCGAAAGCCGCAGTGAACCATCCCCGTCCCCGTCCTGAGGCTCCCGCAGCTGGCTTTGACGCTTATTTTTAGAACAAAGGTGCCCGTAGCAAAGGGGGAAGACACATGGCCTCCCTTTCCGCCCTCCAGCTGGCATGGAAGAACTGGTTGTAGTGTGTGATCAACCACCTCTCCCCTTAAAAATCAAAGCCGGCTGCTCCTTGTTCTGGCTTGGGTCACCCCTTCAAAGAACCCTCAGAAATCCGACGCAGGTGTGACTGGCATCCTTGAGAAACAGGCTTGATTCCGGACATTAGGTCGGAAATGAGCCCACTGTTGCAGGTCACCCCCCTGTCCAGGTCACCCCCAAGCCCGAGTCTCTGGGAAGACCATGAGGGGTCTACTCTCCCAGCCGCGGATGGCCCGCAGGAGGCTGAGCAGCCTGGGTCAGGGGCCCGTCCGCGTTCTTGGGGAGACTGGGCAGGAGCCCCGTGCCCTCTGCTCCCTCCACACCACCTCCGGGCGGGGCTCGGCACTGCTGGCTCGGCTTGCTGGATCTGCGGAAAGCATCGGCCACGGCTCTGCCCCGGCACTCGGGGGGGTGGGGGGGGCAGGCTCTTCTGCGCAAAGACGCAGACCCTGAGAGCTCCCGAGGGTGTGGCCACCGCTGCCAGGGACAGCCATGCAGGTGACACCTTCGGTGGTCGCACTCAGCTTTGCGCTCAGACGGCCTTCCTCAGTCACTAGCTGCGTGTCCTTGCAAAAGTCTCTTTGCTCCTCTCTGTAAAATGTGGGTCATAACACCTGCCACCCAGGGTTGTCATTAAAACTAGCTAGTGCTTGGTACCAGCATTGCTGTTGTTGTTTTAACATGAAATGTGAGACTAGAAAGCCAAACTTCCTTGGGAGAAGGGAGAGAGAGAGAGAGAGAGAGAGAGAGAGAGAGAGAGAGAGAGAGAGAGAGAGAGAGAGAGAGAGAGAGAGAGAGATTGAGATTCATTGCACCTGAGCGGATCCAGAAACCTGCCCCAGCAGAGAGAGCGTTAGCCCCGAGAGTCCTGCGGGCAGAATGTAGGGGGGAGGCGGCGTTCCCAGCAGAGGAAAGAGCAGGGGCGAAAGTGGTAGCCCCATGTGACAGGAACTGGGACACAAGGAGACGAACGATGCGCCACCTAGGCTGCCTTCAAACCTCACCCCACGCCCGTGATTTCTGGGTGGTTCGCTTGTTTCTGACCACCCGCCCTCCCAGACCCCGAGGAGAAGCTACAGGAAAAGCTTCTATGCATGGCCCTCAGTCCAGCCCAACCTGCTCCACACCCACTCCTGTGCCACCTTCCAGAAACGCCCCGCACCACACCGCAGCAGCCCCGCGCCCTCGCCCGGGCTGTCCCTTCTGCCAGGAGTGCCTCCTTCCCCTGCAGACTCAGATTCGGTCTTCACTGCTCCCCGCCCGCCCGCAGGGAACCGCCTCTGGCCTTGGCGCTCTCCCCACCCCCACCGGGCTCCCTGGGCGAGCAGGTTTTGGGGTCTGCTGGGCCTGGACTCGGCTCCATGCTCCAGCACCTGGGCAGGTCCACGTTCAGTGCCGCCTGTGGAGGAGCTGGAAGCGCAGCCCTAGATAATATCGGTGTACCTGGCCCCTCTGCACATTCTAGCCATTCTTCTCTTGGCACAAAACATGCTGCATTTTGTATGCTCCTCGCTTGCCCAGCTCTTTAAGGGAGAGGGTTGTGTCTGTCTGACTCATCTCTGAGGCCCTGTCCCTAATGCTGGGACAGGTGCCGAAGGGCAGAGAAGAGCAGAGGGGCTGAAGCAAGGAGGGGAGCCCAGACAGATGTCCCCCCGGCCCCCAGTTTTATCATCACCCAGGGCTGCCCCCTTCACGGCGGTGGGACTGGGCAAATCCGAAGGCCAGGCCGGATCAAACCTCGGGCAGCCCTCAGTGCTCTGTGGCTGGGGGTTTTGTGAGCCTCATCACTCAGTTATGAAAGCCAACCTGGCCCCGCCCCGTGGAAAGAAAGCATCTGTCAAAGGCTCTGCAGCGGCCACAGCTGGATTAAGTAAGTGTGTCTGCAGCTTCCAACCTGAGCCGTTTGCAAATCTCCCGAGAATAAAGGATGTCTCGGAGGACTCAGCAGGTCGCTGGGGGAAGGCTTGGGGACCCTCGGGACACTCCCAGGCACAGATTCACGCTGCCTCGGGGATTCCCAGGGTCTGGAGGGATAAAGGGGCAATTTTTTCTCATCATTAAAGGGCAGCCAATGCCTCTGGGGTGGAATGCAGTATCTGTTTAACAGGGTAGCAGGTGACAGATTACAGCGCTTGGGAAGAAGCTCCCCACATCTAATTGAAAATCCCAGGGGGACTTTAGGTGGGTCCCTCGTAATTACCCAAATTGAAGTGGGGCCAGCAGGCTCGATTCTTGGGCCCTGACTGTGACAGCACAGCATGTCGGCGTGCAAAACCAGGGACTTAAACCTCCAGGAAGTAGATCAGAGGTTAGGAGAATGTCAGTGGGTGTTTCACCTTCTCGCTGGGAGGCAGCAGCTGGGCGGAACTGTTTTGATCTCTAACAGCCCTTATCCTGACTCACCCTGACTGACTGAGTCATCACTGAGACACACTCGCAGGCCCTGAAGACGTGAGTGACACCTCCGCTGACACCTCTCTTCCAAAGACCCCTGGAAGCGGATGAATCAGCTTAGGGTTTGAGTCAGCAAGGTGAGCCATAGCAAAGGGACCCCCGTGACGCGTTCTCCAACCAAGGACCCCAGAAATGGCGGCGCTAACAGCCTGACAGCCCCTGACAAGACCTGCCCCCAGGGCCCCCCCACTCCAGGAACACCAGTCCAGTGTGAGGGCCCTCTTCAGCCTGTATCTGAAGTTTGCTGTGCGCCATTCCTGGTGTGCTATGTGGGTTACCTTATTTTATTCTTGCAAGCACCTTATGAAGTATCTGCTCTAATTCACAGAGAATACATTTAAATTTCCCAGGGAGTTAAGTGACCACCCCCAACCCCACCCTCACCCCCTGTTCTCAAAGCTGGTGAGTGGGAAGGTGGGAGGTTGGCAGGGGATGCGGGGAGGGCCCCGGTCGGCCTCCCGAGCACTCCTGTCAATCACCAACCTCTCACCTCGCTGGGACTCACTTCTGTTGGTGGGAAACATGGGCTGACCACTCCAGGGAGAATGAACATCTCCCCCTTTCCTCCTGAAGAAAGCAGAACCAAATATCACTTTGCAAGCTGGAGGCCTACCCTAAAATGCAGAGCCAAGCACTTCCAACCCAAGACACACTGTCACAGGTGTGTTTGGGGCCAGCGACGGGAAGCTGCGCAGACCTTCTCAGGGGCCTGACAATCCCGGACCATCAGCGCCCAGGCACTCCTGTCCCTCCTCCCTCCAGGGACACGGGAGAGCCCACAGAACTGGAATGTAAGAGGCTGAGTTCGGACATTCCCACAATACTCCAATATTCAGCTGTATTTTTACTTCATATTATAGCATTTACCATTCAACGTAAGTGGACGGACGATGCCTTTTTAGAATGACCCGAAGCACACCTCCGCTCTGTGCTCTTGTTTCTCAAATGAAGTCACAGATTTCTCACCTTCATCCTTTCCTTGTCAATTTAAAACTATATTTTTTGGACCTCCTCTGTGGGTCCAGGCTGGCTCCACGGTCACTGTCCCCTCCACGCTCTCCTGAGTGGCATGCTGAGCACACCTGGGGTCACGGAGTGTCAAAAACGAAAGCAGCTCCCCTCTTTGCAGACGTGCAGAGATGAAGGTACAGCGAGGGGCAGAGAGCAGCCCTGGACCACAGAACCTGCTAACGTTCTGCCCCAGACGCTGGGACACCATCCATTCAACAAAGTAAATCCGAATCTGAGAGACCCCGGGCTTAACAGGCTCCTTTCCTGCAGGCCTTCTCGGAGCCTTTGCTAAGCCCACGCTCACTGAGGCGGCCCCAGGGGCAGAGGATTTGTTAGTAGCGTTTCTGAGGCTTCTTAACCAAGAACGCAGGATTCACAAAGCATCCCAGAGAGCCAGGGAGCCCGACACCCGCAGGCGCCCAGCCCAGAGCACTGCCCAGCCAGAAAGACTGCCCTTGGGGAGGTGTGGGGACACACAGCCCGGCATTCTGTGTACACTCCTTTGCTTTGCCCTGAGCTGCTCCCAGGTGGGCCTGGCCGAAGGTGTGTATGGTGTTCTGTTCACCTGAGCAACTCCACAGCCTCCAGCACAGAACCTGAAACCTCCAGAGCCTGTTGATTGACAGATGCAAATGCCATTAAATGAGAATATTTCAAACCACTCATCCTAACTTAAGCAAAGCTGAGTGGCACCTCTCTGGGGAAAGCCGTTAAACACCAAGGATTCGCCACGCTCCTTGCACCATTTCCTTGATGCAGCTGCCAGATGCGGGCTGGGGGCTTGAGTGGCCAGGTCGATTACCAGCTGCTCCCTCTGTCCTGATACGCCTGTAGGTTATAGAGTAGTAGCAGCCGTACTAGGAATAGCTACCTTCAAGCACTTTCTCAGCTAATCCTTGCAGCACCCCCGAGATAAAGTTCTTATCTCCACCTAACAGCGTGCGAATGGAGGCTCAGAGACAGAAGTGTCTGCAAGGGACAGGGTCCAGGCTCCCACTCGGGTCCGCCAAGCCCGTCCACTCACCCACTCTGCTGTCTGGCGGAGTAGGGGACAGGCCGTGTGCCGTGGTGCCCTCGGGCAACCTGGAGGCAGGAAGTCCCTGATGTGTGGAGACCGCCTGCTCCTGCAGACTTTCCGGCCCCAGTCCCGAGGCTGGGAGCCTGTGAAGGGTCAACGTGCAGAACCCCAGAACCAAGGGCAGAAGCAGCTTACCCCGTGGGCTCCATCTGAGACCTGACTCCCTCCTCCGGATCCTGAGTTGCCCAAGTTGGGTTCCTGTCTTGCTCCTCTCCCCGAATCCCCTCTCCTCACTCTGGACTGATGGTCAGAGTGCGTCCAGTGTTGCCAGCCTCACTGGGGTGGCCAGATTTCTGACCTACTGTGGCCACGAGCCCACTCACCTGCTCTGAGGTGCCCAGGTGCCTCTACGCTCCATCCCAGCCCTCCCGGTCAGCCCTCCCAGCGGCCAGTCCTGCCTGGAGAAGACCGACCGTACAGGGGTGAGGTCTTAGGTGCTGACAGGAGGCCTGTCTTTAACTGCCGTTAGTTTTAGAAGTTCTAGAACCATTGAGGAATAAATAAGCCTCATGAGTTTTTTAGCCTCTTAGGTGAAAGTAACATTAAATATATAGGATATTAAAAATGGTAACAGAGATCCCTGTCTTCACTTTTTAAATTTGTGTTAATATTAAGTCACCATGTGTACCTACTATACATATGCCAAATATGTGTGTGTGTGTGTGTGTGTGTTTGTATAAACATTTTATTTATTTATTTTTAGAAAGAAGGAAAGTGGGGGAGAAAGAGAAGGAGAGAAACACAGATCGATTGCTTCTCACATACCCCCAACCAGGGACCTGGCCCGCAATCCAGGCATGTGCCCTGGCCAGGAATTGAACAGGTGACCTTTTGGTTTATCAGACGATACCCAACCCACTGAGCCACACCAGTCAGGGCATATGCCAAATATATATTTTTAAATCTGCAAACAACACTATGGGCCATGAATTATCCCCACTTTACAGACGCAGGCATGGAGGCTCCGAGGGGCTCGCACAGTGCCCACAGTCACACAGCCTGAAAACAGCAGGGATGCCGTTTCCATCCAGGTCTGACCCAGTTCAAAGTCTAGGCTTTCAACCTATCAGCTCAAGACTGGGGGGCGGGGCGGGCGTCACTGCTTCTGTATGTCCTGACACCCCAGGGGAGGCTTTGTGTTGTGAAACAGAATAAAGTCGGCACCAGGAGAGTGCAGCCTCACGGGGAGCGGGGGAAGAGCCGAACAACCCTGAGCATGATGCCCGGCGGCATCCCCAGCTAGCTGGGTGGACTCAGGCCAGTTTCTCGTTCTCACCGAAGCCTGACTTCCTCCTCTAGGAAGAATAACTCTTACAGCAGGGTTATTATGATAATTGAATGAGATGTTAAGTTCCTGGTACATAGTAGTTGCTCAATAAATATCATGCTAAACAGCCGACTTCCGGCCAAGATGGAGGCGTAAGTGGACACACTGTGCCTCCTCACACAACCAAAATTAAGGACAACAAAGATTTAGAAATAAGAAAACAACCAGAACTGATACAAAATTGAACTGTACGGAAGTCCAACAACCATTCATCCAGACTGGTAAGAGGGGCGGACTTGTGGTAGGAAAAAGTGGAGGTTGGCGGACCCAGGTGTGCAGGCAGTGGCTGGCAGATACCAGGCGCACAGGTGGTGGCTGGTGGACCCTGGGCTTGGGGTGGCAACGGGCAGACCCAGTGAGGCCACGCAAGGTGGCTGGCTGACCAGGTCGTCCCACATTTGTGTGCAGATAATCCAGGCAAAGGGGAAGCAGCAGAAGGGACGGGAATCTGAGAGAGAGCGGAGCAAGCGCCATTGTTCCCTCTCAGACCCCGCCCCCACACACAGCGTCACTACCCAGAAACTGGACCGCCCTGCACTGGGGAATACCTAAGGCTCTGCCCCTCACTACGTAACAGCCACGACCAGATCCCCCCCCAAAAAAAAAACCAAAATAAAAATGGCTCAAATGGGAGAACAAATGAAAGCCCCAGAGCCAATTCCTCTAAGCAATCAAGAGATAGCTAACCTATCAGATGCACAGTTCAAAGCCTTGGTGATCAGGATGCTCACAGAATTGGTTGATTTTGCTCACAAATCAGATGAACAAATAAAGGCTACAATAAGTGAAATGAAGGAAAACGCACAGGGAACCAATAGAGATGAGAGGAAAACTGGGACTCAAATCAATGGAGTGGACCAGAAGAAAGAAACAAACAACCAAGCAGAAAACAAGGAAGAGACAAGAATTCAAAAAAATGAGGGGAGGCTTAGGAACCTACAGGACATCTTTAAACATCCTGACATTCGAATTATAGGGGTACCAGAAGGGGAAGAGGAAGAGCAACAAGTGGAAAACTTATTTGAACAAATAAAGGAGAACTTCCCCAATCTAGCAAAGGAAATAGACTTCCAGGAAGTCCAGGAAGCTCAGAGAGTCCCAAAGAAGTTGGACCCAAGGAGGAACATGCCAAGGCACATCATAATTACATTAGCCAAGATTCAAATGAGGAGAGAATTCTAGAAGCAGCAAGGGATAAGGGGACAGTCACCTACAAAGGAGTTCCGATCAGACTGTTAGCTGATTTCTCAAAAGAGACTTTCCAGGCAAGAAGGGGCTGGAAAGAAGTATTCCAAGTCATGAAAGGCAAGGACCTACATCCAAGATCGATCTATCCAGCAAAGCTGTCATGTAGAATGGAAGGGCAGATAAAGTGCTTCTCAGATAAGGTCAAGTTCAAGGAGTTCATCATCACCAAGCCCTTATTATATGAAATGTTAAAGGGACTTATCTAAGAAAAAGAAGATCAAAAATAGGACAGTGAAAAGACAGCAAACTCACAGATATTAACAACCACACCTAACACAAAAGCAAACTAAGCAAACATCTAGAATAGGAGCAGAAACACAGAAATGGAGATCACATGGAGGGTTAGCAACAGGGGTGTGGGAAGAGGAGAGAAGGGGAAAAGATACAGAGAACAAGTAGCATAGACGGTGGGTAGAAAATAGACAGGGGGAGGGCAAGAATAGTGTGGGAAATGTAGAAGCTAAAGAACTTATGACACATGGACATGAACTAAAGGGGGGGAATGTGGGTGGGAGGGGGTGGAGGGGAATGATGGGGGAGAAATGGAACAACTGTAATAGCATAATCAATAAAATATATTTTAAAAAAAGAAAAAGAAATAAATATCATGCTTTCGATACATATTTATTGAGCACCTACTATGTGTCAAGTGTCCTGGAGAGCAATCTGGCACAGTGTCCTGACAAACTGTGACTCCCCTTCCTTTTCCACCCATGAACCACCTTCCCAGAACCACCTTTCAAAGAAATCAGAAAACTCAGGACTCACGGGATGACAGTCTTTGTTGGAATTTTGATGTGCTCATTTGGGCTGTAATAACCGGGTCCCGGGCCTGTTGACGTCACTTTGAATCCACGGCCCGTTTTTGATTTAAAACAGGACATTAATACCTTTGGTGATGGTTTCACAAGGGATTCATTGATATTATAATGCCCTAAAGAGAAGGAAATGTTAAAACAGAATAAGAAACTCTTCGCAAATAAATAAAAAGCCATACCTCACACTGAAGGATACATTGAATGACTGTAAGGTGACATCAGTCCGAGATGATCAAATGGAAGGGCCACCACTCAGGGAACACGAGCCACCTGCATCACATATGTAGCTCGTTTAGCTCTCCCAGCAGCCCAGCAATATGCATGTTACCACCTCCATTCGAAACGCGAGCCATCTGAGACTCAGCGACAGTAAGTAATTTGCCCAGAGACATTCATCTAACCAGGGACTAAGCCCAGCTTCCTCTTCTATACAGTAAGGAGAATAATTCTTCCAACAACAGGGTGGTTATAATAGTTGAATAACATTTTAGGTTCCTGGCACATAGTAGCTGTTTCATAACTGTTTTGCAATCAACAAATATTTATTGAACACCTACTATGTGCGCCCAGGGCCATCTGCCTCCAAAGCCCATGCTTTCCCACCATGCCCTGTCTCAGGAAACTGTGACGGAATAAAAGTAATCTGACTGTGCACAGCCCTCAAGGAAGAACAGATGGTCTGAGCTGGGATGCAGAGGCCCAGTTTCACCCTAAGTTGTCAGTAGTCCTGTCGCTGGGGGTGGGTGTTGTGCGGTCCAAGAGCAGTGCTCGGCAGAAGCCTGGAAGACGTCTGCACGCCCAGGCTCCTCATTACTCAGAAGCTGAGAAAATGATCCAGCATGACGGCGGAACAGCTCTGAGCACCAGGATGCACCCACAGCAGTCCCTACACCGGGAGGAGGGATAGCTTAAGTGTCTACAGCCCAATCTGCTGGAACATCAGCCCTGAAGATGATAAATATGAAGACCCTAAGGCCACATGACCAAGTTTCTGAAAATAAAGGTGAGCGAAAAGGTAAAATAAAGCCTGAAACTCTACATGTTCAGTGATGACATCTGGGTACAAATGGACGTGTCTGAGTAAAAACAGGCAGGCACCCAGGAAAGTGGAAGTAATTACGAGGTCTGCCCAGAAGGTATCCAGCCGTGCAATATGAAAAAGAGAGACATTTATTGAAGAAGATACAAGATACAACAAACATCGTACACAGGGCAATGACGCCTCACTCTCCAAAGCAGGCACCTTGGGACCTCACACAGTTCTCCCAATCACCATCAGCTGCTCTGTTGTATTTTCTTGAATCTCATTGATGGTCTGAAATCTCCTTCCTTTCAAAGGTGATTTTAGTTTTGGGAAAAGCCAGAAGTTGCAGGGTGCCAAATGCGGGCTGTAGCGGGGCTGAGTCATTTGGGTGATTTGATGTTTCACCAAAAAACTCTGCATGAGACGTGATGCATGAGAAGGTACATTGTCGTGATGAGGCTGCCAATCACCAGTTGCCCATAGCTGTGGCCTTCTGAATCATCCAGATAGTTTACAGTGAGGAATGTTAAAACTTAACACAAAATTTGATGCAGATTCATTGCTCTACTCACTCAGTCAGCTTGAATGCAATGACCACACAGTACACATTCTCATTCATTGGTGTCTACTGCCCCCACTGACTAGTACAGTTAAGTCGTCATTGTTCATGCATGCGCATTCCAGTCCACTCTCCTTGGCTGCCAGGTTACATCGATGTCGTGCAAACTGTTCTTGTTATTATTAACAATGGCTGGACTTTTTCCAGACAGACCTCATATATTAGTGGTGGCATTCTGGGCGGGGGAGGGGGGAATATTCCAAATTTTCTAAACATGGTAAAGTTAATTTTGTTTTAAATAAAATGTATTTTTCCTTGCAAAAGTATTGAAAACATTTACTACCTGATTAGCAAGCTTTTACTTGGATGGTCATACCCAGGGACAGCAAGGACAAGGGACGCGGTGCCTCGTAGAAGCAGGAGGACAAACCGTCCCTGTGCCGAGGGCAGTTCGATCACAAATAGCAGAAATCTGACATGTCACATCCCTTCTGACTTAGCAATTTTACTTTAAGCAATCCATATGAGGAAATGAACCTGACTGTACACAAGTTGTGAACTACAGGGATGCTTGCTGCCGCTATATTCATATTAGTGATCAGTTTCAAACAGCTTACATTTCCTTAGGAGACATTTGTTCCTTGACCTGTGGTTCGCCATACAATGGAATACTATACATCGGTTTTAATATACTCTGGTTTCTCTTCAGATCGTATAAACCTTTCCCTTTTTACTATATAGCTATTTTAAAAATGATGTTCTAGGAGGATTTTTAATAACTTGAAAAGATGTTCCCAGCATATAGTTAAGTTTTTTAAAGTGAATGCCCAGCCAGCAGCATTTATAACATTGGTTTATGCCTCTCATATTATCTTCCTGTATCTTTTTTCCCTCTCCCCCTCTGTCTCCCATTTTAAAAAATGGGAGACTCCCTACAGAAAGAGAGAAAGAAAGAAAGAAAGAAAGAAAGAAAGGAAGGAAGGAAGGAAGGAAGGAAGGAAGGAAGGAAGGAAGGAAGGAAGGAAGAAAGAAAGAAAGAAAGAGGTTAAAGCAAGGCTCGATTATAAAATGCTGAAAGGCGGAAGTAAAGGAAAAAGGCGCTCCTGCCGCCACAGCTCAGAGAGGACTGAGGGTGACGTTCTAGCTCTCGAGGGTCGTGGGGCTCTGTTTCCCAACGTGGAGCTCATGCGGTGGATTCCATTCTGCACCCCACGATTTTCAGATGACACTTTAGCATAGGCATTTCCCTCTGTGGTTGGTACAGGTAAACTTTAGAAAAGCCAACCAGCGAATGGGTAGAGGTGAGCATTTTGCCCAGGCTTGAGGGCAGGGCAGGCCCACCAGGCCCTCAGCCGGAGGTAGGGCCCTGGAGCAGCAGGACAGAGCGGGGGTGCCACCTCCACTCAGGTCTGCTTTTGTCCCACCACCGGGGGAAGTGGGACCACAGCATTGCTTCCAAAAGTCAAAGCAGATTTTTTCTGGCGGGAGGCCGATTCACCAGGCTCTAGGTTCTGGCCTCTGGCAAGCAGAGGTGGAGGAGGTGTCTGAGGCACCAGGCAGGCCTCAAGCCCAATAGGCCTGGGTTCAAATCCAAAAGGACCCTGGGCTCAGCGCCTGCTTTCTAAGTATCATTTTCAGCTGTAAAGTGGGCATTAAATAATAGTGATAGCTCACACCTTCTGATCACGTGCTGGGCGAGCGCTTTGCAGGGCAATGAATGTCAAGCCTGGGACACACAGGAGGAGTTTAACAGCTACTGGTGCGCCCTCCCCCTTCCTGTTCTCTGTTGTAAGGGGCTGGGGGCCCCTCCCACCCCCTCCCAAGGGGTGGGCACAGGTGGTTGGCTGTGGGAGTGCCCACACCCCCGGCCTCCTGGCAGGCCTCTGGCCAAACCCCAGGGACACTGGCTTTGTTCTCCTGTGTAAACAAACAAGGCGGGGCTGTGCCGCGGAGGATGCAAGGCGGGGGAGCTCCTGCGGAGGTTTAGCCTCCTAATTAGGGCTGCTTTTGTGATTCGGCTGCAGACTGATCTCAGCTCTAATCTGGATTTGCAGAAATCTGAAATCTGACGTGCGCTGCAATTTTATCCACACCCCCCTCCAAGAAGCGTGACTGCCAGGGCAAACCCTCCTGTTCCTCCTGGGGCCCCTTGGGCCCAGGGGTCCGTCCCTTGGGATCTTCCGTCCCCATTAGGAAAAAATCTAATAGAAAGGGTGCTTGTGGGGTGCAGACCCCTCTGAAAACTTTTCACTCGGGCTGGCAGGTGGGGGCGGGGAAGGTCCGAGGCACAGGAGGGGCGCAGTCACGCCGGGAAGACATTGGCCGGCATGCTCTCGTGTGCTCCCGAATCCTGGCGATTCCGGAAGTCGCAGCGGAATGACAGGGGAACAGTCTCTCAGCCAGACACCTCTGAGCTTAGGCCGGCGGGCCCTGTGGCGCTGGGCAAGTCCCTGCCCCTCTTTGAGCCTCCGCTTCCTCACCTGGATCGCCGGCCCAGGAGTGCGGACTGTGAGGGCGGGTGTGTGAGGGCCGCAGGGAAGATGCTCCACAGGGACGATGATCGGGGTTCTGCTCCTCCGTTTGGGGGCTAGATGGTGAAGTCGCCTCCAGGCAGAGGAGGAAAGGAGTCCTGCAGCTGAGTGCGGGGCACTGGGTGGCGTGTGCCCCCAGCGGTGGCGCCTGGGGTACAGGAATGTGCACACTTCGGAGGTGAGACGCCACTTCCCCACCTGGCTGTCCCCAGCAAGTGTGCCGAACGGTAAAAGGGGAGGCCAACTAGGCTGCTCTGGGGACATTCCAGGAGCCAGCCACTCTTTCCTGAAGGGGGACAGCTGGTCTTCGCCTCCACCGTCTCCTCTTTGTTCAACACCTGCCTCCACCTCCACCTCCCCAAGGCCTAGCTCCTTGCAGAGACCCCCTGAAGGAATGGGTGCCCGCAGCTCAGATCGGCACGGGAGCCCTTAGGTCAAGGCCAGTGCAAGGCGGCTGCTTACCTGGGGCAGGTGCTCTTTCAGTAGTAGTGCCAAATCCTCTCTGGGTTTTGGACACGAAGCCGGCGCGGGCACTGACGTTGTTTCTCTGCTTGCAGCACCAGACGGAGGCCTGGGGAGAGAAACTCGGCATGGTGTGACCGGTGCCTTCCCCGCCTTTGTCTTTGTCACCGAGCCTGGACCAGGGTCACGTTTGGGTACAAAAGCAAATTTAAACATGTCCGCCTCAGAATAGGAACTGACGTGAGCGGAAAGGCCACGTGGACGGTGCCTCACCACCACGCCAGCTGGAGCAGCCCTCAAGCTGGGGGTCGCCCGCAAGTGTCGGGAGCCCCAGGGCCACAACCTGCAGGCCCGGCTTCCAGGCTTGCGGTGCCACGCACAGGGCGGGCGACCCTGCCCACGCAGTTTAATTTCCCTGAACTTGAGTTTGCTCCTCTGTAAATGGCTCAGATAATCCCGCTTCCACCCGACAGAGGGGCAGGAGGTCCCTGGAAATCGTCTACAGCAAAGTGTTTTTTTTGTTGTTGTTGTTTTTAACTGTGTAACACTGCGCATGCAAGTCATGTTCATCGCTTTCCCTAGCATTCTTACTCTTTTAGAACACTTAGCCCCCCACCTCCCACCTGACTCCTTACTGTTCAAACAGCCCTACAAAATGCAGGCTTTGGGGCACACTCAGAAATCATGCGCTTTAAGGTTACAATAGGATTTGTAAGCACGGCTCTTGTCTGGATTTTTCTGGACTGACCAGAAATTAAGAATGCTGGTCAGTCCACACACTATACCTTTGAGAGCATCCAGTGTGTTGGAACTCTAAAAATAACAGAAGGAGGAAAAAAAAAAAAGAGCCGTGAGATCGCTCTTATGTTACACATGAATCATAAATATTTCAAATGCCAATTCGCAGTCAGTCTCCTGTACTCATTAGATAAAGCATACCATAAAAACCGTTCCTGCGATGGCTGGGAGTATTTACCGAATGAGGGAAAATATTTGCTGGGGCCAGGATGGGTTGATTTTCTGTGATACTCCTTTGTCAGAAAAATGTTTCTCAAGAAATGCAGATGGCATTTTGATTTTGTGTTGACAAAGGTGAAGGAATTCAGGGTTTCCCAGGGTCCTGACGGCTGGGCTGCCTGCAGAGCCGGCAAACAAAGAGATCAGACGGAGCAGGCTAATTACTGGACCCAGGGAGAGGAGCCAGGTTGCTGGAGAGGAAGTAATAACAGAACCAAGGAAAAGGATTCCAGAGGAGAAGTGGGGACCGAGGCGGGCAGAGGCAAAGAAAGGCCTGGGCAGACCTCCATGCACAGTGTGGCTAACAGGATTATCGCATTTCTGCTCCTCGCCAGTCAGCTCAGCCATTGTTCTCCGGGTCTGAAAAAAAGCCACCTGTAGACCCAGCACCAGTGTGGCTTCCCTCCCACCCCCCAGACAGAAAAGCAGCGGGAAATGAGGGCATTTCGGTGCACACTGAGTGTGTGTCACTGGGAGATTGCGCCACCACGCTAGGAAGACAGCTCCAGGGGCGGTTCAAAGAGGGCGAAGCTGATTTTTACTGTAGTGCGTGGGGGTTGGTGGGGAGTGTGGTTATGTAGTTAAGTAGAAAATACACAGGTAGCGTGGACAGCATAATCCTGACGCTGGAAGGGAGAAGCGAGAAGCGAGGCAGAGACTATGAAAGAAACCACACCTGGTTTTTGATGGTGGTTTGCTTTGGGGAGAAGAGTTTTAAGGGACTTACACTTTGTAGTTCATGGGTTTCTATAATGTTTGAGTATATTTTATGATGAGTGCGTATTATTTTCAGAGCCACATTAAAATAATAATGAATTAAAAAAACCATGCACCTAAAATTAATCGGTTGGCAGAAGGACAGAGCTGACTTGGGAAATGGTCTTTTCTGGATGAACAACTGTACACTAATTACTGGGGAGTTATTCCTTTGATGTCGTCCACATTTACTGCAGGCTGACTGAATACCGGGACCTGTGCTTGGCAATGCAGACAGGAAGCTGGGTGAAGGAGCACACCGTGGGGTGGGGGAGCAGACACACGAGATGCTGACTGCCTCTTCGAGGAAAGGGGTGATGGCCAAGAATCTTCATTATCACTTCCTCATCAGGCCTCGACCTCTCTCCTGTCAACATAACAGCTTCCTAACTGGTTTTCCAAAGTCCACTCTTAGCCCACACTGCAGCCCATAAAACTGCTAGAGGGAGCTTCTTTAAAAACTACACCAAATGACATCACCCCACACCTCCTAGCCCCCTCAAGGGCTTCCCAGTACACAAAGAACAAAATTCAAACTCCCTCCAGGGTCTTCAGAACCCCGACAAACTGGCCCCCGCTCCTCTCCCTTCCTAGCTAATGCTACTCAAACTACTTTCTCATAGTTCCCCATGGGCTAAGCTGCTCGCTGTCCCAGGACCTTTGCATATGCTGTGCCCCCAACTCTGGCTCTCCCTTTAATGTTTGGGTCCCAGCCTCAGAGCCCTCTCTGACCAGCCCGTGTAACGTGCATGGCATTGCCCAGCCCTCGCATATTCTTTCTCAAGCTCCGCTGTTTTCCTCTCTCACAGCTGGGCAGCACGGGCAGCTGTTGTCTGTCTGTTCGCTAGTCCTTGCCTTGAGCCCCCCCGGGGAACCTAAGCTGCATCAGAGGGCTGGCACAGGGCAGCCGAGGACCCCGAGAAGGGGCGCCCAGCAGGGCGGGGACGTGGTGACTCGTACCACTCCTCAGCTCTATACCTCCGCCGCCTGCCTGAGCTCTCTGATGGACAAAGGGTCCCTTCGAGCTGGGCGACGCTGGGAAAGTCCCTTTACCTCTCTGAGCATCGATTTCCTCTTCTGTGAACTGAGAATAAGATAACCCACTGCATGGATTCTTGTGAGTGCCACGGAAGACGAGTGCATGACAGCACGGGGGCCATACAAAGACCTTCGTCGTCATCATCGTCACCATCTCCAGGCTCCGATTGCCCCAGGGGAAGGCTCTCTGGGGGTGTGCGGTCAGCACAGCAGCCCCTGGCCATGGGTAGCTACTGAGCACTGGACACACAGCTGGTCCAGGTCCAGATGAGCCGCCTGGTGGTGTCGGATGGGTCCTAGACTCATCAGGGTGACCCTTCCGTAAGTTACGTAACTGTCTAGTCACTATATTGTATGCCTGAAACTAAGATAAGATAATATTATGTGTCAACTGTAATTAAAAATAAATCCTTTTGCCCTGGCTGGTGTAGCTCAGTGGATTGAGCGCGGGCCTGCGAACCAGAGGATCGCGGTTCGATTCCCAGTCAGGGCACATGCCTGGGTTGCAGGCCAGTTCCCGGCAGGGGACACACGAGAGGCAACCGTACATTGATGTTTCTCTCCCTCTCCCTCTCCCTCTCTCCTACCCTTCCCCTCTAAAAGATAAATAAATAAATTCTTTAAAAAAAAAAAATAAATAAATAAATCCTTTTAAAGGACGTGCTTCAAATATAAAATATACACTGGATTTGGAAAACTTAGTATTCTGGAAAAATCTAAAACATCTAATTAATAATTTTATATTGATTAGATGTAATATTTTGCATATACTGGATTAAATAGAAATTATTATTAAAATTAATCTCATCTGTTCCTTTTTACTTGTAAAGGTGGCTACCAGGAGATTTTAAATGACGTGTGGGGCTCCCATCACATTTCTATTGGATGGTGCAGGCCTGGCGGCCACTCACAACACTGTGAGCACGTTGTAATTGATTGGTTCTGTCATAGAAAGTGGGCGGGATCTTTGTGGTCAGAAAAATAAGTACTTATAAATGTTATAGAAAAAAGAAAGGAAATGAAAAATAAAGTATTGGAGACCAAAATATTTTGAAATATGGCACAACAATAGTGATATCTCATGTACAATTTATGCCTTATGTGTGCTAAGTGCTCAGCCCAGATTACCTCACTTAATGTTTGCATGAACACTGTGAGCTAGACATGTATCCCCATTTTACAGACGAATAAACTGAGTCCTGAAAGGTTAAGGAACTTGCCCAAGGCCACACGGTTAGAAAGTGGTAGAGTCAAGATTTGAACTTGTTCCAAGCCATGAATTATATACCATTCTGCCTCAATGATTACAAAGTGATCATAAATGGCAGAGCACTGCTCCTAAAAAACTGGATTTTCTGATATGGAAAGGTAGAGGTTTATTTTCCTTGTGAGAATCTACAAATTAAACGAATGGTGTCTGCAGGAAAAGCGGTAACTGACACACTCACTGCCAGAGATGCGGACAGTGGCAGGGGCGGCTCCGGTCAGCAGTCCCCCCGTGCTCCCCACTGGCCTCCGCGTGGCCACGGTTTCCTCTGGGTTATGTAAATTCCCTCCCAGAGTCTTGCACCGGCCTCATGTACCCCTTGGGCCCTTGGGTACCCAACAGATGCTGACTGCTTTACCAATTGCATTAAAATACTATTTCCCCAAGTTCCTGCTTCCTTCCTTTTATTGTAGCAAGCCACTCCTTCAGTATAGATTTAGTAAGCATACGCAATGTTCTTACATTGTAATGGTTTGGTGCAGGAGTTTCAGTTTTGAGAACTTTCCCAAAGCTTGGCAACTGGAACATGCTGGAACAGGAATTACTGAAGTCTTGCTTTGAAACAAAACGTGACGGGAGAGTGTACGCATTGGCCGCCGGATACTTCGAAACGATGGTGTCCATTCGGGCACGCTGTGAGGAGAGAGCCAAAGGAATCAGCATTGTCACGTGATGTAGCTCCACAGGACAGACGTCAGCGTGCCGGTGCCCAACCACAGGTCTGAAAGCATTTTATGAAAGGTCAAGCTCGAGCAGGTAACAACAATAAACTGACATCAGGCTTGGAGGATTTGCTCTGGGAAAACACAAGTTCAGACCTGTTTGAACTTCTGTAAACTAACCAAATTACTCATCTATGTTTAGGACTTGGCAAAAATAATTTTGCCATAGATGCATTTTCACCCAATCCTGCTTCAAGCCACTTACAGCTGACTCACCATCAGCTGTTGGGTAATTTATAAGAGGGAACCTGTAGGCTTTCTTCTTCCAACCGAAGCTTTCCTTCTACTCAGAAGAAGCATCCTGCCTTATTTCTAAGGTTAAATGATCGAAATTGCCTAAATAACGAGTCTGTTTCTCACGTCTCCTGGGTACCAGGCTCCAGAGAGTTTGCTGTCCACCCACACCTCCTGTCCCCACCCCATTACTGATTTCATAAAACCCTACAATGTTTTTGCTGTCTCAACAGAACCAATTCTACTTCTTCCAGGAAGTCACTATAAACTTTGTAGTTAAAAAAAAAAAAGGCAAACACACTCAATGTTTGCCAAATGAAAAGGGACAAAAGCCACGGACACTAGGTGATAACATCACTTTACCCTGGGACAGCGTGGCCAGGGTCAGAGCACAGCAAAGACCAGTATCTCTCACTCTTTTCTGGTGAAAAGCTTAGGAACGGTGCCCCGGGTTCCCTTGGCTCGGTGGGGTGAGAAACCCCACAAGCACAGAAAGCGAGGGAGGCGGTGGGGAGGCACGAGCGCCTCCCCCAGCTCCTCCGTCTCTGCTTGGTGGCAACTGCTCTCAACACCGGGTTCAAGGACTCCCGTGGGGCGTGGGGGCGTGGGCCACCAGAAGCAGGAGCGTTCTCGTCCAGAGTCTCAGCTGCTCGGGGTCCAAGCCGGCTTTCAGTCCCACCTCTGCCTTCTCCAGCTTGTACAGATTCACTGATGTTTCCAGAAGTAAGGGTGCCCCAGCCTTGCACTCACTTCGCCGTAGCATTTTGTTTATTCATTATTTATTTTTAGAGAGAGGGGAAGGGAGGGAGAAGGAGAGAGAGAGAAATGTCAGGGTGTGAGAGAAACATCAATCAGTCGCCTCTTGCAATTGTCCCAACGGGGGACCTGGCCGCACCCCAGGCATGTGCCCTGACCGGGAATCGAACCGGAGACCTTTTGCTTTGTGGGACCACACCTAACCAAGCCACACTGGTCAGGGCCGCCTTTGCATTTTCGGCTATAGTTAACTGAGCAGTTTTCATGGGTTGTTGCGTTGACTCCTCATGGCAACCCTGTGTAGTGGATACTATGATTATCCTCACCGTGTACATGAGGAAACTCAGCTTCCTCAGCTACTCAGGTGGCAGAACCAACATCCTCGGCCAGGCAGTCCGCCTCCACCGTGTGAGGTGGCCCAGGCGCCCCACGCGGAAGAGAGTGGGTCAAGAGGAGCAAGAGCAGTACGTGCGGTCAGTTACAAGAGGAGCAGCCGGTGAATGGCTGGGAGGTTCTGGTTCCAGAACCATCGCTGCCCTCTGTCTCCTCCGCCCAGTGGTATCAGCACACCTTCGCTTTTTTTTTTTTTTTAACTTCCATGGAAGGAGGGTGGTGAGGTCAAACCTTCCTCGGTGGTGCCACCCGAGCCGCCCGACGGAGTGGGTGAGCACGTGTCTCCAAAGCACCGATGCGCGTTCCTCGGCGCGCCAGTTCCATAAGGGAAGGCCGTGCTGGTGGCGGCAGCAGCTGGGACAGAGCTTGCGCGAGTCAGAAAAATTTGAGAAACCTCATTCGGTGTTCCCATTGTGAAGATTCGTGGTGCACACGGACATATTGCTCTGAGACAGTCCGCAATACGGAAACCTGTCTGGACTTTATTCAAGTTACTGGACCATAGAATCTTTTTGGCCTGGAAAACCTAATTACCCACAGTTTGGGAAAAACTGCTCTAAAACATTCCAATTAGAGGCGATGTTTTGCAAAGCACTGTAATTTGTCTCGGAGCATGCAGCTGAAGTAACGCTCCCTCACCAGCCCTCCCTCCCTTGGCTTTCTTTTAACTGCCAGGCCTGCGGCCTCTGCTCTGGCCCCACGCCGGCATCTGTGAACCTCTCCCAACACACACGATCCCTTCCAGAACCACTCCTGACACTGTGCAAACACAGAGAGGCCATGAGCGTCTCCTCCCGCCTGCCTCGTTTGCCTCCCGAGTCCTGTGAGTAATTCTGAAGCAGAGATGCGGGACAATTAATGAAGTGCGTGCACAGTCTGGGCTGAGGGAGATGACAGGTCCTCTAAAAAGCCTGGGTGGAGCCGCTCCAGTTGTCACCAGGAAGTGTCTCGGGTTTGCAGACCCAGAGTTTCTTGGGTCAGCCTCACCCACAGTCACCCTCCTCCTGGTCGGACCGGTGTCAATAAGGCAGATTTCTCCCTGACGAGGGCCACTTTTCACTCCCTCAGAGTCGTCAGGTCCCGAAACAAAGGAGTTGCTAGAGGCGAAAGTCGCTCAGAGAGGGCGCGGGTATGAAGTTCACGGCCAGTTCAGAAAGGAACCAGGTCAGGCGTGGGGATCCCGACAGATGGAAGGATGTAAAAACTTAAGTGTTTATAAACACAAATATAAGTGCTCGCATCTGTCAGGGAGGGGAGAGGAAGCCTGAGCAACCCACTGCCTGCCTTGTTTGGGGTTTGGCTTGAATTTTCTCAAGCTCTGTAAGGCCTGATCCGATTCTGTAGTCCTCGGGCCTTCGCGTGGGCCGCGACTCCTGCCCACCGCGCGGCCGCGGCCTTTGGAAAGTTACTGCCCGCAGAGCCCAGCGGGGGACCGGCGCATGCGCGCTCCGCTTCAGCCCCTTCTCTGGCACCGCGTAGGAATGGGCAGTGCCACTACCTGGCAAAGGAGTTCACAGAGAAAACCTAGGTGTTGCAGGAAGTGTGGTGAGTGACTCAGGTGGTAACGATCATAACATTTAGCCTGTTTGTAACGCTCTGCACTTTCAAAGGGTTTCCCACTCCTCGCAGGGTTAAGGCGCCCAGCCTCCAGGGCGTCTCCGCTCTATGAGCCAGCTCAGCCCAGGAGGGCGACGCGCGGGAAGTCACCCCAGGGACCCACGGCAGGGAGTCGGGTCGGGTCTCAAGTCTTGTCTCTTGTGCCAGGGCGTTGTGAGACAAGGCGCTCCTTTCCCTTGTCGCTGTCGCTGTCGCTGTCGAATCTCTCCCCTCTCGGGGCTCGGGGCGGCGGAAAGCGAGGCGGAGGCCTCTGGTTCTGCGCGGTCTGCAGCCTGCGCTGCCCCGGCATCATTGCTCGCGGGGAGGCAGCTTCGGAGTCGGTTCGCTCCCGGAGCACGAGGCTCCGCCGAACTTGAATTCCAATAAGTAGCCCCATTCGGGGCATCTTCAACGGTCTGTGTGTGTGTGTGTGTGTGTGTGTGTTTAAAAATCAATTCCAATGAATGGCATCATAATACATTTTTGCAAGAGATTATTACAACTTTTAAAGGGATAGACGGCCTATGTGTTTTGTTAATGCTAGGGTTTGGGTTTGCTTTCTTTTTTACCTTTTTACTTCAGTTAGTTTTGCCCTAGTTCGACCCTTTCCCTTGCCATATCTTTATTTTTTTTTTTGCCAATTTATAAATATTCAAATAAAAGCGACCTCTGCCCAAGGACAATGACAAGGACATTGACATTGTCCTGGCCAAGGACAATGACACTCCGTATAGCTCCTTGACTGTCAGCCTCCGCGGAGATAAAGAGCCACATCTGACAAAGAAGAGAAATGGGGAGGAGTGAGCATGGCTAAATTTCAGGCCCGCTGCCTTCTTTCTGGTCCCACCAGATTTCTCGATAATTTGAATAATCCAATTAGTCTAAGCCGTGTAAAACATCATACTAGGGTGAGGTGTATAATAATAATAGCTTTCTGCTGGTATGCCTAAAAATCTCGGGACGACATTTGCTTCATCTGCTCCATGATGACAAAACTGATTTTGGGTGATCGGGTTCCAGCCCTGTGTCGTGACAGCAGGGGGAGAAATCAGAGACACGGGCTCTACCTTACCTGCATGAAATCTGGGAAGGTGGCTACTCTCCTAATGAGAACCACGGGCCTTTGGACAGAAGGCACCAGCTGTCCAATATGCCATCATGCACCACATGAAGGGAAGCACTGATCAGTTGCTGCCCATCCTCGAGAGAAGGGGGCTCACCGTGGAGGGAAAAGCGCACGTCCCTCTCTTGGACAGCGAGACGCTGTTGGACACTGGAGATTGGTGAGTGACGTTGTAGAACCCAGGACCCGGGATGTCATCCTGAAAGGAAAGAGTGCGTGGCGTCACCGGGACGCGTTGGGTTCCACGGTGCTTCTCCCCAAGCTTCACACCTGTTAACACTGTGCCTCGCTGGCAATCCGCCAGGACAGGCCCTGCCACCACGTCGCAGGGCCAGCCAGGCTCCAGCACCGCCTGACCTGGCCAGCCGCCGTGTCGGCCTCCAAGTGCTGGGGCTGGATTCCAGCCCGCGCTGGGACCCCCAAAGCCCTTGCTCTTCCTGCTTACTATGTGCCATATCGCTGCTGTTTTCCTGCCATTAGAGAAATGAGCATAAAATGGGACATTAAGTGTGGCTGAGATGCAGGGCCATGCACATCGATTGGGTAAGCCGAGCCCACGGGGAGGGGAGGGGGACCGATTTCACGTAACCACACCTCACCTGACTCAGCTTCCTCCTCAGCCTTTCAGAGGAGAAATCAGGGAGTGTTTCTGTTCATGAAGCAAAACGAAACAAAAACAACCTTCCTCCCAAACAAGACCGTTTCTAACTCTCAGACAAAAAGAGGCAGGTGCATGGGGCTCAGGTGCTGAACGATGCGGTATGTTAGGAATAAACAAAAGTTTTGATTTCTAGGCTTATTTCTGCTGTAGCCATTAACTAAACTTTCATCTCCTTTCCCATACTAGTCACCAGGGGAAGTCAATGTTGACAGAAGTTGGCCGAGCAAGAAGCATGACATGATAAGGATGCTGCTCTGTCTCAAGGGCTTACTGGGCACCGACTCAGTGCCAGGAGCTTTCCAAAGGTTGTCTCACTAAACCCTCCGATGCTGAAGGGATTACTGCCCTCACCCAACAGATGGAGACACTGTGGCATGTGGAGACGAATTTGCCTACGGCCCCCCTGCGCTCAGGTGGTACCTGAATCCAGTGCTAAGCGCAGGGTATACACAAGTCCTTTGCTGTGGGGGCCTGATCGGGCCCGTTTTAAGGACAGCAAGGCCCGGAGGCACTGGGTGCGCAGCTATTAAATGACGACTCCAGAGCTTGCCCTCTCCAACCTCAGCCACACAGGCTCATTCTGCTGTCCACGCTGGCCCTACCACCTTCCCTGGGGCAGAGCGAAAGCTTGCGGTATCACCAGGGCCTTTAAGGACTTTCCATTCCGGCCTGAGCCGTGTGTGATTATGATTTCACATAAAGGATAAGGTCATCCGTGCTATTCACAGGTTCTTCTGTGCCGAATTTTAAATGCAGGGAATCTGTGGAGCCTTGCGGATGGGGGCAGGGGAGCTGGCTGCTGTCTTGTACCTGAGGATGACCCCTGGGGGCCTGGGCAGGACTGGCTGCCAGGGAGAGTGAGGCAGGCCGGGAAGGATGCGGCACAACCGGGCGCACGAGCACCCCAGGCCCGATTCAGAAGAGCCCGGGCAGGAGCCAGTACGGTCACGGAGCCAGTCACTGTCAGAGTCAGAATTTAACCCAGGCAGTCTGAGTACGGAGTCTGCTTTTCACCACTGAATGTGTAGGATAAAAGGAAACATTTTCACTGGGCTCAGAATCAGGAAGTCTTGTTCCCAGGGCCACTACTAGCCAGGTGACCTAGAGCCAGTCACCTCCCTAGACCTAAATTTCCTCGTTTGTAAATCAGAGATTGTTGGACTAAACGTCTTTGGGCGCCTGTTAGCTTTCAAAGTCCCTAAACCAAGAGAAAGTTGAAGCAGGGAATGTGACTGTGACTCTTCTGGGTTCATTTTGTTTGTTTTGTTTTGCTTTCTTCTCTTCTAGGTTTAAGGAGTGAACAATGAAGATACACATCTTTACCTCCCAGCCGATTGCCGCACTCTCAACATGGCCATCGGCTCACAGGAATTTTCCGGGTCCCTGTAGTGTCGGAGGAGCTAGGGTTGCCGGATAAAATACAAGACCTGCAAAGCTGCCCATGCACATTTGAATTTCAAATAAACTACAAAAGCTACTTTGATATAAGTATTCCTGTGCACTACGTAGGACATATTTATAGTATAATAGTTCTCTGTTATCTGAAATTCTAAATTAGTTAGGAATCCTGTACTTTCCTTCTGCTAAATATGTAACCCTACTGGGCCTCAGTCACGTTTTAATTCTGCACATTGCAAACCGGTTTGAGTCCAGGCCAAACAAGAAGAGGAGTATCCCTCTTCGCCTGGAGAGGAAATCGCTGCCTGTTTGCTCTTAATGGACGCCCAAGACGAGTCCTCCAGGCGGCAGTACGTGGCAGCCTGTGAGGGCAACTGCTAACACTCCGAGAGTGAGAGTCTTTGCACCATGGAAATTATAGCAGGAGCTATAAATCAGAGCTTCTCCTGGTGGAGGGGAGCGCTGGCTTGCCAGCTCGCCAGCTTTGCATGACACCCAAGTAGGCTTCTAAGCCATGCGAAGGGCAGTGTCCAGCTGCAGAGAACCCAAGCCTTCTCCCGCAACTGCCGGAGGTGGTGGACCGCTCCCCGGGAGACCGATGAAAATCTGGGCCTTTCAGCTCCAGGCTAACAGTCACGTGACTAATGCTGTGCGTCTCGGGGGGAGTTGAGGGCTTTCAGAGCACAACCCAAAGAACGAGAGTTCAACTTGCCACTGGTGTGCACTTAGCCGCCCCCAAAGTTTCTTGGCCATCACTACCCCACAGGGCGAAAAACCAAATAAGCAAACAAAACAAAATTGCGTGTGGGGAGGGAGAAAGGATAAGAACTACTTCTTTGAGCTCTAGTGAGTGCCTGCTGAGCTCTGCTGAAAGCAGCTACAGCTGCTGCCTCCTGCACCTGCCTCTCAGTGTGACGATTAAATGAGTCAACGTGGGCGCAGAGGTCACAGCAGTGCCGGTGTGTGCAGCCGCTGCCATCGTCACCACTACTCTCTGCGTTGCCCACGGCAGCCTCCGTGGACATTCCCTGGCGGGCTGCAGACCTTCAGAGTGGGACTGAGCAAGGGGCGACAAGTGGATGTGCTCCCGTCTCCCACCGAATACACATCCGGGTGAAATGCACTGTGAGAGCTCATTTGAAGGATTAAAGTCCCAAACGGGCAGCCTCTGCATGTGCCAAGGGTGAGACACATACCTGCGTTCACTTGGCTTTGGGGCAGGCTGAGAAAGGGAGGAGGAGGAGGGGAACAGAGGGAGCAGGACACTCACTATCCGCCCCGGAGACCTCCACAGGTTGTGGGAGGGCTTACTGTCCCACAAGCTGGAGCCGCAGGTGCCTGCACTCAGCCTGGACTTCCTCGTCCTGCTTTCATAGATTCTGTCCAGCTCACATGCAGGCGGACATAAGACGCACACACCCACTACCATCAGGCCAAGCAGAAGGTGGTCAGGGGCGTAAGACTGGCTTGGGGAGTTCAGAGGAGGGTGTGCCGGCCTCCACCCAGGGGGGGCCACCGGGGTACAGTGTCTGGGGACCAGGAGCTGCAGCCTGGGATCGTCCTCCCTCCGCCTGGACCCCGGCTGCACAAGTTACTTAACGCTCCTTATGTCTCAGGATCATTATCTGGCCAGTGGAGACGATGATGGCAGGCAGCTCGCAGGGCTGTGGGGGGGATTAAACAGAATTCCCCGTCTGCAAAGGTCTTTGAGGGCAGCCCGGCTCGCTGCACTGCCAGCCGGTGCCTGCTGTTTCCAGGGGTGGGCCTGGCAGGCCCCTCAGCAAGGGCCTGTGACTGATGCAGAGAAGCCCAGTGTCCAGAGCGGGGCGCTGTGGCTCTGACATGCAACCCAGTGCACGCTTGGGGTGATTACACCCTTGAACATGGTGGTCTCTGCAAAGTCAGCTTATTTTCATGTAAATATCCCTGACACGTAAAATACCCCCAGTCTGGTGCCTTATCAAGTTAATGAGTGAACAGTATTAACTTCGTACAGTCTCACGCAAATTCACCAGCGTCCCACTTGAGAGGGTAGACCGACCGTCAGGCTGTGTATGAAACGAACGTATATTGTTTAAACCGTGCCCGGCGGAGGGTGTGGAGC
The DNA here is from genome assembly GCA_039655065.1 of Glossophaga mutica. Taxonomy (NCBI): domain Eukaryota; kingdom Metazoa; phylum Chordata; class Mammalia; order Chiroptera; family Phyllostomidae; genus Glossophaga; species Glossophaga mutica. Next base: position 15,151,852 of record CM077307.1, read on the forward strand.
CCACATCCTACCGCTGCTTGTTTATCTGAGCCCAGAGGGATCGATCAGGTTTAGAACCACGCAACAGCAACCCCTGGAGAGGGCCTGCCTGGGATAACACCCTTATTTTGGGGATGAGGAAACAGAGATGCAAAGACGTTAAGTGGGTGTCCTGAGGGCTACACGGCTTGGGAACCAGTAACCACCGTCCAGGGTGACACAGGGACAGGACAGGGGAGGTGGGGGAAGAAAATGTCCAGCGGGCTCCTGGGCTTGGATCAGACATGTCCCTTCACGGACGAGAGTCGCCAGCACACCCGTAAATAACCGTGACAGGTCCAGGAAGCCGACTTCGCCTCCAGCAGCTGGAACCGCCGCCGGTCCTGAGCCCGAGCTCCGTGGTGAAGGGCTCCTTGTGCCCAGAAGTCAGATTCTTACGGGGAAGGCGAGCCCGGTGACGAGGCCTTGGTGTTTCTGCCAAGTTAGGCTGAGAAGGTAAGAGCGCGTTTCAAAGGGTGCCCTTGGTCGATGTGCTGAGTGGGTCACGGAACTAATGTGAGGCCACAACCACGTCATGAGATCGGGCCCAGGGTGTGTGCGAGCAGTTTTAAGAAGGGCGGTGAGACGCCGGAGCTTTAAAATCTGTTCTCACTCCGTGTTGCCTCGCTCAGTTGCGGGGCGATGGTGAACGAGATCCTTCGCTTGGCAGAGCCCAGTTCCCTCAGGAAAGACAAGAGCCGTGAGAGTGGATTAAGACATTTTCTTCTGTGTTTATAGCTTGGAAGAGCCTAGTAAAGTTATATAGTCCAAATTTTATGTTTCAGATGAGAAAAACTGAAGCCCAGAAAAGTCAGCTGACCAAAGGCACACAGCTAGTAACAGAACAGAACACAGGGAACCCGTTTATGGACTTCTTGCCCTTTCCACAACATTTTATACTTGTTTATCAAATGCAACACTTTCGAACACTCCGGTGAAAGTTTGAAACCAATGCGACCATATTTGAAAAGTACAAATCAAATTTCTGAGCTACTTCTCCATATTTGACACTGCCTACAGATTTGGCTGGCTGTTCCCTGGGTTCCTGCAGCAGAAATTTCCTGCAAGCCAATAGCAATTTAAGGCGCTGACTTTAAAAGCCAGCCCCCTCCATCTCTGTACTCGCGTCTTTAGCACCAGGTTGCGTAGAATGGAGACTCGCACCCACCACTCGACATCTTGCCCTGCCTTGAGCTTGGTCTGTTTTGCTCAGTCCTCTTCCGAAACATGCTCTCTGGCTTTCATAGATCAAATCTGCGGCTTCGAGGCCACAAAGGGAGGCGTGGCGCCGTGTGTGGCAAGGGCACGAGGCTTTGGGGTGAGCTGGGCCTGGGTTTGAGGGCTAAATCTTTTGACTGATTCAGCAAATATTTATGTAGGGCCTCTTTTGTGCCAAACCCCGAGTGGTGTGACCTTGGGCGGGTCATTTAACTTCCCTAAGCTTCGGTTTCCTCTTCTGTTAAGATAATAAACCCTTCCCTGTAGCATTGTTCTGAGGATTAGAGATCTGGTCTCAAAATGATTTCACCCATAGTAGGGTTCAGTACGTGGTGGCTGCCATTATTTTTACTGGGAGCCGGACCGCAAGCACCCTAGAGATGGACAATGTTATTGTTAAATTAGCAAATGGGAAACCAGACCTAAAAAAAGGGACAAACAGGTGGGCAGTTAAAACACAGAGATACCGCAGAGAGAAGAGAGAAAACCCTAAGCAAATATTTACTATCGTTGGGGATAAACTACAAGTAATTAAAAATATGTATGCGTGTGTGTGAGAGTGCGCGCGCACACACACTGCAGTCTTTATTATTTGCTTTCTTAGAACGCTAAAATACCAGGAGTGGAAGGGACCTAAGTGGTCTCCAGTTCAGCATTCTTGTTCACAGAGGAGGAACAGGCAAGGTGCGAAGGCGCGGCCCCTCAACCCCTTCCTGACGCACCTGCATTCAGCCAGGACCTAGGTCTCCTCATTCCCTCTCCACCATCTTGGCAAGATGGGGATCTGAAAAGCATTTTTAGAATGCGGCAAAAGGTAACTGAGATGATGATTACTCCAAAAAAAAAAAAAAAAGGTATTCTAAAGGTCTTGATCAAATGAGTAAAGGAATGAAGATTTTAAAGAAAATTCAAAACGTTTGCAAGCTGCGTGAGCCCCCTGCTGGTGGGAGAGGAAAGGTCAGCTTCCCCCACCTTTAGCCGACCAAATCCCCAGTTAGGTGAGGAGCCCTCAGAAGCCAAGCCGAACTTTCTAGATGAAAGAGGATAGGAGTCACAGATATTTCGGGGAGAGAGTGAGAATGGAGGAAGTGCGGAAACAGTAATAACACATCGTTAAAGGAAGTCTAAAAAAGGAGGGGGCCCTTATCACAAAGGTCATTTTAAATTTATTAGATTCTTATTTTTTTCTTTTATGTTACTTGAAGAAAATCTTACTTCCTTTCATGTTATAAGGAGAGAGGCTGGGGGAGAAATAGGAAGAGATTTTTACCTTTCACTTATATCTCTGGGATTTTTTTGAATGTTTTATTTCTATAATAATTTTAAAATACATTCCTTATCACAAAATTATTTTTTGGTCCAGTGTAGTGCCGTCAGTCCCGACGTGTTGCTTCCCCTAGATTTAATATCTTTTCAGCCCATTTGTAAAAATTCTTCATCTTTTTTAACTTTCAATATAATTTTGTATTGGTTTCAAGCACACAGCATAGTGGTCAGAGCAGCAATTTTCAACTCTTTTTTTTTAATCTCATGGCACACAAAAATCAATTACTAAAATTCCGCGGCACACCAAAAATATATATTTTTTGCCAATTTGACAAAAAATAGGTGTAACTTTGACTGACTCACACGGGACCACTATTGCGCAGTGTTGGCTGTTGTCATTTTGTTACTTGACGACCTAAGAAGGGAGAAGAGGCCAGTGCCCCTGGGAAAACGTCAGGGGCTGCACGTTTTCACAGTCCCGGCGGCGCGGCAGTGCCTCGGGTGGCGCAGCAGCTGAAGATCGCTGGGTGAGACAATCACATACTTTACAAAGTCCACCCCCGCCCCCTGCTTCCTGATACTTCCAGTGCCCACACCCTCCTGGCACCGTGCATAGTTATTGCAACATTATTGACTACATTCCCTGGGCTGTGCTTTACATCCCAGTGACTGTTTTGTAGCTGCCAATTTGTACTTCTCAATCCCTTCATCGCCTCTTACACCCAGTCCCCCAAGCCCCCTGCGCTCTGGCAAACCAGCCCACAGTCTGTGTCTAGGAGCCTGTTCCAGCTCCTTGTTACAAGCCCGAGAGAGAACAGCTGGAGACGCTGCGGTGGCTCCTTGGGTAACACTGCCCTCTGCTGGTCACGGGGACAGACGCACCAGCCGGGCCGGCCTGCCTGTCCTGGGACAAGCTAAATCCCAACTAAACGTAACGAATCTCTAAGACAATGATGTCATTACCGTCTTATGATAAAATCTCTTGGCTTGACTATTGAATCCTTTTTTTTCTGATTCTGGGATCACTGAAGACTTATATTTAACAGGAATGGAGGACTGTGTTGGATACGCAGCAGTAAAACCTAAACAACAAAAATAAAACAAAAATTAGCACAGAACAAAGGATTGAGAAATGCAGAAAATGCAGAGCTGTATATTAACGTTTTATCTTAAATGGAAGAGAGGAGAGACTTACCTTTTGACAAACATGAAATAAACATGAGGTAAACATGAAACTGGATTTTTTTTAAAAGTAGCCCCCACTTTAATTTCTTTCCTTCTTGGTAAATTTTTGGGATTTCCCCGTCCAGCTCTTAAACTAGCGAGACTGGGTAACACAGTGGATGTGAATTGTCCCAGGGAAGAGGGAGGACCGACAGGGAAGGCGTTCTTGCCAGGCAGGAAGGGGACTCAAAGCCATCACTTGTCCCAGGGCCAGAGTCACGCATCAGCAACGCGCCATGAAGACCCCGAGGGGCAGGGAATTCCCAGAGTGGGGTCCCCTCACTTTCAGGGCACCGTGCAAACCAGGGTAAGTTTAGCTCCCTGCTTTGTGCAGACGTGGGGTTAACAAAAGCTGAAGGGCATCATTTATAGGAAATCAAATTATGATTTTGTACATCTGGGTTGTGAGGTATAAATGATACTAAAAGGCCCCCTTTACCCTCCTCCCACTCCCCACGTATGGGAGAATGTCCACAATGCTGGTTCCACCGGCAGCATCCATCTGCACGCCAGGCTGATCACAAACTCTGCCCTGAGTGTGAGAGAACCTGACTCCGGTCTTCAGTGTTTGACTGCTGAGAGCTTCTAAGCCTCACCCGTCCCTCTTCCTTTTCTGCCCCACATCTGGGTGAGCTGATGAGAAGGCCCAGACGCTCCCTCCTGTGGCTCAGGCCAGGAGTTCTGCCAACCCCAACCCTTGGCCCTCGCTCCCGCCCCACCTCCCAAGCCCAGTAAAGCCCCAGGTAGGTCTCCTTTCCCTGCCCTCTCACACCATTGTCTGCTGTGGGGCCAGATTAGGAAGTCTGCCCTGCTCCCCCCCAGCCCTGAAAGGCTCATTATGTGAGCAATAAACCTTCTCGCATCCCTTGATGTGTGTGTGGCATCATCGGTCTTGACATCCAAGCCAGGTTTGGGGTGGATGCCCTCCTGACGGCAGCCTGTCCACAACAGCCAGCCAAGCTACCTCAGCATGCGCCTCCCCCACTCCCCCCCCCCAGAGAAGATCGGTGGGCAGTGAGGAGAGCAACACCCGAGGTTTGAACACAGCATGTCCGATGAGTTCAGGCTCCTAAACTCTAAGCTGCGCCCTGTCTTTCTGAGCCCGGCCCATAGACAATGAATGAATGAATGAATGAATGAATGAATGAATGAATGAAATACTGGGAGGCAGCGAACTAGCCTCCTGTGCCTGGGCTCTGGGTGAAGCAAGGAAAAGCAGCAGAAGACATGTTTGGTAGGAAAACATTCAGCAGTATCTGTATGGCAGACTTCTTCCTTCCCTCCCTCCCTTCTCCCTCCCTCGCCTATTTAAGTAGGTGGCTGCTTGTGTGTGTTTTCTTTAAGGGAGCTACGAGCAAATCGGAAAGCAGTAGATGCAAGGCTTCCTAGCTTTTGTGTCTAAGGAACCTAAGTCAGTAGGACCGCTGAGTTTGCAGAGGAGTAAAGCAGGGGGGAGGGGCTGTTTATTTATTTATTTAAAGAGGTAAAAGGGAGGGCATTCTGCTGGCGGAAGAAAACGTTTCTCCTTGACTAAAAAGGAGATCTAACACTTCGGCTCCTGGCTGTGGTGGGCCAGCGGGTGTCAAAGCAACCCTCCGTGAGACCCACCCCCCCCCCAAAAAAAATAGGATTTTAAAAAAACACTCTAGATAACTGGCCTTCCATTTCCAACCCAAATGGGACTGGATCTACCCTCCTAACTGGACAGAAGTTAACAATGGGCAAAGTATATGAAACACAAATTTTCAAGACACTGAACATCGAGCAACAGAGGATAGGGATCCCCGGAAATGGGGAACACTTAAGGTCTGCCCTAAGATGGCCCTCAGCTTCCTGCTTACTGGAGGAGTTCCCAGGCCTCGGCACAGGAAGGAGGAACGCAGGTGGAGCTTGGGGGTCTTGAGTTGGGGAAACGGATCTGGGAGCCCAGAAAGCCCAGAGGGTAGACTTCACAGGACCCAGAACCAGAGAAGACAGAGTGACATGGAGAAAGAGCTCCGAAGAGGGGCGCTGGGGTCCCCTCCAGTGGTGTCCTGAGTGCTGATCAGCACATGCCCACGAGGAAACGACCCAGGGCTGGGGAAAGACACCACTGAAAGAATTAGGGCGGGTCATGCCTGAAGTGCACTCTGGGAAGGAATAGTTCTTGTTCCACGAGTCAGAGTGGAAAACCTCTTACTCCCCAGAATCTACAGCGGAGTGTGAGAAAGGGTTTTGCCTCAGAAATAGGGTGAAATTATCCCTAGATTAAATACTGCTCTGGTTCCAAAGGACAACGCTTAAAAGTGAGACTTCATAAGATCGAACTGTGTTAAGTAATTTAAGTGTATCTCAGAATAAAGATAGGAATTGACAGGACTACAAAAAATATACATATATAGACACAGACCCAATTCAAAGTATCTGGCACCCAATAAAAACTTAGTGAGCATGCAAAGAAGGGAGAAGATACACTTTATGACAAGGAGAAAATCATTGAAACCAACTCAGAAATGATACAGATGAGAATCACAAGAATAGTATAGTCTATGATAACTGTATGTGATATCTTCAAGAAGCTACGGAAACAATTAACATATATTAAGTAGAGATGTGGAAATATGAAGATGATCCCAAACAAACTTTTATAGATGAAAATGAAGATATCTGAGGTTAAAAAATACACTAGATGAGATTAACACTAGGCTACACACTGTGTGTGTGTTTGGCCGGGTGGGGGGGGGGGGCGGCTAGTAAAGTTGAAGACATAGAAACTACCCCAAATAAAACACAGAGAGAAAAGGATTAAAAAACGCAGAGTATCAGTGAGCTGTGTGACAACTGCTAGGAGGCTAATATACACGTGATGGACTCTCCAAAGAAGAGATGTGAGGAGAGAGAAAAATATTATTTCAAGAAAAAAGTGAAAAATTTCCGTATTGGGTAAAAATTATAGACCTCCAGATCCAAGAAAATGCATGAACCTCAAGCACATGAAACATGAATAAAAGCACACCGTGGCAGCGATAAAGAGAAAAACCTTAAAATTAGACAGAGGGAAAAAAAGACATTTTACATACAAAGGGAACAAATATGAGACAGTAGACTACTGTCGGAAACATTTTTAAGGTAGGAGAAGAAAAAAAAAATCCGTCACCCTACAATCCTGTACCCGGTAAAATACCTGGCAAAACAAAAGCAAAATAAAGACATATATATATGCTGAAAGAATTAATCACCAGCAAACTGGAACTGTAAGAAACGTTCAAGGGCCCTGGCTGATGTGGCTCAGGTTCCCAAACCAAAGGGTTCCCAGTCAGGGCACATGCCTGGGTTGTGGGCCAGGTGTCCAGTAGGGGGCGTGCGAGAGGCAACCACACATTGATGTTTCCCTCTCTCCTTCCCTTCCAATCTCTCTAAATAAATAAAATCTTAAAAAAAGAAATGTTAAAGGAATTCCTTGAGGCAGAAGGAAAACGATAGCAGTTGGGAATCTGTCCCTGTCTGAAGGGAGAAAAAGCTGTGGAAGTAGTGAATATGTGGATAACTCCCAGGTCCCCCGTTTTATTACATCATAAGCATGTCGTTCTGTAACATAACAATATCACACTGAAGCACACCATGTGACAGGTTAGGTGAAATGTTCAAATTGAAACTATAACTGATTACACCCATGTTATTACCCTACCAACCACCCTCAGGCAGGCGTTACTTCTGCCGGACCCTGTATAAAATATAGAGTGAGGAGTATAAATGGATATATTTAGATACAAATACAAAATTCAACGCCCCCCCCCCCAGACACCTGTTATTAAATTCACTAGACCTTTCTGTATTTTGCTGGCAATTCTGGAATATTTTTGGCCAGGCCGTCGGTCTTTCTGTATGGCGATGTCCATCTTATTAGCAAAGTTCTGGGTTGTGTTTCATTTGATGAAAAACTCTACTACGACATGTTCTTCCAAGCACCTGAAACAGCAAAATACAGCATTCGTCGGGATCATTTCCCATTGTTTTGTTAATCACACTGAGCGAGTTCTGTTCTCTCTGCAGACTACGCGAAACCCTGCCTGCGAGGCTGAGGTTTACCAGGCTCTCTGATGTCGAGTCGCAAGCACTACGCACTCAGCGCCTGTAGGGGGAGCTCTGCAAGTCCTCCCTGCTGGAGCTGCTTCCAGAGCTTTCAGAGGGTTGCATTTTATCAATGTATATTCATTGAGATAATTTACATACGATATAATCCAGTGGTTCTACGTGTACAATTCTAAATTTTGGCAAATGTTTAAAATGGTGTTAAATACCACAATTCAGATGCAAATATATCCATCAGTCCCGAAAGTTGTTCTGTGTGTCTTTGCAGACAATACCCTCCCAACCCTGGTGTCTGGTGTCCATTGCCCTGTTTTTGGTCACAGTTGGTGCCTTTTCTAGAATGTCATATACATGTAATCATACAGCATGCACTGTTTTTGTGTCTGTCTTTTTTTTCCACTTAGTACGATGCTTTGGAGATTCTTCCATCTGTTGCATGTATTGGTCATTTGTTCCATTTGCTACACACCCTCGCCAACACTTTCCTGATAAATCGTATTAATTTAGTCATTCTAGTGGTTCTATAGTGGTATCTCACTGTTACTTTAATTTGTATATATTCATGTGCTTATTTGCCATCTGTTTGCCTTCCTTGGTGAAGTGTCTGTTCAAATCTTCTGCCCTTTTTTAAACAAGTGGGTCATCTTATTACACAGTTGTGAAAGCTCTTAATATATTCTGGATACAAGCCCTTCATCATACATATGTTCTGGAAATATTTGCTCCCAGCTGGAGGCTTGCCTCTTCATGTTCTTAATATTGAGGTTGTCTTGAATTTTCACAGAATGTTGGAGTTCCCTAGAACTCAGTTCGAAAATTCTTGAGGCAGTTCACAGTTGGGTATTTCTAATTGTAAAGAGTCCCTATCTGTACCAAAGCCTGCCTCTCTCTCTCTCTCCACTCATCCTAATTCCAACCCTTCACATCAGCTCAGAATAAGGCTCACTCTTCTTCCACGCTAGTGATTTTCAAAATGCAGGTCATAGCCTGTGGTTTTTTGTTAAATCTGTGTGTTATGTATGTGTGTGTGCTAGGTCACAATATAAAATGCATTTCTAACCACTGGTTACAGTTGAAAAGTTTGCAAGTCACTGTTCTATATGACTAGTCTTCAAGTTTGTAAAGGCAGCTGTCAGTCATATCACACTACCCGAAGACTAATCCCCTTCCCCATGAGGGACCTCTTCAGCTTCTGCAATGGCTCCCTGTGGCACGGGGGCTGCTGTCCTCACTACACCCAGCATCACCTTTTGGCCTTGTCACCAGATTCATCTGGGTCTCTGCTCAAACCTTAGGGACGACTTCCTTGACCGCTCTCGAGAAGCACCACCCCATCTTTCTCTAGCCTGGGACTCTGCCTTATTTTTCCCGTAACATTTTTTTTCTACCCGGCATCTCATTTTATGTATATTTCTTTGTGATCTTCCCCAAGAGAATGTCCACCACTGAATCCCGGGTCTGTTTGCTGGCACATAGTAGTCACTCAATAAATATTTGTGGAATGAATGGGTGACTGTGTTTACGGAGAAGTAACCACATTTTGGCAACAATGTATATAGACCTACTCCTAATACAACTCTTTCCTTCAAGAGCTACATTCCACACAGATTGGCCTGGCATGATTACAACCATAGGCCTGTTTTCACTCTACCACCTCTACGTTTTTAGAAACCTTTGTCATTTGTGTTACAGTATTATCACACATTTTATGCATTTATACATGTATGTTACTGTATGGGGTATATCAATGTATGCTAAACCATGCATGCTGTTGCTTTATGGGATTTGCATGAGTAGTTTTGACTATGAGATTTTTATCCATTCAGTTATAATGCTGCGGTGCATCTTGGAAATATTTTACACTTTTCCAAGCACTGTCAGGTAAATAACCCATTTGATAATTTTCGTAAGTGGAGAACATGTTTCGGAAAGTGTCGCAGCCAGCTAGTGAGCACTAGATTCCAATCTCACCCTTTCGTTTTACAGATGGCTGAACTGAGCCCCGGAGCAAAAAGAATGTTGGCAGAGGGACACCTAAGGAGCTGGGATTAGAATTCTCCTCTTTGTCGCCCACCAGCTGCCAGGCACTGCAGCCCCCAAACGTTTGTACACTCGCAAGGGCTGAGGCAGGGGAGTCAGATGCCCACGCCCATCACAGAAGCTCCTTGGGGAGGGCAGGCTGGGTTATAATCACCACTTTTCAGGAGGGGACTCTGAGAGCACAATTCCAGGGAGGGTCGCCTCCAACAGTGGCTTCTCGCCCTCAGGCCATCACCTAGTAAGCACTGAAATTCGAAATTGGACAAGCGTCCAGGAGCACGGAGACTCAGTGGCAGTCCTATGAGGTGCGCCAGGTCCTCCTCCCCTGACCCTGGGACCCGTGCCCTGCCAGGAACCGCCTCCTACCTCATCCGGTCCCCCGGGGATGAGTCTCGCCTTGCCCAACCTTCCCCGTCGCTATGGCAACCACAGGCCTAACATTCTAGAGTCGGCCTTCTTGCCTGAGTAACTCTAGCCAATGGTGTCCTCTGTTTCTTTAGAACGAAAAGTTATTGGCCAATCGTTAGAGACGTTTTAAAAACTGCAGGGAAGCTGCCAGAATTTTAGGCTTCTGTGTAACCACCCCAGGATCGTGAGGAAATTTAATAGGGGCTTATCTACGCAACCTCTCAAAACTCTTGTGATAGACAAAAAAAGCCTTACAACTTGTCCACCTGAAAATCCTACTTCAAGGAATGAGCCTAAGAAAACTAACCATGTTTATAATAACAAAAGAAAACGATTGCTCTGGGCGTTGGTACGAAGTCAGCCACATACTGCTCCTTGAGTCCCTCTTCACCAGCTTCAGAGCAGTCACACCTCGTCTTGTCATTCCCCTGCTTAGAACCCTCCTACGGCTTCTCTTTAAACTTACGACGAAATCCAAACATCCTGATGTGAGTTGTCCCTGGCCCATCCTCTGAAGGCAGCTCCTACCACCCACCCCTCAGACAATCCTCGCACCAGTCCCAACCTCGATCCACTCTCGGGTGTTCCCTCTGAGCTCTCTCTACTGTAGCTGGCTCTTTGTCATCGTCGAGGGCTCTGCCCAAATGCCGTTTCTTCATCGGTAAAATGGGGTGAGCTCAATGTCTCACTCAGAGGGTGGTCGTGGGGATCTGGAATGAAATGCGTGTGAGTGGAAAGGTGTAAGTCCCATGCTTGTGGTAGTGATTCCAGTTGTGCGTCAAGAAAACATCACTGCTAGCTAGGCTCGCTGGAAGTCTTCAAGAGCTGCTGAGCCATGAACATGCTCGGAGGGTTGGTATACCGTGCACCCGGCCTGCCCTGACACTGGAGGGTGGCGGGGGGCGGGGTGTGCGGGGAAACCGGGTCTTGAAGGATGTGCAGGATTTGAATCGTGGTGAGAGCGTAGGGAAACAGCAGGAGCAAAATCCGGGAAGTGGCTCTGAGGTTAAGGAGGAGGACACCTGGCAAGCTGCCCACCACCTGAGTTCCCCAGGACAGAGACTGAGAGCCGAGTGTGTTCCAAGGTCCTTCCTGTGACCTGTAGAGGGTACCCGCATCAGGTGAGCACAGCACTGCAGCAAGGCGCCGCCTTCCCAAGTCTCACCCTACACTTCAACCTAGCTTTGCAGCGCAGCGAACACCGGGGGGATGACCCGCCCACCCCCTCCTCACAGCCACTCGTCTGAGCGAAGTGGCTCCAGTTTCTGATTGGCAGGAGGCAGAACAAATCAAATAGCGGCCTTTGAAAGCAAAACACTGCAGGATCCAGGCAGCACCGAGTTGGGGAAGGAATTGAGGGGGCTGTGACTCGGGTTGCGCGGAGAGTCATAGTCATCTCTGAAACCTCTGATAGGTGGGCCTCGGAGGAAACGCCGCCGGTGAGTAGTGATTAAGACGGATAGAGGGGGGACTTGAGTTGAGTCTTCGTTTCTGGAAAAGCGAGCGCATTTGTAATTATCTAAGGTTCCCTAGTATAAATTACTCTTCCTTCTTGCTGTCAACAGCCTTGCCAGTGTGAGTCGTGCTGCCTACGAAGATTTTTTTCCATTTTGACATCGGGAGTGAGAGGACGGGGGCATGGGTTTGCCTTAATGAAGGTGATTACAGGCTTTACTAAATCAGGAAGTGAAATGGAGTAACTGCCAAAATTATTCCTATACATGCTGGCTCGGGCTTCCTGGCAATAGCAGGTGCAGTAAGAGGAAGTATTCCTGATCTACGTTGCCTGCTGGAGGTTGCAGTTTCCAGTTCACTAGGAAGGGACTGGGAGGCAACTAACTGGCACTCAACAGCGAAAAGCTGAATTGTGAGGGAGGGAGAGGCATGTTTTATCCATTTTTTTCCTTATTTTTTTAGATCGAGCCACATTCTGATACAGACCCTATACTTAGCAGCCATGACTATAGTTCTCTCCTCTGTAAAACCTGCTCTGTGGGTTGGCGAGATATTGTAATTCATTGAGATAAGGCGCACAGGGTGGAGTGGAGCAAACACCTAGAGAATTATACCTTTCCTTTCTTCAGCAGGAACCCTGTGCTTGGTGGTGACTGTGAGGGCCTCAAAATTGAGGGACGGCTGGCGCCAGTCAGTTACCTGCTCCTTGGGCATATGTTGGTCCTGAGGAAGTGCTTTGAAGTCAGGAAAAGGGAGCCACTGGGAGAAGTGTGTGCACCTTATAAGGAAGGACAACTTGCAAAACCTTCCTCCGAGGCTTTTAGTCCAAACTCCCCGCAGCTAGGGAGAGCCCTTTTTCGTAGACAATTCCTCAGGGGCCTTGGTCTTCCTGAGGCAGAGAGGGAGGCTGCTTTTTAAAAGCAAATTAAATGACAGCAACAACCACCACCACAAACAAAAGCTGAAACAAATCCACCTGGGCGAACCAGCTGGTCCAGAAGAGGGGAGCAGGCCTGGGTTCCCATCACCCCCTTGGCCTGTCCCCAAGGCCTGTTTGCTTTCTCTCACTGTCCTGCTGGCGGGGCTGGGTGTATCTGTTGAATCTCTGGAGTTGCAGTTGAGTACCACTCTTGATTGGGAAGCAGCCATAGTGCAGCAAGTGCTTAACAGGCCTGCCTATTTGGCTGTCAAGTATGGAGGTCACCGTGCCAGGTTCTGGACTAGGTCTGGGGAGGGAGCAGCTGAACAGGGGATTCAGCAGACATCTTGCCAGAGTTTGTGCTCCTCCAGCTCCAGGTTGAAAGCCTCTGAGGGTTTCACAGAGGTAGAGAGAGCCCTTGGCCACTCTTCTTCCCGAGGCTATTGTACTGAAAAGTTAAAATAAGGATAAAGAATTTAACACAGTAACGCTTGTCACACACACATGAAAGTGAAGTGATAAATAATTATGCTTTTCACAGGATTACAAACATTCTTAGGGCTTTACGTTCTGGGAGGTCTGGTTGTGGGATGTAAGTTACGAAGTTGCCTAATGAGTGTAAAGTGTGTGTGTATACATATATGTGTGTATATACATATGTATGTGTATACATATATGTACACACACACACTGAAGTATAACCCTATCGGAAGGCCCTTTGATAATGTGACACCTGGGCCAAATGGTCTTCATGGCTGTCCCTGTGCCAAGCCCTGCATCTGGTGTCTCCTAGATGCCAGACACAGTGTTAGCCCCATGACACGTGACTGTGCTAGTCACACCAGGAACCAGCGTCCCTGGGCCAGGGGCTATCTTCCAGATAATGGAAGAAACTGACAACAAGAGGCAGCCTTCTGGGGCCTGAGAGCATGACTGAGACACATAGTAAGCCCTCCATAAATATTTGTTGCATGAGATAAAGAAAGGAACATTCACAGGTAAATTAAGTAATTAAACTGGGAAGAATAAAGGCAATATTTACAACAGCTGACATGACATCCACTCACTGTGCATGCATTTTACATGCATGATTTCAGCAGATTCTCCCCCCCAACCCTGTGGGGTAGGAATGTTGTTATCTGCATTTTATAGCGGAGGAAACTAGCTGAAAAGTTAAATGACTTGCCTGAGGTAAAACCAGTAGCACATGGCATATAAAAAGCAACTTAAAACATTTTTATATTAAATAAACGTGGACTTTGCAGTAGAATCCAAATTCGTATGATTTTGTTTCAATATAAGAGGACCTCAAAGAAACCGTCAACATTTTTTGGGGGGGGGTAGTTAGGTCATGCTTCCCGGACCATGAGAGGCATACTCCTCTACTCTATTTGGTAGAAAAGTTTGAGACCCCCTGAAAGTATCAGTCCAATGGTGTTAACAGGAATTTCCATCATTGGTGGTTGTACTTGAGGTCACATTATTACCCCCACTTTATAGATGAGGCAACTGAGTCTCCCAGAGGCGAAGCAAGCTGGTCACATAGCCACCTTCCAGGCCATTGTCACCTCTGTGACCCTTGGTGGCAGCCCAGTTCTTCCCTCTTCCATGGAGATAACTCTTCTCATTCTTTCTTTCCTAAGTCAGAACCCAGATGTTCCCTATTTATGGCGGTGGGTTTTTGTTTGTTTTTTGGGTTTTTTTGAGGCCTGGAGAAGTAGACATAGGTAGGATTCTACTATGTAGAGGAGCCTCTGGAAAAGGTAGAACTTAAATTAGGATGTAATGGGAGGAAGAAAGGAGAGGGGGAGGTGATAGGGAATTTTTAAGGGCCAAGGAGAAAGATTCTAGGTAGAGAGGAGCTATATCTTTACTGGGGGGGTCAAGGCATGATACAATTTTGTAAATGGCCTCACTTCCAAGGACAGCTTGTTGTTTTATCCTACTGGTAGTCTCAGGTAACAAAGTTGGCCCCCGTGTTTCATGGTACATGCATTTTTAATGTTCCTCCACCGCCCTCCCCAGAGCACTGCAAGATTCAGAAGCACATTCCTGGGTGTCTGCTTGGGGGAGACAGAAGTTGGCACCTCTCTGAGCCAAGATGAGGAGAGGGCTGTAAATCAGCCAGAAGAGCCCTGAGGCACAGTTCCGGTGTGAGGCAGAGATGGCTGGTCGCAGCAGGTGAACACCGCGAGGGGAGACGACGGCTTTCCGCCCGCGGCCCGCTTAGCGCAGCCCCAGCCTCCGAGCCAGGCCTGTGGAATGCGCCGCCGTTAGACCGCCATGGACGGAGCCCACAGCGCGGCCCTGCACCTGCAGCAGCTCCTGCCCACGAGCAGCAGCAACCCCGCCAGCCAGGGCTCCTTCTCCTACAAGGCAAGAGCTTTTTGTTTTTTTTTTGGTTTTGGAATTTCGTATTTCTCCAAGGAGATGGTAACAAACACAGCGCAGCTGCAGCTAACAGAGATGTCCAGGGCATGCGTGCCTGTCGCTGGTAGACACAGGCCTGCTCCCCCCACACACAGGACAACGTGTAACCAAAAGAAAAGAAACGCTCATTCAAATACAGAAATACAGGGAGGTAGAGAAATATTTCTGAAAGAATGCAGTCACACTTAGAAGATTTGATTTTTTTAAAGATTTTATTTATTTACTTTTAGAGAGAGAGGAAGGGAGGGAGAAAGATAGGGAGAGAAACATTGATGTGTGAGAGAAACATCAATCAGTTGCCTCTCACACACCCCCAACTGGGAACCTGGCCTGCAACCCAGGTAAGTGCACTGACTGGGAATTGAACCGGCGATCTCTCAGTTTGCAGGCCGGCACCTAGTCCACTGAGCTGCACCAGCCGGGGCAAGATTTGATTTTTTTGTTGTTGTTGTTTTCAATTACCTATCCTCTTACTCATAGACAAGCTAAGTTCATACTTCAATATTCGTTGCTTGCTGTCTATGTCTGGCATCACAGATCTGATCAGATTGTACAGGAGGTTTTGTGTCTTGGTTGTTTCGGTCGACCGTGTTTGCGGAGTGCTTCCCCACGTCACTGAGTAGAATCGCGATGGGAAGCATGCTGTTGGAACGATTGTCCGGCGATCTGCTGAGCGTCTGTATCAGGGCTTGCTGGGCAGACCCCCTCCGGTCGGGGGTGCAGATTGTTTCTAACGCAGGGTGGCTGTAAACAGGGAGCATGCCGGAGTGCGTGTCCCTTTGCTCTGCTAGGAATGGCTCGGCCCGTGAGAGGCAGCCTGTCCCTACTCAGTGAGGCCACCAATGCCAGAGCGCCAAGAACACAGAACATAAGAAAATATTGTTAATACAGTCAGTCCTGTGTGGAATGGATGCCAAAGAGACAAACGCAGAATCAAAGAAAACGCAACACTCTCCCTGATGAGATGTTTAATGTTTCCATTTTAATCACAAATTAATTCAGTTATTTATTATAGAATTGCCTTCGTGCCAGAGCAAAGACAAATAATCCTTGGTGACTCTACCAAAGAGCCTGAGAATTGAGGTGGGAGACAAGGATGTGAACAGAGGGGTACGAGCTATCTAAAATACCAGGTGGGGTGAAAGGAAAAGGACCTGGGATCAAGTCCCTACTCTGCTCTTTCTAACTAAGTGACCTTGGGCATGATGGCTTAACCTGTCAGAGCTTCTGTTATGGGTAGAATGGCGGTAGTAACACCTCCCTCCATCCTTCATCCCTCCATCCTTCATCCCTCCAGGGCTGTGTGGATCAATGAAAAAGCCCCCAGCCCAAGTGCTAGGCATGAAGAAGGTACCTGACTTGGAAATGCCTCGTGGTTATCAAAAAGAATATTAAGGTGCACAGCGCAGAGGAAGGTATAGTTAATTGTGCCTGGGGGTGCCCTGACTGGTGTGACTCAGCAGGTTGGGTATTGTCCTGCAAACCAAAGGGTTGCTGGTTCGATTCCCGGTTTAATTCCTGGTCAGGGCACACGCCTGAGTTGCAGGCCAAGTTCCCCTGTTAGGGTCATGTGAGAGGCAACCGATGGATGTTTCTCCCGCTCTCCCTCGGTTACCTTCTCTAAAAATAAATAAATAAATAAAATCTTCAAAACAAGTTTTGCCTGGGGGTAAGGGGAAGGGTTTTTAAGGGACGTTATCTCCTTCTTTTGATTTTGTTAAGGCTGTGTTGCTTGCAAGGAGTAGAAACCCCTTTCAGAAACACTAAGGCAAAAAGGGAAATTCTAAGAAGGCTGCAGAGTAGCTCATGAAACCCAGGGGCAGGAAGGGCGGTGGGGCTTAGGAGGTGCTAGAACTCTTACATCCACCTTCAGAAGAAAGAATATCTGAGTGGTGTCTACACTGGTCCACTGAGTGGTGGCCAGGGGGCAGGTCACCCGGCAGACATGACCCCTGGGCCCCCGCACCGTGGGGAGCTCTCGGAGAAAAGTGGGCCTGCGGGCTGGGCAGGCTGCCCTCACACCGTCTCTTTCCTGTGGCGCAAGGGAAACGTCAAGTAGCCCCAAGTCCAACTTGATCAGTGGGACGGAGGTCGGAGCACGCGGCTTGCCTTGAGTCGCAGCCCTGTGCTCTGCCCGACCCAACAGGGAATGGATCTGGTTGTTGGGGGAGGGGGGTCTGTGGAAGAGACCCACAGACCGAGCCGCCCGGAAGGCAGCATGGCAGCCAGTCCTTGACATTGGAGGCTGTGCATCCGCCCGGAAGAGTCAGGCCTCGATTTCATCTATTTAGCAAATAGGCACTTCAACTGAGCATCTGCATCCATGCCTGCACCAGGTGGGGCGGGAGCTGTGTGCGTTGTTGCGATAGCGCTTCCTTGAAGGGGCTTACAGTCTACAAAGACAGCAGGGGAAGCTGTTTCCACCAGTGCCTGCCCTCCAGGACGGAATTCGGTGCACAAACGGAGCCAGCGCAGGGTGTTAGGGGCACGGCCTTCAGAATCCCGGGTACCTGGCTTCAAATCCCCCTCTGCCACCTGCCAGCATTATAACTGGGGGGAAGCCATGGCCCTCCTCTGCAGGTTGGTTTTAAATCCATCCTAGAGGGTGGTCGTGAGGATGACCTGAACTCACAGAGGAAACTGGAGCTGCCCACACGCCCCGTTTCTGCCTTTGGAAATCCTACCCACCCTTCCAGCTCCAGCTCAGGTATCACCTTTTCCATGAAGCCTCTGTCAGCCCTCCAGTCAGGAAGTATTGGTCCTCATTTCCATAGCCCATTCACAGTTACCGTAGTGATTAATCTCATCACAACAGTAACAGCAGCTAAGATTTGCTGAGTGTTTACTAGATGACAAGGGCTGTGCTAATCTTCGCAGAACCCTGGGAAGGTAGATATAGTATAATCCCATTTCACATCTGAGGAAACTGATGCACAGAGAGGTTCATTAGTTTGCCCAGGGCCACACAGTAGGTATAGTAAAGCTGGGACTCTAAAGGAAATCTGTGCATTGCCAAGGCCCTTGGTTTTGTCCACCACTCCCTGCGGCCTGCATTACGCCAGCACTCTGGGAAGCCCCTTGTCTCCCTGACACTGGTTATTTACTGTTGAAATGGCACTGCCTTACCTGCTGGAGAAGGTAAGCGTCAGGAGCTGGCCCGAAACCAGGTGATAGGTGTAGCAGAGCCTGGTTACCCAGACTGCTGTATCTCCTGTGTTTGAATGGGAGTAACCCTCAGAGCAAGCCAGATGCTTATACTTAACTGTTAGCAGTTTAAGCCCAAGGGATTGTGGGAGGTCAGTTGCAATAACAAGTGATGACTGGTCTTGTCACCGTGGGATTTAAATAAAAGTTGTTGTTGGCAGCGGTAAAGCAGCCCTTGGAACAGGAGATGCGAGCTGAGCTTTCACTTGGACACCGGTATCCAGGCAGAGTTTCCTGCCTCTGCGACCTTTGGCTGCTTTTCTGGGAGCAGCTTATTTTCTTTCAGAGTTGTAGCTGGTGAAAGATCAATTCTTGGATCAGAGAATATCAGAGCCAGAAGGGTCCTGAGAACTGCCGCTAACAGTAATGATAACAATACAAATAAAAATGTAAAAATAACAGTAACAGCTAGAATTGCTTTCGCATCTCTCATGTGTCATGTAAAGTTTCAACTTGTGCCTTATTTCACATAACATGACGACTGTATGGGGGTCTGCACTCAGCTCCATTTTTCAGAGGGAAGGCTGAGGCTCCAAGAGTGGAGGTAATTCCCCTGAAGTTGCACAGCAGCGAGTGGCAGAGGCAGGACCCCAGCCCCGGTCTGCTGGTTTTCGAAGTGCCAAGCCCCCTCGAGGAGGAAGCCGAGGCCAAGAGGGCAGTGGCTTTGGGTTTGCTGCCCTTCCCCCCACTCGACCCCCCCCCCCACATTTGGTCTGTCGAAGCCCTGGCTAGAAGCAGCTGAGTCTGAAATCCAGTCTCCTGCCTGTCGTTTTGTCCTCACCCGATTTCCGTCACCAAAAACACTCCCGTTCAGAGCCTGTGCCATGAGTACGGTGACCGAGGGTCCTGGTTTGTGCCCCATGTCTGCGTGTATTAATAAAGCCCCCCATCCTTCTCAAAATACCCCGGTTTGGACTGGATGTGTCCTAAACTTGAGGTCCCTGAGAGTTGGGAGGCCTCATTCCTTACTTGCCCGTGATACGCTAGGGACCAAATGTTAGGAGACCTGTGTTCGGGTCTGGTTTGGCCACTTTGCTCGCTCTGTGACTTGGGCTGAGTCTTGGACCTCCTTAGGTAACCGAGATTCCCCCCCACCACCCCAGGAATTTGCCTTCAAAATGAGGACAGCCCTCCTCCCCCTCCCCACCCCTTTCCACCTCAGTTGAAATCTAACTAGGCATTGCCTCAGAAGAATCCTCCCGGTCTGGTATTGTGGGTTAAGGAACTCAAGGACCAGAGATGCCGCAGGTGCAGACGGTGGCCGCCACGAGGCCTGCCCGGCAGCGGAAGCGGCGGTGTTTCAGTCTGCACCTTTCCTCACGGCACAGAGCACTGGTTCCGGGGTCAGATCCCCGTGAGTCCTTGTGCACACTCAACACTGCAAGTCACGTGCGTGAAAACACCCAAAGTGTGTCCGCAGCAAAAACAGAAGCCATGCAGACGCGGAGAACTCCACTGGGGTCCAGCAGTGGGAGCTGGCCAGGCACCGCCCCCCACTTCCCTCGGCGTCCAGCAGACCTGGACACCCCGCTGTACAGTTTGGAAGCTCTGACCCTGGGGGGACATCCGTGTCAGGAGTCCTGCTAGCTGGTGCCTGGCTCTGAATCGCTCTTTTCCAGACACTGGGGGCGGCCAGTAGGTGTGTGTTTAAACCGTGACCCCTGGGCCCAAGGCAACTTCTTTGCTTGACTTTAAATGCCCATAAAATTGCACCAGTCACCACTTCACAAGGGTTTGGGGCGTAATTAGTGTTGAGGAAGCCCTTTGAACCGCTTGGATGACAGGGCATTAGTTACATTACGCTGTTACTAACAATCTGTAGCCAGTTATTATTCGTGGAGACTAATATGCTTATAGACACAGCTTTTTAAAGAAACCTCAGCTGCCTGTGTCATTAGCAGGGAGGTAGCCCGTACAAGGCAGGGTTATTTTTTTCCTAATTTGTCTTGAAGCCATGGTCTGGAGAAGGAGTTATCCCCAGGAGAGTGGAAGTCAGACCTCTAGCTTCAAACCCTTCTGTCCTCACCTTGGGCAGGTTATTTTACTTCTTTGAGCCTTGCTTTCTTCATCTATAAACTCCTTTCAACTGACGTGCTGAAAATAGGTCTCCTAGCAGGACCCACTTCAGAGGGCTGCCTGTGGCGCAGAGGAGGCGATGCGTACAAAGGGCTTAGCACCGTGCCCGACATGCATACATGCTCCGTAAACGTCAGCCTTCACTCTCGTAGTAACCTTTTAACCATGCTTTTGCCGCTTAGTTTGGCTTACCCTTGTGAGGGTTACAGGTTTCACTTCCAGTCTCATCCCCTCCCTGAAACGGTATCGGCCTCTCTGCTGGCCCCACAACATGGTCCCATTTCCCTTCATCTCCTCACTGCCACCCCAGCAGAGGGTCTGGGGAGGGGCTTCGTGTTGGAAGTTTTTCTGGGGCAGCAAACACTTGGGTTTCAAATGCGTCCTGGGGCCCTCTTAGCTTAGGCCCAACTCACTTCTGCCTCTGTGAACTTCCCTCACAGGAAAACCTGATCGGCGCCCTTTTGGCGATTTTCGGGCACCTCGTGGTCAGCATTGCGCTTAACCTCCAGGTGAGTTTGCCACCAGCACTGTCCCGGGCAGAGGTCCGGGCAGGGAGCCAGGGTGTCCGGTGCAGGCCCAGCGGCCTGTGCTCTGGGCTCTGTTGCCCACTCCCTCCCTGGGCTGGGCCTGGGGCAGTAGCTTGTGGGTCTTTCTGGAATCTCTTGAGTCTTTGCCCCAACTTCATTTACCCATCACCCCTCTAATGACTGGGAAGTGTGGCGAATGTCCTGGGTGGTGGTTAATGCCCGTGGGTCAGCCTTCGAGGAGAGGGGAGGCGGGGTCAGGCTCTGGCCTCAGGTAGGATGGTTCTAAGGTGAGTTTACAGGGTTCTCAGAGGGTCCCCAGTGGGACTGAGCCCCACTTGCTTAAGGCACTGACTCACACATGAGTACACTCCTCATTGGCCCTTCCCCTCCGAGTCCCGCCTCCCACTCCCCAACTTGTGCTTCCTGGAATCACTTCCCAAATCAACTACCTGCTCCCGACACCTTGTTTCAGGGACTGCTTCTGGGAAACCCAGACTAAGTCTTGACCCCGTGGACGGAATAATCCCACAATAGGGTGGCCACCTCCCCTTCCCTGGTGGTGAACCCTCTCCCTCCCTGGAGCAAGGATGTAAACACACATGTACATCTCGGCTCCCATGTACATATGTGCGAGCATGTTTCTGAGGCCGAATGGTCTCCCAGCTGCTTGTCTGCTTCATGCTCTTCTTTTCACAGACCAGCATCCCTGCCTCCGTATCTGCCTCTCCGCAGCCCCCCCACCCCGTGATCCTCCCCGGGGGGCAGCCTCGGCCCTCGGAGGCAGCGTGACTTCCCGGCTTTCCTTAGTCACTGCCTCCGCGCCAAGTCCACATTTCCAGAATCAGGGATGTTGTTGGCCCTCCGTGGGCCAAGCCTCCACCCAAGGGTCCGCCGACACCCACATCCTGCCCAGCAGAGCGGCCGACACTCCTCCAGGAGAGGGTGTCGCTGAACAGGCACCCAAACATGGAGACTCCTGGGCATTACAGTTAGAGGGAGAAGGTCACCCTGAGGCCAGGCTGAAGTGGGGTCCTGAGACCACGGCTGCCAACCCAGAGGGCTCACAGCCGTGATGTGTGTTGGAGATGCGCACCTTCTCTGAGGATGAGACTCGTGTATTTTTTCAGACCTTCCCAGGGAACTTTTAAGGTGTCCCAGCCAGCTTGAAAACTACTGCCCTAGCGTAACAGTTGAGCACTTAGATCGCCGCTACTTTGCTTACTGTTCCAGAAGTACTGCCACATCCGGCTGGCAGGCTCCAAGGACCCCCGGGCCTATTTCAAGACCAAGACATGGTGGCTGGGCCTGTTCCTGATGCTGCTGGGCGAGCTGGGCGTGTTTGCCTCCTATGCCTTCGCTCCACTCTCGCTGATCGTGCCCCTCGGCGCAGTCTCCGTGATAGGTAAGGTCCGGGTGTCCCCATTCCTTCCCTGGCACTTATCGCCAGTGTGGCCACAGTATCCCCACCAGGGTCGAAGACACTCGTTAAACATACCAGCTTTTGCTTGGATAATAACAGCCAGCACTTACAAAGGGCTTCACACACACCGGGCCCTGCTCTAAGCACTTTGTGGATATTAATGCTCCTAATCCTCCCGGCAGTCTTTTGAGGGAGATACTATTATTAGCCCCATTTTACAGATGAGGAAACTGAGGCACAGAATGGTGGAGTTGATGACCCCAAATCACATAGCTATTGAGGAGCAGGACTGGGATGTGAACTGGGCTGTCGGGCTCCAGAATCTGTTTAAGATTCAGAAAGTTTATCAGAATTGCTTTTTATTTCTACTACAGAAGGAAGCTAAACTTTAACCCATTCATTCTAACACTGTCAAAATAATCTAAGCCTTTACAGAATTTGGATATCTTGTACCTCTAAGAAATTCAGCTTATTGTCTGATTTTCTTTATGTCAACTGATACCTTAAAAACATTGTTAACTTCCTCTGCCATCCTCCTATGACTTCCGTAATCCCTGTACCAGCGTCTCAGAACATTGGAACCCACTAGAAGACAAAGGAGCTTTAAAATCCAAGAGGTCACAAACAAAACAGAATTAGAAAATAATTCTTTCCTTCTTAAATAAAAGATGTGCGTAGACTGCTGATCAACAGCTTACTGGACATAGGAGCAAGGGCAATGAACTTGCTTTGGAATGTTTCCTCCCATCTTGCTGGCAAGCAGTGCACTGCCTAGAAGCTCTTCCCTGCTCTTAAAGGAGAAGGTCATATTTCGAATCTTACTCTGCCTGAAATTAAGAGGGCCTCTTCTACACCAGGGACGGCATACTCATGGCAACTACATGCCCGTCCTGTGCCCAAGGCAGACATCATTAATCAATCATAGCATTCCTTCCGAGCGAGCCTGGATGGGCCCTCAGACTCCTCGGAGCTTCAGGCAGTCACTGCCAGTCACCAGGGGCACGCTTTCACTGATCCTACGATGTGACCCTCTTTTTCTTGACCAGGGTTGGTAAACTGGCCGCTCACAAGATGAATGAGGTCCTCGAACATGTCTTTTCCTGCACAGTATTTTTTAAGAAGGTAGCTTGAATGCCTGTAGTTGAGGCAAGTCGCTGGCCACAGCCCCAGCCTTTCCCTGTCATCTTAGGTCTGGCTACTTCCTGCCCTGCCCCTGTGTGTGTTTAGATTTGCCCTCTACCCACTGCTGACCTTGCCAAAGGGCTCTCAGGACTTTATTTACAACGAGGAATAAGTGGCTGGGTGACCAGATGCATTAAATATTAGTCTTTGAATTTTAATAAAAATCAAATGATCGAATTCTTCAAAACAAGGCATTGAATTATACTGATGGGAATTCTGGTATCTGCCACTGGAGAGTAAGAGGTTCTTAGAGCTTCTCAAGTCACCCAGTGAGAAATAATATTAGAATTAATAATAACCACCATTTATTGGTACTTATTACTCATCAGGCACTGTTCCAACTACTTTAATAATAACAATGGCCCAGTTGTTGAGCATTTACTGTGTGATAAATGATTTACGTATATTAGCTCATTGATTTGCCCCTGTTAGAGGAGTAGGTATTTTCAGTGGTGTGCTGATAAATCAACTCAGAGAAAGAGTGAGAGAAGAAGAGGAAGAGGGGGAGGGAGGGAGGAAGGAAGGAAAGAAGGAAGGGTCAGAAAACTGGGAAGGCAGAACAGGAGGACCTGATTTGTAGTGTTTCCGATTGATATGTTCCAAACACCCCCCACCGTGGCGGTTTTCAAGCCACCAATAGTTTCCTGGATATTTCACAATCCTCAGCTGATGCCTGGATCCAGCACACTACTTCATAGACTTGGAGCCTGAGACCCAGGCGAACTGACTTTCCCCAGGACGCACTGCCAGAAGAGGCAGAACTGAGATAGCAGTCCAGGTCTGTTCTCAGGGCAGGCCAGCCCCGTCATGCAGGCTGGTCACAGGAAGTTTGAGTGCATCTGCGAATGTGGAGGGTCAGGGAGAAACAAGATTCAGGGTGAAAATGTCAGAAGCAGACATTGCCGGCCAGGGAGCAAGAGCCCTGGCGTCCGACAGTCCTGGGCTCAAGTCCAGCCTTCACCCACCAGCTGCACGATCTTTAGTGGGTCCTTCACCTCTCTTAGCCTAAGTGTCCCCATTTTTCAAATGGGAATAATAATGGCACCCAGATCAAAGGGGAAACATACCAGAAATAACTTTAGTAAATTGCCTGTTGCCCAGGAGGTACTCAACAAACAGCCAGTGCTCCTGGTCTTGTAAGAAATCCTCAGGGAGGCTCAGAGAGACCCCTCCCTATCTGAGATGGAATAACAGGGAAACGGTTGGGCCTGGGCTCTTGGGAGCGTGAGTGAGAGGACAGGAAGTATCAAGTCCAACCTCCAATGCAGACAAAACAGCCCACGGGCCTGGGCAGGGGGACTCCTTTTGACTGATGGCAGCCTCAATTTTTTTCCCCGTGTTTTTTATTTTTGTTTCTGTTTTTGTTTTATAGCAAGCGCCATCATAGGAATCATATTCATCAAAGAAAAATGGAAACCTAAGGATTTTCTGAGTAAGTTCACCGATTGGAGCCCCTGTTAATTTTGTGCGTATGCATTTTCTCATTTAAAACCAGCTCACCCCAATTCCGAGATCTTCTGTTTCCCGCTCCCCAGTGTGATTCTCAATTCCATTCTCATCAGGAGAGCTGGGCTTTTAAATCAGTGGTTCTCAAACCATTCCATCAATATTTGTTGAGTATCTACTATTGGGATTTTAGAAAGCCAAATAAAAGGCACCCCCTTTCCCTAACTGCCTTCTGAAACAATGGGGAACAAACACGGCCGTCAAGCGCAGGAGGTCAGAAGTTAGGCTTCGTTACTGATGAAAGCCAAACGAGAGCATGCAGCTTAGGCGTGCAGCCAGACGACCTCTGCTCCCATGTGCCCCGGCTCCCAGCTAGACCTTGGGCCAATCTCCCAAGATAGCGTTTGGGTTTCAGAATGGAACGCTTAGCCCGAGTTACTTCGTCACGTAATCTGGGGCAGCATGTGCTTCTGGGGCAACGCCGCTGACCTGTCGTAGCTTGTACCTGCGGTGAGCCCTGCGACAGCCTCCCCTTCCCCGCAGGGCGCTACATCTTGTCCTTCGTTGGCTGCGGTTTGGCTGTGGTCGGCACCTACCTGCTGGTGACATTCGCACCCAACAGTCACGAGAAGATGACCGGCGAGAACATCACCAAGCACCTTGTGAGCTGGCCTTTCCTCCTGTACATGGTAAGGGAAGCCTCTGGTCCTTCTGCCTGAGGCGTTGAACGGAGCGGGGATCTGGTTCTAGGAACCAGAAACCCGAATACCCAGCGACAGGGGTTCGCGTGCACCGTGGCGGATTTCACGGCACGGAGCACGACGCTTGTGCAGGGTGCGCAGCTCATGGGAAACACGTCTTCTCTTAGGTCCTGAGTAATGTCTACTTGGCTTCATTTCACTTCGCTTTATTTTAATTTAATCTTATTTTATCGCTAGAGAGAGGGTAAAGGAAGGAGGGAGAGAGGGTAAAGGAAGGAGGGAGAGAGGGCGAGAAACACCAACGTGAGAACATGAGAGAGAAACATCAGTGAGTTGCCTTTCGTTCATGCCCCAACCGGGAACTGAACCTGCAACCAGGAATAGAACTGGTGACCTTTGGCTTGTGGGACAACACCCAACCAACTGAGCCACACTGGTTGGGGCCAGTGATAACTTGCCCCAAGTTATCACAGGTAATGTAGCTATAAAAGACCAGATGGGGGAAAATTCCATCAGCAGTTGTCTCTAGGAGACAGAACGATGACCGAGTTTATTATTTTGTCTTTATGTATCATCCAGAATTTCCACAGGGAACATTTAAAACTTTTATGGTGAGAAGAAAAGTGAACATTTTAAACAGTTATTAGGTGTTATTTATTTATTCATTTTTGCCCAGTGTCACATGGCTGGGAGACACGGGAGACACTGGAAGTGGTGTCTCCTACTCGCCCTGGCCGAGCTCAGCCCTGTCCGCCCCAGGTACATCCCGTGTCCGGTCTGCAAGTAAACAAGCCAAGGGGAACGCCTGAGGGGCAGGGGTGTCCAGCCCGCAGCCCACAGGCCGCCCTGTAGGTGTGGCCCCACACAAAATCGTAAATTTACTTCAAACACAATAAGATTATTTTGCGATTACGTGTCGCAAGGTATTTAATGTGTGGCCCAAGACAACTCTGCTTCTTCCAGTGTGGCCCAGAGACACCACAAGGTTGGGTACCGCCGGAAAGTGTTTGCTAAAGCTACTGGTCCACGAGTGCCCCTGTTCCACGCCCGGCTCTGCGCTCAACACTTTATCTATGTGTCATCTCAGGGTCTCAACGACCCTGGAATGGAAGTGTTTTTCTCTCTGTCTACCAGAGCTCAGGGAGGTTAGCTCGCTTGTTCCAAGTCCCGTGAGAACAGCACAGGACCTGAAGCTGGGCCAGCCTGGCCTCGAGTGCCCCCTCTGACGTGAGCAGCCTGGGACTGCCCTGGAGGCATCAGAACCCCGCCTTTCCTTGGGTTGCCCACAAGGCAGAAGAAAGATTTCCCTAAGCTGGGGCTGTGTCACCTCCCTACCGCCAGCCAGCCCCAGGGTTTACCCGGTGGGTGTGGAGGCATGTCTGTGGCACAGGGCCAGAGACCCACCTCTTCAGGAAGAGGTTTACCCTGAACACAGGCTCGAATCCATCCTGTGCTGCATGACCTTAGCCAAGTCACTGGACCGGAAGCCGAGTCACTGGACCCGGGCTGGCTACTGGGAGAGACACGAGGCGGCATGGAAGCCACCCAGCACTTGGCAGGGGCTCAGTTGGTCTTTTTTCATTGTGACTGAGACAGTGCTGCCAGATGGAGAGATGTGGCCAAACTGAATTCAATAAATACTTCTGAGTGCCTTTTACATGCCAGACACTGTGGATTTAAAAAAAATGAATGAGGCATGCTTACAGAACTCATGGTCTCTCGGGAGGCCCCAGCTTGTACGCCACCATCTCTCGAGACAATGCCAAGTGCCGTTCCAGCTGGCATTTAGGTGTTGTGAAGAATGGCTGGGCCCCCCTGTATGCAGGCAAGCTGGTCAGGAACGCTAAATACCTCTCCGTCTGCCTGATGGGCTATTCTGCAGCCATTAAAGATAATTATGACAACGTCGTAAAACATGAGAGTTGTTTATGGTAACTAAAAGCAGCCCCATGCAAAACTGTGCATAGACTATGACGATGAGTAGATAAAATATATATTCACTGTGACAAAGCCAGGAAGAAACAGGAAAATGAAAACAGCTGTGTTTTGTGTTCTCTCATTATGAGGAATTTTCTAAAATTTTCTTTTCAAAGTGCCATTAATGTTTCTGCATTGGTTTTTATAACAAATAATCTTTGGTAGGCGGTTAGGGTAAGCAAACAGAGCTAAACTACGGCTGGATATTTTTGCTTTAGTTTTGCTTGGGTGCTGTGCCGACTTTACTCCTTGGGAAGTACTGCCCAGCATCTGAGCCCTTAAGGAGTGGAAAGGACAAGTTGTTGATCCAAAACGGGGGAATTCTCCACTTTAGATTTGCCATTGTTTAACAGTAAGACTGTTGATTGAGAGCCTTGTAATTGCCAAGCACATGGCTATGTGTCCTCAGGCCGTGTAGCTTAGTGGTAAAGTACGTGGGCCCTGGAGCTAGAGTGTCTAGGTTCAAATCCTGGATCTGCCATTTTCTGGCTTGGGGGGTGTAATAGTGCCTGCTTCATAGAATTATTGTGCCAACTTAATTACTCGAGTATAGATAAAATGCTTAGAATAGCACCTGGCTTATTTATGTGTTCATTAAATGTAAGCTTTAATCATGGCCCTGTAAAGGAAGAATTATTATTCCTATTTCACAGAGGAGGGAACTGAATTTAGAGAAGCTAAGTGACTCGCCCAAGGTCACACAGCTAGTTTAGAAGCAGCTCCCAGCCCACACCTGGACCGCCCCGACGCCGGTGCCCTCTTCTTCCTGCTCTGCGGAGCCACGCACTGCGGAGGCTTGGTTAGGGGGCAAGGGGCGCGAATGCTTGCACACTTCACCAAATTGCTCTCCTCGGTGAGCAGGTGTCTCCATCTTTGACCCCCAGTTTTAGTGGGGTTACCCACGGAGCAATAGAGTGGGAAGAGACCATCTCAGCCTGTGAATCTTGTCCATCCAAGGCAGGGTAGATGTGAGGCCAGCCCCTCCCCCTCAAAGCTCAACTGGGAAGCAAACTCCTTCTCTGTGTTGTCCAAGGATTCGAGAGATTCACGCAGTGTTCCCGCCTTTTCCACAGGATCCTTTCAGTAGTTTGGGGAGTGCTGGGTGTTTCAATACCCTTAAGGGTCTGTGACTGATGAGTCAGCCGAATGACCTCCAGCCCCAGCCGCCAGGGTCTCCCAGTCTTGCCCACTGACGCCCCACCTCCCCCCTTGTTGCTTTCCGTAGCTTGTGGAGATCATTGTGTTCTGCTTGCTGCTGTACTTCTACAAGGAGAAGAATGCCAACAACATCGTCGTGATTCTTCTCTTGGTGGCGTTACTCGGTAAGTGGGGCCAGTCGAATGGGTTGTGCCATCACCAGGCAGCACCAGAAGGTCCCTGCCGGCTGGAGGCAGTTCCCATCAGGTCGGTCACGTCACTGGCTGCGTTCGGCATTCTCGTTCAAGTGCCGAGTCTCCCAAGTGCCAGGAACATGCTGGAAACTGGCATCAGTGATGCACAGGACAGACAAACCCCAGGTGCCTCCGTTCCAAAGGGAGGAAATGGCAGCAAACAAGGAGACAAACTCGTGGTGACATACATTCGGCTGGTGGTGAGTGCAGCGGGGGAAAGGGCAGAGAACGGGAGCAGAGGGTGAAGCGGGTATTTCAGAGAAGTCACAGGGGGGCCAGGTTCCAACAACTGAGGCCCTAAGGGTCCGCGGGAAACCAGCCAGAGCTCAGGAAGCAATTCTGGATTCGAAGGCAAGAATTGCTTTTGTTCTCTCTTTTTCCTTTCCTTTCAGAGAGATGGGTGCCATGGGGGGGAATGGTTCCTAAATCAGATTGGGGCAAGGCTCTAACCCCGCACCGTGTTTAATTACTAAATGGAGCTTTGATAAACGCCTGCTTTTCCTGGGGAAGGGGTAGGGGTGGGTGGAACCCCGCCGCTGTCTCCCGGTTCTCTCCCGAAGCCGCACTGCCCTCTAACAGGATTGTTTCAGTAGTTTGGGCCTAGGAGAACGAACACCCAGGTCCCGGGGGAGAGGGCAATTCCACGAGGTGAGCACAAATGCCCAACACGTGTCGTTTCTCTTCTGTCCTTCCCACAGCGAGCCCCCACTCCAGTGACATGCCATCGGCCACACAGAGAGGTGTCACCCTAAGACAGGGTGAATTATTTTGATTTTTTTTCAAACAGCTTTATTTTTAAAAGGTTTTTTTTTAAATAAGATTTTATTTATTTTTAGGCAGAGGGGAAGGGAAGAAGAAAGAGAGGGAGAGAAACTTCAATGTGTGGTTGCTTCTGCACCCCCTGCTGGGGACCTGGCCCACAACCCAGGATGTGTCCTGGCTGGGAATCGAACCAGCGACCTGTTGATTCACAGGCCAGCACTCAATCTCCTTAGCCACGCCAGCCAGGGCTAAACACAGCTTTATTGAGACATAATTCACATACCACAAAGCTCACCCGTTCTAAGTACACAATTCAGTGGATTTTAGTGTATTCACAGGGCTATGCGACTCTCATAGTTCAAGTTCAGAACATTTTTGTCACCCAGAAAGAAACCCTCCGCCCATGAGCAGTCACTCCCCATCTCCCGTCCTCCCAGCCCCTGGCAACCACTGATCCACCTTCTGTCTCTGTAGACTTGCCTTTCTGGATGCATCACATACATAGGATCGTACACCGCATGGCTTTTTGTGACTGGCGTCTTTCACTGAGCATAGTGTTTCAGGGGTTCGTCCATGTTGTAACGTGTCAGCGGTCCGTCCATCCCTTGGTGATGTTTTAAAACTGGGTCGGAAGACCATGGTCCCAAAATGTGTTCTCCCGCTGAATAGCAAGGCCGGAAGGTTCCGAGGCACGTCGGCCACTCTCCGCTTGCCCCGTCTCACTCACAAGGGCGGCCTGATGAAGCTGCTTACCCACCTGGCTGCTGCTCTTTGCAAACCAGCCTCGGGGCCGAGGGGGCCTGGAAGCGGCTGTGTGTGACGGGCAGTTGGCCGGAGAAGGCAAAACGAGCGGAAGCTGAGATGAGAAAAATGGGAAGCAGAGCATTTCGGCCAGAATGAGGGGCTCCGTTCGTACCACCGTTGGGGTGGTTTCTTTTAACTCCTGCTTCAGCAGGGGGATCTGACAGTTTGGAGTTAGGGTCGTTTCTGCGCCAGCGGTGGTCTCCGCGATGAAGTGAGGAAGACCACCCACCAGGTGTGTGAGAAGACCATATTAGAATTTGGTTTTCTCTCCACCTTTTAAGTGGTGTTTCCTGCACATGTCCCATCATGTACACACACGTAAGCACACACTGTTGTCGTGTGACTATAATTTTAGAATACATAAACACGTATGTTTTGGAAAAGCGTGTGCACATTCATTAGGAGTAGGGTTCTAAAACATTTGGGACCTCTGTCCAAAGAAGTGATTTTTAAAAATACAATTGAGTGAGGTTTTTTTAAAAGAGCTCTTTACACAGTACATGTTATTCCTGTGATTGCCGTGAGGATGATACTCAAGGAGTCCGTCCGTCCATTCGAAGACTGCGTGGCTCCCACCATATCCCAGGCACCTCCACGAGTTGTGGGGACTAAACGAACCCACTCCAGGGTTCGGAGACCTGAGCTCATTGCTTTTTCCTGGTAGAGGTTAGAAGCGACATTTGGAAATAACCTGTCAGGGCTCGGCCTTCCTTGCTTCTTCGATACAGTGGCACAAACAGTGGGCAGTCCAAGAGAGCCAGACAGAGAGCGTCTTCTCACCACGCGAGTCGCTGCGTTGGCTGCGCCGGGGTCCCCTCCATTCTCTTCACCAAGCCCTTTGGGGTGATAAGCCGACTTTCAGGGCCTGGCTCCCTCCATGTTTCTGAGGTCCCCACGTGCCTGTTCGCCCTCTCTGCAGGCTCGATGACAGTGGTGACGGTGAAGGCCGTGGCCGGGATGCTTGTCTTGTCCATCCAGGGGAACCTGCAGCTCAACTACCCCATCTTCTACGTGATGCTCGTGTGCATGGTGACAACTGCCGTCTATCAAGCCACGTGAGTAGCGAGTTCTTTCCTGTTGGGCCTCGACACACAGGCTGGGCTCTTCCGTTGTCTGGGCCCCATTTCGTTGTTGTCGAAGCTGCGGGAAAGGCAGAACATTCCGGTGCAGCCCGCTGCCGGGGTCTGGTGCCCGCCATGGAGAGAGCGGAGCTGCTAATTGGCTGAGCTG
This sequence comes from Glossophaga mutica, assembly GCA_039655065.1. Classification (NCBI taxonomy): domain Eukaryota; kingdom Metazoa; phylum Chordata; class Mammalia; order Chiroptera; family Phyllostomidae; genus Glossophaga; species Glossophaga mutica. The sequence continues at coordinate 15,183,621 of CM077307.1, forward strand.
TCACCTGGAGGTCTGTTGCTTGAAGGACGAAGTCTGGAGTGGGCATGCTTGACCCGCTGCCTCAGAATGTGGGACAGGGTGAGGGGCAGCCTCGCTTTCCACCTGCTGCCGGCAGGCACACGTTTCCGATGCTGGAGGCACCAATTTGTCGGTGAGGTGCAAAACAAAAGGTTGTCATTTCTTGTCCTCAAGAAATCTCCCCCAAATCATCCCAAGTGCAAGAGCGAGGTGATCACTTCTCTCTGAGCACACGAGTTAAGTCAGAGCAGCCGTACTGAGGGGACCTTGTTCACATTTGAGACTCAGTGCCCAGCAGTGGGCCTGGGAGGGAATGTGACACCCCTCGTGGGGACAGGAGGGTGGACTGCACAGGTTTCGGGGTGACGCGTGAGGCTGATTCACCTGGGCAGGCCTGGGCTCACTGTCCACCGGCATGGCCTGGAGGGGTCGTGGGAGTGACTGATGCCCGGCGTGGGCCGGCCTTGCTCTCACTGATTTCACGTGAACTTGAATTCATTGCATCCCCACAGCACCCCATTCGTGTGGATGACACAGTCCTCACTTTGCACGTGAGGGACTATGCAGCAAAGTGAGGTTAAAGGGCCAGGAAGTGGTGGAGCTGAGATTTGACATCCTGCTCCAGCCCAGGCCCTTACCCCTCAGCTTCTCTAAGACCCAGGTTCTTTGTCTGCAAATTCGACAGCCCCTGCCTGAGGGGATCCCATAATGCCCGGTAGACAGCAGCTTCTTTTACGACCGTTGTTACTATTACTCTGTCGATTATGGCTGTCCTCAGCCACACTGCCTCAATTCTAGGCATCACCACTGAGCCCCCGCCAAGCGGAGACTCTGTGCCCAGCACTGCAGGGGTTACAAGGACGAATCAGATGCCCCGCCCACCTCCTGAGAGCTTCTCAGTCGCCTACACGGTACACATTCACTGAGGGCCTACTGTGTGCTGGGCCTGTGCCGGGCCTTCCACACCCACAGACCGTCCTCAAGGCTCTCACAGCCCTGCTGGGGGCAGCCCGGGGGGCACAGTTACAGTTGAGTGGGAAGTAAGTTACAGTGCAAGCAACTACAGTAACTAAAATACTACACGGAGAAAGGACAAAGATATATTCTGACATGATGGCAGTGTTTCCCCTAGAGGAAGAGATTAGGAAGAATTCCAACTTCCCTCTTTTTCCTATATACAGGGACAGAGAAAAGTAGGTTTACAGCTGTGAGTACGCAAAATAGTTTATTCTTGTGTTACTACCATCGTAACCTGCGCGTCTTTTCCCACGCGAACGACTGTGACCCTACCTGGGCCTATCCCTGGGTATGACAGTGATCCCAGTAGTTTTGAATGAAGAAGAAAATTTGACTTAAAAAATTGTTAACAAGACAGAATGTTAGAAGTGATATTAGAGTTCCTTGGAGTATTTAAGCCACCTGGAATGGCTCTTTTTAGTGGAGGGGACTCAGGGGCCACAACAGCGAGGGAAAGGACATCTCCAGTTACGAGAACCATGTGGTCGAAGGTGTCGGACCAGGGAGGCACAGCCCCCTTGGTGAATGGAGATGGGCCTCAGCGTATGAGCCTGGGGAAGAACAGGAGCCAGGCGTGGACCTCAGACCTGGAGATGCGTGAGGATGGCATCCGGATGAACCCGAGGACTGCTCTGTCGTGCGTCACCTTCATATTTCAAACCAAGGCTGCTGTCAGCAGCGTCCACCTCGGCCTTCCCAACGTCCCCGCAGCCCGCTGACCAGAGCGCTTTTGCATTGCAGGTTTTTAAGTCAAGCCTCACAGATGTACGACTCCTCTTTGATTGCCAGCGTGGGCTACATTCTGTCCACCAGCATCGCCATCACCGCAGGTAAGGGTGGCCGATCGCTAGGTTTCTGTCTTCTCCCTGAGCGGCAGGGGCAGTACCCCGGTGTGGAGGGAGGAGGCTCTGCCTTGGCCCATTGCTCCGACTCGTTCTGCCCCTGGAGAAAGCGCAGGGTCTAGAGCCTGGGAGACCCGGGTATGCATCCCAGCACAGACCCAGGACTGTGGGGCTCTGGGAAACTCACTTCACCTCTCTGTGCCCGAGTTCTACGTTCATAAAATAAAAGTAATAACACTTATCTCCTAAGACGGAAATACGTACAAACCCAATGTCCCCGACTTTGTGGTGCCGATGCTTGGTTTCTTTAACCGTTCTGCTGTCCTCTGCTAGCTGTGCAGCCTTCGCAGGGACCCTGCCCGCAGGCTCCTCCCACGTGAATTCCGGAGATCATTAGCATACGACCACTGCATCCCAACATGATAGGGGCTCAGTCCGTGATCTCTATTACGATACTGCCCTTCTACTCCACCCCTAATTTTTTTTTTTAATTTTCTTTCTGAGGGGGCTTTAGAGACTACAGGCATGTCAGAGTTAGTTTGTTTTTAAGTAGCCACGATGACTAAAATCTTCAAATCGGCAGGCTGCTTTGGCTCCCTAGAGGCGGGGCTGCTGCCGGCTCACTGCAAAGTCAGAAAAGAGGGCGGTGGGGACGGGTGCAGGGGGTTAGTCAGGGACAAGCTGCTGCGGCCCGTTGCTCCCCTTGTTGCAAGTCTCGTGGTGGCCTTTTCAAACTCATTTTCACCGGGGGCCACCTCAGCCTCGAGGTTGCCTTCAAAGGGCCGGACGTAACTTTAGGACTGTATAAATGTAACTCCCCCTTAACTGTTAAGTGAGAGCTCAGCGCTGCCGCCGGGTAGAAACAAGGTGCTGGGCCGGATAAAGCGAGGTGGAGGGCCGGCTTCGGCCCGGGCCTTGTGCTTGCCACCTGTGCTTAGAGTGTAAGAGGAAAGTAGATACCCGCCTGAGAGGGAAGTTGAGGGCGTGCTCCCGAGAGAGCCCACCATTTTTGCGAGTCGAGTATTATCTCGAAATAAAAAATTAAAAGTAGATGAAGATAAGAGGGGCCTAGGAGTGGGAGAAAGGAGACAGTCTCTTCCCTTCAGTGGCTTTTGTCCCGTTCTTCTGGTGTTTCACTCAGTGCAGTCCCAGTAGTTTTTGATTGTTTTGGTTTCCTGCGGGAAGAGAGCTCAGCCAGGCCCCGGACACGCGGGCCAGTGGCGACCTGCCAACAGCCCCTCCCCGTTGTTGTCTGTCCGCGCAGGCGCAGTGTTCTACCTGGACTTCATCGGCGAGGACGCCCTGCACATCTGCATGTTTGCGCTGGGGTGAGTGCCGCCCTCCTCCCTGGCCCGGGGCCTTGCGTGCGGCGTCCCAGGCGGGTGGCCCCTCCGCCCGACACCACCTCGGCAGCTCAGGCAGCGCTTGAGAGCCGGGGCGCGGCCGACGGCTTTGCTGCCCCGCGGGCTTTGTTTCCTTCCCCTTCCCTCTCTTTTGGTCTTTGATCTCCTTGTCGTTTCTGAAAATCCCACTTCGATACATGAAAGGCCTCCCTCTCTGACCTCAGATCAAACAAATGCATATTGAAGCTACAGGAGGTGCCATCATTTTACAAAAACTAATAGGACTGATAATATTCCATGTTGGCAAGAGGATGAGGAGACCATGAGAAGCTCTTTAATGTGGAAGAGGACAGTTTGGCCATATCAATAAAAATTGTAAATGAGCATATTTTTGAGGTAGCATTTCATTTCTAATCATTTATCTTGGGAGAATAATTGAAATGGGACACAAAAACACTTGTATGAGGCTACTTATTAACTTTCAAATTAATCGTATGAGCAAATAATCGGAAGCCACTTAAACGCCCAGCAGTAGGAACAGGTTAAGTTATAGTATATTTATACAATACAGTTGCAGGGTGCCATTTTGAAAAATTGAGGCCAGTCTATTGGCATGGACACATTAGGTGGAAAAAGTTACTCTTTCAGTTTATGTGTAGTCTATTCTAAGATCCCACAATTCCACCTCTAGATAGATATGTTCCCAAAAGAAAGGAGTACATAAATTGACCAAATGACTTATCCATGGATATTTGTAGTAGCTTTATTCATCACATGCCCCAATGGGGTACAACCCAAATGTCTACCGACAGGAGAGTGAAAAACAAATCGTGGTCTATTCAGACAGAGGATCCACCACAACAATGAGAACAAATGACCTAAAACACGCAATGAAGTGGATGAACCTTAAAAACATTTGCAGGGCGAAAGAAACTAGCCATCCACGCTGCGAGGCAGCTTCGGAGAAGTTCGGACACTGGCAGGTCGCGTTGTGGCGAGAATAGTCACAGCGGTGGTTCCCCCCCCCCCGGGGGGGAGGGGCGGCATGAATCGGGACAGGGCCCAAGGACACTTTCGGGACTGGAGGGGATGGCAATGTCTTCTCTGTTGGCCTGGCGGTGATCACATGTGTGTGTACACAGATGAAACTCATGCAGCCGTAATTAGGGTTTGTTCATTTTCCTGCACAAAAATTACACCTCGGTTTTTTTAGGAAGCGCGCTCGTTTAAGCTCTAGGGAAATGGAAAAAAAAAACAAAAAAGACTCTGGGAAAATATACACCTCCCTGGGGAGTGAGATGGAGCAGTGCGGGGACTTGCGTTTTTACTCTCCCCACTTCTGCATTGAATAAGTGCGGGCTATAAAGAACTGTTTATAAATTAAAACAAACCTTCTCTAAGGCAGGGTTCTGAGATGCGGGCTACCTAGGAGCAAGGAACCGCTGCAGTTCTGCCTGGGAGAGTCGAATGTATTCTGCCGAAGGCTCGTGCAGAGGGGGGGGGGTGCGGGGGGGGCTGTTGCTGTTCGTCTCACATCTGCTCCCCGCTGGTCTCGGGCCCAGCAGCTTCTGCAGCGGCAGCTCCTTTCTGCCATTTTCCCATGACCTGGGTCTGGAAGCATCCCTCCCACCCTCACTGTGGCCTTACTTCTCCGCCTCCCTTATCTCTCTGTCCCTCAGGTGCCTCATCGCATTCTTCGGCGTCTTCTTAATCACGCGGAACAGGAAGAAGGCCGTTCCCTTTGAGCCCTATATTTCCATGGACGCCATGCCAGGTAATGGTCAAACCCCGTCCCCAGCTGGCCGGCTCGTCACTACAGAGTGACTGCTGCTTCCCGTTTGAAAAGAGAGCACCGGCCGCTGGGTGTGGTACAGGGAGGGTGTGCTGTGCCGTTTTGGTGTGACTGTCTGTCTGTTCTTTATTTTTTTAATCTCAGTGTGCCAAAAAGGAGGTAATGGCTGAGGAGCCTCAGTTGGTTCTGAGCACATCTTGCCAGTCCCCATGTCTATTTGGGGATCTTTTAAAGACCATCCTGGTTCCCACTGGATATCATTAATTACGATCTGCAGCACCAGGCTTCACGCCTGCAAAAGGAAAAACCCATTTATCCAGCTGGAATGGATTGACCAGAGAGGGGAAGGAAAGGAGGATGAATGAAATTCAGATACTGTAACCTCACTCCTTACACCACAAAGGAGTGGATTGTTCTGGAAAGCCAAATTTCCTAGGACCTAAGAAAAGTTCATGCTGAGAAGCACAAGCTCGAATGCCCCGAAGGCCCTAACAGGAGCAAGAACATGCGGGCAGCCTGGAACGGGGGCAGGGCGGCCAGTGGAGAGCCGGAGAGAACCCGCCCAGCCCAGTGGCTCCCGGATCAGAAAAGTTAGGACGCTGGGCCAGCCCCCTCCAGGTCTGCTGACCTAAATTCTTTTGAGTTGCCAGGGACCACTAGCTTTCACCGTTTAACTCACACTTCTTATTTTCAATATATTTGATAGAACTCTCTCCCACGCTTCATTAAGACAGTCTGACGAACCAATGTACTCCCGTTGGCGGCACAGAGTGCTGCTTTGTCCAGAACGCTGTGGTGTAGGGTGTTCTCAGGGCTGACTGAGGTGCCCCCGCCTCCATGACCCCAGGGTTCGTTTGTTTGCTTTTTATATCATTTCTTCCTCCCTTGCTGTTAATCCGTTGTCATTCTTGCTGCTACCGGCCTGCAATTCCTGGTGCTACCAGCAGAGCGACTCCATGTCTGTCTTGTCCTTGGACCCCCTTGTTCGAATTGTGTATAAAATTAAATTAAATAAGCTCTGAGATGGGACCTTCGGATTCCCCTAGGAGTGAAGTGCATGGGCTTTAGTGCATGGACTTTTTAAACGTCTAACCTGGCCGCTCAGATGCCTTTTTTGCTTACTTTCTTGTTCTCGGCTGTGTTCCGGATAGATGAGGGCGCTGGATAGCTGAGTTCCAGATAGGTGAGGTGTCAACTCCGTGTGTGTGCAAGTATGTGTCTGTGTCCGTGTGTCTGTGCGTTGATGAACTGTGTACGTGTGTCTGTCTGTGGAAGTGTCTGTATATGCACATATACAGACGGATTTCCTGGTAGGAACCAGAAGGTGACCTAAGGTCATCCCAAAGACCCGCGTTCTGTGGCCTGTTCGTGGATGTGGCCCGTGCTTCCTCTTTGTATCTTGTGACCCGTGGGCAGTAGGTGTTGAAGGAAGGAGACTCTGCCCTGTCGCTGTGGCCTGTCACACGCTTCTGGGTAGACGTGTCCCGTGCCATGAAGAGCATAGGCTTTAAGTTCAGGGGATCTGGAGTCAAACCTCAGCTCTACCCCCGCCCGCACTGTGACCTTGGGCCTCCTTTCGGGATGGTGGCATAACATGTGACAGGCCCCTTGCACAGTGTCTGGGACATGGAAGATGCCTGGTTGAATTTGGTTTCACTGCCCTTTTGCTTTAGAACATTTCAAACGTTCGTGTGGCCTGAGGCCAGGTAGAACTTGGAGAATACCACTCCGTACGCAGAGCAGCTTTCCTGGCTACTTGGTCTCCCTGACCAGCATGGGGCCTTGCTAGCGGCCTCCCTAGACTGGTCTCTTCACAGCAGACCAGAGCCTGCTGATCAAGAGGCATTCGAATCCCCCCAGTTCACTCCCTGCCAGAATTTGGAGGGGCTTGAAGTAATTCTAGCACCTGGAAGACTTCTCAGGAAGGAAAAAGAGAAAAGCAGTGCCTGGCGGGTAGGAACTGGGCCTTGCTGTCCCCTGGCTGCACACACACAATCTCACAGAACATCCACATTGGACCACGAAGGGTCAAGACACAGGCAGGGCCCGCTCCAGAACCACGTCTGAACACAGACGACACATGAACATTGTCCAACCACGGAAAGGAGCCACCATCCCCCTAACATGAGTGACCACTGCTCTTAACCAATCGCAGCATTAGCCTCAATCTGGTCTTCTCTCCTTCTAGATAAGAATTATTAAGAGCTTTAGTTATACAATCACCCCCGCTTCCTGACAGCATTTAATCCAAAGCAAAGCCCTGCTTCCTTAAACCCTCCCCAAAATCACGTAATGCAAACCCAAGTAATAAGTCCTTCCTCTACCTTCTTGCTGAAGCAGCCCACGGCTCCCCGTGGTGTCCGTCTCCCTCCCTGCAGTGAGCCGGCGAAGCCAGGATTGTCACGATAGTTGTGTTCCTGGTGATTTGTGGCTGGAGAAGGTTGGCAAAATCCAAAAGCTCACTGTACCTAGTAAGGCAACTCTCTTCCCTGAGGAGTAGGCATCCCCTTGTCTTCCCCCAGATTCAAACCACAGCCGCTTAAACCGTATCCTTCAGACGACCGTCAGCTCAGGCTTGTGCAATGTGGTAGCAAAGCGTCTTCCACCAACCGGGTCTGCCCAGCCCGTTTGCGGAGTGAATAAGAGCACGGGCCTCGGCACCGGATCCCAGCGCTGTCTCTCATCACCGTGCGACCTTGGGCAAGTTACTTCACCTCTCCGCATCTGTTTTCTTGTCCAGCAAATGAGGATAGTAGCTTATCTCTCTCATAGGATTTTTGGAGATTAAGTGCAGGTGTATAGGGTGGCCACACAGCATTCTAGTTAAGAGTGTGGGCTTCAGCCCTGGCTGGTGCAGCTCAGTGAATTGAGTGCTGGCCTGCAAACCAAAGGGTTCCTGGTTCGATTCCCAGTCAGGGCACATGCCTGGGCTGCAGGCCAGGCCCCCAGTTGGGGGCATGTGAGAGGCATCCACACATTGATGTTTCTCTCCCTCTCTTTCTCCCTTCCCTTCTCTCTAAAAATAAATAAGAGTGTGGATTTCAGAGTTTAAACCACCTGAATGTGAACCTTGGCACCACCACGTAATGGCTTTGTGACCTCCAACTGCCTCCTCTTCCTTATTGGTAGCTGTAAGGATAGAATGTGACCGTGTCTGCCACCAAGTAAATGGTCAGCACACATTAGCTATTGTCATTATTTCTGTTGTTGTTGTTACTACTTAAAGCACTCAGCCCAGCACCTGAGGCACGTGAAGCAGTCAGAGGTCCTCTGTTTTTACCATCTTCCCACTCACAGGAAACACTCTGCATTGGGTGTCTTATGATGCAGCCTGGGGGCAGGTGGGTTCGAAGGGTCTTAATTCCCTGCAGGGTCAGACTTGGCCTCAGAAAGCATCGGGCCCCCACCTGACTGAGGGGGGGCTGTGAAGTAAGGTTAAAGGAATCAGTGACCGAAGTCTTCGCCCTCAAATGTAAGTGGAAATCCAACGTCACTGTGCCAGAGTAATAAGCGCAATGACACCTCACCCTGTGCATGGGTCGGGGGTGTCGACGTCAAGGTCAGGCCCTCCCTCTGAGCCTCATGATGCATCTGCCACCGTGTCGTGTCCATGGCACAAAAGTTACCTTAATCTATCAACCATGTGATGACGTTTTCTGGATCCTGATTTAACTCAGAAAAGTGATGGCATCTACCATGTTCAAAGCACAGTGTTGGTCCCCCCACCCCCGACGACCCTGGTGGCCCAGACAGGCATTCCCACCTCGTTCTAGGTCGACCGATGGTTCCTCGTGACAGGGGCCGGTCTGCGTGCATATTTCCTGACGATGCATCCCTTCTTGCTTAGCAACCATAATGTTCCTAGTGTATATTTATGGGTGTTCTTTTTTCAATCTGAAGCATTCAGGAAATTGACAATGCACATGATTAGCTCTTGAGCCCTGTAATTAGCCTGCGGTGGGATAGAGAGGGGCGCAGCCTCCCTGGGCCCGCTCACCGCATAATGACTGGGGCCAATGGCTTTCGTTTCAGGTATGCAGAACATGCATGACAAGGGGATGGCAGTCCAGCCCGACCTCAAAGCTTCTTTTTCCTACGGGGCGCTGGAAAACAACGACAACATTTCTGAGATCTATGCTCCTGCCACACTGCCCGTCATGCAGGAGGAACACGGCTCCAGGAGCGCCTCTGGCGTTCCCTACCGAGTCCTGGAGCACACCAAGAAGGAGTGAGCCCACCTCCCCAGGCATTCACCTCCCCCCACTTACTTCCCGCTGCTCATGCTGTGCCATCAGTGGTCCGACTCCTAGTTCTAAAACTTGCCTTTCCAGTCTAATTTTTGTAAACTGGGAACTGTATGGACAGGGTCCTTGAAAAGGCTTTGTCTCTGGCAGAGGACGTTATCTTGGTCTTGGAAATTTCAAACGCAGGGGGTGAGGGGAGAGGACGGAAGCAGGATTCCAGGTGGGTGGTATGGTATTCAGCCTCTGCCTGGTTAGCCGAGCCGGACTTGGAAAGCCTTCATCACCCCTGAGGTCGGTAACTGTGCTTCCTCGGTCATGGACCAAGGGCTGCCACGTTCTGCAGAGATAAAGCGAGGCAGAGGGTCTGCTCTTCCTCTCCAAGTCCCGGGAGAGGCTGGAGACCTTCAAGTGTCGTCCTTCCCCACCTCCCCGTGCAGGCCTGCCCTCTACCCCTCTCACGTACGCTTCCGTATTTGTGATGACGTTCGTGTTGCCTTCACGCGGCCTGGTGGGCACCCCCGGGGGTGGGACATTCCATCGTTCCGGTAGGAAATGCGCTTCTGCCGTCCCATTGTCTGCCCTCCCAGTGCAAATGTGCTTGATGTGTTTACAGTGGATCTGCTCTGAAAACTCACTTGGTTTTGGTTCTGTGAACTGTTTGCTTGCTCTCCCTCCCTGCCCCCACAGGAACTGGGAAGTTAAGAGAAGAAGGACGAGAAAAGGACAGGGGCAGAGTGATGGTGCTTCAGCCCGTAAGGGAGGAAGAATCCCTTTCCATCCTACAGAATGGGATCCCATCACTTAAAAAGAATAGACAGGGATTCCGGCTGTTTTATATGTATCTTCCTGCACACCAGTGCCCTCTGGGAAGATTAAGAGAGCTCATTTCAGAAATGGCGTTGCTCACCTTCCTTCATCCTCTTCACCTCACTTTGCTGTAGATCAGCAAACCAACTGGAGTTGCTGGTCATTTTTTTGGAGTCAGCAGAGACTGTTTGGGTCCCCTTCCCCATGCATACATGTCTGGGAGACGCACGCAGTCTCAGAACTGGAGCTACAACCTTCTTTCTGGCTGTAAACCTTCTTCCCCTAGACCGACTGTGCATTTTCGAGAATGACAGGTAAAGGTTTGCAAACCTTAATGAGCCTCAGGATCCCCTAGGGAGTTTCCTTAGAATGCAGAATCCTACACCCCAACCACAGATACTCCAAGTGGGACTGGGATAGGGCCCAAGAGTCTGCATTCTTAACTAACAGTGCAGGTGGTCCTGATGCAGGTAACCCACGGATCACACACCTTGAAAGCCTGATGTTTGGGATGATCTGCTTTAAAACCCCTGGGGGGCCAACACACACCTACTGAAAGGCATCCCACTGGATTCCTTATCTCCCCCACCTCCACCCCCCAACCCCCCCGCCCAGGGTTTGGTCGGCAGGTCACGCCATCCCTGAAGGATCAGAGGCGTTTCTCCATTCATTGATCACCGCTTAGAGCTACGCTTACTGCTTCTAGAGGCAGCCTTTAACCACCAGGCCAGATAACAGTATTAACAGACCAGTGTTGATAGATCATTAACCTTTGTGGATTGTGCTTAATACTGATGTAGTACCTTGACTTCAAAAAACCGACTGTTGCCTGTGGTAACCACTTCTGTATTGCGTCTCAGCCACTTCTGTACTGTGTCTTACATGCCCAGGAGAGCAGCAGGTGATGAAGGACTTTTTCCCTTTAGGATAGGTATCAACTCCATGCAACGTATTTATGAGGCATTCATTCACTGTTTGTTAAGCATCTGGATGGTGGGAGCAAAAAGTAAGAATGGTTCCTGCCCTCCAGGCCAGCAGCTGAGGGGGACACAAATACCCAGGAAGGGAACCGGCAGGGAAACCAGCAGGCCAGGCCGAGTGCAATAGTGGACCACAGAAAATGAGTTATGGGGGCCCTGTGGAAGGTCAGGCCCTGAGCTCAGAATGAAGGATTCAAAATGGAGGTGGTTTTGGTCCCATTCATTGATGAGTGGCAAACCCAGCAAAGTTTGGGCAAAGCATAGAAAGATGAGTGGTCACCCCCACACTCACCCTCCAGGTGGAGGAACCAGCATGTGCAAAGGCACGGAGGGAGATCACAGGAAAGCAGAGGCAGGGAGTGGGGGGGTGGGGGAGATGAGCCTGGAAAAAGAAGCGTTGGAAGCTGAACACAGAGGGGCCTCGAATGCCTAGTGAGGAGTTTACAGTGACTCTAGAAGGCATGGGAGTCATTGATAGTTCGTGAGGAAGGGAATGGCAGGCTCAACACTGATTGGAAGGGAGGCCTTATGCAGTGTGGGGGAAGGATCTGAAGGGACAATAAATGCACTTTTCAAGGTCAAGCAGCAGTCCTGCAAGACAGAACACAAAAGGGAAAATAAAATTGTTTCATTGCTGTTTGGGGGATGATGACATCAACTCACATCCCTGAATCCTTATTTCTTCTCATGGCTCTCTTGAGTGTTCCAAGCAACATTAAATATCACGCCTCTTGTCTATTTCCTAGCAGCCACAAAGTTAAACTTGGGTTTAAATTTTTCAGTTGTTCTGTGGTCTTCCTCTTCCTACCCTTCTGCCCCCCTTGTTTAGAGGCTGGGATTCTGGATTCCCTAATCAGAGATCAGAACCAGCCCTTTGAAGACTGGTTCCTGCGGGTTTTGAGGAGAGCTCAGCACCCCCACTTCCTTTGACCCCTCCTATGAAGCTCCAGGTCTGATGACACCATCCCATGAAGCTTCAGGTCATGTGGGGGTGGGGGGTGGCAGCATAGAATTGAATGCTGGGTAGGGAAGGGGGGACTGACATCCTTTTCCTTTTCTGATGGAAACCAGCCAGCTTGACAGTGTGTGGGTACAAGTCATCCGTCACGGTAGTGTTGGGGAGCCTGCACCCTGCAGCCTTGTGAATTCTGAATCTAGTCCAACACTGGCTGATGAGCAAAAAGAATTCATTGTGTGTTTCTTTGAGAAGCTATGTAAATGAAGTCACCTTAGAACATACTCTGTGTGGATGCTTATATTTTGTGTAACTTCTTGACTAATATGGCATGTCTTATTTTTCAAAAAAAAATGTGCGTGCTAGGTGCAAATAAAATGATGAAGTGGTATTTAATTTTAAAACAACCCATGTGATACCCGTTGAATGTGAGTCTTATATTTGGCTAATCACTTTCTAGAGTGTCCAATAGAACTTTCTGTGATGAGAGAAATGCTCTATGTCTGGGCTGCCCAGTACGGCAGCCGCGATCCACATCCATCCTGATGGAGATAAATCATGGTGATTCGAAGAAAGAAGAAAAATGGACTCTACTCTGGACGTTTCCAGTCTCCGGCAACCATGTTAAAAACTAAAGACTCTTAAAATCAGAAAGGGTCCAAGCTCCCTGGGTACTTCTGAAGTTACACAGCCAGACGCATCAGAGCTCCGAGTCGATTCGGCTCAAGTCAACTCACTAAAGCCAACGGCTTGGTCTAAGACCCACTTAGAGAAATGCGTTTATCTAATTTGCATTTCAGTTTTAACCCATCCTTACAGGCCTCGCTAGACCATGACTTTGGCGAACAGTGTTTTTCCTCTTTATACCCAGATTATTGGATCACAAGTGCCTGAGAGCTGGAAGCTAACCCGCTTCGGGGTGACGTACTCTGCCCCGCCCACATCTGCTTCTCTGAGAGATTCTCAGGGAGGCTTCACAGTGTCCTGGGTGCTCTGCAACATCTCTGGGGCTTCATAACCTGACTCTCTTGTCTGCCACGACCTCTGCTCTAGCGGCCCCTTTGAGAGAGCACTCAGTGAGGTCAGCTGCCCTCTGCTGGTGACCTCCTAATGATATACCCCCCTCCCACCCTCCCATCCTAGAGAGGAAATAGCCTTGACCATAGGCCTCCCCCTCCAAAGCATGGAATGGGCCCTCACTGGCCCCTGGAAATGGCTCCTTGTGAGCCAGCCCATCAGCAAAAACAACCACAGGGGGCTCACTTGGCTCCAGGTAGGTCTCCTCACCATGGGGCCAGCAACCCGTCCCTTTCTCCTTTACCAGGTTTCTCCAAGCACATGCAGATCCTGACCCGACTGACCCTGGGCCCAGAAAGAGCCAGTCTTTCCTCGAGAACTTGACTTACATCTGCCTACCCACATAATCCCAACTCGGTGGCACTCCCAGAACTGAGGCCTCCACTGTAGCATAAGAAAATATTTCAAATGGTAGATCTTTCCAGTTTCAGAATTCTTTTTTTAAATATATTTTATTGATTATGCTATTACAGTTGTCCCTTTTCTCCCCCATCATTCCCCTCCACCCTGCACACCCCCTCCCACCCACATTCCCCCCTTTAGTTCATGTCCATGTGCCATAAGTTCTTTAGCTTCCACATTTCCCACACTATTCTTGCCCTCTCCCTGTCTATTTTCTACCCACCATCTATGCTACTTAGTCTCTGTACCTTTTCCCACTCTCTCCTCCTCCCACGCCCCTGCTCTTATTAAGACCTTTGCCAAGCACCCCAGGGGGTGGAGCCTCCATGGATGGGATTGGTGCCCTCATTGGCAAAGGCCAGCTAGCTGGCTGTCCGCCCCATGCAGACTCAGAGAAGACAGCAGTAAACCGGGCAGCTGGTACTCACCAGAACCCAGTCCCTCAGGTTCAGTGAGCTCGGACCTCCGGCCTCCAGGACTGAGAAATAAATTCCTGTTGTTGATAAGCCACCCAGCTTATGGCATTTTGCCATGGCAACCCGAACTGAGGGAGCCAGCCATCGGGGCTCTTTCCTCTCCTCCTAGGAGATGGCGTTGGGATGCTGTGGCTGGAACTCTGCCAGCTGCTCCCTGCTGGGAGCCTGTGAGAGGGACTGCAAGGCTGCAGAAGGCTTCTTCCTGTCTCTCTCCGGTTCCTTGCCTACTACCCCAGTCACCCTGCTTCACTCTAGGGTAGCAGCAGCTGAGTCCAGTTGTCCAGTGCTTCCCAACTCCTGCACAGTCAGCTTCATGGCACCCCCTCCAACATCAGCACCCCCTCCAACATCAGCACCCCCTCCCTCCTCAGAGATCTGAGCCCCAGCTCCTCTTACCTCTCTCCCTTTTTTGTAAACAGCTTGATTGACATAATTCACATACCATACAATTCACTCACAGTGTACATTTCAGTGTTTTTAGTGTGTTCACAGATAGGTGTGACCATTGCCATTGGTCGATTTGAGAACATTTCAGCACCTCAGAAGGAAACCCCGAAAATAAATGTCACTGGGGACGTGGGGGAGTTGGAATCCTTGTGTATTGCTAGTAGGAATATAATAAAACAATGCAGCCGCTACAGAAAACAGGTGGTCTCTCAAAACATTAAAAGTGGAACTGTTACCTTATGATTCAGAAATGCCACTTCTGGGTACATACGAAAAGATTTTTTCACACCCATGTTCATAGCAGCACTATTCACAACCACCAAAAGGTGGGCGCAACTCATTGTCCACCAACAGAGGAATGGGTAAAAAGGCGGAGTGTGCTCAATGGAACGTTATTCAGCCCTAAAAGGAAGGAAATTCTGACACGCACTGCAACATGGGTGAACCTTGAGGACATCATTTGAGTGGAAAAAGCAAGACACGAGAGGACAAACACTGAATGATTCTATTTACAGGAGGCACTCACAGTCGTCAGAGTCCTAGAGACAGGAAGTGGAATGGCGGTTGCCAGGGGCTGGGGGTGGGGCAGGGTGGGGGACCGGGAGTTTTTGTTTATTGGGTGGAGTTTCAGTTTGGCAAGACGGAAAGCATTCTGGAGATGGATGGAGGTAAAGCTGCACATCAGTGTGAATGTACTTAATGCCACTAAATTGCACACTTAACAATGGCTACAATGCTAACTTTTATGTGCATTTTACCATAACTTTAAAAAAAGAAACCCTGCACCCTTTCGCCATCATCTCCTTAGAGTCCACATCCCACCTGCTCTCCCAGCCTCTGGCAACCACTGACCTCCTTTTTGTCTCTACAGAGTTCCCTATTTCGGATTTCCGTGTGCATGGAATCGCACGATATATGGACTCGGGTGTCTGGCTTCTTTCACCTTGAATGATGTTTTCACAGCTCATCCAAGTTGTAGCGTGTATCCAAACTTCATTCATTTTTACGGCTCACTACCCTCTTATCTTTTAACTTTTAATAATTGCAGCTGCTTCCCTCGGTTCCTTTCCTCCTGGGAATCATAGTTGCTTTCTGCAATTGCTATTCCATAATCCCTGGGAGTTCTTTTTAGCCCATTCAGTTACTAGTTAATAACTACACGCTTCTAGATAACAATTCTTTATGTTAAGTTCTTGCTGGTCAAATCACCGGTGTGAATCCTGTCTCCTGATAGTTAAGAAAAATCAAAATAATTCGAATCCCTGGGCTACTCATATAGCTGCCCATTTTTATGTCCCATTTTCTCCATGGCTTGCTCTGCACCCCTTCCCTCCTGATTGTGGTCATGTGGCTCTTACTCTCCCTGGCCCATCTGCAGCTCACATTAACCAGGAAATAATATCTCCTCCTAACAAATTCGAGGATGGCACACTTTAGAGAACAGCCCCTTCCAGGATGTGTACTGTGTACTGTTGTTTGAACACACCCTACTTTGTTTATTCATTCTTCTTTCGATGGGTATTTGAGGTATGTCCAGTTTGGAGAATTATGAATGAAGAACACGCTTTGTACAAACCTTTGTGTGTGTGTGGACATTTACTTAAATTTCCCTCGAGTATATATCTAGGAGTAGAATTTCTGGGTCATAGGGTAAGTGCACATTCAGCTCGATAAAGTGGCACACAGCTTCCAAAACCAGTCATCTCCTTTTACATTCCACCAACAGTGCATGAATGTGAGGCGGAGGTCTTTTATCACTTCTGCTACTTCCCCAGCACAAACCTGATACAGACAGAACACAGACATTTGAAAGTACTGACTTTTAAATCTACTCAAACAAGGACGACAGAATCTGAAATGAAATCGCCCGTCTGGAAATCCTCCCGAAAGGCAAGAGATGAGCTACTCCAGATCTACAGCATCATCTGACAGGTTCGACTTGAGTTTTCCAGGACAGCAAAACACTTATCAACCTTGGCACAGCTTTCAAGTGGATCGAGCCACAAGGGATCGATTTCTCTCTCTTTTTTTCTCTCTGCCTGAAACTCAAACCTCACAATGATGAGGAGGAAAGGGAAGGAGGGAGGGTTGGAAATGTGAAACTGTGTAAAGTTCATTCATAACCAGCATTTATTACACACTCTGCCCAGCACCTTGCTGGACACAATGGCAAAGAGGAAAGCTGGGGAAGATTCCATTCTTGTTCTTGAGGTTCTCGTAACCTAGTAAGCTAGTTGACAGATTACTGGCAAGATGGAAACTCTTCCTCTGCCCACTGTGTAAAGGCTGATGCTGTTTCGGATTCTTCCTTTTGCCATTTCTGGGTTCTATTCTGTGCTCTCCCTGGGTCATCTCTTCCGAGCCCATGATTTCAACCACTCACCAGCCTCCCTCCCACATCACTACACTGGGGCTCATTCATGCTTAGGCTCTAGACCTGTGTTTTCCAACCACTTCCATCCTCAACTCCTCTCAAATGCTCATAACTTACATATAATTCACTGGTAAATTTTGTTAACCTTGCCCTTCTAATATAGCCAGAATCATACTGTTTTTCACCACTTCCTCCCCGGTGACCCTTGCCCAACCCACTGTCATCTTGGGTATGCATTGTTACAATAGCTCCACCAAACCGGGACCGCCACCTCACTGCTGTTGCCTGTTCCTTATCACTTCCCCTTCTTTTGGTCAGAGAAACTTGAATTGCTTTTGATGGATGTAACCTTCAGGGTTCCAGCAGAAAGTCAACCTGAGGGGAGCTTGGAAAAGGTTATTTACAAATATGAGGACGGGGTTGAGGGAAACAAGAAAGAGTGATGGTAATGTGCTCTGAGCTTCCAACAGAGAGGAGCCATCCACGCCTAGGCCAAGAGAAAGGAGACTCCATTGAAACTAGGAGAGAGACCTGGATGAGGAGTCCCTTGACAGAAGCCTCAGTAGGTGGATGTGGCCTACCTGCAGTGACCTAGAAGGGAAGGGGCCTGTGAAATACAATACTACCCTTACCCCATCCTCCTCCAACCCTCTGATCTTCTCCCCATGTCTTCGATCGGATAAATTCAACTGTAAGCCAGAGGCACCCATTGGAGACATCCACGCAGATCAGCGTCATGAGGCGCAAATCAGGAAGGAAAAGGGTGGAGAGTAGACCTGAGGGGAGCAGCAGAAAATACCTTGCGCAGGAAGCCACCTCTCCCCAGTACTCAGTCCATGAGATCTGAGAGCTGCTGACCTCACCCCAGCTCCAGAGGTAAGCACGTGAGCCAGGCCTGGGCTGTGAGAATATTCCACGCCCCTTCTCAAGAGAGCAGCTGCGTGAGCTACACTTCTACTATGTACAAGTAGCCAAGTTACCAAGAAGCAGCAGCCCTGGGACTTTTGTTGGCAACATGGAGGAAAAGAAACCCTCTTTTTGTTGCTAAGATTGTGATTGGAAGTTGCAAGCAGCCATTCTGTCATCTCATTGGAAAAGGCGGCCAGACAATGAAAAGTAAATGCAAAGAAAACAGAGTTAGGAAATGAAGAACAAAGACTACATCCTAATGGCACAGTTTTATGCCCCTGGATCCAGCCATGTCTGAAGTCCGTGACTTTTTTGTTACATGAGTCAACAAATTCCATGGTTGCTTAACCTAGTTTGAGTGGTATATTGCATGTGAGGAAAAAAAGACTCTTGAATAATATTTAATAACCCAAAGACCAATGCAAAGGTGTACTTATATGTCCAAATATTATTTCTATGGAATGCCCTTGCCCATATTTTCCACCTAGAAAACTCCTACTCAGCCTCCTAACTGCAAAGTTTCCCCTTAATTTTCCAGGCAGAATTTCTCACTTCTTCCTCTGCTTTTGTCAGCACTTTGCAAATACCTCTGTGAGTGCCTGACAACACTGCCTCCCTGATTTTGACCTTCAATTTGCTTCACTTTGACTTCGAGGGGGTTATGGGTGGGTGATCAGAGCTGATTTCCTCCAACTTCACATCCTTAAGACAAATTCCTTTCTGGTACTGTGCTTCTGTTTCCCTTTCTGTAAACTAAGGAAGGAGACACAGGCTCCCTTCCAAGCTTGGTCCAGCTGCCTTGTTGTAATAATAATAATAATAATAATAATAATAATAATAATAATAATAATAATAATAATAATATCATCTACCAAATAAAGCGCCAGTCCTACCACTGTAACTTTGAACAACTCATTGAACAGCTTAGGCCCTTGTTCTATTCGTAAAATAAGCGTAATTATGCTCCACTGTCTCCCAAGGTTTCTGAGACTCAAGCAAGACTGAGTGGAAAGCGTTTTGTAAACAGGAAACTGAAAATGTAAACATTATTGATACTTTACATAGGGCGGAAGAGAGCCGTGGGGGAGCAGGCGGAGGGGCGGCGGCAGTGTCCCACCC
Source organism: Glossophaga mutica (assembly GCA_039655065.1). Classification (NCBI taxonomy): domain Eukaryota; kingdom Metazoa; phylum Chordata; class Mammalia; order Chiroptera; family Phyllostomidae; genus Glossophaga; species Glossophaga mutica. The sequence goes on from CM077307.1 coordinate 15,202,423, forward strand.
TGGTTAAGAGCCCAGCATAAGGATCTGCACATCCAAGTGCTACCTATAGCTCAGCTACCTACCAGCAGCCTCTTGTTAGGCAATTAAGCACATGGAAGCCCTCCTAATCTATAAAATGAGGATCATAATATCCGGCTCGCTGCTTACCGTGAGGTTAAATGAGGTAAAGCTCGCAAAGCACGCGGCGCATTGTACATAGTAACTGGCCCTCAGTAAATGCTCATGTAGTCCTACTATTCCTGTGGCCGACACACGGGCTAAACAGGGAAAAGATAAACTATTTCTGGTCACGATGGAAAACGGAAAGGTCGCCAAAGGTCCTGCGGTCGTGAGGACCTAATGCCCCCGCCCCAGCATGACCATGCACACCCCACCGCCCGGAACACGAAAACCCGCGTTGCGGGCCAAGCGCGCGCGCGCGCGCGAGCGCCCAGACCCCGCCCGCTCCCACGGCCGCGCGCCAGGGGCGGGGCCGCTTCCTGCCCGCGACTGGGACCCGCTCACCCCTTCGGGCCGCCGACCTCGGGCGCCTGCGCCGCGCTCGCTCCGCGGGAGGAGGGGGCGAGACGGGGCGGGAGCGCGCAGCCAGCCTCTTGCTTGGCCCTGGCGCCGCTCGCTCCCTGGCCTAGGCTGTCGCTCCCGCCGGCGTCGAGGGCGTGGCGGTGAGGCTCCTTGCACCGACTCTGCCCCGACTGCCGTCCCGGGTGTCTCCCCAGGCCCGGCTTCTCGTGGCGCCCCGTCCTCTCCCGTGGCTTCCTGCCTGGCTTCCTGCAGCAGCCAAGCGCTCAGGTGAGTCTACCCTTCGCAGGATGGGGCGAGCCCCTGGCATTTCCGAGCCAGGTATGCGACCAGCACTGGCGGAGGTGGTGGTCCAGCCCCTGTCTTGCCCAGCGTCTCCTTTGATTCTTCTAGGGTGTTGTCTTGAAAAAGAAAAAGGAAAAAAAAAAAACAACGAAAACAAGAAAATTGTCGTCTCCTCTCCACCGATAATTTTCTCCCAAACAATTGTTTGACTTTCTGAAAAGCTGCCAGGCCCTATCTGAAGGCAGGAAAGGTGCAGTCAGTAAAACAGAGAAGGCCAGAAGTTGGAAGCCCCTCTTTCTCTCTCACTCCTCCTCGGATAACCATCGCATTACTTATTCGCTAACTTCTTGAAACTTGTCTATCTGCTTCCATCTGCTGCCTGGACCGGTGGAGCGACGGTGCTGTTTTCAGGTCGCTTCGTTCCAGCTTCCGTGCAAAATCTGATCATCTCCTTCAGGGATTAGGAGTCTAGTGTAGGGAGCAGTTCAGATCCGAGTTTCAGATACAGACCAGGATTATTTAAAGGGATGTTTTTAGTGTGGTGCGAAGCCAAAAACATTCACTCCCCCTTACTGAAAATTGCCTAGCACACTACGTTTATTCTGACTTTTCACGGAACTCTGCATTTGGCAAAAGAAGCAACTGACTTATTTGTGGTTGTGGTTACATATGATTTAAGGCTGTTTCGTTAGCTCTGGTTCTATATTAAATTATAAAAACAATATTGAGAATGAGAATGTAGACGTTGGTGCATCATGTGAATTTGTACTTTGGGGTGGGGATTTTATGATGGTATTCTAGTAGAAGTGCATTTTTGATGCAGGAAGACAATGACAGGCCTGAAAAAAACAACAGCCCTTTTTTTAGCCTTGCCATCAGTTTTTTATTTTACTGGGTTGGCAAACCTTTTCTTTCTTAGGTTGGGAAGATATTTCAATGCTTTTAGGGCAAACAAGATTTTTCCCACTATCGAACTGTAATATTTGTAAAGCTTTTAAACATGTGGATCTACAGGGTTACAAATGAGAACAAATTTCTCATGGTGCTAGAGGATTTGTTGGTTGAAAGACTTAAGCCCAACATGAAAAATAGTGCGATTTGGAAGTCTATGAAGCCAAAGCCTGTGAAATAAGGGAAGCTCTAAATTTCAGTGTCCTTCGTTATTTAGACCCCAAAGCTCCACAGAAGGTGGAGACAATGGATCTCCATTTTTCTCTTTCAATGTAGAGGTTATAGTGAGAGAAAATGAACTGCATACAACAGAACCAATAGTATCAGTTCTTTTTATATCCCCACTTCGATTATCCTTTAAAATCTGTTATTTTCATATGTTCTGACAGTTGATTTGCGGTGTTTGTTTCTGTTCTCTCTCACACGCTAACACATAACCACTCTTCCTGGTGGGGCGCTGAACCTCGGTGTTTACAGCAGGACCGATTCTAGATTACCTGTGAAAAGAGGGCATAGGTCATGGAAATATACCCCAAAATCAAATCTTCCCCTCTTTTACTTTACAGTTGCACCAGTTTTGTTTTTTAGCACAGCTGTTAAAATGTAGTAAAAGTCTACCTATAAATGGTGAGTGAGGAGGGAATAGAAGGTAGTGGCTCGGAGACAGCCATTCATTGACAGTCCTGAGGGTTTTTTTAAAAAAGAAAATCTAAATTTATAACTTAGAAGTTTTGAAGAGGAGTTCAGTAGTTCGGCAGCATCCGTGAATATTTTCCTTATGTTATGCATGAGGGAACAAACAGAAAACAAAAAGCCAAGTGGCTTTTCCAAGGTGATTCAGCCCGGCACTGCAGAACTGGGAATGGGGCACCTGTTTGCTTCCAGGATTGTTCAGTAGCATTTTGAACGCATCAAAAAATAATAAGTGCATCCAGCCTGAGGTATTTGAAATGGTCACCAAGTTGAGAAGCATAGGATTTTCAAATATATTTTTTTTAAAAAACTCGTGGAGGAGAAGGAGGAGGGATTTAGCTTTTCTGATCATAACTTAAAAATGCAAACTCAAATCCATGTGCTTGACATTTTGGCTTGATGGATTACTTTTGTCACAAGACTTGTAGCAGAGCAGATGGTCACGCCACTTGGACTTTTCCACTCATTTGGTGTTTCCATGAAGAAACCATTTGCCGGAAGCCAGCCACAGCTGCAGTAGGGCTGCAGGTGATGGTGAACTTTGCTTGCGGAAGCTGGGGGGCACCCTTTTGTGTCGAGCAGGTCCCTGCTCCCCTGGGTTAGTAAACTGAGGGACAGCTTAGTTTTGTCATAGTTGGAGCGGGGGCAGAGTTAGCAACAACTCTGGTAATAACAACATGGAAACAGTATATACTTTTGTAATTCTTTTTTTGGCGAAATCAAACCAGGCCACTTTTTAAGTACCAGCTGAGTTACCTTGTAGGATGATTTCTTTACACGTGCACTGGGATTGTCATGTCCACTGACTGACTTTGATCACATTTCCCTATTAAAATCTAACTGCATTTAGAGTGTCAAAAATCATGAAGTGGTTGACAATGTTGACTTAAGCTATCGCCACAAAGATCTCATGGCTTGCCTTTAGCAAGGAAGCCACCATTGGGATGATACTGTGTGTGCTGGAGTACAACATAAAATTTGGTGAGGCCTTTTTTCAGCTAGTTCTCTGATTTTAAATCTTGAAATGTTTTCCTTTTTTTTTTTAAGATTTTATTTATTCATTTTTAGAGAGGGGAAGGGAGGAGAAAGAGAGGGAGGGGAACATCAGTGTGTTGTTTCCACTCACACACCCACAACTGGGGACCTGGCCCACAACCCAGGCATGTGCCCTGACTGGGAATCGAACCAGCAACCATTTGGTTCATAGGCTGGCACTCAGTCCACTGAGCTACACCACCCAGGGCTTGAAACATTTTCATACAGCAGCTGTGTTACTACCACCCCTGGTTGCTGGTTTCATGGATAGGTGTGTGCTTGCAGAGTTTCCTTAAAATGATACATACAAAGTGTTAGTTTTACTTTTATAGCCATTTTGTTGCTTGGAATTAGATCATTTGGGTATGGATTTTGCTCATTTTATTGTGCTAATGTCGGTCCCACCAATGGTCCTCATGTTATTTGGTTTCTTTCAACCCAGCAATGCATTGCCATAGGTTGTGCCTGTGTGAGAATCGTTACTGAGCACCGACTCTGTGCAAAGTATGACCCTGAACACTTAGTATGTATTCTTTCATTTAACTCTTCTAATATCCAAGGATTATTATTATCATCTCCTTTTTATAGTTGAGGAAACCAAAAGAGAAACAAAGCAATTTACGTAACAGAGTACTGGGGGAGCCAGAGTTCAAATCTGGAACAGTATCGTGGAGCCGGATACATGTATGAAGCGATACACTTAAAGACTGTTCACGCTCGTTTGCAGCTCCCGTGGTGTTTTATCAATCCGCCCTTTTAAACTGTATCAAATATACAGTAAGCGTAAGTGAAGAAAATGTACCCAAACTAGAAAGATTATTGAACTGTCTTGTGGCAAAAAGCAAACAATTTAACAATAATCTTAAAAGGTTGAAGAGAAAATAGCTACAAAGGACATTATTGGGATAACCGACGAAATTTGGATATGGACTCTGATTCAGATGACCGAACTGTATCGTGTTAAATTTCCTGGTTTTGGGCATTGTAGCGTGGCTTGTGTCAGATGATCGTTGTTCTTACACACTGAGGTGTTGGGGAGTTAAGAGGGCACACTCATCTTACTCTCAGTGGTTTGGGGGGAAAGTATATGTGTAAAAATAGGGAGAGAATGAGTTTTAAAATGGGCAAAAACATAAGTAATTGGTAACTCTGGATAAAGAGCAGATAGGAATTCCTCAGTACTGTTCTTAAAACTTGTTTGAAATTATAGCCCCTCTGAAAAAATTACCCCAAAACAAAGGTAGAAAACAGGAAATGAAGGTGTAACATTCTAAGAATTTTTTTTCAAGTCAGGTAAAGGATCGTTTCCTGTGCTCTGATTTTTTTGTAAGGGGTTGGAGGAAGAAGCTTGAAACAAAAAATCGTATCGAAAATAACCTGACTTTCTCAAACGTAAAAATCTAGCCATTCAGAGCTCCCCAGCTCCCCATCCTCCAAAAAAGGACGCAGCACGCTCCTCACCTCTTTCTAATGGGTCAGAGGTGGGGGGAGATCCAAAACATTAGTGTCACTAAGAGCTAAGATACAAAGACGGTTTTAGTGACACCGAAAGTTAACTTGAGTTGATCATGGCATTGCCCTGCCTGAAAACCTTCAGTGGCGCGCTGGTGCCGAGTGGGTCTTATGGCAGAACACGGTAGGTAACCTTGTCTCAAGGGCACCTCGCCCACACCTACCTTTCTGACTTTGTCTCCCGCCACCCCCACCCAACCTGTCCACTCTGGCCGCGTGGTCTGTGTGCATGCTGATCTTTTCGTCTTCCCACCGGTGTCCGTCAACTGTTGGCTTTGCTTGGAAAGTTCCTGTTCTTTTCCGGCTGAAATTCTGTCCATCCTTCGAGTCTCACCCTAACTTCCTTTGGGAAGCTGTCCCTGATCTCATGCAGAATTACACCTTCCTTGGCCTGCGCTGCCCTGTCAGGGGTGGAAGCACAGCGGTATCTGCTTTCATTCAGTAATCCTTATTGAGCATATACTGTGAGCTAGAAACTGCGCCAGGGACTGGGGAGCCAGGGACTGGGGATTCGGCTGCCCTCCTGGTCTGGTAGCTAGGAGTGCTTTGTAAACAAACAGTCATAAAATAAGTATATAACAGAGGAATAAACAAAGGGCTGTGAGAGCCACATCTGCTCCAGACAATTTAGTCTTGGAGAAAAGATTACAGTGAAAGCCACAATGAGATACATTTCCCTCCTCCCGAGTTCCTTTCCAGATTGGAGATTTCCAGCTCAGTAATCTAATTAAATGGATAAATTCGAAACAATTGTAGTCCCTGTGGGGCTACTGAAGCAGATATAGTCGATAGAAATCTAAAAATAGAAGTCTAGAACTCAGGAGAGGGAGGTTGAGTCCAGAGATAGAAATCCCACGGAGCAGTGATCTCCCGTGAGCTCAGGCAGGAAAGCCGAAGGGGCAGGTCACAGTCTCTCGGGGTCGTGCACTTTCTCCAAACTCCCCACCCCCTTCATTGCCCAAGATTCTGCTCTTGCTTCCCCTGTCAACTTGGGTGGAGCCTTCGTGGCTTAAGGATCCATTGTGTGGAACCAGAGACAGTGCTGACACACATGTGATGTGTGTGCACTTTAGGGAGGCAAGGAGCACAGCTGAGATGTCCTGGTGGTGAAGAAGTTAAACGCTTGGGTGTGGATAAAACTACCCAGGAAAGGGAAGAAGAGGAAGAGAACGGGGGAGGAAACCTTAAAGAGACACGTTGTAAAGGAGGAGTGGAGAAAGAGGAGCCAGTGACAAAGGCAGTTAGCAAGGAAGAAGAAGCAGAAGGACCAGGACCCAGAAGGCAGAGGCACAGGGAGGTCCCACGGTGACTTGGGTGGGCGGCAGGGTCTCGTGCTGCAGAGATAGGCTGTGGCCTGAGATTAGGTTCCCACCGTCCACACTGCGGGCAGTTTGAGCCAACACGTAGTGGTGGAAATCCAGCTGCATTGAATTCAGGAGTGGCTGGAACTGGACACAGCAAATACAGCAGTCTTTCCGGGAAGTTGGTAGGAAAGGGGAAGGAGAGACAGAGAGGTGAAGATTGAGGGGAAGGTCGAATCTGAAAGGAAGGTTTTCTTGGAGCGTTAGGTGGGTGGGGACGTTAGGTGGGTGGGGACGGCAATCTTGAGTAGGTATGTTTGCTGAGGAAAAGGGACAAATGGAGAAGGAGAAATCGAAAGTATGGGAACCAGTTAATGGAACAGGATCCTTCAGGCATGGCTGGATGGCTAGTGTTGTTGAGAAGAAATTCTTGCTTTGAGGGAGCTCCTTGAGGATAAGAACCAGGTCTTGTTTACCTACCATCCCTAGTAATCCCTGCACGCACTAGGCATTCAGAAAATGTTCATAAAAGCGATTAAAGATTTTGCTTTTTAGAATGCCTTTCCTGATTGATGGAGTGGAATAACAACAACAACAACAAAATAAACACCATTTTAATCCCGTAATTACCATTCTGTAACCCGCTCTATCTAAGTGATGTATTTGCGGCCTTGTGTTCTTTGAAATAAAAGGGAAAGTAAATTGGGTGACGTGGAGGTAGTGAGAAGCATGAGCCCTTAATTTTCCCGTGCCCGCCATTTCTTGAGTTCTGTTCCAGCATCTTCCCGTGTGCTGTGTTCAAGGCGCCCTGCTGGGCGGGGGTGGGGGCAGCTGGCTGGAGGAGACACTCTCTCCCGCCCTTCCAGGGAGAAGACACCCGCAGCTGCACGCTTCGGGGTTCAAATGATGGAATATGAAACGTTCAGAAAAGGACATCATTTTGATTGTCATCTGTGTCAGATTTTTGTCTGCTGTAAATATTTCTAATACTAACAAAAACTGACTTTACATAGAGCTTTCGGTCGTGTGTAACTTCATTCTTTGGGAGTATACCCAAAAAAGCCACATCGCTTAAGAAAGGGAGCGTTGGCTCCTCGCCGGGCGCAGATGGGGAGTGAATCCGCGTGGGCTTCGTTCCGCCGCCAGCCTCAGTGCCGGGGACCCAAAACCCACAACAAATACGCGAAGGCAGCTCCGGCGCACATTTTCCTTCCCACGCCTGGTAAACGCGCGTACATATTGATGCTATCTCATTTTCTGTTATCTTTTTTTACCCTTGATTTCACTAGAAAACTTTTTGCCTTTTTTTTGTATTATTGCCAGTGAACTGCATTGCCCAAAATATGCTAAGCACATCAAATTAGTTTATATAGAATTCATGTATGAAGACTGTAATAAGATGATTTAAATGCTGATTTAAATGCTGATTTGTCTTGACAATAAAATCATTGCCTTTGATGAATTGTTTCCTTGAGAACCGATTGGAACCTTACTTGGCTCTCCAAGTCTTCTCTCTGTTGTTTTCTTTTTTAGCGGCAGATGCCTGGCCGATGTCTTAGAACTTTGAAAACGGGAAAGACCTGCTTTTAGGGGACAATGCTGAGGGACACTATGAAATCCTGGAATGAAAGCCAGTCAGACTTCTGTAGCAGTGACCAAGAAGAGGAAGAAGAGATGATTTTTGGTGAAAATGAAGACGATTTGGAAGAGATGATGGATTTCAGTGATCTGCCCACCTCACTGTTCGCCTGCAGTGTCCACGAAGCCGTGTTCGAGGTGCCAGCACAGAAGGTAGGCACGCACCCTGCCCTTCCCTGCCGTTGGTGGTGTGCTGCTTACGCGTGGATTCGGGGGGCCAGGGCCGACCGCTGCCCATTTGCAAAGTTCATTACCGGTCCCTTACAAGTACAGAAAGTATGTGTCAACCCTTAGACATTGCTGCAGCGTTTTCATGATATTTTAAAAGAGTATCAACCTGGCCCTGGCCGGTCTGGCCCAGTGGATTGAGTGCCGGCTTGCAAACCAAAAGATTGTTGGTTCGATTCCCAGTCAGGGCACATGCCTGGGTTGTGGGCCAGGCCCCAAGTTGGGGGTATGCAAGAGGCAACCAATCGATGTTCCTCTCTCACATCAATGTTTCTCTCCTTCTCTTTCTTCTTCCCTCCTGCACCCCCTCTAAAAAGAAACAAATAAAATCTTAAAAAAAAAAAAAAAAAAAAAGAAAGAGTATCAACTTACAACAGACAGGATATACTTAAAAACCAGTTCTTCCCCACGAGTATGTCGAGAACCACTAGTTTATAGTGAATCAGGTCTTACTAAGTGCATTCATTCATTCATTCACTTTTGGAGGCTGTAGTTAAGAAGAAGCCACTGATTTTTAGTGTGGCTTCCTGTTACCTGGGAATAGATCCACAAAAGAAGGAATATTTTTTAAAGTCTTTTTCTAGGGCTAGTTGCATAATTAGAACTATTTATAATTTCATTGTGACAGATTTGGTAACATTTTGTTTTACTTTCTACATTTTTTTGACTTGGGCAAATTGGTTATGTTTATTTTTTAAAGGTTACTCTCCTTTAGTTCATTTATTATTTACCTGGAAAGAAAGAGGTTTTGTGTGTTTAGTTTTCCGTTATGGCCTCCCAAAAGCCTGTGCTATGGGTCTTAGTCCTACGAAAGTAACGTATTTCTCGCGTTGGTGTAAGTTTTGCATGTTCTGAGACGTCTCCTCACGGTGCCATCAGCAGCCCTCCCACTTTATCTCTGCGCTCAATGTGGTCTCCCCCCAGTGACCTTCTTGGGCAGAGCTCCCTGGGGTTTGACTCAGAACACACTTGAGGGCCTGCGGTGGGAAAGGCGCTGTGCCGGTTGTTGCAGGGGGTAGAGCAGGCACTTGAACGCCTTCTGCCTCAGTTTAAAGTCCTGCAGTGGAGAGAATAAGTCATTTGATGGCAGATGGAATAGCTCTGTCTTTAGAGACACTTGAAAGCACGTTGGGTTATTAGAAAGAGAGAGGATCACAGTCAGCTGGAATAAACGATCTTACGGGGAGGTGGCACTGGAGTGGAGCTGTGAAAGTTGGTAGGAGGTTAGCAGGGAAAGGAAAGCGAATTCTGGCCAGAGGGAAGAGAGTGAACGGAAGAACTGAATCACGAAAAGTGCGGACCACTTCGGTGAGTCGGAAACAGTTCGGTGTGGCTGGTACACAGGTGAGAAGCAGCCAAAGTCAAGGGCAGTCGAACAGGAAAGGTGAGCGCGGGGCATCCTGTAAAGCTCAGGAGCTTGTCCTTCTCTGGTGAATCCTCCGAGCAAAGGAGTTCGGGTCGGAATCACCTTTCGGACGATCACCTGACAGCAGGTGCAGGCAGAGTGGTGGAAGGAGAGCAGCATAAAAAACTATTCGGGGTTATACCAGGGTGGGCAAAAGTAGGTGTACAGCTGTGAGTACACGAAACACAGTTCACTCTTGTATTGTTATTCATTGACAATTGTATTTACTGGTTTCACAGCTGTAAACCTACTTTTGCCCACCCCCGTATCTAACTTAAATATATATATTTAAGGTTGGTTTTATACAGTTCTTAGTCATAGTAAATTCTACACGATAGCCTTAATGCTAGTAAACTGAAACTGTAAAATATAAAATGTTTCTCTCATAAAATTATGTGGATCATCATTGGATATAAAATGTGAGGAGAGTCTAGTGTTTCCTTTGCATTTTTCTCACTGTGCCTTGCTCTGCTTCAGGCCCCCGGGAAGAACCCGTTTACACAGGTCATCCACACCTGTGCAAAAAGCAAAGCAAAGCCGTCTCTGGAGACAGGGTTTCAGAAGAATTTTAGGCTTCTTCCCCTGACTTGAAGAGCTTTTTGTCTTTATAATTTTGTGATCATTGGAATGAACTTTTACCTTCTTCCGAATAGTAGACTAAGGAACACAGATACCATTTTTATATACAGGTGACTCTTCATTTTGGATCGCCAGATGTTAGCTGTACGTTTTCATTTATGTTTCTTGAAAATACTGTGCATGAGGTGGAGGAGGAAAAGTAAAGAATATAATAAGCCGTAAGAAAAATAAACTGAGGCTTATCTCTTGATTTAGATTTCTGTGGCAGCACAGGTGTTAGTTTCTTTGTGTTTGCTCAGCTAATCAGTAGCTGCGCTACGGGCTTAGTACCTAGTTTTTCTATAACAGATTTGTATATTTCCCAGTATGATTTTGCATACTTGCTTGTTGTTTTTAATTCCAGTTTTCTCTTTCTTAAAACAAGAAAAAAAATTAAGCAGGCTTCTGATTTGAACGTGAGAGGCTTTAAAAATACAGCTTGAGGTTTTTTAAAATATATTTTATTGATTATGCTATTACAGTTGTCCCATTTCTCCCCCATCATTCCCCTCCACCCTGGACACCCCCTCCCACCCACATTCTCCCCCTTTAGTTCATGTCCATGTGTCATAAGTTCTTTAGCTTCTACATTTCCCACACTATTCTTGTCCTCCCCCTGTCTATTTTCTACCCACCATCTATGCTACTTATTCTCTGTACCTTTTCCCCCTCTCCTCCTCCCACTCCCCTGTTGCTAACCCTCCATGTGATCTCCATTTCTGTGGTTCTGTTCCTGTTCCAGTTGTTTGCTTAGTTTGCTTTTGTTGTAGGTGTGATTGTTAATATCTGTGAGTTTGCTGTCTTTTTACTGTCATATTTTTGATCTTCTTTCTCTTAGATAAGTCCCTTTAACATTTCATATAATAAGGGCTTGGTGATGATGAACTCCTTGAACTTGTCCTTATCTGAGAAGCACTTTATCTTCCCCTCCATTCTAAATGACAGCTTTGCTGGATAGAGCAATCTTGGGTGTAGGTCCTTGCCTTTCATGACTTGGAATACTTCTTTCCAGCCCCTTCTTGCCTGTGAGGTCTCTTTTGAGAAATCAGCTGACAATCTGATGGGAACTCCTTTGTAGGTGCCTGTCCCCTTATCTCTTGCTGCTTCTAGAATTCTCTCCTTCATTTGAGTCTTGGCTAATGTAATTATGATGTGCCTTGGTGTGTTCCTCCCTGGGTCCAACTTCTTTGGGACTCTGAGCTTCCTGGACTTCCTGGAAGTCTATTTCCTTTGCCAGATTGGGGAAGTTCTCCTTTATTATTTGTTCAGATAACTTTGCTACTTGTTGTTCTTCTTCTTCCCCTTCTGGGACCCCTATAATTCGGATGTTGGGACGTTTAAAGATGTCCTGGAGGTTCCTGAGTCTCTCCTCACTTTTTTGAATTCTTGTTTCTTCATTCTTTTCTGTTTGGTTGTTTGTTTCTTCCTTCTGGTCCACTCCATTGATTTGAGTACCAGTTTTCCTCCCATCTCTATTGGTTCCCTGTGCATTTCCCCTCATTTCACTTATTGTAGCCTTCATTTGTTCATCTAATTTGAGACCAAAATCAACCAATTCTGTGAGCATCCTGATCACCAGGGCTTTGAACTGTGCATCTGATAGGTTGGCTATCTCTTGGTCGCTTAGATGAATTGGCTCTGGGGCGTTCATTTGTTCTCCCATTTGAGCCATTTTTGTTTTTGTTTTTGTTTTTTTTGATCTGGTCAAGGGTTTTACGTAGCGAGAGGAAGAGCCTTAAGTGTTTCCCAGGGCAGGGCAGCCCAGTTTCTGGGTAGTGACACTTATGTGGAGGTGGGGTCTATATGTGGGGGCGGGGCCCGAGAGGGAACAATGCCGCTTGCTCCACTCTCTCTTGGATTCCAGTCCCTTCCACCAAGCTTCCCCTTCACCTGGATTATCTGCACGTGAATGTGGGACCACCTGGTCAGCCAGCTGTCTTGTGCAGCCTCACTGGGTCTGCACAGTTGCCACCCCATGCCCAGGTCCACTAGCCGCTGCCTGCACGCCTAGGATCTGCTAGCCGCTGCTGCCTGCACGCCCGGGTCCGCCAACCTCCACTTTTTCCTGCCGGGACTCCACCCCTCTTACAGATCTGGATGAATGGTTGTTGGACTTCTGTACAGTTCAATTTTCTATCAGTTCCGGTTGTTTTCTTGTTTCTAAATCTTTATTGTCCTTAATTTTGGTTGTGAGAGGAGGCATAGTGTGTCCACCTATGCCTCCATCTTGGCCTAGAAGTCCAGCAGCTTGAGTTTTTATAATGTAGGAAATAGGACTGTTCTTTCTGTTTTAGGTCTGTGTGTCTGAGGGGACTCAGTAAATGTTAATGCAAAGCAATATTGTTGATAAGATTGACTTTATAAAGAAATGCATATGGCTTTTGGATTATAATCCCTTTGCACTGCCCTAAAACTATCTCCGCTTATCTACTCACCATAGGATATTTGGTCTGAGTTGTTTTTCTAATAGTGGTATTTGGGGTGTATGAAAACATCTCTGCTTGCTCTCTTGTTCCTGCTTTTTTGATCAGTGACACTTAGCATCTAATACAGTTCTCAGCACAAGGTAATACCTGTTAAATGTTTATTGAATGAATGGACTCTGTAAGGTGGTTGCTGAGGATTAATGCTGTGATGAAGAAACAGAATTATGAGCTGAGTGAGGTTAAGTAGTACGTTGGAAATTTCATCCAAAGTTATGATTTCAGATACACTGGCCCAAAACCTCTTGTGGTCTGTGTAATCATAAGCGCAATATAAAGTATTTAGTTCTACACCCTCTGTTTAAAGAAGAGGAGAAAGTATTATTTAAGAAAAGTAAATGGTCTTTGGAAGTTAACTGAATGCACCGATTCTCTGGTTTTTAAATTAAATCATTTGTGTGTTTTCTGACACAACCTTCAGTCCAGAAGAAGTAAGTCCTTTGCGAAAAGGATTTGTTTTAAATTTGGGAACTGAAAAAGGGATTTGAAGGAAGAATGTGTCTGTTTAATTAACTCTGTTTTTAATAGTGCCTGGAATATAATAAGGTTTCGGTAAATATTGTTTAATTGAATCTGTAGCCATTCTGGCTACAAATAAATGGAAAAACATCTTGTATTGTGGACGGGAAGACTTAATATTGTTAAGATGTGAATACCACTGAAAGCAAGCTGCAGATTCAGTGCAATTCCTATCAAAATCCCAATGACATTTCTTGCAGAAATAGAAAAGCTCATCCAAAAATTCATGTGGAATCTCAAGAGACCCCAACTAGCCAAAGCAATCTCAAAAAAGAACAAAGTTGGAGGACTCGCACTTCCTGATTTCAAAACTTAATGCAAAGCTACGGTAGTCAAAACAGTAGGTACTTATATGTCAATTATATCCTAATAAAAATACAAATGAGCCAGTGTGGTACTGGCATAAAGACAGGCAGGCATATTGATCAGTGGAATAGAACAGAGGCCCCAGAAATGAACTTTGCCTGTAAGGTCAATTGATTTTCAACAAGAGTGCCAAGACAGCCTTTTCAACAAATGGTGCTGGGAAGACTAGATACTTACATGCAAAAGAATGAAGTTGGACCCCTACCTTACACCACATACAAAAATTAATTCAAAATGGGGCGAAGACCTAAATGTAAGAGATGAAACTCTTAGAAGAAAACATAAGGGGAGAGCTTTTTGACATTGGATTTGGTGTAATTTCTTGGATCTGACACCAAAACCTCAGGCGACAATAGAAAAAATAAATTGGACTTGGCGACAATTAAAAATGTGTTCATGAAAGGTCACATCAACGGAGTGGAAGGCCACCTACAAACTGGGAGGAGATATTTTCAAATCGTATCTGATAAGGGGTTAACATCAAGTGTATGAAAGAACTCCTGAAACTCAACAACAGCAAAACAACCAGCCCAACCGAATGATGGGCAAATGCCTTGAGTAGACATTTCCCCAAAGAAGATACATGAATCACCAATAAGCGTGTGAAAATATGCTCAACATCACTAATAATCAGCAAAATGCAAATCAGGATCACAATGAGATACCACGTCACACCCCTTAGAATGGCTATTACAAAAACAGAACAGTGTTGACAAGGATGCGGAGAAATTGGGACACTCAGGCATTGCTGGTGGGAATGTAAAAAGGAGCAGCTGTTGTGGAAAACAGTATGGAAGTGTCTTTGAAAATTTAAGCATAGAATTACCATACGATCCAGCAAGTCTGCTTATGGGTATATTCATGAAAGAATTAAAAGTGACTCAAACGGATGTATCAATGTTTATAGCAGTATTATTCACAACAGTCAAAAGGTGGAAACAACAGAATAAACAAAATGCAGCATGTACATACAGTGGGATATTATTTAGGCTTAAAAGTGAATACAATTCTGCTACATGCACCATGGATGAACCTTCGAAGAGAGTGCGCTGAGTGAAACAAGCCAGACACAAGAGGACAAATGGTGATGTGAGCTGCCTGGAGCAGTCAGCTTCAGAGAGACAGAAAGCAGAACGGTGGTTGCCAGAGGCTGGAGTGAGGGGGAGTGGGGAGTTGTAGGCTACAGAGTTTCAATTTGGGGTGATGAACAAGTTCTGGAGTAGTGAGGTACAACAGTGTGAATATAGTTAATGCCGCTGAATTGTACAGTTAGAAATTATACCCTAAGAATCCTGAAACACCAATTCAGAAGATCCTGCGCACCCCAATGTGCATAGCAGCACAATTTACAATAGCCAAGTGCTGGAAGCAACCTAAGTGCCCATCAGGAAATGAGTGGATCACAAAACTATGGTCCATTTACACAGTGGAATACTACGCAGCAGAAAGGAAGGAGCTCCTACCCTTCACAACAGCATGGATGGAACTGGAGAGCATGATGCTAAGTGAAATAAGCCAGGCGGTGAAAGAAAAATGCCATATGATCTCACCTGTAAGTGGAACCTAATCAACAAGACAAACAAGCAAGCAAAATAGAACCAGAGACATTGAAATAAAGAACAAACTGACAGTAACCAGAGGGGAGGGGAAGGGGGATAATGGGGAAAGAAGGGAAAGGCTCGTCGAGGAACATGTATAAAGGACCCATGGACAAAGCCAAAGGGGGGGAGGATTTTAAAACTTTCCTGTAACTTGCATGTAAGAGTCAAAATGCCTTGTAATTACTTATCTGCATCAAAACAAATACTGACACCTGTCTCGCATCAGCGCTTTCCCCCCGTAACCTCGATTTCAGTTGAAAAGGTCTGCCGCTGTCCACATCCAGGTCGGGTTCATGGCTCTTGGGTTCTAAGAAACAGCCAGATTGCCCACGTGTGTATGTTCCCAATCTGCCGAAAGCAGGGTGCTCCCATGGGTGGGGATGGGGTAATTCAGGAGTGCGCAAGCTCAGAATAGGCACACGCATCACCCCCACACAGGCTGGCAGAGCCTGGCTTTTGAGGCTTGCTGGTCATTAAACGTGTGCCGAGGAGAAGACTGGAAGGTTATCTGCAGGGTCAGGATACCCACACGGCCCAACGTTTATGTTGGACCTTCATAAATTAATTTTAATAACCATGTCTTTATTATTTCCTAATCTGATTCACATTTCTCCTTTTATTAGTTTTATAGGTTGTATTATATTAGGACAACAGCCTTGGCCAGTGTGGCTCAGTTGGTTGGAGTGTCATCCCATACACCACAAGTTCCACCGGAAGGCCGTAGGTTTGGTTCCGGTCAGGGCACATACCTAAGTTGCAGGTTCGGTCCCCGATCAGGGCACATCCGAAAGGCAACCAGTTGATTTTTCTCCGTCTTGCAGGTATTACATGCTGTAATGACTCCCTGTCAGCCATTTCCATTTGCTTTAATGGCTTTGCATTCTCCTCTGCGAGCTTGTCACCGTGAATACAGGCAGAACAAATCATTTTCAAGGCTCTCATCAAAGAGTTGTCTTTAAGAAATAACAAAACAAAAAGACAAAATTAATAAGGTTAAAAGCCACTGAAGTGCAAACTATATTTTTTAATTTGTAGAATTTGAGTGTAACTACCTAAAAAAAAAAAAAAAAAATCCCCTGTATCCTTCCCCTCTATTCCAGTCCCGAGTTCATAGCAGAATAACACGAGTCCTCAGTGTTGTAACAGAGGAGCGGTTTTCTTTGCTTCAAAGGGTCAAGCGCTGAAGCGTCCTGGGAGGGTAGACACCGATCTCATGACTCGGTGGTGCAGCCTCACCCACCGCGGGGCTCGTGGGCGGGCACGTCTCCTAGGTGACCGCTCCAGCAGCGCCATGCCTCTGAATTACTAAAGGACAGCTCCAGAGAGCAGGTTCCAACTTCCTGACGGAACCGCCATAGCAGCCGCCGTCTAGTCCATTGTGTCATCTCTGTCTGTTCGCCTCCTGCCCCGGGATCCACATCATGCAGAAGAACAGCTTTTTCTTTCTTTCTTTCTTTCTTTTTTTTTTTTTTGTAAGCACAGTGTGGCAAGTAGACTATTGCAAAAGCTCTACCCTATTTCTGTTGATAACAGGATTCGTGCTCCCAGCTCACTGTTCTGCGAGCTTTAAATTTTCACTGTTTCTGTCCTCAGCATTAACCCAGTGAGCTGGGTGCCCTTATCACCCTCATCAGCAGGTAAGGAAACTGTAGGCACAGCTTGCCCGAGGTCACACAGCTCTATAATAGGGCCAGGAGTCGAACTCAGACGGCCTAGCTCCAGAGTTCTGTCAGTTGAGAAGATAAGTGGCTGGTAGAAGCCCTGTGACCTTCCTGCAGTTATCGGTCCAGATCGTAGATTGCTCCTGAGCTCTGTCTGCTGTGGTCTCATGTTTGAAGACGTGAACACCCTGTCACTGGATGCAGAAAGGAGTTTTGTTTATACTAACGACTGAAGAGCGGAGAGCTTCCGGTTCTCAGAATGGATAGTGTCCTCTCACGTCCTCCTCTCAGATGTGGAGGAGGGTGTAGTGTGTTCATCAGTGCAAGCGCTCTGTCCCCCAAGTCACAGGAAAGAGGCCACCACGTTGACAACATCGTCTGTAGGCCATTGGAGCATCTGCAGCCAGCACGCACCATTCTGAGACAGGACATGAAGTGCACGCTGAACCTGGACTCACCGAATCTTTCCTCCTTCGTGGACGGGAAGAAGCGGAAAGAGGAAGTGAGGACTCAAGTGGACATCCTGGAGAGGGGAGTCGTGGGTCTCTCCGTGCATCTGGCATGGACGTAGGGTCCTGGGAACAGCAGTCTGGCCAGCTGAAACTTTTGTTTTCCTGGGGAAACATACATGGCTTTCAGAGGAAGAACTTAGTTGTGTGGTTTTTCTCACGTCTGATGTCTTAGACCAAAACTCTAGGTTTGGGTCCAAGTGCCTGGATGAGTTGGCAAGCCTTCAGTGGTGGGTGGGCCATCTTGACTCGTTGGATTAGATACTTGCCCTCCCGTAATCTGACTGCCTCTTCAAGAGCCCCATCAACCAGCTCAGCAGGGCAGCGTGAGGACGTGTTGAGCAGGAGGCAGAACTCTGTGCTTTCCACCATCGGTCTGCTGTCTCCCCGGTTCTGTTTCATCGGCGCTTTCCTCCAGGGGGCTTTGCAGCCTGCTCCTCTGCCTTCTCTGCTCTTTTCTTTTTGGTAAACAACCAAAACAATCTTTAGTGGAAAAAGAAAAAGAAAAAGAAAGCCATTGCTTCTGCTGGGGACTGGCAGGAGCTGGGATCTCATTAGAAGTTCTCACAGTTATGGTTTGAAGATTGTGTCTTTCTCCTCAGTAGTTCCCAGAAAAGCCAAATGAAAGTGCTCTTGTTTACCCATGAGCAATTGGTGGGGTTTGAGCGCCACCGATTGAGTGCGGTACCTTTGTATCTAGAAAAGAGAGAGGGGGGGAGTGTGTGTGTGGAGAGACTTTTCTGGTAGATGTCCTGTCTGCTGCCTAATCAGCTTAACTATAATGCAGCTGGGTGGCCACTGCCGTGGCACGGAAGAAGTACTAACCAGAATTAGTACTAGCAACTGTTGTCCTGCCAGCAGTTCCTACTAGCAGTTGTGGTCCTAACTGAAGGCGGACCGTGTAGCTGACCGAAGCTGCCTTACCTGTGCCCAGCCAGATCTGTGGCTGCCACCTGTGGGGCTGTGCACCCCCCACCCTGGTTGTGCTCAGCAGAGCTGAGGTCCAGGTGCTCCCCCATCTTTGCTGCCAGCCTGGCCACCTGACTCCACTCCTTTTGTTTTCCCTTATACTTTTTAAAATAATAATTTGGCAGAACTCACCTGCAGTGAAATGCACATATCTTCATTATGCAATTTGGCGCATTTTGACGGTATCTGCTCGTGTAGCCAGCACTCCAGTAGGAATATTTTCATCCCCATCCTAATACCAACCTGTAGTTTGTCCCCATCAAAAATGATCTGTCATGCCCTGGCTGGTGTAGCTCAGTGGATTGAGCGCGGGCCTGTGAACCAAAGGATCGCGGTTCGATTCCCAGTCAGGGCACATGCCTGGGTTGCAGGCCAGTTCCCAGCATGGGACACATAAGAGGCAACCATACATTGATATTTCTCTCCTTCTCCCTCTCTCCTACCCTTCCCCTCTAAAAATAAATAAATAAATAAATATTTTAAAAAAAAATGATCTGTCATTGGTTTGACTACCTTCTTGTCGATGGTACAGGGAATATTTCAGGCCTGCGGGAGAAAGAAAATCATAGTCCTTTAAGAAATCATTGTCCAATAAGGCAGAGTATATATTTATAAACATAATAACCATTAAAACAGAAAAATCAATATTAAAAAGAGTATTTTATATATTTTTTTGAAATTTCAATTCAGTTTCATGCTTCTCTCTGTTCTGGAAAGGTGTTGAAGGCAATATAAATGCTATAGGCCAAAGGTTATAGAAGGATTTAAAATTTTTCCAGAACTCCTTGTACAAGTGCCCAGATGGTCAGAGTCGAGTTTTGCAGTTCACCGTGCCTGAGAGTACGTGCCTTCACGTGACCGGTGAAGTCTCCCTCTGGCTGCTTCCCGAGCGGTGACGCCCAGCGGAGCCCTCGGCCCCGTGCCCATCCCCGGGCAGAAGTGGAGACTGCCACGACGTCAAGGAGCCTGCAGCCTCGGATGCTGGCGAGGCGGAATTTTCTATCTCAGATCTGCAGAAAGACACAGCATGTGAAAACCCTCTTGCCTTAGGATGCCGAAGATAATCTCACTGCTGAGTGTGCTGAAGCAGCGCTTCTTCTCCACAGTGAAATTGTGCCTCTCAATATGGAATGTTGGTGGGCAGGTGCCTCAGGTTCTTTTAGTCCAAGGCAAAAAAGTGCAGCAAAATTCTTTTCATGGTTTGTTCCTCCGTGACAACGATAAAGCTCACCTTCTCTGCTTTGGGATGGGAACAGAGTGGGTCCGGAAAGGTCACTTAGCTGCCATCCTGTAGGGCTTTTTCCACTCCCTCCTGCGCCGGTTTTAGTAGGCCTCTTGCCCAGCTACAGAGTGCGCTTCTTGATTTCCCGAGAATGTTGTTGGTTCCATGTCGTCCTTGCCTATTTTAGGGGTTATGTGTAGTCATTTCTACTGCGGATTTATTATGCAGGTGACCTCAGCGTATGAAGGCAGCTTCTGAGGAAAACTTATTTTGTATAACAAAAAAAGCCTCAAGGACTGTTTTTTTAGATTGAAATATTGGTATTATTCCCCTAGATGTATTGCCACACAGGGCAATACTACATGACCACTGAGAAAAAGTGGTCAATGATGATTTAGATTTTGTAGGATCTCTGTTCCCTTATCAGAAGTGAATGTGTAACTGTTGCCCTGTAACAGGGTGGTATTAATTTTGTACCCTTAAAGAATTCAGAAACTTAGAAATGTGAATTATTTCTAAAACAATTCTTAGGAGGAAAATAATGATTTGATTTCTGCATTGAATCATGTTTGTGACAAGTCACTCATTCATCATCACAAGTAATCTTCAGTCCGTGTTGATGGATTGCGATGTCCTTGTCGCCTGTCTGTAGTCCCCTAAATCCCTTCTGTGCTCTTCCTCAGAGGACAGCCTGAGGAATGCAGGTGTGGGTGTCGGTAGATGCGTGGGACAGCGGAGCCACCAGCTGAGGGCTCTCATCTTTTTTCCTCAAATAGGAAACGGCGCTAGTTTTCCCTCTGCATTAATTTTTCTTCAGCACCTCACAGCTAAAAGTCAGACATCTTATAAACCATATTTAGGCTACACCAAGGGGGAATGGAAGTGAAGGAGAGGGGAAGAACTAAACCTTGTAAAAAGCTTGCGAATCAACTCTTACCTGGCTGCATTTTTGGATAATTATCTGTTAGTTCACCGGTGCTGGGATTGAGGAGTGAGAGCGCCGAGCCCCCATTGCTATTGTCCTCTGCACGTCACATTCAGCTACAGTGTTTCCGGAACGGTAAAAAAACTGTTTTGAAAGGAAGAAGGATGCGATTATCAAGTAGCTGTTTAGTTTGCAGGATAGCTTGTGTTATTGTTACTATAAAAAATTCATTGTGTTAGGGAATCAGAAATAAATATATGGTCCTTTTCCCCTAGGAAAGGAAAATCATTTTGTGTACAGAATAGCAAAATACTACTTTTTCATAAACCATGATTCATTATTTCTTCCTTAGTTTCCGTTTTCATTGTGTTCCGTGTTGGTGTTTCTTAACTAGGTCATGTGAGAATTTTAACATTTACTTAGTATTCACAATATGTTGAAAGTAAGCATCTACCAAGAATTCAATGGAATTTCACAAAATCTCAGTCCTAATTTTTTTAAAGAGTGACAGAGCCAGCCATCTTTGAAATAGATGCTGGGGAAAACTATGAAAACTGCCTAGAAGTATTAATACTTACTACTATTTAATTCATTTACATTTATATTTCTTTTAAGAACTGACATCTATTTTTTTTTTAAAGATTTTTTATTTATTTATTTTTAGAGGGGAAGGGAAAGAGAAAGAGGGAGAGCAATATCAATATGTGGTTGCCTCTTGCACACACCCTACTGGGGACCTGGCCTTCCTCCCAGGCACATGCCATGTCTGGGAATTGAACCGGTGACCCTTCGGTTCTCAGCCCATGCTCAATCCACTGAGCTACACCAGCCAGGGCCTGACAACTATTTTAAAATCCTTACTATCCCTAGCCTGTTATTTATTTGTCCATATTACTTTAGTGTGTAGAATTAATATAATAAGTACAAATAGGATAGATCTTACAGCTCACCTCCTCTTGTGGGACATTAGAAAGCCAGCCCTTAGCGCAAGGTCTGGCATGCACTTGGTCACTTAATATATTTTTTTAATGAATGAACAAAAATGATGTAATTTTTAGGATAAAAGCCATTTTCTAAATAATGAGGGATATTTAAACATTAGGAAAATAAATGTTTGTGCACAAATCATTATATATTTTGTTAAATTGAAGATATTTTATAGTGGCAGATAAACGGTCAGATTGAGAGATGTTAATACATGAGGGAACGTATGATTTTCACTTTCCTGTCAACAGGCAATTGGAAGATTTGCACATGGCCCCAAACCAAAGCAATTTAGAGGTTCCTTTTATTGTGACTATTGGCAAGCCTAAGGAGTATTTCTGAAGGCACTGAGAATGTTCTTGGGTCTCTTTTGTTGCATTTCATTTACTGAACTCTTATATAGAAGTGACTAGTAAAGAAAATTTAATGTTGCTATTCTTCTGGTAACTGGAGTTAGGTTTCTCGTTATCCCAATTCATTACCAAATGGGAAAATAACTTTTTTTCCCCCTCAGCCTCATAAAATGATTCAAATGTTGCTCTCCTTGCTTGCTTGCTATATTTCATCTCAAAACACTTAGGGCATGTTCCATCCAATTTTACCCAAAATGCTATTTTTGTGAAATTGCATTCTCCCAAGTGAACCTGGAGGAAAAATCTGTATTGTTTTCTTTTGTAAAAGAGGAGCTATGTCTATAGAATATCAGGCATCTGGACAGAAGGTGCTAAATGTACATCAGCATCTTTCATAGAAATTTTGTGCAGAGGGGGACTAGCGAAAAACAGGCAGCGAACGTCGACAATCTAAAACAGTGGTAGTCAAACTGGCTTCCTGTCCGGCTCATGCGCACACACATTCCTTACATGAGGTGTATCCAAAATACAAGGGTGCATGAAGGTCAGAAGTAAAGAATGGAAATTGAGGTCCATGCAGTATATAACTAAAAGAAAGATACAGCTGCTGTATTAACGTCAGGCAAAAGCAGACTTTACAGCAAAGGCGTTCCTCGAGATAAAGAGCATCACTCCCAATGATTAAAGGTTCAGTCCGCCAGGGAGCGAAAGCAACTCTGAACTTCTGTGTACGCAGTGATACAACAGAACTTTAAAGTGTGCAGAGCAG
The DNA here is from genome assembly GCA_039655065.1 of Glossophaga mutica. Taxonomy (NCBI): domain Eukaryota; kingdom Metazoa; phylum Chordata; class Mammalia; order Chiroptera; family Phyllostomidae; genus Glossophaga; species Glossophaga mutica. The sequence goes on from CM077307.1 coordinate 15,224,969, forward strand.
CCCTGGTCAGGGAGCTCAGGCGGCCAGAGCATCCTCCTGATGCACCAAGGATGCAGGTCCCACCTCCAGTCAGGACACAGACAAGAATCTACCAATGAATGCATCAGTAAATGGAACAACAAAACAGTGTTTCTCTTTACTTAATCTAAAAATCAATTTTAAAAAAAAAATTTAAAGTAAATGAAGGAAAAGTAACCAAATTTCAAGGAAAAATAAATCCACCTAAGAGTGAGAGATTGTAACAGACCTCTCATAGTGATAAATAGTTCAAATAGAATTCCCCCCCATAAATCAGTACATAGAACTTTTAAAAAACACAAGCTTAACATACTGCGTGTATTTACAAAACTGAACCCAACAGCTGCAGAAACACTCAAGCACACATAGAAAATTTATGAAAGTTGATGACATTGAACCAAAAGTAAATCTCAAAAATGTTGAGGGTTTGACATCACTATGAATAACCAATAAGAAATAAAATTTCTCCAAAATAAATAAAATCATAGCAGCATAGTAGAAGCAAAAAACTGGAGGGAGTCCAAATTCCAAAAGCATTGTATGAATTTTAATATGGCTCTATAATGGAATACCATATAGCAGTGAAAAAGGATGGCTTACAATTACAGCAACAAGGAAGAACTTAGAAGCAAATTATTGAAGAATACATACCACACGACTATATCTGTGGGCATACAAATGTAAAACCATTAAGAAAAGCAAGGAAACGTAAAAACAAAATTCCAGAAATGGTTACTGGGAAGGAGGAAAGGGATGAGGTGGGGGAAGAAACAGCTGGCACACTGAGGGCTTGAAGACGGTGGTGATGTTCAATGACTGGACGTGTTTGTATCATTTTTATACTGACATTTATTTTATAACACTTTACATTTATTTTGTAATTTGAATCTATAAAGTTAATGACTTTTAAAATAAGTGCAAATTACAGAACTTAGCATGTGAATAACAGGACACCTGCAAGAAAAGTATGCTTTTTGAAGGGAAAAAAGGCAAATTATCATGGGTTCTATCCCACGTTTATGTTTAATGGTGTCAATTTCTTTTTGGTAAAGACTTTCCTTTTTTATTCCATGTCTCTGCCCTGCTGCTCCCCAACTTGTAGGAGAGATTCGAGGCACTTTTCACCATCTACGATGAGCAGGTTACGTTTCAGCTGTTTAAAAGCTTTAGAAGAGTCAGAATAAATTTCAGCAAGCCGGAAGCAGCAGCAAGAGCGCGGATAGAACTCCACGAAACGGACTTCAATGGCAAGAAGCTGAAGCTGTATTTTGCACAGGTACTTCATAGAGCCGAGGACCCTGTTCCCGAAACTTGTTCTCCTCCATCCAAAAGTACGGTCTGACTCCATTTTCTCTGTTCCATCAGGGGACTTGGAAATGAACAATCCTCATCAGCAAATAATGTAAAAATATCATTTCCTTTATTTTACAGATATATAAATGTGTGTATTAAGTGTATTTACCCTCCTAATTTTGTCTTAGACTAATAGTGAAAGGAATTCATTTTTCTGGTAGCTTTTCTCAGCTGGGGTTTTATGAGGGTTAAGCCCTAGCACTTGAAGATCAGTGAATTCACTTTTCTCCAAACGTCTAGCATGGCACTCATGATACAGCATCCTTGGGAGATTTGAGAAAATCTCCTGTAATCCCTTCTGTGTTCTGGAACGTATGAGACACCCCGTTGAAAGTGGCCGCTGGCCACGGGGGTGAGCAGGGAGGCGGCAAAGCCCGGCACCACGGGGCCGTCTTAGAGTTTGAATTGCGGAAGGTCCTGTGGGCTCCCAGGAGTTGGCTGTGCTGACGCTGTTTGTTGACGTGCCTCCGAGAAACCGATTCTTCTCAGAAGAATTGGTGAAATGAAGGCATTAGATCTCTGCTGATGCATTAAGTGCACTGTTTTATTTTCAACAAACTATTTTTTTTCTTGGTCTCAGCTTTCAAATTAAAAAAAAAGAAGGGTTTGTTGTCTCACACCCCAGATGAAAACCAGAAAGACCAAAGCCAGCCAATGGGAGAGGGAGACTGTTCAAGAGAAATTTTTATTTTTCTCCAAAGAGATGTAGCGATTAACGTAAAGATGAACATGAACACAATGGCCCGGCTGCGAACTTCGAGCGTCTCCTTCCCCGCAGGTGCAGACCTCCAGCGAAGCCCGGGACAAATCGTACCTGCTGCCGCCCCAGCCGGTCAAACAGTTCCTCATCTCCCCTCCGGCGTCCCCTCCGGTGGGGTGGAAGCAGGGTGAAGATGCAATGCCTCTGATAAATTATGATCTGCTCTGTGCTGTTTCCAAACTGGGACCAGGTAACAATCACCTATCTTCCCTGTTTTTTTTCCCAAAGAAATTTTTGTGTCGAAGACCTTATTCAGCGATTTGTGTTCTAGCCAACTAGTGGCAACGGAATCAGGGTGGAGGATGGAGTCACACAAGCCCGGGTTCACTAGCTTTTGCTAACTTTGTGATCTTGAGCAAGTTACTTACCTTCCAATATTCTCAGCCTCAGTTGTGTCATCTCATATAGGGATCATACCCCTGGCTGATGTGGCTCAGTGGATTGAGTGCTGGCCTGTGAACCAAAGAGCCACCAGTTCGATTCCCGGTCGGGGCACATGCCTGGGTAGCAGGCCAGATCTCTTGTAGGGGCCAGACAAAAGGCAATCACACATTGATGTTTCTCTCTTTCTCTCTTCCTTACCCTCTCTCTAAAAATAAATAAATAAAATCTTTAAAAAAAATAGGGATCATAATAGCTACTTTTCAGCATGGTTTCAGGATTAAGTGATATATGTGTAATACTCAGTAACTCTAACTACAGTTTTTTTTTTTTTTTTTTAAACAACCCTTACTCTTTTTTTTTTTTTAACTTATTTATTTTTAGAGAGGGAAAGGGAGGGAGAAAGAGAGGGAGAGAAACATCAATGTGTGGTTTGGTTGCCTCTCACGTGGCCCCCATTAGTGGCTTGGCCCGCAACCCAGGCATGTGCCCTGACTGGGAATCGAACCTGCGACGCTTTGGTTCACAGGCTGGCACTCAATCCACTGAGCTATGCCAGCCAGGGCTCTAACTACAGTTTTTACTGCTACAAATTCCATTAGTACAGAGCAAGCCGTTAGTGAGTATCAGCCGCCTTCCCCCGGCTCTGTCAGAGCATCAGACAGACGGCTTCTCCAGTGAAGAGTATTTCAAGGAATTGGTGGTGATACCATCTTATCCCTTCCAAAGTCTTCTCTTTACTTATTTTTCATTTCTTCTTTTTCCTTCTCTCTTACGTCTCTCGTCCCTTTAAAATAATGTAAGAACTCAGCGCCATTCATCGCGGGTTCAGACTCATGGTCCACCTAAGGCGGTGTCGCATCTGTCGCAGGGGATCGAAGAGTCATTTTGAGGGGAAATGGTTTCCTTTCGACTTAGACATTAGGGGTGGATCTTGCATGTCTGAAGTTCTATAATGAAGGGATTGCTGATGCTGACTGGAGCCTTACAAGTGTCTCCCAGAGGGGAGGTGGGAGGGGATAGTGGGGGCCCCAGGAAGGGTTTTCAGGAACAACTATAAAGGATACATGGACAAAAGCAAGGCGGGTGGGATCAGGGGTGGGAGGTGGGGGATGGCTGGGGTCGGGCGGAGTGTTGAGGGGGAAATGGAGACAACTGTACTTGAACAACAATTTTAAAAAAAGTAAAAAAAGCAAAACAAAAACAAGTGTCTCCCAAGGAAAAACCAACACCGTTCTGAAGTTAAAGTGTTTCACTTCCTCTGTTCTTAGAACAGTAATTAGCATTTTAACTCCCAGGCCTCATCCTTTCAGCTCTGTTTCTTGAAACAGCAAAACTTCCTAAGAATTGTAAAGAATCGAAGCTCTAATGCCAAAATAAGATAAAGTACATTGACGGGAGATTTAAAGATTTAAAATCCAATAATCAGCAATTAAAATGGGAGCAGAACAAGAAGTCTCCAGAGACTAAATCCTTCTTTTTGCCTTTGGCCTCCACAGGAGAGAAGTATGAACTTCACGCAGGAACTGAGTCCACACCCAGCGTCGTGGTCCACGTCTGTGAAAGCGAAACTGAGGAGGAAGAAGAAGCAAAAAACCCCAAACAGAAAATTACCCAGACGCGGCGCCCTGAAGCTCCCACCACAGCCCTGAGCGAGCCCCAGACCTTCAGCTGTGCCCCGTGAGCCCTGCGGGTGTGGTGCAGAGCGGCACCATCCTGGGGGGGTGCAGCCACCCGGCTCTCGGCCCTCCCACGGCGCACTGCTGCCAGTGGCGTAGGTGAGGTGAGCAGGGCCTGAGACGCAGTGTGGTCCCCAAGCCTGCACTTGGACATGGCAGTCCAGAGTAGAGGCTGAATTTACCTGTTCGCAATTTTCACTGATACTTGGAGAACAGCACTTCGAAGCATTAGTCCCCAAAGTGCAGCATTTTAAATAGTAGCAAATTAGGAAAACAGCCCCCTCCAGGAATGTTCCCCTCCCTGATTCCATGCAGCATCGGGTACCCGAAAGCTAAAACCATCGTCACCGAGAGCAGTACCATTTTTATGAATTTAAACGTCTTACAATTTTAATAATCTAGTGTGGTATTTTTGCACCAGTATGATAACTTCTAACGAAATCTCTTGATCAAAGGTGAAATGTTATTCAATGTACCTAAATTTTTTTGCATGAAAAGATACCTGAAGTACAGAGTAAGCCGTAGAAAATCATTTTCTTCTAGTATTTTTTTTTTCCTCAACTTTGGGGAAGAAATGCCAAATTCACTTCGACTGTCAGAATCCAGGTGGCACCAATCCGTGTGCACGTCGTCCTCTTACCTGGGACCCGAGGAAGGCGCTGCACCAGCTCTGTCCCCTCCCTCCCAGAGAAAGAGCTGCTACTTTGGAAGGGGGACGTGTCGCCGTGAGCTTGACCGATTGTGAGTCAGGCGGCCACTGCACTCTGCCGCTGTGACCATCTTCTAGCCTACAGCTTACCAAACTGTCTTTGGCCACTCGTTACGTTTTCCTGTGCGATGCATATGTTGTGTGTGTCATTCGTAGACTGAAAATTAGAGGAGGTAATGATGAGATTTTCTGAAGACCATTTGAAAGGTGTCCATTGACACATTTTGCAGCTTGAAAGGAAAGTGACACCTACTCCCTTTCTATGAATTAGGGGAAGATGCAGGGGCGATCCTTTTGGTAGTCAGACTTTCTTTTTTGGTGACACTTTTTACCCTGCTTCCATGACAGTAGGCATTTTCCCCTCAAACAGAATTGTTTCTCACGTTTCACGGTGGGTAGTTGAGCCTTCTAAAGTAGAAGCAAGCATCTTTTTAATTTTGGGGGATCTAGTCAGACTTTAAAGTCCTTTTGATAAAAAAGTCTCATAACTAAACGCTTTGCTTTTGGTCCGCGGCACTGCTGTTTTCTGCGTGCGGCGCCTGGTGTGTATGTATGAGGAGGGGTTGCTTGTGTGAGTATGGACTAATACACCAATCTGGCTGCCACCGCGAAGAGAGAAACATCTGAAGATGCAGGTCATGATGTCTGTACGTTTTTGGTAACATGTTTTTGTGGTGTAGATGTTCCTATTGTGGTAGAATTTATTTCTAAGGACTTAAGCTGTATTGTTAAAAAAAAAAAAATGTATGTTTTCCGTGCCCTGAAATACTCCAAGGTGATAAACTTGTCTATTTGTATATATATCTATCACTGCTAAGCCTCAATGTAAATTCAGTTCAAATTTGTGATTCTGTAAGCAATTTATTAAATTCAGATTGCCAGTTGGCAATTTAAATGACAGCCACCAAATTCATCTTTTTGCCAGTTTTTATTCTTACCTGGTTACATTAACTTATCATTGCAGAATGGATCCTGTAAGCCAAGAAATGTATGTATTATGACCAGTTGGGGTTTTTTAAAATTTCCTTTTAGGTAGTACTTATTCACTGTAATTTTCTAAGTGACCAAAATCCACACTTTATTACTTTGCTTGGCTTTCACTCTCTATCTTCCGGTTAAAGAATATTGTACCCTTAACATGTAAGACATTTTAAAAAGTCAAGCATTGCAAATTACCCAAATTTTTTGTTCTGTTCCTTTTTTTTTTTTGAGAGCATTAAATAAATTGAAGAAACACTTAAACCAAAATTAAATATACATGTATAATTATTTAATATATATTAAACTTTTTTGAATGGGAAAACTAATATTTTCATTCTTTCTAAATAGTATTCTGTTTCCATCATATGAACTCTAAAAGAAAAACCACTAAATACCCATTAACTTTTGAATACTGTGAAATCAACCAGGATCTCAACAGGTTTTCTGGTCTCTGTCCTTTTTTGGTTATTTTATATACATTTCATATAACCATTTTGCATGAGATGAGTGTCTGTGTCTTTTTTAAAAAAATTTTTTATTAAGTTTGTCTACATATTTTCTTCTTTGAAATTGAGTTATTACTTATATTTAATTATGATAGTATAACATAGCCATATTTTCTTCAGAAATCATAACCTCTTGGGAATCAAATTATTTAGATAATTGTGAGGAAAGAAAATGAGGCTTTGGTTTAGGAAAAAACATTTGGAAGAATGAGAAAACTGTACCACTTAATAAGGACAGCAGATAGAACCTGAGATGCATTGGCTCTTAATATTCCAGGTTCTTTCAACATACCCACCCGAGGAAACCAGAAGTAAATCCCTTTAAAAAGAGCACTAGTCCACGAGACAGAAATGGTGAGAACTGTTCCCTTGGAGAGCTGAAAATCGGGTGGAAAGCAAACTAGTCTTTTCGTAGTCTGCTTCTTCAAAATGTTATTGACTAAAAACCTATCAGTAATTAAAGCCAAATAAAAGCTACTGGAACTTTCAAGTTCAACATAAAGTTTGACATAGAACATTGAGGTTTGTAGGATGTTTCCATCCAAGATCCTGGAGACGGAAGTCAGGCACAGCGCTTTCATTCATTCAGACCAGTGGTTTTTTGTTTCCCTTTCACATGGTCCCATCTGGTCAAAACACTGTGACACATGACTTGGGCCTGAGCTCTACCCACCGGGCTGCAACGAGGCCCTCGCAGAGGCAACCAAAGGGTAGGCATTGTTGGCCCCATTTTACAAGTGGACAACCTTCCCTGAAGGCGGACAGACAACAGCCCCGAAGTTACGCAGATGGTGCGGAGCCCAGGGAAGGGCAGGAACCTTGACACCGGAATCTACTCTGACACAGACCCTGGGCAAGCAGGCAAGGTTTGGCCTGCGGGTAGCTGCGGCTCTGCGCACCCCACAGGGTAACCAATCAGGAGCTTCCCGAAACCACTGTGTGGCTGGGAACCTTTGGAGTTCTGCGAGCGCTGGCCCCGCCCTGTGGCTTCATCAGGCTCTGTGATAGGCTCCACGGACTGGGGGTGGGGCTGTACACAGCCGTTGTGAAGTCAGGCACCTGGACACAGCTCAGTTTGTCCATAACCAGGAGGCTGCAGACTTGGGTGGGAGCCTTTGGGGCTGCCGTGGATGGGAGTACCTCGCTCCCAGCTTGCGTTGGTGTCACGCAATTCTCTAGAGCTGCTGCGTGAGTTGCACTCAGTGGTGGAAAATGGACTAGACGGCTGGGCTGCCATCCAGGCCATCAGGGAGAAGTTGGTGGTATCCGTGAAGGCGTTGCAGAAGCAGTGCGTGTCCGCCAACACAGTAGCATTAGCGAGAACGGAGATGCCAACACCATGTGCAGCGCCCTGGAGGCCGTGTTCGTCCGCGGCCTGCATGCCAAGCACATTGTGGGGTGGGGCAGGACAGGACAAGAAGGGTGCCCACCAGAAGCCTCTGCCTCAGCCTGTCTTCTGGCCCCTCCAGAAAGCTATCACCCACAACCATGTCATCTCGGGATTGGAGCCCCTGATCCTTGTCAGCACAGGCACGGGTCGCTGCCAGGACCTCAGCCATGGCCGGAAGGAGTGCTGCTGGAAACTGCTCCTCCAGGAGCAGGCCCACCTGGGCCAGGGCTGTCGACCCACCGCCCTCCTTCCAGATGCCCAGGAGGGCGAGCTCCTCAGCTTCCTGCAGGACCTAACATCCTTAGCCCAACAACTCTCCTGCAGGTCCACGGTCTTACAGGAGTGGACGCTCACCCCCCTGGCCCTCTCTGGGTTCTGCCCACTCTCTGAGCTCGACCCTTTCACTCCCTCTGGTACGGAACCACAGCAGAAGGAGTCTCTGTGTTCTCTTTCCCATTCCTCAGGCTCAGAAGACCTGGAAGTCCAGCACTGGGGTTGTAAGATCCAACAAATCAGGCAGCTCACTGCCTCCTCCCCGCTCAGCCTGAACGCAGCCTGTTTGTCCCAGCTGTCCTGCAGCCTGAACTCTGACAGCCTCCTACTCCGAGAGAGTGACTCCAAGAGTCTGGATGGTTCTGAAGAGCCCAAGTCAGCGGACTCAGACCTGGAGACAGCCAATGCTGATGATTCGGCCATGTCTGCAGGAGTGAGCACCCCTCCTCCACTCCTTTCTTCTTCCTTCTTCCTTCTTTCTTCTTGTCCTCTTTCCCTCCCTCCTTCCCTTTCTTCCCATAATGAGCGATTGCCCGTCACTGAGCGCTGAGCTCTATTAGGGCGTTAGAAAAGGCAAAGGGAACTGCGTCCCTCTTCCTCAGGGACTGAGGATGCTGGAGCTGTGACTGGAGGCGAAATGGGGCCAGTGAGAATGGATTTAGATGGCTCAGAGCTGGTTCAAGCTCCAGCTCTGTCCTGGGTGACTTTTGACAGGTTATTTAGTCTCTCTGAGACTCAGTATAAAACATTATGGTCTTCTTTATCTAGAGAGAAGGAAACCAATAGTTCACAGCTTTTACATCTTTCAAAAAATACAACAAAGCATGATGCATAAGGGTGATCTGTGACCTCACAGAAGACCTCCCAGAGGACACAGCCCTGGATGCTGCCTGGAGGAGGTGGTAGATAACGTACTTTTCGGACCATAAGATGCACCTAGGTTTTAAAGGAGGAAAATAGGGGAAAAATTTTTGAAGCAAAAAATGTGGTAAAATATTTAATAACATAGTATTTCACCAACGTAAATGTAAACAGAACTCAACAGCAGCATTAACAACCATTATTCCTCCCAAATTGGGGGGTGGGGGTGCATCTTATAGTCTGAAAAATACGGTAAATGGGGCCAAGCCTAGTGTGGATGAGAAGTACGTGGAGCAATGCCACTGACTAGAGGAGGGGGACTGGGCAGAGCCTTCTTCATTCAAGCTTTTTAACGTTAATTTTTTAATAGGTTATGTATATTTGGGGTTAAAAAACATCTAACATGTATACAGTAAAAAGTCCTACCCCCATAACCACAATTATTTTCTTGCATATTCTTCCAGTGTTTCTAAATGCATCTATAACAAATGTGTATATTTTAAAAATTTATTTTTTACCCCCCCCACTCTTTCCACAAAAGCTAGCATAATAAATACATTGTTCTACACCTTGTTTTAGAGGCGGTCTTTTCCTATTAGAGTTTTTTTCCCCCTGTGGCATATTTCTTCCATTGTGTGAACATACCTTAGTTTATTTAATTAGCTCCGTATTTAATGGACCTTGGGGTTCAGCGTTTTATCCGTAACCTTGTGCGTGTGGTCTTTTAGTTCTATGCAATTATCTCTGTTCAGTAAATTCCCGGAAGCAAAATTACTGAGCCAAAGAATAGATTGATTTGTAATTTTCACAGACGTTGCCTATTCACACTCCATCAGGAATGTACCTGTGTCCTTCAGCCTTGTCACAGAAGGCTAACTCATTAAACTGATGGGTGTTTGCTCATCTAATAGGTAAACAATGGTAACCTTTTCTTAAGCATTCCCTGCCGTTGTCATCATGATGGAACATGATGCCATGTGCCCTCAGCCCATGTTGAGGACCTTCTTTTCCACTCCTGCTCTTCCCCGCCACTCCCACCTTTGGCTCAAGTCTTTACAGTGCTCCCCAGACTGGCGTGGGACTAACCCTGGCTTTGAGCGGTGCTGGGAACTGGCCTGGAGCAGATCTATGGTAGTTGCAAGCCCCGTTCTACCACTCACAGGTCCAGTAACGTCAGGCAAATTGCTGACTCTTTTTAAAGTTCTGGTTTTTTCATCATTAAAATGGAGATCCCCTCATAGGGCTGTTCGAGGATAAAGTCAGATGCCTGTTAGTGAGTTGCTCCAGTAAGAATGTCTGGTAGGCACTAGAAACAGCTTCTGGGCACTGAGCACATCAGATAGAATTTTCCAATGTCAAACGGAAGGATTACGATAGACAGTGTTGGAAAGTGGCAGCCCCTGCCCCACGTGGCTGGGCCTGCGCAGGACTCATGCCCGTGTCTCAGTCCTTTGTGGCCTCTCCCTCCTCCCACAGACCAGCCAGCCATCCCTTCCTCATGCGTCTGCCTTTCTCTTTCATGAGTCTAGTGATTGGAAAGTTCTAGCATCAGTCACTAAGCCAGTGTGCATCCACCCTGTGTGGTTGTTACAGGGAACTCACGGGAGCAGACAGACCGACACTGGGCGGTGCCGTGAGGAACCAGCACGCACCCATCACACATGCTCAAACGTGCATCCAGCCTTCTTCGCACTGGGCTTGGAATCAGTCTCCCAGCAGCCCCAGAGACCAGCGTTTCTTGGAGTGCATGTTTTAAGGGTGAAGATTCTCACTAACACTTAAGAGTTCACTTAAGCAACTTTTATTATATTACATAAATGTAACTTAAAATCAGGCATAAATACTTTGTGCTTATAACTCCTAACTATAAAATCAAAACACCTACAAATTAAAGTACAAAACACTAACATTCAAAATGAAATGTCTTGACATAATATTTTGCTGAAACCCAATTATAGTTTGCCATGTGAAGAGAGGATTGACGGCCCTGAGTAGCTTCTTGTGTGTTTGTTGGATCTGAATTATAATTATCACTGAGAAGCATAGGTCAGCCTAGTGGTTAAGAATGTGGACTCATGCTCTGACTGGTGTGGCTCGGTGGACTGAGCTCCAGCCTATAAACTGAAAGGTCACTGGTGTGATTCCCGGATCAGGGCTTCAGACCAAGTCCCCAGTTGGGGGCGTATGAGAGGTAATTGATCAATGTATCTCTCACACATTGATGTTTCTCTTCTGCTCTCTAAAAGTAAATAAATAAAATCTTTGGAAAAAAAGAAAAAACCCAGATTGTGGACTCGGGAGCCAGATCTTCCTTAACCTGTTTTTTTGACCTTGGGCAAGTTACTCTACCTGACCTTGATGTCCTCATCTGTAACATGGGGATAAGAATGTTTCAAAGGAGTGCTGGGAAGATGAAATCAGTTAGGACAGTGCTTAGAGCAGTGGCACATGGTGGGGGCCCAATAAACAGTGGTGTCACTGTCATTTACTGCTGAGTACTCCTGAGAAATGGTGACATCGGTTCTCCTACGAACTGTGTCTATGAAACTGCTGACAACAGCTGGTTGGTAACACTTGTCAGGGGTCATGAGGCCTTCCCTGGGTGGGAATGATTCTTAGCGTATGCGGCCCCCATTTGTGCATTTACTAGTGGCCCTTGACTGCCACGTGCCACCAACGCAGTCGTCCGCACGTGCGGGAAAACCACGGGCCCGGAACCGCTTAGCAGGGGTTCTCCATAAGGCGGCCGCCCGGAGTCTCCAGGCTGTATGCAGGTGATACATGTACTTTTTTCCAGGTGGTTTTCTAAGAGAAAGCACAAAGCTTAACATTTTTGAACAGGATGCTTTTGAAAACCACCGCGCTGAGCCAGGCAGAAGCGGAAAGACTAGCAGTTGCTCTGTTTCGTTTCTACGTTGCATGTTCCTCACAATTTTCCAAAGTTTCCTCTCTTGCCTTTCTCTCCGAAATCTCATCTCTCACTCTTTTCTCAGTTGATGTGTCTGTGTCTCTGATTCTCATTGGGTCCTGAGGACCAGAACCGATTCTGGGGAAGCTCTGGGAACTTGATGTCACCTCAGCCCTGGTTTTGATTTGGTGGAAGCTCTCATTGATTGCACAAGCTTCTTGCTTTTTGGTGGCATTTCTTTATGCATCAAGTCACTCACCTGACACCCAGGCTACTCAGTCATTAAAGTTTTTGTTATCGATTAGAATTCATGTATAACCATTAACCATTATGGTAATACTAGTGCGTATTTTCATAATTCTGCTCCTTTCCTTGCATTTTTCTATCTGTGAACATGGAGGCTAAGCAGTCGTATCAATGATACTAAAAACAGCTACAATAACAAAAATATCTTGTGATGTGAAACGAAAAAGATTTGATTTCTCGGAATCTCCATCACAGAGGTAAAGGCGAGTTTGGAAATCATAGAGTCTAATCCTCATGTCACACGACTGGGACTGAATTCGCGTAGCACGCTGGGAAGCCCACGGAAAGGCCGCCCGGGGACTAGAATTGGCATCCTCAACTCCCGGGCCAGCGCTTCTACTTTTCTTGTATTAGCCTCTTAAAGACACTCAGAGGCAGCGACTCCCTGTCATAAAAAAAAAAAAAAAAAAAAAAAAAACCAGCAGGAAAAGGGGAGGGGCATTTACCCTAACAGGATACAATAAATAAAAAACATCCTAGGTGATGAAGTCCATGACTTAATAATTTTAATTAATGAACTTGATGTTCCCTATTTTGTCCTCGTACCATTCGGATTGGAACTACTTTTCAATAGTGTGCTCTTGGTAGCCAGCAATTTGCACTGACATTTTATGTAGCCTTTTCTAGATTTTAATAGTGATGAGATTTAACTGTAGTTAGTCATGCTTGAGATGCGACTCCTGGGAAGCAGAACAAGAGCCAACATGATTGGAGACAGTTGGCAGTGAAATGATGCTCAGTGCTAGTAAAATGGGGTCTTGTAAAAAGATTGACACCTGACGGTGCTCTGTGTTTTCATATAGACTTTTATGGATGGTGGCTTTATTTATAAAAGAGCAAATCTCAGACACAATTAAGCAATGGGAAATGTATAGACTTCTTTGGTGCATCAGGTTCCCCGTCTGCTGGATAGGCTTCTTTTCCGCAGAGCTGTGCACTGCGTACCTGTCACGCAGGTGAACTTGGTCAGCCCTCCTTTTCCTTATTACCGGGCTCTTTCACACATTTGCATTTTCATCTTCCTGTAGGAAAGGAGACAGATCACCTATAGTAAGTGTGCCAAAACAAAGCAACAAAGGTTTGCAGAAATAGTTGCCTCCTAGTGGGAGAGGTAAGTCCATGTTATAGAAGCTCACCTTTTTTAGGAAGTTAAATAAGTTTAAAGAACGAGATTTATGCATCTTGTCCAAGAATTTGATAAATGCTCAATTGTTTTCTGAAGTCCCCTTGGAGAGTGGGTCAGCCAGGTCATCCTCAGTGGAAGACCTTTGCTTTCTCTAACCACGAATCAGGAGTGAATGTTAATAACTTAAAGAGTATTGTTCTTATTACCAAACATACAATCCACAAAGCAACCGAAAATTTCAACAACTGCTAGGTGCACTGACCGAAAAGGTTATAAAAATGTTCGTATTCAAAATAGAGGTTTCCACCCCAGGTGAAGAAGAAGAACCTTGGGCAGAGTGAAAGTATCTCTGCCCGTTTAAACGTAGTTTCCTCCTGAAACAAAATCACGTCCTCTGCGCCCACACCTTTGCCTGAACGTCCGTTCTTGTCCTAATGGAAGATGTATATACGTATGCAGATCAGATGTGCTTCTCAGTGCTGTTTCGTGTTCAGTCCCCAATCTCCCTAACTCACCTCGGGGACCGAGGAGACACAAAGGAGGCTAATGCTGTACCTGCGCCATGTTCTTCCAGCTGCTTCTCAGCCCGAAGCGTGGGCCCCGGCAAGTACTGACTTACATTTCTGCTGTGTTGTGCGTGTCTTCCAAGTTAAGGAAAAGTTTCCCTGTCATGCTCAGCAGGTGAATTTATTATTTTGTCTGAACATGTTTGTGATCTTGTGTTGTATTTGGGGGCACCTTAACCTTGCTGGTACTATAAACTCTTGTGACTGTTCATTGTGCATCGAAAAACCAGTCAATAATTTACGTACATGTATTCCAGATTTTAGTGTGCTTCGAGTGGCAGTTTGGTACTTGTCCACTTTGGCTAGCCTGTATTTTGAGGACGTTTAAACATTCCTCGCTCTATCAAGGCAGCAAAGGAGGACTGTACTTTTTTGAGTTTTGGTGATTAATTGTAACAAGTTTTGTTTTTAAAGCTAATCAAAATAAAGGGTTTTTTTTTTAATCAATCCACTGAATTGAGTTCCTTCAGTGTAGAATTTTTAATAAGTATCACTTCTATTCAGACAATAACACAAAAAAGACAGAAAAGTGAAATATGACGCTTATTCCTTTGACTAGATTCCAGGTGAACTTTAATGCTGCCATGCCCAAGTTCAGGGTGTCAACTCACTGCCCACCCTGGGAATAACCACTGCGGTTTGTGTTCTTCACCAACAAGAGCTTCAACCCGGGTGTGCTCCTCAGTTAAAAATAATCTCTTCCCATTAAAGGCTTGTTTTCTGCCTTGGTTAAAAACAAATCTCCAGCCCTGCTGGTGTGGCTCAGTGGATTGAGCACCGTCCTATGAACCGAGGAGGTGCTGGTTCAATTCCCAGTCAGGGCACACGCCTGGGTTGCAGGCCAGGTCCCCGGTGGGAGGTGTGCTAGAGGCACCCACACATTGATGTTTCTCTCCCTCTATTTCTCCCTCCCTTCCCCTCTCTCTAAAAATAAATAAATAAATAAAATTTTAAAAACCAAATCTCTGAATCAAAATATTGAAGCTAGAAATGACCACAGAGATTATCTAGTACAGTCGGGCTGTTTTTACACCTATTTTTAAGCCATAGAACTCCACTCTTTGTTCAAATGAAATCTTATAGATGAATCCCAGTGTAAACCTGGTGGCAAAACAACAGGGCGGCTGTAAACAGAACTGCTCCTTTTGAAGGGTCGGGGGTGGGGATCCTAGGCCCCTCTAAACAGAAGCCCATCCTCCAACCTCCAACTCCATGAGAACTCCCCAGAACAGTTCGAACACTCCCCACCCTCGGAACCCCATCCACACCTTTACAAGCAAATGGCCAAGCGGCATTGCCAAGTGCACCTGTCTGGATGGTAGCCCTCAGGGACTAGACCCTAGGTTTCTCACCCCTGTCCCTGGTTCTTTCTACCACGTGCCACTACTGTGTCAAACTGAAATCTTTAACTTTTCAGGAAAAAACTGCATTAGGATTCAAAGGTTCTTAACATTGCTAGTGTTTTTGTTTGTTTTAATAAATCTGGAAAAGCTGGGGACATGTACATTTTAACATCCTTTTCCAAGCTGTGTTCTATGGGCTGCCTCCAGGTGGAGCCGAGCTCCCAGGTTACGGGACTTTTACGCCAGCTTCCCTTGATTTTTATTTGTTGTACGTATGAACTTAAAATAAGATTTCACTTCAGCTAAGGATCCCATGGCTAAAATAGCAAGTTGGGAAATCACTGCAAATAAAATAAAGATAAAATAATTTTTTATTTTTTAATTTATTTTGATTGTAAGATAAACTTTAAAAAATTATATTTTATTGATTATGCTATTACAGTTGTCCCAATTTCCCTCCTTTGCTCCCCTCCACCAAGCACACCCCACTCCCTCAGGCAATCCCCACACCGTTGCTCATGTCCCTGGGTCATGCATATAAGCTCTTTAGCTACTCCATTTCCTCTACTGTACTCTGCACCCCCATGGCTATTCTGTAACTATCTGTTTGTACTTCTTAATCCCTCATCTCTTCAATCGTTCTCCCTCACACCATCCTCCCATCTGGCAATCATCAAAATGTTCCCCGTAAACAGAATTCTGTCTCTGTTCTTCTCGTTTGCTTAGTTTGATTTTTACATTCAGTTGTTGACAGATTGGTATTTTTTTGCCATTTTATATATGGTTTTGATCTTTTTTAAACAAGCTTCTTTAACATTTCACATAATAATAGTTTGGTGATGATGAACTCCTTTACTTTTTTTCTTGTCTGGGAAGCTCTTTCTCTGACCTTTAATTCTAAATGACAGCTTTGCTGGGTAGAGCAGTCTTGCCTGCAGTTCCCTGCTTTTCATGATTTTGAATATTTCTGGCCAGTCCCTTCTAGCCTGCAGTTTCTTTTGAGAAATCAGCTGAGGGTCTTATGACGTTTGCCTGTAGGTAATTAACTGCGTTTTTCTTGCTGTCTTTAAGATTTTCCTCTTTCAACTTTGGCGTCTTAATTATGATGTGTCTTGGAGCGGGCCTCTTTGCATCCATCTTGTTTGGGACTCTCTGTGCTTCCTGGACTTCCAGGTCTATTTCCTTCACCAAATTAGGGAAGTTTTCTTTCATTATTCTTTTCAAATAGATTTCCAGTGACTTGCCCTTTCTCTTCTCCTTCTGGCACCCCTATGAGGCAAATGTTGGAATGCTTGAAGTCGTCCCAGAGGCTGCTTATACTGTGCCCATTTTCTTTGGATTCTTTTCTTCATCTTGGTGTTCTGACTGGTTGTTTTTTGCTACCTTATGTTCCAAATCATCGATTTGATTCTCGGCTCTCTCCACTCTACTGTTGTTTCCCTGTAAATTGTTCTTTATTTCAGTTAGTGGATCCTTTGTTTCTGACTGGATCATTTTTTACGCTGTTGAGGTCCTCACTGAGTTCCTTGAGGATCTTATAACCAGTGTTGGAAACTCTGCATCTGAGAGATTGCCTACCTCCATTTCGTTGAGCCCTTTTTCTGGAGTTTTGACCTGTTTTTTCATTTGGGCCGTGTGTCTTTGTCTGCTCGTTCTGGCAGCCTCCCTGTGTTTGTTTCTGTGTGTTAGGTAGAGCTGCTAGGGCTTCCTGTCTTGGTAGCGTGGCCTAACGTAGTAGGTGTCCTATAGTGTCCGCTGGCCCAGCCTTCCCTACCACTCAAGCTGGGTACTCCAGGTGTGCCCTTTGTGTGGGCTGAGTACCCCCTCCTCCTGTAGTTGAGCCTTGATTGCTTTTGGCGGATCAATGGAGGGAGTTGCCCAAGCCGGCCAGCTACAAGGACTGGCTGTGACCACCGACCACCAACCTCCGCCCTCCATGGAGGATCATTTGTGCAGGGGCAGGGTGGTGTGTTCCAACATGGTCTGTAGCTGTCCACTGGGTGCGCTGGCCTGTGGTTTCCCAGTTGATGCAGACCAAGGTCAGCCCCCACCTGTCTTCTGCCCAGGGCCACCAGGCATGAGCTATAAAGTGGTCCGAGATGGCTGCTACCTGTGCCGGGCTTGGAGATGCCCAGGCAAAGCCAAGCTGTGATATAGGCTGGCTGCTGCTAGTGCTGGGCCTGGGGCTCACTGAGGCCAGCTGTTGCTTGTTTGAGAGGATTTAGGAAGTTGTGAAGCATGAGCCAAGACCAACCACTCATGGAAAAGCAGCTTGGGTGGGCCTGTAAGTTGGGTGGGGCAGAGTCTCTGGGGATCTCCAGGGTGGGGCAAACAGTGTTATCCAGGTTGATGGAGTCTCAGATATGGCGGCAGCTTGCTGGCTCTGTGGGTGGAGGGTTTAGAAAAGGGACAATGGCCTCTGCTCACCTTGAGTCCAGATCCTTCAGTTCCTCCCTGTGCACCACTGGCGCCTTTCAAGCTGCTGCCCTGGTGCTGGAGCTCAGAGGGAGTGAGTCTGAGCACGTGAGTCTGTCTGTCGGTTCTTTCAGAGGAACTGCTAGGGGCTCCAGAAGTTTCTTCCACCAACTCAAATCCCCACCGTTTTTTTGCAGCCAGAAGTTGGTAGGGACTTATCTTCCTGGCACTGGAACCCTGGGCTGGGTGGGGGGGCCTGGTGTGGGGCTGGGACTCCTTGCTCCCGAGACATCCCTCCCAAATCTTTATCCACCACATGTGGGTGAGGGACTGGCCTGTTCTGAGTCCGCACCCCTCCTACCAGTCTGTCTGGATGGATGTGTTTTCTTTAATTCCGTAGTTGTGGGACTTCCACTCAATTCGATTTCCGACGGTTCTGAGGGATGGTTGTTCCATGTTTTAGCTGTAATTCTGATGTGGCTGTGTGAGGAGGCGAGCCAGGTCTGCCTACACCGCCATCGCTTTTCATCTTCTATCAATTGTTGCTCACACCCTTTAGCTAATTTTCCTAATGGGCTGCCTTTCCTGTAGACTTACAAAATTCCTACATGTGTGTTATATTATTTATCCCATGTTAGGACTGCAAAAGTCTCTATTGTCTATCAACACCACCTATGGCATTCTTCATGGAACCTAAATCATTAATTTTGCTATAATTAAACTATATGTATGTTCAACTGTTCTACATGCAATGCTTAGAAGAAGAGCAAAAGGTTTTGCTTTTTGTTTGTTTTTTGTTGGTGCGGGGGAAGTATTGGTTTTTAATCTGGTATTAACAAAAGACTCAAAGAACCTTTGGCCCTCCCTACTTTCCTTCCGAAGAGATTCAGGTAGGAAGACCTGTTTCAGGAAGGGAACTGTAACAGAATCACCTTGGCATCGGACAGGAAGGCTGCAGGCAGGAGCCTGTGGACCAGCTCGCCTGCCCCCAGCTCTGATAAGGAAATGGATCACTAAGTACGAGTATACGCTTTTGGATGGGATAACTTTTTTAGGAATGTCAATTTTTTCCCAAATTAACCTTAAATTTAATGAAACCTCTTTCAAAATTCCAGTTGTGTTTTTATCATAAACTCATTAAATTTATTCTAAAACTTCTATTGAGGAATAAAGAAACAAATAATTAAGGAAACCTTAAAAAGAGAAAAGATGGAAGACATGCCTTACCAAATATTAAGACAACCTACAAAGTCAAAAGAGATTGGTGCAAGAGTAGACAAACTAAATAGAATAGAGACCAACTCATGTCTATCAGAAGAGTTAACATACAATACAGTGTCATCGTAAATAAATGGAGAAAGGCCAGGCTGTCTAGTGAGTGGACTGGGGGCAACTGACTCAGCATATGTAAGCCAACAAAGGTTGGTTTCCAGCAAACAAAATATACAAAGGTAGATTCCGAAGGAATGAAAGACCTAAATGTAGAATGTAAAACTCTAAAGTTAATAGAACAAATTGTAGGATAATGTCATTGTGACCTAGAGGCAAGACTTTGTAAAACTTTAAAAGCATTAGCTATAATGTACATATAGTTTAATTATAGCAAAATTAATGATTTAGGTTCCATGAAGAATGCCATAGGTGGTGTTGCTAGACAATAGAGATTTTTGCAGTCCTAACATGGGATAAATAATATAACACACATGTAGGAATTTTGTAAGTCAACAGGAAAGGCAGCCCATTAGGAAAATTAGCTAAAGGGTGTGAGCGACAATTGATAGAAGATGAAAAGCGATGGCGGTGTAGGCAGACCTGGCTCGCCTCCTCACACAGCCACATCAGAATTACAGCTAAACCATGGAACAACCATCCCTCAGAACCGTCGGAAATCGAATTGAGTGGAAGTCCCACAACTACGGAATTAAAGAAAACACATCCATCCAGACAGACTGGTAGGAGGGGTGCGGACTCAGAACAGGCCAGTCCCTCACCCACATGTGGTGGATAAAGATTTGGGAGGGATGTCTCGGGAGCAAGGAGTCCCAGCCCCACACCAGGCCCCCCCACCCAGCCCAGGGTTCCAGTGCCAGGAAGATAAGTCCCTACCAACTTCTGGCTGCAAAAAAACGGTGGGGATTTGAGTTGGTGGAAGAAACTTCTGGAGCCCCTAGCGGTTCCTCTGAAAGAACCCACACACAGACTCACGTGCTCAGACTCACTCCCTCCCTCTGAGCTCCAGCATCAGGGCAGCAGCTTGAAAGGCGCCAGTGGTGCACAGGGAGGAACTGAAGGACCTGGCCTCAAGGTGAGCAGAGGCCATTGTCCCTTTTCTAAACCCTCCCCACAGAGCCAGCAAGCTGCCGCCATATCTGAGACTCCATCAACCTGGATAACACTGTTTGCCCCACCCTGGAGATCCCCAGAGACTCTGCCCCACCCAACTTACAGGCCCACCCAACTTACAGGCTCACCCAAGCTGCTTTTCCATGAGTGGTTGGTCTTGGCTCATGCTTCACAACTTCCTAAATCCTATCAAACAAGCAACAGCTGGCCTCAGTGAGCTCCAGGCCCAGCACTAGCAGCAGCCAGCCTATATCACAGCTTGGCTTTGCCTGGGCATCTCCAAGCCCGGCACAGGTAGCAGCCATCTCGGACCACTTTATAGCTCATGCCTGGTGGCCCTGGGCAGAAGACAGGTGGGGGCTGACCTTGGTCTGCATCAACTGGGAAACCACAAGGCCAGCACACCCAGTGGACAGCTACAGACCATGTTGGAACACACCACCCTGCCCCTGCACAAATGATCCTTCATGGAGGGCGGAGGTTGGTGGTCGGTGGTCACAGCCGGTCCTTGTAGCTGGCCGGCTTGGGCAACTCCCTCCATTGATCCGCCAAAAGCAATCAAGGCTCAACTACAGGAGGAGGGGGTACTCAGCCCACACAAAGGGCACACCTGGAGTACCCAGCTTGAGTGGTAGGGAAGGCTGGGCCAGCGGACACTACAGGACACCTACTACGCTAGGCCACGCTACCAAGACAGGAAGCCCTAGCAGCTCTACCTAACACACAGAAACAAACACAGGGAGGCTGCCAGAATGAGCAGACAAAGACACACGGCCCAAATGAAAAAACAGGTCAAAACTCCAGAAAAAGGGCTCAACGAAATGGAGGTAGGCAATCTCTCAGATGCAGAGTTTCCAACACTGGTTATGAGATCCTCAAGGAACTCAGTGAGGACCTCAACAGCGTAAAAAATGATCCAGTCAGAAACAAAGGATCCACTAACTGAAATAAAGAACAATTTACAGGGAAACAACAGTAGAGTGGAGAGAGCCGAGAATCAAATCGATGATTTGGAACATAAGGTAGCAAAAAAACAACCAGTCAGAACAACAAGATGAAGAAAAGAATCCAAAGAAAATGGGCACAGTATAAGCAGCCTCTGGGACGACTTCAAGCATTCCAACATTTGCCTCATAGGGGTGCCAGAAGGAGAAGAGAAAGGGCAAGTCACTGGAAATCTATTTGAAAAAAATAATGAAAGAAAACTTCCCTAATTTGGTGAAGGAAATGGACCTGGAAGTCCAGGAAGCACAGAGAGTCCCAAACAAGATGGATGCAAAGAGGCCCGCTCCAAGACACATCATAATTAAGACGCCAAAGTTGAAAGAGGAAAATCTTAAAGACAGCAAGAAAAACGCAGTTAATTACCTACAGGCAAACGTCATAAGACTCTCAGCTGATTTCTCAAAAGAAACTGCAGGCTAGAAGGGACTGGCCAGAAATACTCAAAATCACGAAAAGCAGGGAACTGCAGGCAAGACTGCTCTACCCAGCAAAGCTGTCATTTAGAATTAAAGGTCAGAGAAAGAGCTTCCCAGACAAGAAAAAAAGTAAAGGAGTTCATCATCACCAAACTATTATTATGTGAAATGTTAAAGAAGCTTGTTTAAAAAAGATCAAAACCATGAATAAAATGGCAAAAAATACCAATCTGTCAACAACTGAATGTAAAAATCAAACTAAGCAAACGAGAAGAACAGAGACAGAATTCTGTTTACGGGGAACATTTTGATGATTGCCAGATGGGAGGATGGTGTGAGGGAGAACGATTGAAGAGATGAGGGATTAAGAAGTACAAACAGATAGTTACAGAATAGCCATGGGGGTGCAGAGTACAGTAGAGGAAATGGAGTAGCTAAAGAACTTATATGCATGACCCAGGGACATGAACAATGGTGTGGGGATTGCCTGAGGGAGTGGGGTGTGCTTGGTGGAGGGAGATTAAGGGGGAAAAATTGGGACAACTGTAATAGCATAATCACTAAAGTATAATTTTAAAGAAAAAAGGAAAAATGAGCCTAGGATGGCACACTCAAACCCAGTAAACAGGTAAGAAGATGGCACTTTAAACCTATTGGATTCAACTGTGGCTGGTGTGGCTCTGCATACTGAGCCCCGGCCTGCTAACCAAAGGGTTGCTGGTTTGATTCCCAGTCAGGGCACATGCCTGGGTTGTGGGCCAGGTCCCCAGCAGGGAGCACATGAGAGACAACCATATATTGATATTTCTCTCCCTCTCTCCCTCACTTCCCTTCTCTGAAAATAAATAAAATCTTTAAAAAAATAAAAATTAAAAAAATAAACCTATTGGATTCTCAAAAATGTAAAAAGTGAATAGTGCAAGTGTAACCAGCGGGTGGGAATATAGGCAACTTGATATAATACTGGTGGCAATGTAGAGTGGGTTAGTTATTCTCAAGAACAACTAGCTGGACTTAGTTATAGCAATAAGAATGGAATCTCTGACTCAGCAGTTTCCTGAAGACATCTATATGTCACGTATATCGATATAGATATAGATATCTCACAAGACGATCCCAAAGATATCCTCATACAGATCCATAGGGAGTCATGCTGAGAGCGTTCATTGCACCATTATTTATGGAGGAAAACCGGTGCCCCTAGCTGGGAAATTGACTCTGTGGAGAACTGGATAGCAACAGTGTAGCCATATATGCAGCCATGCACATGGATCTTAGAACTGAGTGACAAAAGCCATCATCAGTGAGATGTATGTAATACTTGCATTATATGAATTAAAATACAAAGACAACAATCATTGTGCAAGAACGTATACAAATGAAAAGATACACATGAAGCACATATGTGCATACATAAGAAGCGTCCTGCATGGTTCAGTGATGACAATGGCAGTGAACTGAGATGTCTGATGTACTATTAAACTTTTTTTAAAAATTTGTTTATTTATTTTTAGAGTGGAAGGGAGGGAGAAAGAGAGGGGGAGAAATATTGGCCCTCAACCCAGGCATGTGCCCCGACTGGGAATTGAACCTGTGACCTTTCGGTTTGCAGGCCAGCGCTCCATCCACAGAGACGCACCAGCCAGGGCCTATTATACTTTATATAACATTTATACAGGCTTTAGGAAACTATTAATGCCTCTATCTCTTTCCTGTCTTGATTCTGCATTAAGGTTCATAAAAAATTTCTCTATTATTGCTCTAGAAGAAAATACCTTGCTGTGATTTGTTTATGTGAAATCCAGATTTTATTGGAGATATTTGTGCCTATTAGGATAAATCCCTCAGAAAAATATCAGGGACTCCTTATTCTGTTGCTGGATGTGTTTGTATATATGATTTCTCCAAGTAAATCACAGGGATTTTTAAATGTCACTCACCTTAAAAATAAAACAGTCAGGCCCTGACTGGTGTAACTCAGTGGCTTGGGCAACATCCTGCCATTGGAAAGGTCACTGGTTCAATTCCCAGTCAGAGCATGTGCCTGGGTGGTGGGCCAGGTTGCCCTGGCTAGGGGTGTGTGAGAGGCAACCGACTGATGTTTCTCTCCCTCTCTTTCTCCCTCCCTTCCCCTCTCTCTAAGTAAATAAATTAATTATTTAAAATAAATAAAATAAATATAGTAATTAAATAATAAAATAAAAACTTTAAAAAAATAAAACAGTTATTTCAATAGCAAAAACATGGGTTTCTTCAGGAACAGCAAAGAATTGAAATTTGGGACATGAACACTACAGCAAAGCCATAAGCAAGCCTAGCAGACAAAACAGAGGGACATTATTTTATGGGAAAAAAGGAGGAAGGTGGGCAGGAATTTTTTGAACAGAGACCATGGGAGAAAAGTTAGAGTTCAAGGAGATGACGATCTCTCATTGGCTGAGCTGCCGGGATAGTTGATTTCATGGAGAAGATGCATCGTACGTTTTTATTCATGGACTTATAAGGTATTTGTATATCTTCTTTGGAGCAATGCCTATCTGGCTCTGTAATGGGTTGAATAGTTCCCCCCAAAATTCACGTCTACCTGGAACTTGTGTATGTGACTTTATTTGGAAATAGGGTCTTTGCAGAGGACATTAAGTTAATGTGAGGTCACACTGGATTAGGGTGGGCCCTGGATCCAGTTTGCCTTGTGTCCTTATAAGAAGAGGGAAATTTAGCCTGGCTGGTGTGGCTCAGTGGACTGAGCGCCGGGCTGGGAACCAAAAGGTCGCTGGTTTGATTTCTGGTCAGGCCACATGCCTGGGTTCCTTGCCCCAGCTGGGGTTTTTGAGAGGCAACCGATCAATGTTTCTCTTCGTCTCTTTCTCCCTCCCTTCCTCTCTCTCTTAAAAAAAAAAAAAAGAGAGAGAGAGAGAAATTTGGACACAACATTCACAAAGGCAGAAGACTGAGAAAGAGATTGGAATGGTGTTCTACAAGGCCAGGAATGCAGAGGACCGCCTGCAACCACCCGCAGCCACCCGCAGCTAGGGGACAGGCAAGGAGCAGAGAGTTCCTTGCCTTCTCCTTCAGAGTCCTCAGTAGGAAACCACCCTGCCTCCACCTTGATTTCAGGGGTCTGGTAGACAAAAAATAAGTGCAGGGAGTAAAAGTGAAAATATGGAATTAAACAACTTAATCATGCATTACATGGAATGGACGTAACATACAAGGTCTATAAAATATACATTACATAGGTGTGCTCTCCCTCTTGGGAGCAAGCCCAGCCTGTTCCCTTCCCCCCTTTCTTACCCTCCCAGGTGCACTGCCTCGGCCGTTCTCTCTCCTGAGCTCCGAGGGCCCTTCTCTGGCCTCTCTGCCTTGTCTCCTGAGCCTCTGCAGCCCCGCTGGCTCACTTCCACCACGTCTGCAACTTGCTAAAGTGACTTTCTCTTGTAATTTAAAAATATATGTACACTATATAATAATATGATACATGATTCATCAAAATAATATCATGATACATGCTTATATAGAACAGATGATAAGTATGTGTATCTTTATGTTATTTCATGCATGTATTAAACATCACTAAAAATCGTCAAGCATTAGTGAAAGGACAAAGCCAGCCCCCTGTTTGCTGTGGTGACGCCATTTGCTGAGCAGGCCTGTGACCTTGTTAGACAAGACTGCCATTTTACTCTTCTGAGCTCGTCCCCAGGACTGGGAATTACTGGAGAGCAAGAACAGATTTCACCACTCCCCACAGCCACAGGTGGAGGATAACAGGGGAATAAACTGCAGCCCCGAGTTACAACGCCCCAGCAGCACCCCCTCCACGCTTTTATAATCCAATTATTATCCAATCAAAACTCAAAGCCCCCCCCCCCTCAGTGCTGGTGTACCTCTCCACACCACACCCCTCTCCTTTCTTGGAGAGCGAATAAAAACTTTACTCTCCACACTTTCTTCTCTTTGTGAATTCTTTCACAGCCCGTGTCACTGACCACCCTAACAATTGGGCTACAAGAAAATTTTCGACAAATTACAGAAAGCAGAAATCCCAGAGTCTTGCCCTGGCTAGGCAGCTCAGTTGATTAGAGCGTGGTCGCAATGCACCAAAGTTCCAGGTTTGCTCCCCGATCTGGGCACATACAAGACTCCACCCATGAATGCATAAATGAGTGGGACAGCACAGATCTCTGGAAAGGACAAAGCCAGCTCCATTTGCCGTTGTGGCACCATTTGCCAAGCAGGCCCATGGCTTTGTTAGACCTGACTGACATTTTTTCACTCTTCTGAGCTTGTTCCCAGGACTGGGAATTACTGGAAAGCAAGAACAGAACTAACTGCTCCCTACCCCACGGGCGGAAGATAACGTCAGAACAAACAGCTGCCTCGTTTACAGCGCCCCAACAGCCCAGGGGCCTCGCAGCAGCAGCAGCCCCCCACCCCATTCTTTTTTAATCCAATTATTGCGCAATGAAAGCTCAAAGCCCCCACCCCTCAGTGCTGGGGTACCTCTCCACACCAAGCCCCTCTTCTTTCTGGTCGGGTGAATAAAGACTTTATTCTCTACCTTTTCTTGTCTTTGTGAATTCTTTCACAGCCCACGTCACCAACCACCTTAACATCTCTCCCTGTCTCTCTTATCAATTTTTAAAAAATTTGTATGTAATCCCATAGTCGTCGTTCGTTTGGGCTGACGCAACAACACACAATGCAGTGGATGACTTGGCAATGACAGATGTGTATTTCGCATAGTTCTGGAGGCAGCGAGTCCAAGATCAGGGCACCAGCAGATTCCTTCAAGGTAAGCCTGTGTTCTAGTTCGTAGAGGGCTGTTTTTTTCTCGTCACATGGTGGCAGGTTCAAGGGAGCTCTCTCTGCTCTTTTTTTTTTTTTTTTAATAAGGGCACTAATCCCATCCATGCAGGCTCCACACACAAATCACCCAATCACCCCCCAAAGGCCCTACCTCTACCTCTGAATGCTAACACATTAGGAATTAGATTTCAACATATGAACTTGGGGCGGGGCACACACAATGTCTCTAACACCCATAGGCCACGTGTATTGATCATGTAACAAAATTAGAAATGAACCATCAAAGGACGGTGAGACAAATCTAACCCCTGGGAGATTCAGAAGGACCATTCCAAGTAGCTCTAGTTAAAGAGGAAAACGAAACTGGTTTTGGAAATGAACGGTGAGCGTGCTCCCTGTGGGACCCGACCACGGTGGGGTTCAGAGAAAATGCACAGTAAGCCTTCAGTACATTGTGAGAAAACAAAAAGGATGGAGTCTAAACAAACAACACATTCAACTCAAGGAGCTGGAGGAAAAGCAACGTGAGCTAAGGCTTGCAGGAGAAGCAGAGTTTTACGAAGTGGCGATGCATGGAGTGGCTGTCTAGGCAGAGGGGACAAGCGCCCAATCTCTTCTATGGGGACACCAATCACATTGGATGAGGGCCCACCTACACAACTTCATTTTGCTTTAATTACCTCGTTAAAGGCCCTATCTCCAAATACGATCGTCTTCTGAGGTCCTACGGGTAGGACTTCAACATAGGAATTTGGGGGGGACAAGAGTCAGCTCATAACCAACCGATAATGAATTTGGAATGATCAACAGCTTGGCCATCTCAAAGAAGTCACGCACTTTCTTCGCCCTCAGGAAGAGTGACACCCTACCCTGCAAGAGGGTGGGAGGAAGGGCCGGGATGCGATGACATTGCCGTGGGGGATCCCAGCACTGGGAGGGAAGTACTGAGCCACCTGCGTGACACTGCCTGGGGGAGGAAAGATCTCGGGCCTGGGTGCCAGCCCGTGGGCAAGTCACTGCCTCTCTGTGGCCAGATGGGGCTTTGACTCTCCGGTCACGCAGTAGCATCTCCTGGGCAGCTTGTGGGGGAAGAAAAAAGTGAATGTCTGGCCCTATCCCCAGAGACTCTGGTTCAGGGGACACGGCAGTGTGATCTTCACCTCAGCAGTTTTTCACAGAACCCAGGTGATTCTAGGGGACAACCAGGACTGAGCCCCTCTGGGCTGGAGAATGTTCAAGTACCTTCCAGCCACAGGCCATGGTCCAAGCTGCCTTGGGTTCTCCATCCCTGGATCATGCATTCTTGGGCCTTTAAAATCTCTGTAAAAGTGTTCATTTAACAAAATGCCCCTTTTTCAATATTATAATTACTTTCTATATTTTCGCAGCCCAGTACTATCTGAGGAAGGAATTTCATGAGCATTAACTCATTCATTCCTCATCACAACCCTTGGAGGTGGACAGTGGGCAGGCATCAATATTTCACCCCTCCTTTGGTTTGCTCCAGAACACTTACCATGCTTCCACATGCCATACTATTTATGGCTTATTTATGCTTATTGTTTTCTTACAACATCAGAAAATAGACTTCGTCAGGGCAAGGTTTGTCTCTTTTGTTCACTACTGGCACGTAGCAAGCACTCAGTAAATACTGGTTGAATGAATGAATGAATGAATGAATGAATGAAAGCAGAGTAAACAAAAGCCCAGAGAGGTTAGGAGGTCCGCCTATGGTTACACATCAAGTAAATGGAGTCGCGGTTGAACTGCATCATCTGTGTGTGTGTGTTCTTTCCACTCTAGATACGGATTTCCCAGCAGAGCTGATACAGGATGGACCCTGGAGATACTAGGGGAGAGGGGAATTCAGCAGCTGAGATCCTTGTAAATCAACTAACTGCTGCTACAAAGTGCTTCTAGAATCCTAGGGGGGGCGGGGAGCACAGCTTCTTTGCAAAGGTGAGGAAGAACAGCTTCTGCTGATGGCCAAAGGGCTAAACTTAATTTATGGCCTCTCATTTTCATTCTAGAAAGAGAAATTATCCCTTGTAATTAACTGAAGATGATTTGTGCTAACACACTGAAACTGAATCACAGAATTCCTAAAAATGTAACATAAACACGAGGAAGTTGCCAGGTAATTTACCTGGACTGGCTGTTACAGGGGTTGTCACGTCAATCAAACTTCCCAGGGAGCTGGAAGAGGCCAACATGCCCCTTCGAAGGTGAGAAAACAGAGGCCCAGGGAAATCAGGGGACTTGCTGCGGGTTACTGACGCCCAGCTCAGCCTCCTTCACTCTCTTCTTCCTGGAGCTCCATCGAGCACATGTTCCTGGAGGCGAAGTGGGAATTCACCCCAAAGCAGGACAGTGGCTCGTGGAAGGGGTGCCTGCCTTCTCTGGATCTCATCTCTGGGTACACACGTGTATCAGGGGACAGCGTGTAGACAGGCACACTGTGTGCGCTGTAGACACGGAAGAACCATGACTTCTTCTGGCCTTGGCTACCCTCTTCACCCCCTGGCTGAGAGACAAGGAATTGATTTCAAAGTCAATTGGCCTGGTGATGTTTTGTTCCTCTCTCTCTCTTTAAGATTTTATTTATTTATTTTTAGAGATAGGGGAAGGGAAGGAGAAAGAGAGGGAGAGAAACATTGACGTGTGCGAAAAACATCATCGCCTCAAGGATGTGCCCTGACCAGGGACCGAACACGCAACCCAGGCATGTGATCTGGCCTGGAATCAAACAGGCAACCTGTGGTTTGCAGGATGACGCTCAACCAAGCGAGCCACACAGGTCAGGGCTTTTTTTTTTTTTAGATTGACTTAATCAACGTGGACTTAGAGTTCTCTGGGTTCATGATTCTCGGTGCCTTGTCTCCCCGCTGAAATTGCATCCTAATCCTACATGACATTTGCCTGGTTTCCCCAGCAACCATCTCAAAAGCCATAAACAGTATACTATGGTTCAGAGGGGAGAAATGAAAGACTGCAGGGTCCTGGCCAGGAGATTAAAACAACCCTGGTGCCCAAAGGCTGGTTTGCAGTAGCACCCTCTGCTAACTTCACGCATTTGAGGATTTTCTATGTGGAAAAAAGCAGGGCGTGTGTGTGTGTGTGTGTGTGTGCGCGCGCCCGCGCGTTACTTTTAAATCTCCCAGCATCTAAGAATCCATATGGTTCATCTGAAATGGGTGGTTTGTTGGGTAATTTTATAGGCAATTTTTGTTGACTCATGAAACTGTTTTATATAAACATTTTCATCTTTACAAAAAAAGAAAATCACCCCACTTTATTTATATTCCACTGAAGTCCCTTCAACATTAAATAGTAGAGAGACATACGTTTTGTGTAGTTGTCAGAACTTGCACATGCCATTTCCACTTTCTAGTTATACACTCTTATGAAAAAACACACTTGTGTGTCTCCCCTACTCTAAACACCCTGCTTGACTTCCGACACTTTTGGTCCCCAAATATGGGAGCAGGGAAAGGGTTCCCACATCAAGGAATTCTCTGCCATCAGCTGGGTGTCCTACAATCTAATTCAGTCTGACACTGCCTGGAGTGAGTGTCAGATCCCACAGGTTGGGGGCTCAGTCCCACAGGATTGGACCCCCCCCACCTTCAGATGCCAGTCAGAAGTCCAAGTTGTCACCTCTGGTTCTGATGACCCAGTATAAATCAGAGGTTCCCATGATCCTCTCCTTGGGCTTGATTAATTTGCTAGAGTGGCTCACAGAACTCAGGAGGACTGTTGACTTACTAGATTGCCAGTTTATTACAAAGGGTATTAAAAGATATGAATGAACAAATAAAGAGATATGTAAGGTGATGTCCAGGAGGGTCTGGAGCCCAGAAGCGTCTGTCCCCGTGGAGTGTGGGCTGTGCCACCGTTCTGTCACGAAGCCTCATTTGCTCTCCAAACCCCGTCCTTTCGAGTTTTTACAGAGGCTTCATTTTACGTAGGAATGATTGGTGAAATCATTGGCCATGTGACACCTGACGATGATTAGCATTGTGGTTTCCTCCCCCAAGTGGGCAATCCAGGAGGATTGTCGGAGACACCATGTGCAGATGCTTAAGTGAACGCCCTACGAAGGCTGTGACCATTCGATAGAAGAGGCCCGTTCCCCGGCCACAGACGGCTCACTCCCGGATCTTAGGATGATGGAGCCGAAAGAACCAAGCCTGACGCTACTATCCCTTTGGTTCCGGACAGAAATGAGGATATTGTGAGTCAGGATGATTTTGACTTTGGAATTGGGAAGATACATGTTTACTTTGGAATTAAATATTTTAGGGTAACTTTTGTTATGGCTGCACTCTGCGCATAATTCTTCATTGGTAAAATGCAATTCTTGACACTTTCTGGATGGTTAGAGTCCCTATCCCTTTTTTTCTTTTTCTCTTATCTCCTGCCTGGGACTGGGAGTAGGCAAGGGGCTAGCTACTAGGAGCAAAGACAGAATTAACTTGGAACTTTTGAGATGGCCCTCAAAATTCTGCGTGTACTACTTCCTTTTCTAGTGTGTTAGTGGAAACCAATACATTACACATGTAGAATGATGCGCTTTCTTCCGAGTGGTTATCCACCTTGGTTTGCCATGTTAAAACTGTAAGTACAACCGATCACAGCATTCCTCTTTCACCGGCTTGGGCTTTTCGCATCTTTTTGCCTGACCGCTTCAGCTGTGGGGAGGTGTGGGGCCATTTCAGGATCTGGTCTCTCTCTAATTAAGAGGATCCTGATCGTCAGGTTTTCCGCTCATTTCCCTGGGTATTTTGATGGTCAGTATTGGCTCTGATGGGTGTTCCTGGTTTTAGGCATTCTCTTGTTTCTCAGAGGACGTATCAACGACGATGCCAGGAACTGTCTCTTGCTTGCTTTGCTTATTTCTGTCTACGTGGTTCGTTCAATTCTCTGTTCAGGACCTCCAAGAGCCTGGGCCCCGTCTCCATCTGCACAAAGGAGTGTTATTCAACCAGGAGAAAGGTGGCTGTCCTCCTGTTTTCGACAACGTGGACAGAGCACATTACGCCGAGATAACTGAGACAGAGGAAAGCAAGTACTGCATGTGGAAAATAATAAGTTAAACCTGCAAAATGCAGTAAAACGGGGGTTACCAGGGCGTGGGAGAGGGGTGGATAAGAGTGATGATGTTTGAGGGTCTGTATGTGTAAGGAGTGGTAAATGAGCCGTAGAGGGCTAATGCACAGTATAATGAATACAGACCATAATATTGTGCTATAATGATGTAATGTGGTAAATATCACTGCATCTGATTTCATATTATATTACAATATGAAAATGTGACAGATGACAGATGAACGCATCACATGCCTTAAACTTACCCAATGCTACATGTTAACGTATTTGATTGAAAACAACAAAGAATACGGTGTGGCAGGTTGGTTACTGATGAGGAAATTCATGCCCTGAGCAGCAGGGGCTTCGATGACCAGAACCACTGATGTCTGCCCCCATCTGCTGAGCTGGATGCAATTCACAGACCTCAAGGTCTCCCCCGGATTTTACGCCACAAAGTCGGAGCCCAGGGAGACAGGGAAGCGTGCCTGCGGTATCGGTGAAGGTAGAGGTCCCCTAGCTCCCAGTCCAGAATCAGCTTAACCCACAGGCCTTGATTTATTCCTCAGGCAAACCAGGAACGGCTCATCTAAGCTTCCACATCAGGCAAAGGGAACAAAACTATTAAATTATATTCTATGTGTAAAAAAAAACATGACCACAATTCTAAGTGATGGAGAATGGCCAAGCCAATTGAGCTTTATAATCGAGGCACCATACAAATATTCAGGCATTTCCAACTTGTGGAGATGTGTGTGTCTGTGTGATGTTGTGAGCTATAGTAACAAATATATATTTTGGTCTTCGTCCCCAGTTCCTGGCTCACAGCTCCTCAAATCCTTGTAATTCCCACGTTATTGGAGTGAGAGGGGCATCTTTTGTTATGATATTTTGCTTTTGTTCTCAGTCCCTGAAATAGCTTCAGAGTGATAAAGGGGAAATGGATGTCCTCTGTTATTTCTAACAGATCCCTTTCAAGGTTCCACATCTGACTTTATATTAATGAAGTGATATTGGGAAAGTCTCTGGTTAACTTAAGGATGGAGGCTGGTTGCCAGAACTGGCCAAGTGGTTAGAGGGTTGGATCCTTCAGTGTCCCCCCACCCCCCCACCCCCACCCTGCCCCCACCCCACTACCACCACATCCAGGGAAGGGAGAGGGGCTGGAGGTTGACTCAGTCGCTGATGGCCGATAATTTCATCAGTCATACCCACGAAAGCACAGTGGACACTTTCTCAGTTCTCAATAGCTCTGGAGGCCCATGGTTCTGTCGCTCACCTGCTGTATGATTTTGGACAACTCACCTCTGCTTCCCGCCCTCAGTTTCTCTGCATGTGAAAGAAGAGGGATTAGAATTCCCCTTTCTAAGACGTCTTCCCGCTTTCCGTAAATATTGATTGAGGGCCTTATTGCGGTCCCAACAGTGTTCTGGGCTCCAGGGATACGGAGGTAAACCAGTCTGGTGGAGGTGGGAGGCCCATGTGAGGTCTTTGATTCGACGGAGCAGAGTTTTTGACCCTTGGCAGCTGTCAAATCTCCTGGTGTGACACCGTGATTGTCTGAACCCCAACATGCTCCTAAACCTTTCAACCAGATTAGCACACTCCCACTGTGAAGACAGCTACACAAATCCCTGGAAGCTCACATCCGGCCTGGTGTGTTTTGAAGGCCCTTTCTTCCCCCTTTGCCCTCGGAGTAGTCGGAGCTGGAAGATGTGGTCTGGGGGCTTGGGCGCCTCGCGGTGCCACAACTGGAATCCCCCCAAGGACCCCGGTCTGGGAGATGCGCGAAGACACACCGCGGGGAGGCGCCGCCATCCCAGTGCCCCTAGCCTGCCGCCCCCAGATCGGCCCCCCGGGCTGGGCTCCGGGATCACCTGCGCAGGGCGGGGCGGGGCGGAGCAGGGCAGGCCGGGGGGCGGGGTCCTCAGGCTTTTAGAACCCGCACCGCACCCTTGGCACCAGTTGGAGACTGAGCGAGCAGCAGCCTGGCGTGTGGAACTCACCGGAGCAGGTAACAGGCTCGGGGTGCCCGACGCAGGCGCGGGAGGCTCGCGGTCCACCTGCCGGCTCGGCTTGGGGACGTGAGCGGTCCCCCTTCCCCCTCGATCGGAGGAAGCGCCTGGGGTCTGCGCGCGAGAGCGGCGGGCGACGGCGGCCGGCGCGCGGGCGGTGGGAGCGAGGTCGGTCATCTCCGCGTTGGCGATGGCGATTGGGAACGTAAAGGTGCCCAGAGCGCAAAACAGCCTCAGCCCAGCGCGGAGAATCGCCCCGAGTACCAGCCCCTTTCGGGGGTTGATATTCCAGACCTCCAGAAAGCGGTTAATTTCCTCATCCCACCTCCCAGAAAAAAAGGGTGCTGAGCCAGCCAGCTGGGAAGTAGAAGGGATTTCGAACCTCTCAGGACCTGTGTTTGTTTCGCCTGTAAAATGGGCATCTCGTTGGCGTCTGGACCCGTGGTCTTGGGCCGAGCACCAGCCACCCCGCTTAACCCCCGCCCCAGAAAAATCTGCGATTCGGGGAAAGGAAAACCCACACCGGGGAGGACGCTAGGGTCCCAGTTCGGAGCCGCAAGTT
Organism: Glossophaga mutica; assembly: GCA_039655065.1. Classification (NCBI taxonomy): domain Eukaryota; kingdom Metazoa; phylum Chordata; class Mammalia; order Chiroptera; family Phyllostomidae; genus Glossophaga; species Glossophaga mutica. The sequence continues at coordinate 15,258,782 of CM077307.1, forward strand.
CAGTAGAAGCAGTGGGAGCAGCTCCGTGGCGGGGTTTTGGGGGACAGCTCCCTGGACCAGCGGCTCCGGAGGGAAGACGCGGGGTGGGGCTCCGGGTCTGTGGTCCGCGTCCACCGGTGAGCGGAGGAGATGGGTGTGTCAAACGCAAGGGCCGGTTTTAAAGGACCAAGGAAGCCTTCTAGTCGTGGGAATCCCCACTTCGCCTCTTTTCCCCGGGATCTAACTTTACCTTGGGCAAGACCTTCTATTTCTTTATAGTTCCGTTTGATGCGCTCCTTCAATGAAGCGATTTCTCAGGCAGACCCAGGTAATCCATCTACAGTGCTTAGTTCAGGATCTGTATGTAGTAGGTACTCAAACAATATAAACCATAATTTCCTCTAGACTGTATCTCCTTGGGGGCAGGGACCAATGTCTGTTTGGTTTACCATTATGGGGCACCTGACCTATAGCGTAGGTCTCACTACATAGTTGTTGAATGAATGAGGGATGAGTGAGTATGCAGTCTATGCTTGGCGCACAGTGTCAACAAATGGGGAACACGGAGATGGCCAAATGCTGGCAGGTGGGTACGGATACAGGAGACGCATCGAGGCGGGTGGTTCGGTGTAAACTGAGCCCAGAGTAGCAGAGTCCCGGCACCTCTGTGGGGGAGGAAGACATTTTCTTCTACCCTAGAGGTTCTTTTGGCCGGTCTACTAATCAAATAGACATGAAACAGATTAGCAAGAGAAAATAACCAAATTTCATATGTACATATGTATGGGAACCCCGCATACATGAGAGAATCAGAAATCCCATGTACTCAGGAGGTCAGAAACAGAGAGGAAACATGGGTAGCTATGACATTCTGAGCTAGGGATGAGGTAAGATGCCCTGGGGGCTTCAAAGGGTCATTGCAGATGAACAGAAGAGCAGATGTTTCATAAGTAAGTTTGTCCTGCCTTGTAAACAGGTCAGAAGAGGTTATTGCTGAAGATCTCCTGTTATGGGCAAGCTTCCTAATTCTTCTAGGTAGTTGGATGGAGGGCAGACATTGGTCTTGAGCCCACAGCTAAAGTTGCGTTTAGCTCAAAACAATCTGCCCAACCACAGCGGCGCATCTTGGGGTGACTCGTTCTGAATCCCCAGCCCTCTCTCTTATGAGTGGGAGGAGCAATATGATAGTCAGCTAGAGCACGGAGGTACCGAGGGCACACAAAATTTGGGGTCCTGAACCCCAGGAGCCACATGGGAAGAGGGAAGGAGCTGGAACTCCAGGCAGGTCAGGTACCTTTCTCATATCCTCTAAGCGTCTGACCCAAGGTTAAGGGGTAAGGAGAGAGGGGAGAGGTGCCAAGAGCCAACAAAAAACCAAAGGGTACCTGACGGAGCCAGGAGGTGGAAAGGGGCTCCTGGGACCCCTGCATGGGTGTGGGGCATTCCTCACCTTGTCCCTGCTGGTCACCATGTGACTGGCCGTGAGGTGGCTGAAGGGGGCAGTGTGGTGCCAAGCAAGCCATCCTCCCGGTATGTGCCGTGCGCCAGGCACACTGTGAGCTGGGCTACAGGGACATGCTGGTCTCGGTGGCAGGGATCTGTGATTCCAGCCCTGGGGAGGACCCTGCACTCTGTGCCACACTGCTGTGGACTGTGGTCACTCCTGCCGCAGGCCGGAAGGGAGCTGTGTCCCTGAGGTGGAGCCATGCCAAGCAAAGTTAGGAGCCTTTAGCTTTTCTGACTCCTGGCAGGCAGCCCTGTGGGGTTTTTATCGCCCTGGGGAGAGAAGCAGAGGCCTGAGGGCGAGCGGGAGAGAGAGACCTGGGGACCATGTCAACAGGCCACGGGGCACTGCGCCCTTCAGAACAGCCAAGCGTGAAGCTTCTGCTTAACACACTTCTCAGAATTGCTTGTAGTTTGCCCCTGACACGTGGGACCCTGAGACCCCCAGGGTCCAAGAGGGAGAAAGCAGTGCCCATCCTGACCCCCACCCGCCATCGCTCCTGGGGCTCAGGGTCAGAGTGTTAGAGCTACTGAGACACTTCACGGTCATGAGAGCACCCTCCATTTAAACGTGGGTTAATGGGGGTCCTGAGAGTACAAGGCATGCTCAGGCCTGAAGAGTTTGGGGAGACCCCAAGTTTCCTAAGTCCAAGGGCTCGTGTCTCCACAGTGGGCTGTGACATGCTCTGGGAACTGAAAACGCAACAGCCCTCCTCTTTATTTTCCAATCTTCCAATATCACGGGAAGGAAGGTTTTAGAAAAAGGTGAAGTGGACTTTAAACTGCCCAATAAACTCTTTTAATTTGAGGGGGAAAAAAACCCCTCAGGTATGGTGAAAATAAAGACCCGAAATTACCTATGCTTATTTTTTAAAGATATGTTTGATAGTGAAGAAAAATAATTCAAAATAGGGACTTCTCTCATCTTGGCAGACATCTGCTAGCCAGGAGGGCCCGTGATAAGACGCACACTTTGCAGGCTGCCGACCGAGGCCTCTGAAGGCAGTTTATTTCTCCTGGACAATTGTCAAGCCCCATGAATGCTGCTCCTATCGGTTGCCCCATCTCCATCCATCCGCCCTCTGATGCCGGTGGCATCCTGGCCCCTGGCATCCCACTCTTTGCTTTGGGATCTGGCGGGACGTCTCCCTCTTTGTTTTCTCACAAATGAATTTCTTATCGGACAGATAGATCTTAGGTAGGCAGGAGGAGACAGGAAGAGAGGAAGGGGCACTGAGCAAAGGCAAGAGCTGGCCCTCAGCCCCCAAGGATCCCTGAGCACGGCTGTGTGTAGGTAAAGCTGAGGGAGTGCAGTGAGAGTGTGGCTGCGGAGCCAGAACTTCTCATGTGGTTTGCAGCTCCCGTGGGTGGTGGCTGCAGTCTGGCCTAAGGACGAGGGTGTGCCAATCTCTAAGACAGAGAGGCCTGTTCTCCAGCCAGATCCCAGTGCTGTTCGGAGGGACCTTCTGCCTGGGTGGGACCCTCCTGACCTGTTGGGGCCCTCGGTGGGGCTGCCAGATCCTACTATACCTGCTGGCGTCCTCGAGGGGCTGGAGGGGCTGGTGTTAGAAGCAGTGCATGTGGACTCGTGGGTGTGAGCAAGCCTTGCTCCAGGGCAGCACTGGGCAGAAGTGCCAACGTGAGGATGGGGCAAAGAGCAGGGACTCGAGGCCTCTGCTTTTCAGCTATGGGGTTTTGTTCAAGCCACATCGCTTCCCTGAGCCTCGGGCTCCTAGTTTATTAGAGACGATACTACCCGCAGCAATCACTTCAGAAATATTAGCTTCCCTGCTCCTTTAGAGAAACCTGTGTCTTGGGACCTGTTGAGCCCACTTTTAGGATCAACGGCCTCAGGATTTATAAACCCCTCCACAGGTCACTCATCATTCATTCATTCATTCATTCACTCCACTTCTTCAGGGCTAACCCCTGCCCCTCGGTCTGCGCGAGGAATGGAGGCAGCTCCTCTCACTGCTGTCTGGTTTCTCGCAGTCCCCACCCCCTCGCCCCCCACCCCAGCACAGGATGGCCTCGATTCGAAGCTTCCATCTGTTCCTCCACCCGAGGTGATCTCTTCAGTCATTTGTGCAATAAAAAGCTCTGTGACTTGTTCCCCCACTGCTGTGGCCAGTCTCCCAACCCTCCTCCAGGTTTCCTGAGGTTTTAGCCTGCAGGTCCCACAGGGAAGTAAACGGTTAACTCCCATGGGCTGAGAGCTTGCTGGGGCCCACACAGCGCTGGATGCTGCGCATGCCGAGGTCCCCTTCCCGCCCACAGCATCCCGGGAGGTGGAGAGTGTTACTCCCTCCTTCTTCAGAGACCTATGCAACCAGTGCTGGTGGTCCCGGGGGTGCAGCTGGACTCCCCAGGGCCCTGCGCAGTTTTGCCTTCACAGGCCCCTTCCTCCAAAAAAAAAAAAAAAATTACAATCATATTAATGACTGAATTGGTATATTAAAACATTTTCTTCAGCCTAAAAGTTTCTTTCTTCTGATTTTGAAAAGAGCGAAAACATTTTTATGGGCCCCTGAATCTGTTGTGGGCTCTGGGCAGTGGGGACACAGGGCCTGGAGCTAAGGAGGGATGGCTGGGATTCCAGCCCACGCCCACCGTTGTGGAAGTTCTGACTGACCTCCTCACTGTGCTGCCCTTTGCAATTAAAAAAAAAAAAAAAAAGACAAAGACAAAGAACTGGGGGAAAGGGACTGGTGGTATCTGGTGGTATTAATAGTTCTCTTGGGAAAATGGAACTTGATGTGTTTGCCTTCCATGTCCCCACCCCCTTCACTCCCGCCACAGACCTTAAGGGGAAGGGTAACTGGCTTGTCCCAAGGACAAAGGGAATTCGTTTATCTTTTAAAAGCAGCTCCCAGTTCCTACCTAATCCCCGGGAACAACATCACTGGTAATAACGATAATAATTAATAATAACAAACATTTTCGAGAGCTCTCAGTGTGCCAGGCGCTGGGCGAATCGCTTCACTTGGCATGCGCTGTCTCCCGAAGGCCTCAGTCACCCTATGGGTAGATACTCTGATCATCTCGGTTTTGCAGATGAAGAAACTGAGGCTTAGAAAGACTAAGTGAGCCCTGGCTGGGTAGCTCCGTTGGTTAGAGCACCATCCTGATGTGCCAGGGGTTCAGTCCCGCGTCAGGGCGCATACAAGAAACAACTGGTGAATGCATAAATAAGTGGAACAACAAATTGATTCTCTCTCTCTCTCTAAATCTGTTGTTTAGTCTGTTAGTTTGTTGTTACAGCATAACCTCCGAGAGGGCGAGGATTGTATCCCCGTTGTCTTCCTATCTCCCAGCACGACCTCGCACATACAGGCTCTCAATGTGGAGTATCGGGCTGACCCCAGAGTCTGAACTCCTAACCTTCTCCACTGCCCTGCCCCTCAGGGAAACTGACCTGGTGCAGGGGCTGCCCCGGCAGTGCAGGAGGGGGACCTGCAGCCTAGGGGTTGCAGGGCAGCTCAGAGCCCCGATGAAGTGTGGAACTGATCAAGAGGCAAAGGCTCAGGCACCCACTCTTCCATCAAGGTCCCCAAACCCCATCCCAACCCCACCTGTGGGGTCCCACTGGAGGAGCATATCTCCTGCCAAGGCTGCTTATCCCCCGCTCCCCGGGTCTCAAAGATGCAGCCTGATTGATGTGCAAGAAGGGGGTGGCTGGGGTATCTGCGGGGCCCTCTGCCCTCGGCCCTCTGCCCTTTGCCTCTCCTTTTATGCCTTTGGCGCTTGCGCAGCACACATCACCACAGAGAGAAGGTGCACCTGGGGGAACCTGTGCTCGCCCACCAGATAATTAGACACCTGAGTTGTACCAGTACTCTAAAAGCAAGGCAATAAATCAAGCTGCCTATGCCATCTGACGCAGAATTATGGAAGCAGATGGATCAAGATTGTAAAGTAAAGCACGACAATTGTATATAAGGAGATAAGGGGGAGAATCATAAAATAATGCAAGAGCAAGAAGTCATAGGAGGATTGGAAATAAACATATTTATCTTCCAAAAAAAAGTCATGGGGGGAGCTAAGTGAAAACATTAGCTGTGAGAAATATAACATTGAAAGTAAGAGACAGTAGATGGCAGAAATATCAGAGCGAAGACAGTCGAAGCACTAACTAGTAAAGATCAGGCTGAGAACTCCCCGGGGGAGTTCTCCCCGGGTCACGCTGCGGAAGAGCGCCTGGAATGGCAGGCACTGTGCGGCCAGCTTCCCGATGCTGGGAAGCCCTGGTGGGTTTAGGAGACAAGAAGTTGCTCATTCTGCCTAGAGTCAGGGAGGGAAGGAGGAGACAGGTGCTGGTAGGTAAGACTGAGAAGTTCATGAAAGACCTTGGTTGCCAGGACAAAGCATCTGTAGCCAGTCAGAAGCGACCGGTGGTATTGGAATGAAGGAGAGGCGTGGTGCAGAAAGCTACGGTCTCGGCAGCTCTGTAATTCTAATTCCTTCTCCAACAAGCGGGTCCCCAAGAAGAAGGCTGGTGGCTTCTGTTCCTTCACAGTAGCATATCCCAGCCCCACGATGGAGTGAAAACACACTATCCCCAATCCTCCACTAAGCATTTGTTAGACAGCTGTATGCTGGGGTTGTAGCCAGTCCAGACACTGTGGAAGTAAGTCTACCATTCATAAATTACTGGACCATTCTGAAAAGTCCAGTATTTCTACATTCACTCCATAGCTTCCAGGTCTCTCTGACTCCTCGTGAACCCAAGATCCTTTGCTTTGCTAGCACTAGTATCCTGGTGATTGACTAGAAAATTCGGGTCCAGCCCTGGCTGGTGTGGCTCAGTGGGCTGAGAACCGACCTGTGAGTGGAAAGTTCCCGGTTCCGTTCCCAGTCAGCGCACATGCCCGGGCGGCAGGCCAGGTCCTCAGTTTGGGGGCCAGGCAACTGATCAGTCAATGCATCTCTCACATATCGATGGTTCTCTCTCTCTTCCTCTCTCCCTTCCACTCTCTTTAAAGATTTTATTTGCTTTTAGAAAGAAAAAAAATAATTATGGTCCAAATCCAAGTAACGTAAAAGCCCAAAGGAGGGTGTGACTTTCCCCTGGAGTTGCGTGGAGCTGAGTCAGGGGATCCAGAGCCCAGAAAGTTAAGTTCAAACTCAGGCCATCCTTGAGCATTTACTTAAGTACATCCCTTTGATACGGCCTGTATGTGTGTGTGCATTCATTCATTCAAGTGTCCCTGCTGAGCATGCCAATGTGGCTGTGACTAAGGCAGAGAGCTAGAACAGAAGAGAGACAGACGTATCTACTAACTACAGCACTTTCATGGGGTAAGTGCTGTCTCAGAAGTACCTGTGAGATGCTGTGAAGATTCTCAGAACAGACTGACCTACTTGAGATTGGTAGGGAGGCTTTGGGGGCAGGTCTTGGTGGGAAGGGGAACGAGCATTTTTAGTGCGCGCTATGCTGGGGGTTGGTGTGCCCTGCCAAGTGCCTTATGTACACAAACCCTTACACGCGCCTGGTCTACACGGTAAGGCTAAGTAGTGGGTGTTATTACTAACAACTATTATCTCATTTGATTGTGCAACAAGGAACAAGACGAGAATCACAAAGCCCAGGTTACAGATGAGGAAATGGGCTCAGAGCGGTTAAGGCACGAGCCCAAGGTGACTTAACTAAGCCTGAACTCAAGGCGAGGTCTAACTCTAAACGCATACCTTTGTTTCCCGTCACCACCAGTGCACAGGGAAGGGTGGACACTCCAGGAGAGTGTCAGGGGGGACGCAATAGTTCCAAAGAGCCAAGGTGTCGAGTTCGGGGGCGCCAAGATGGGATGGGAGAGAGGCGTGAAGGGCTTTGAATGCCAAGCCAAGGTGGGGAGCGAACTTTATTCTTTCTGCAAACAGAGTGGGCCAAGGGTTCCACGACTCCCAGCCCACACTGGAATCTCTCCTCCCAGGTCACTCTACCGTGAAAGTTTGTCACCTAAGGGCCACGTCCCTCGAGGCAGGGCTGGGCCTGGAACGCGGGTCTCCTGACTCCCCGCCAGCACTCACTCCTCTCCCAGCTTCCTCCTTGTCACGGCCTCCCTTTCAGGCTGTGGTGTTTGCTCAGAACCTGGGCAGAGAGCACAGAAATATTTATTTATGTCACTGCCAGCCCTGCCTCCTGGAGGCCCCCAAGGGTTACCTCACAGAGAAGTTCAGTTACATAACCCCGAGTTGACACAGCAGGAAGGAGAAGGAAATAGATTATAAGTATTCTTTTTTTCTCCATCTTGAACACATCTTGAAACTGCATAGGCTGACATTTTCCTCTCTTCTTCCTCCCTCACCTATTGACCAGGGGTCTCCAGGAATGTCAGTGGCTCTACATCAGTCACCAATTTTAGCCTTCATTCTGCTAAGACTGGGGGTTTGGGGAGATCTTCCTGGAGGTGGGGAGGGGAGAGAAATGAAATTTATTAAAGGGCTGTTTTGTGCCAAACATTCAGCCAGGGGCTTTATAATCATTATCTTCTTTTACCTAAACACCAGTTCAACAAAGGAGGTTCCCCCCCCTTTTTTTTTTCACCTTGATCTTACAGCAAAGGAATGGAGGCACAGAGAGGTTAAGTAACTTTCCAAAGGGTACCCAGCAGAACCAGGTCAGTCTGGCTCTGACACTCTTGAGTTTTCAAGCATCTCATGCAGAATTCATAACATACTGATTCTTGAAAGAGCAAGGCATGCCAGCTTCTCCCCATGGAGGAAGTTCCCAATTAGTCCCCACACATCCCTGAAATCTAATCTCCATCCTGGCCTTCCCGGTCCCATCCCCTCACCAAATCTCACACTTCCCTTCCCCAGTGGGCTCATCCACCTCCTGACCACCAGTCTTCGCTCCCACGGCTCCTCCCGGCTAGAACATTGCTGCTCCCTTCTTCCCCTTCCAAAATCCCAGTAACATGTTAATAAAAATGCTCATTCATTGAGCAGAAGCTGTGAAGGGGAGTGGTTAAAAGCACAATCTCTGAGGCTCTGGCCAGGCAGCTCAGTGGGTTGGATCGTGGTCCCAATATGCCTGCGTAGCGGGTTTGGTCGCGCACCAGGGCACACCCAAGAACCAACCCGTGGGCGCACAAACAAGGGGACAACAAATCAATGTTTCTCTCTCTCTCTCAAGTCAGTTTTTAAAAGAAGAATGGGTAAACAATATTTTTTTTTCAAGCATGAACTCTGGGGCATTCTGCCTGGGTTCCCCCCAGTTCTACCCCTTTTGCTGGCTGTGTTACCTCAGGCAACTTACTTAACCTCTCTGGACCTCAGTTTCTTCACCTGCAGGATGAAGATAGTGATACCCTCCTCATAGGGTTGTTATGGAATAATATGACTTATTAAAAAAACGAAATAGAAACAATACAGATAAAACATTTTTTGTAAAGCCTTTAGAAATGTGCTTAGCACATAGTGCTTATTAAATGTGTATTCTTATTGCCGTGCCCTCCATATATGGAGCAGGCACTAAGTCCGATGGGCTCACACCCCATCTCAGTGACCTTGGACAAATTACTTAACTTCTCTGGGCCTCAGTTTCCTCGTGTAAATATTTTAAATTGTAATAAGCTTTTTACTTAGGGTGGATAAGACAATCAAGAAACATAAAGTACTTAGCAGAGGGCTTGGTATGTAGAACCAAGTAAATATGACCTATTAATGGATTACTGAGATTCAGACCAGGTCTCTCTGACCCCATAGCCCAAGGGTTTAGTGACCACAGGGCGCCACTCAAGGCAGCCTGCCTTCTTCCTCTGTCCCCTGCCCAGCACGCTCTCCCTCTCCGAGCTCCCTGGCACTCATAGCCTGTCTCACGTCTTAGTGTCGCATCTTCATCACGGCGGCAGCTGTGTGCGGTGGGAAGGCACACGCCAGATGATCTGTGCTTAATCCTTGATGGAGGCTGCGGGTCAGCCAGCAACCACTGAACGACCACCGCTCATTCACTCAGTCAGTCCTTCTTTCATCCAGCAACTGCGTGCTCGTACTTACAGTGTGCCCAGCAGTGTTTTGAGGCACTAGGGGTCAAAAGGTGAATACAAATCAGCACAGCCGCTGCACTCACGGGGCTCAGAGTCTGGCATGGGACACAGCCACTTGTCAAAGAGAAGATGCTACGTCCAACTAGTGGTGAGAGAGGGTCTGGCGCTGTCAGAGTGCACGGCATAGACATTCACGGAACACTTGGGTTAGAGCATCGTAAGTGTCTGCGGTGAGGACGAGTGCTCTGGCACGTGCAAAGGCCCTGTGGCTGGGATAGGAGGGACCAACAGGGCTCAGCTCAGGCAGGGTTGAGACTGGAGGCGTCCTATGGGGACTTTCTGACCATCCTAAGTTCCAGTTTGAGGTAGACTTGAGCCCCCCCACCAAATGTTTTAATTTCTTTTAAAATCAAGTGGGGGAACAACTTTTAGGGTGGGAGGAAGTGTTTCAATTATATTTCTCACATCAGAAAAAATAAAATGTTTAGAGTCCATGAAAATGTATTGCGGTGGGAGGGGCCCACCAAAGTCCCCCCTGCTGTGGCCCCGACCAGCTCTTCGTTCATGCACACATATTTACTGGGCAAGGGGCTGCCTATCAGTCCTTATCTGATCCTTACACCCTCATCTAGGTGAACATGTACCTCTTTTTTCTCAAGGGAAGTGAGGCTCATGGAGAGTAAATAAGTTGCCCGCAACGGAGAGTTCAGAGGTGACAGGTATGGGATTTGAACTCAGTTTCATGTACCTCCAAACCCTTCTCTTCACTACACCACACTATTTGTAAGTTCCGCATTTTATTTTAGTCCTCACAGCATTAGGGTGGGGCAGTTGCTCCCCTTTTAAAGCCAAGGAAACTGAGGCCTGGAGAAGAGAAGGAAGTACATAGCTCACAGGCGCTTGGCTAATCAACGAAGGAGTTAGGGAACAAGCCCCCTCCTCCTGAACCTTCTCTGCGGCCCCATTGCTCTATCAACAGCCTTTCCTGCCCCCCCCAACCCGCCCTCATGCGGCCACCTTCACCACTGCCACCCTACCCCCTTCTGTCTGCTCAGGTCTGTGAAACATCCGCATCCCACTTCAAAACAAAGCCTGTGCTGGTACTGCCGCCCGAGAGGGAGGGGAGAAAAGAGAGGCAGTGGGCCAAAGCAAGAGCGAAGGTTGAAACGAAACCTTGGGTCCCCCAGACAAATGCCCCTCTGTATCTCGGGGCCTGTTGTGACTGGCCGCAGGCCAGCCCTCACCGCGGAGGCTTGAACTGCTGGGATAGTTTCCCCACCTCCTGCCCTCTCTGCAGCCCAGTGCTTGCCAGGCCCCAGCTTGGGCAGGAAAGGGGAAGGGTGTTCCTTCTGGAATGGAGGGTGTGGGAGGCAGGCAGGCCTTGTGGAGGCTGAGGGGCCACGTCCTGAACCAAACCGGGAGTCTGGGAGAGTCACGAGATGGAAGGAGCATGAGAGGGAGATCACTGGGTACCAGCTGTGCGTTTTGTAGGAGAGCGACCTCAAGTCCAGACAGAAGAAGTGACTTGCCCAAGGTCACACAGCAAGTAGCAGAGGTAAGACTCAAACCCAGGACTCCTAACTTCCAGCCCAGGTTCTTGACCCCTACATCAGGCCCCTCTGGTGGTTTTTTTTTTTTTTTTTTTTTAAGGTTCTATTTATTTATCTTTAGAGGGGAAGGGAAGGAGAGATGGAGAGAAATATCAATGTATGGTTGCCTCTTATGCATCCCCTGCTGGGAACTGTCACTGGGAACTGTCTTGCAACCCAGGCATGTGCCCTGACTGGGAATTGAACTGCAATCCTTTGGTTCGCAGGCCCGTGCTCAATCTACTGAGCCACACCAGCCAGGGCTCTGTTGGGGTTTTGATGGTGACCCTGTTAAACAGGGAAGGAGATGAGCTTCATAGGCCAGGGCATTAAGACTCAAAGAGAGAATGTCACATATTAAGATTACAGAGTAGTAATTTTCTTAGGATTTCATATTCAGGTGCAGACACTCCGAACAATTTACATCCTTCACTTACTAATTACAAACACTTCGTTGTTAGCCAAGTCCTTGGAAAATGCGGACAGAGAGGCAAAGAATCAAAAGCGAGACCACTGGAAGGTCAGCGTTAGGAACAAAGTCAGATTATTGGCATTTGTAAGAGGACACTAGTCTTGGTTCTTACAAGGAATAATAAGGATCCACCCAAGAGCACTGGGGTCTGGCACCTGGTTCTGAGGAGATTGTCGGCACTCAATTATGTCTGTTATTTTACCCCACACCCCGCCCCCGATGTTTTTCCCAGAAGTTTACAGTTGACTTATTCGTGGTGTCTAAAGCTCAATCACATCTACAGTGATCTTGCTTTAATAGGTGGTAATTAGATGTAACGCAGGAAATTAGAAGTAACTAAGTCTGCGCTTTTTAGAAATTTAGTGCAGCTTCATCAGCAGGGTGACTGGAAGAAAGCAAAGGTTAGACGGGTCACACAGGGGCGGGGGGGCGGGAGGCGGCGGGAATCTCACTCACCGGCCGGGCTTCCTTCGGGTTTGGTTTCGGTTCTTGCTGTTGTTACTACTGATCTTGTCTTGAATAATGAATCAGGAAGGAGTTCTCCAAAACTCACCAAATGAAACTACTTCTCTCTGTGTGCCCCTGGAGGGCCTTGCTGAGCCTCAGTTTCCCCATTTGTAAGGAGATTGAGCTTAGTAGCTTTCAGACAGGGTTCCACAGAGTCCTATGGTCACAAGGGGGTGCCTCCTCGGGCCCCCACAGAGGGTGTCAAGAGTGGTGAACAAGGAATTGTGGGGGATGGCGTTGGTTCCTTACGCCTTTTGGAAGAGCTTAGTTTTTTTTTTTTTTAATCATAAATTAATCCCCCAAACACTCCAACAGAAACGTAGATCTTTCAGTCTGGATAAAACATGAGAAAATTTACTGGTTTCTTATTTTCTTGGCTGGCGGAATCCCCCTGCACCTCCCTCCTGCCCCCAGTAGGCTTGGTCACCCCCAGATTGCTGCCGGGCGATGGCCCCAGGCACCCCCTCATTCCTGGATCCCACTCGCTCCTCTTGCTCCGTTTGCTCCTCCACTTCGGTGGGGCCTACCCCCTGGGGCAGCCATTTTCAACCTTTTCCATCTTGTGGCATGCATAAGCTAAACACTAAAATTCTGCTGCACAGCAAAAAATATTTTATAATTTTTGCCAATCTGACCAAAAAATAGGTATAATTTTGATTCATTCATTCATACCAGATGGCTATTGTGTTGGCTGTTGTCGTTTGTCTATTCGACACTCTATGGGAAAAGAGGTCAGTGTCCCCACTAAACAGTTAGGTAGTGCATGTTTTAAACGTGTTTCCCTTGTGGACACAGACTTTACTGAGGGACTGTGGGGGGCAGAGAGAGGAGGTAAGACGGGAGCATACATGGGGGAGGGGCTTCTCAACTTGCTTTGTGATTCAGCGCACGTTGCTGCTCCAGGTTGGGATGAGTGAGAGCAGCTGCAGAAGCGAGAGGAGAGGAAAGGGGTGGGTCACTGAATGGACACTTGCCTTGGGGAAGGAAGCCAGGACCGCGGTGTGGGGACTGGGGGCAGGGAGGGAAGTCACCCATCATATACTGAGACTCAGCCACGGTCACTGCCCGATGACAGCTTCTCCAGCTCCTGCTCCCCATCCTAGCTCTTGGCCCAGATGCCCGCCAGGATAGCTCCTCAACTTCCTGTAGAGAGGAGGGGGGTAAAGATCGGGGGATGGTGGCACCTTCTGCCTCTGGGTCCCTCACCTAGGAGAACTGCTCTCTCAGCCTGTCCTGAAGTCCCAGCCAGAGTCAGGACGTTGGGAAGCCAGGGTGCGGGCTGGGGAACAATTGTGCCCTTCATCACCCCTCCTGACACTCTGCCCCTTCCCGGCTCCTCACATGAGGTTGCAGCTCTTGGCTGGATCCTTGTGTATCTCGCCTTCCTTCCCGCTCCGCTCCCCATTTCTCTGCCTAACCTGGCCGTCCTCCCGGGGGAGCGGATCGCCGCAGTCCCAGGCGAGAGTATCCGTAAGTACCCAGCTGCCTGTGGCCACGCCCAGGGGAGACCCCTGTGGCCACGCGGAAGACAACCCTGCCGCTTTGCCTAGAGGAGCTCCCGGAGTAGGACTCGGCCCCCACCTGCTTGGCCAGCACTGTGCCCTGCTCCCATGTAACAGGAATATCCTGCTGCTTGGACAGCTCCCTCAGTGCGGCCGGGTCGTCTGCATGTCCAGTTCACAGACAACCAGCACAACCTTGGCCCTGGGGCAAAACTCCTGGGTATCCCGTTGCCACTTCTTGAGGATGCTGTCCAGTGTTTCTGGTCGGCTGATGTCGAAGCAGATGAGCACAGTGGCTGAGTCGGTACAGGCCAGGGGCCGGTTGTTATCCCTGTAAAAAGGAACCTGAGTGTCCCTCACGTTGAGCTCTATGCAGCGCTTGCTTGTCCATCTCGGACCTCGCGGTGTGGTTCTCAAACATGGTGGGGACGTAACTCCCCAGGTAGGCAGGGGTCCTTTGCAAACACCTGCAGCAGCCTCCCACTCTCTGGTGTCCCCACCCCCATGACCTTGCAGGGGCCGCTCTGCCCCTCCGTGGTCCTGGTCACGTCCCTGTTCCGCTGGCTCAAGCGCAGTCCCCCTCCGGGGCCTCGCTGCCAACACCCGCATCTCACGGTGGCGTTGAGTCGTTGAGTCGTTGAGTCACGGGGGGCAGAGGCGGGGGGCGGGGCGGGGGGAGTGGGAATCAGGGAGGCGCCCCCTCTGCCCTGCTTCCAGCTCCTTAAAAATTCTTTCGCCAACGGGTGTGCCGCCGTGCATGGGTTGAAAATCACTGCTCTAGGAGCTTCCCAGGCAAAGGTGCATGGAAAGGGGTGGAGCGGATTTTTAAAAAATCCTTGCGTGCCCCAAAATGTCGTTGTTATGCTCTTTCGCTCAATATTTGGCTTGGCTCACTGTGCACGTCCAGGCTGGAAATTCTTTTCCCTCAGAATTTTGGAGGGTTGTCTCAGAGCTTCTAGTGCTGCTGCTGTCAAAGGCAGTGCCGTTCTGATTTCATGACTGTTGGTCCTTTGTATCTAACCTTAAACAAAAATTCTATGGGCATGTGTGGAGTATTCGCTTTATGTCCTGTGCTCTGAAAAGTGGTGATAATGGGCCCTATCGTGGGTCTTTTTATTCATTGTTCTGGGGACTCAGAGGGCCCTCTCATTCTGAAAATTCATAGCCTTCATTTCTGGGAAATTTTCAGGTATTATTTTTTGCTTGATAATTTCCTCCCCTTGATTTTCCTCTACTTACACTTCTGGAATTCTTATTAGGATGTTGGACCTCCTGGAGTAATCTGCTTTCACCTACTGTCTTTTTTTTTTTTAATCTTTCTTTTTTTGTTCTACTTTATGACACATATTTATTCTCAGCTGTATTCCAACACTTCTTTTGAATTTATTATTTCTTTTGTCCATTTTTAATTTTATAGAGACCTTTCTTGTTCTCAGAATGTTTTTTTCTTAGAGCATCCTGTTCTTGTTTTATGCATGTGTTATCCTATCTCCCTGAGGATGTTGAAGTTTTCTGTTCTTCATGGTATCTGTTTGCCTTCAAGGGCCCTATCTATTCATTTGTTTTGTTTGTTCTCTCTTCATCATGTTTGAGGCTTTTATTCCCAAAGGTCTGTCGACCCTAAAAATCTCTTTGCAAAAAAAAAAAAAAGAAGCTCTTGGGGGAGGGGGTTGTCACCTAGCAACCTCCCATTGGCTGATTGGCAGGAACCTGGTCATTTCATTGGAGAATCCTCTAACATCAATCAGTATCTATAGGTCTGTTATCTTTGGCTGGTCAGCCTCCCCAGAGCCTCCTTTCTAGTGTCCTGTTTGGCACTTGGAGTTCTGGCAGCCCAGGGAGTTAAGAGGACAGGGAGCCCCACAATGCAGGATTTTTAGACTTTCCTTTGACCTCATTTTCCACCACAGATTAACCATCACCTGGGAATCTTGCCAAAAGGCAGGTTCTTATCCAGCAGGTCTGAATGGAGCCCAGATTCTGCATTCCTGATAAGGTCCTCATAGTTGCCGTTGCAGCTGGTCCGAGGATCACACTTCCCAACAGCCAGGGTCTAGAGCAGCGCTGTCCGATGGAGCTTTATGCATTGGCGGGTGCATTCTAGACCTGTGCTGATCGATGCGGAAGCCACTGGACATAGTGACCATTAGCACTTGAAATGTGGCTAGCGCAACTGGGATACTGAGCTTTTAATTTTATTTAATTTTGATTGATTTTCCTTTAAATGTAAATGGCTACCTGTGGCTGTGTCTTCGGCTGTGTGGGTCTATCGGTGCAGAGGGTGAATTTACTGTTTTCCACAGGGCAGAGGAGGCCTATGTGTGGGTGCTGAGCTGCAAATTCCTTTTTTCAGCCTCATGCAGGACCCCAACCTTCGGTGGCATCTGCTGCCACCGCTCCTGACTCTTTCTGGGTTTTTGTCAGTGTGATCAGCTTTATCAATCTCCCCAGTCGGCAGGTTTGGGCCTTGGCCATTTCCAGGCTTCGAAGTCACGCTCAGCCATCAGCTCCTCCAGCTTTCAAAGCTGGACCGGACTCTTTCCAATGTGGTTATCTTCTCTCCTTTGCCTTGGCCTTGTGGGTTACATACCATGATTCCTTTACTATTGTTTGTGAGGGGTTTCAAGAGGAAACAGAGAGGGTTCCCTGTGTTCTACCTGCTATGTTTAACCATATGTCCCTCCTGCATTTTTTTAAATAAAAAGATAGATCCTAAACTTTATTTCTCCCAGAATGAGGTAAAACTGAATTTATCCCTTTTCCCTGTCATTTCCTATGGGCCAAGAGAACCATCCCGAAGTTATTCTGGAGCCAGAGGGCTGCAGGAGGAGGTCAAAGGTCATGGCTGTCTGGGGAGGGGCAAGCCTGGCTAACCCATGCAGTGTGGTCTCTGTATTCTGTAAAGGATTAATAGGCTCATGGAGGGGCCAGGTGGTTGAATAGCATCCTTGCACACTAGAAGGGGGCAGGAAGGGGACTTACGAGAGTGAAGACCTTCTAGGCCCTTACCAGATGGGTGTTACTAGATGAAACCGGGTCCAGCTACTCAGTAGTTGATAGCCAAAGGACAGCTCCGAGAAGATTTTATGAGAAGGACCGCACATTATTGAGAGCTGACAGGCAAGGACACATGTGCGGGGTGTGGGAGGGTCACTTCCCAAAGCTCTGATCCCCAAACAAAAGATCGGATTCATCGTCATTCAGGAAAATCATGCATAAGCATCAAGGTAAGCTTCATCATCACTTACACGGGTAGGGACACTACTTCCAATGAGCAGTCAGAAACATGCCTGTACTTCGCATGTTCAAAAACATTGGAAAGTCTCCACCCCTGAGAGGAGGCTTTAGTATTACAGTGAGGGTGTGATGAGAGTAGTTCATGAAGAGGTGGGGGAGAGTCCTCCAAGCCACTTCAGCCAGTCTCAGGTGGTTTGAGCCAGATCAGCCCCCCGGTCCTGCAAAGCATCCTGGGCTTATCCCTGGGGAAAAAAACAAAAACCAAACCCAAAAAACAAAAACAGATCCAACAATTGTCGATGTCAGGGATGACATAGGTATAAAAAAAGTTTAACTCATTAAGTCTCAGCCCTTCTGTTAAACTCTTAGCAAATTACAGGATATGGTTCCACAAATAACATCTGGGGTGATCTAAGTAGGTTTACAGGTTAATTTAAGCAAAGTTATGCATTTTAAATAAAAGCTAGTCTATGCTAGGTTACTGTAAGCCTGGGTGTGTATATATATGTAAGTTAGGTTACATTGGCAGCAAGGAGATTTGCAAAGGAAAAAGTGAGATTTGTTACCAGCTAACTGGACAAATAAATCCCACAGATGGGACAGAATCCTGGCTGGCTAGGGCTGGGGTGGGGCGGTCCTTCAGGACAGAGCGAACTACAGATGTATTTGAAGTTAGTTTGCAGGTAGGGTAACCGAACACGGGTCCAGCTGCATGCCGCTTCAAAAACCAATACCAAGAAGACGGATGCTAATGGGGCTTATTCAGGTGCCGGCCACCGGGAAGATGAGGGACTCTTGTCTCAATGCCCATCTCAACATCTCAGCGCAGGCTGAGGTTTTTCTAAGAACGGAGAGGGTAGGCAGAACAAAGAGATCACAGGGTTGTAAAGTTTTCTACGTGCAGACAAGCACAGTCCATTCCGATAAGGTAAGCGATGGTCCGGTGTGCGTCATCCTGGTTCAGTCAACCTGTGCGTCATCCCGGTCCATGGTTAAAGGTCATCAAATCTCCCGGAGCAGGGATGCCTGAAGGTCAGCGTCTGTATCTTGTGAAGTGAATTCCTAGGATTCTTATACAAACATGCTGTTTATTGACAAGCTATGTACTGGCCAGAGTCAGCATTTACAAATACAACGTCAAAGGAATTGTGAGGTGGCTTACAGTTCCCCACGATTACAGCAGGGCCTGGGACTTGCTTGGCAGGGAGGGAATCGGGCCTGTCCAGTTGACTCTTGCGCTCACTTCCCACACCCCTGCTCCAGCGGGCCCAGCATCTCCAGGACTCCTTCTCTGCTCCCTGTCACGTACTCCCTCCTGCTGGGTGCTGGTGCCTGCCACTGCCTGGGCTCGTCTGATCCACCGCAGCGCGCTGCACCGCTGCTGGCCTACGGGCTATGTCTGTTCAGGCTGCGCTCAGGAGACAAGGGTGGATTAAGAGGACTAACCCCAGGGTCAGACAAATAGAGTCTAAATCCTATATATTAGGCTGACTGATGGCCCCCCAAGGGAGGAATGATGCCTCCTAGCTCTGCTATACATCAGCACTGAAACTCTGGGTGAGCTACTTAACCTCTCTGAGCCTCAGTGCCTTCGTCTGGAAAATAGAGATAATATATGTGAGAAAATATATACGAAAAACGTAGCATGGTAACTGGACGTAGTAAGCACTTGATAAATGGTAGCTGTTGTGTTTGTGGTTGTCCTCATCACTGTTGTCATTATTAGTTGTCTATCCACAGATGTAAACACAGACTGGACATTGCCCTTCTCGTTGAGACTTTCTTGGGTAGAAAGCATAGGAAACTGTCAGAGAGGGGCCTGTAGCTCTACTCCAGTAGTTCTTAACCAGAGGTGATTTGCCTCCCAGAAGACACTGGGAAACGTCTGGAGACATTTTTGTCACAAATGGTGGTGGGGGCTACTGGCATCTGGTGGGTAGAGGCCAGAGATGCTGCTAAACATCCTGCAATGCACAGGTCAGGACCCAAAACAGAGTCAATGGCGCCGTGCATGAGGAACCCCACCATCTCAAGGTTTGTTGAACCCCTTGGGCTCGAAATATTAAGCAAAGGGAAAGAATAGTGAGCAGAGTCCTGGCCCAGCAGGATGGCTGACCCTCAGAGTGTCCCAAGAATATTGCTTACCTCTTGGAAGGCTTGGCAGCTATGGAGAGTTTGGAGGTTGAAGATCTGAGCCTGGGGCTTAGCTCCTCTATTTACTTACCATAAGACTTGGAGCAAGTCACTCGACCTATTGACAAAGTGGGGGTAAAAAGACCTGTATTGATTGATTACATGAGAAAATGTGGGTGCGCAGCGCCTCACGCTTTGTTAGCGCCTCCTTAAACGTTAGCTCCCTTCCCTTCCCGACTAGAGTGTCAAGGTGGAATTATTTTCTTCTGACGTATTCACTTGGGGCATAAATTCTTTAAACTCGTATCTTTTTTCCTCCTTGGGGACAGTGGGACACCTGGAGAGATTGAGAACCTTTGGGAGCTGGGCCATTGGCTTGTGCCCAAAGACAAAGGGGCAAGTGGAAGCCATAGGTCCCCTTCCGGCTCTTGGTCAGATTCAACCATTGCGTCCACAGGTGTCATCCTCCCACCGACTCCTGGAATTGTTTTGTCATCACCCTTCGGCACTCGGCAACAGTCTGCCTTGTGACCACTTTTATCAAGGATTTTTTCCCTGATGTTCAGATGTTAAAGCTCTGGATTGTGAAACCAGGCGCCTCAGGATAGGTGAGACAACAGGAGATAACCTAGGCGGGGCTGCTTTTGTTCTCTGGAAATGTCACGGGAAGGAAGTGAGCCCAGGTGGGGCTGCTTCGGCTCACTGAAAAGTCAGAGGAAAGGGGGCCTTGCAGACAGGGTCGGGGTTAGTCGGGGATGAGCTGCCACTGCCCATTGCTCCCCTGGTCACAAACCTTGTGGGGTCCCTTAGAGTTTAGGAGATGCCTGCCTGTGAGGGAAGAAGAATGGGGAAGGGAAGGGGCTGCCGTGCTCCTGGGAGGGAGAGTGTGCCCATCTGGGATTTCTCTTTATAGATCTTAGTATGTGGGACTTAGATTTGCACACCTTGGGTTGAAAGCTCCTCGGGACAACTTTCTCTACAATGTGGGCCACAAAAATCAGAAACAAAGGATGTTCAAGCCGGAATCTGACAGAGTGGGTAAATAAGACTTCACAGGTGTGGTGGGTCTAGAACCCGGATATCCAGATCCGCAGGCCATTGCTTTTTCCATAGGACTTCAGTGCGATATTGATCAGACATCTGTCTCATCAGTGCTGGCCTACGCATCAGGGGGATGATCCCCAATAACTGTTGATCGAAGGAAAGATTCTTCAAGGAAATAATTCCACTTCTCATCCTCTTTGTCTGAGTTCCAGGGATGTGATCCTCACGGCCCTTCTGTCAATCTTCTCAGTGCTATGTACGTGGTAGGCGCTGGGTGAATGAATGACGGGGTGAATGGACAGAAGAACAGGTAGGAGGTAAATTGTGCAGAGCGGATGGATGCATGAGTGAGTGGGAGGATAAAAGAATGAAGCGATGACTGAAACCAGAAACGTGCTTCCTAATTTCTGGGAACCAACCATAAAGAACATGTATTCGCTATGTAATTGCGAATGGCCCCAAGTGTGGGGAGCATTAAGCCAATTTAGATGCCACCTTTGGGAGCTGTGACACACCATGGGACAGGGCCATGCACAGGCAAGGCAGATGGAGTGGGGGGGATGATGTGGAACCCAATGGGAATGGACAATGGAGAGTGTAGGAGGTGGCCTTTCGGGATTCAGGCAGACTTGGGTTACCACGTACCCGACCAAGTGTTTGGAGGTTTGCCCCATCGCGCTGCTGCCGCCACACCAAGCCCCTGTGTGGAGTTCTCAGTTCGTTCCAGTCTCAGGTGCCTCCCAGGAAGTATTCCTGCCTTCCAGCATGAATCGTGCACGCTAACTTCCCTCTCCTAACACCCCCTGAGTAGTTGGTATCTGCAAAGAAAGATGAACTTTTGGAAAACGCTGGTTCTTTAAGTTAAGCTATGAATACCTGTTGCATGCAATAGAAGCACAGATTGGAAAGCCCTTAGAGATCATCTTCAAATGGGACCATTTTACAGAAGGGAAAACCAAGGTCCAGAGAGGGAAGAGAACTTCCCAAAGTCACATGCGAAATGGGTGGGAAAGGCAACACTGGTCTCCTGATTCTCATCCCAAGAATCTGTGACTTGTTCTTCCCCTGTTCACCCAGCACCCCCCACGCTCTGCCGCTTGCACTGGGATTTTTGCCTTCCTGGGAGAGGTTTCACTGATTCCTCTGCCCTCGGTGGAGATGGAGAAGAAAGTTGAATCCTCAGGAAGTTCTGGGGAATCCCTCCTCAGTTCCCTCCTTAGAACACTGTGCTTCATGGAGCTGGAGTTTCTCTCCTGAGGGCCCAAATCAACAAAGTCAAGGCTAACGGGAATCAATGGAAAGTCCTGCACTGAAGTTCAGAAAGACATTTGCACACAAGATAATGGAGCCCTAGCTACTGGGCAGCAGCTCATTGTAATATCATCACCATTCAAAATGCAGCTGCTGTTGCCTTTTACTTCCATAGCATTTTGCAGTTTAGAAAACAAACCATATCGGAATCAAAATTTCGCTTCCTGTGATTTTCACCCATTGGTCCTAATTTTCTCTTTCCACGAGGGTAATCTGCTACCTCTTACACAGGACAACTGTCAGGTTAAAAGTACTTCTATGCATGAAAGGTTAAGCTCAAACCTCCACTGGGGGGAGCAGGTAGGTAGCTGCTCTGACTGACCATAGACAAGCATAGGAAAAAGTCTGGACAAGGTGTGGGAGCACAACAGGGTGTGGATGAGCAGCTGATACCAGCACTTCAGATTTACCGTTAGCTTCGTGAGCTTATATTGGTTTCACTCTGCTCTGCGCCTCAGTTTCCTCCTTTGCAGACGAGGCCCAGTGATTGCACCCTCCCTTGCCAGACAGGTATGAGAGTTAAATGAGACCCTCCACGTAAAGCACTGAGTGCAGTGCCTGGCATGCAGTTTATTATTGTTGTTGCTGTTACTATTATTATTATTATTACTATTATTGTTAAATTAACCCCTTCACTGAAAACCAGCATCACCCTCCCTGGCAGCTCCCCCCTTTCCTGTAGCCGTAGACCCCGGCCACAGGCATGTTTGGTGCTGAAATGCTCCTGCTGGGCCTCACTTGGTTAACAAGACTCGCTGGGGCCCCACGCATGAAAACACCCACATGCTTGGCCATCGATGTACCACCGCCCTCCGTCCCGCCTCCTCTGATGTGGCAGGAACAGAGATGTAATTGAGAGCCCTCGGTCCTGAGATGAGGCGAGATTTGCTCTGGGATTGTTCACTGTTCTCTCAGGAAGAAGACTAGCAAGGCCCCGCTGAAAGGGGGATGCACCTGGGACTTGGGAGGTGACCCAGGAGGTTATCTGCAGAGGGGGCCTCAGACGGCTGAGTTACCGGTCAGTGTGTGTCTAGTGCACATGTGCCCGTGCATGATCTGTGGTGACTTGCCCTGGACCCCCCCTAAGATGTGCACCAGGGCAGGGTGGTGCAGTGGGAAGGATCCAGACTTTGAAGTTTGCAGGGCCAGCTTCCGGGCTGCATGAGCCTGGAAAGTTAGCTTTATATCCCCAAGTCTTGGGGTCTTGATCTGAAACGAGGGGAAAGGGAAACCTGTTTTACATACTTCTGCTAATTGAATCAAAACGTGGATTTAAAAAACATGCCGTATACAATGGTTATGGTATATACTATATTATGGATGTATACTATGTTTATGGGTATATGCTATGTTTATGGACATATACATATGTAGTAACCATTTAAAAAACTTTGATGAAAAGAATATACATCAATGGCCAAGGCAGCAGTTACTTTGGAGGAGGGTCTGAGATAGGATACAAAAGGATTTCAACTGAGTCTATTTTTTTAGAATAAAGAACAGAAGAAAATATAATAATAAACATTTGTTCAATCTGAGTGCTGGGTACATGGGCTCCTATTATATTATAAATTAAATTTTATAAAGCAAATAAATTGATGCACATTTTGTTAAGTGTATAAAATACCTCTTCTCCAGAAGAGGGAGCAACTATGGGGAGGCCTCGTGGCTTCTGAGGACCCCAGCGAGGCCTGGACCACTCTTCTTGGGGTGCAGATCCCCCACCAGCTTCCAAACTGCCAGTGGCAGGACAAGCTTGGCTGCTCTGAAGAAGAAAAGCAAAGCCTGGTCTGTTCCCCTTCTTTTCTTGATGCTGGTGGTTCAGAGCATTTGTTTACAATATCATTGTGCTTGGAGTATAATTCTTGGTGGAGGATCTCCACATTTGTTTCTGGTGCATGACATCGTATTAACTGCATGCCTGCCGGCTCAGTCTTCAAGTGGAAGATTACAGGGTCACGGACTTTGAATCCTAGGGGTGTCAGGGAAAGAAGGCACACCGTGCCCCCAGAGAATATGTTTGAATCTAAGGTCCACATCTCAGAGCTGTGAGACTTCGGTCAATTCACTCGACCACTCTGAGCCTCAGTTTGCTCAGTCGTAAAGCGTAGATGGTTGTGAGGACGGAATGAGCTCATACAGTGTGTGAAGACACCCAAGACAGAGCCTGGTGGGTGTGTGGGAAATGCTCAACGCAGGCCACCTCTCTTCCCATTGAGGCCTTTGTGCAGCCGGACCTTTGTTCTCCCTCCTCCCGCCCCAAACCACTCCGGCCCATCCAAACTGCTCTGGTCCTTGGAACCACGACCCCGTGGCTCATGTCACTGACCACTACTAACCATAGTCATTTTTTCTACCGGCTTTTTTTTTTTTTTTTTTTTTTTTTGCCTCCTTAGGTCATAAAGCTTTTGAAAGCAGGAACGTCATTTCAGGCATTGTGGTGGGGTGCTGAAGGCCTGCTAGTGTGGGAGGCGGACGTCCTGGGTTAAATTCCACTGGGTAAACTTGGGGATCCACATCATTTGGGGGGCTTCGGTTTCATCAGTCAAATGGCAATAATGATAATAACCTACCTCACACAGTTTCTGGAAGATCGATTTAGACATTCTTTCTGTGTGGACCTTAGTCAGGAGGAGTTTAATAATTACTCTTGAATGAATTTAAACTGCTTTGAAAATGAGGTTCTTTACAAATGTCAGGCACTATTTTTAATTCCCCATGGTATATAGTAAAGGGCCCAGTATTTAGTTGCTGCTAAGAGAAACCATAAGGCTTGACTATTCTCCAATCAACCAGATAACGACAAAAAGCAGCATCACACAGGGGTTATGGAGCTGACTCTGATTTGAAACAAAATTTCATCTTCCTTCTTATCAGGATCGAGATGACCACAGCCGCCCCCACAGGGACAACCCCCTTCTTCTTACTGAATGTGACCACCAAGGAAGAAGACTCTCTGTATAAAAGTAAGTGGTACTTACTTTTGGCTTGGCAGCAGGCGGAGGGATGGCGGGACAGGTGTCATGGTCAGCTCCTGGTGCAGAAGTCAGGAGCCTGGGCTCTGGAGACAGGCAGCCTGGGGCTTGGGCTCAGTTCTACCGCTTGCCAGCTAGGTGACCTTGAACGTATGACTTCAGTGCTCTGTGCCTGTTTCCTCCCCTGTAAGATGGGGATATTAATGAGGCCGCTGCAAAAAGCAGGTGTGAGGTCTAAAAGAGATCATCTGTGTAAAGAGCTGAGAATAGCCTGATGCGTACTAAATTCCTAGTAAGTATTATTATTATTTCTATTTTTATTAGGGAGGTTCGGAGTCTAGCAGGCAATGGGAACTTGAATCTTTTGTAAGATGTCCCTAACCGTGGTCCCAATAAAGTATAGCTACTTCCATACTACTTTTTCGCAAGGCGGAAACCTCCCATCAGTTCACAAAGGAGTAAATGAGTGTCGATGGGGTGAGTTATCCCAGGGGAGACATTTACCAGCAGCAGGGGTCCCTGGGAGGACAAATTTGAGGGCCGCTCTTCGGAAAACCAACTGATTGTATTAGGGGAAGTCTGGCCCATTCCAGTCATTCCAGTTGACCTGACATGTACTTCTGCGACTGGAACAGGCCCCCCGACACGTGTGGAGGGTCCCCTGTGATAAACCATTCCGGGCTTGGTGCTGGCAGGGAGCTGGCTTGAGGACGGGTGTTCCCCTTCCACGGAAGCCCGGAAAGGGCTACCCCTGGGGCAGCACCCCATGTGTTAGCCTGCCCCGTGCTGGGTGTGGGGACCGGCAGAGGCCGGCTGAGGTGCGTCTCCGAACAGCTCTGAAGGGAGGTACAGGGCAGGTGGAATCACTGTCAGCCAGGTGGGAGCGATTCTGCGTTTATTTCACTGAAAGTAATGGTTCTCAACTGGGCAATTTTGCCCACCTGGATAGGGTTACCAGCTTTAGTAAATACAAATACAGAACACCCAGTTGATGTAGACTTGAAGATAAATAATAATTTTTTTTTACTATAAGGATGAGCCATGTAATATTTGAGACATACTAAAAAAATTATTCATTGCCAGAAATTCTCATGTCAACGGGTAGCCCATATTTTGTCTGACAATTCTACCACCAGGGGACATTTGACAATATCTGGAGATACTTCTGGTTGTCACCGCTGGGTGGGGGAGGGAAGAGAAATGCTACCAGCGTCTGGGGAGAAGAGGCCAGGGACGCTGCTAGACACCTGTGATGCACACACGGAACAGCCCCCACAGCAGAGAATGGCCCGCCCGAGGTTGGAAAGCCCTGAACTGAACTGCCATCGCTGGGTTCCCCACGCCCTCCTCTTGTCCTTCCTCCTCCGAATATTGCACATAATTTTTAAGTAAACCTTAGTAAAGCTTAATAAAAGCTTTGCATATATTCAAAAGTGCACAAACATCCACAGCTGGATGAGTTTTCACAAAGTGAACACACACGTGTAACCAGCCCCCAGGTCAAGAAACAGACCGCCGCCCGTGTCCCAGAAGTCCTGGCGCCCCTCGGAGTCCCTGTCCCCAACCACCCAAGGGAGCCCACTATTCCGACTTCTCCCACCAGAGATGTGTTTTACTTGGTTTCGAACTTCATGTAAATGTGATCATACGATGCATTGCTCTTTTGAATTTAACTTCTTTTGTCAACATTATGCTTGTCCGCATATATTTTGATGGTTCCAACATTATATGTATGTGTTATGTATTTGTGGGCGTGTGTGTATATAATATCATGTTCTATTTTCTGTACTTTATATCCTCATAAATGTTTCCATGTTACTGTAGTCTTCATAAGTTGTATGTAGTCATCATTTAAGTTATAGCATAATATTTCATGGGATAGACGTGCCACACCTTATTGAATCATTGCCATATTTAGAATATAAATAATGTAATAAACTTCTTCATTCATAAAGTTTTTTTCTGTATTTAGGATTATTCCCTGAGATAAACTTCTCAGAATCAAATAGATTGGTTAAAAGTATGAACCTTTTAATAATTTAAAAAATATTTTCAATATCAACTCTGATGAGGATGTTGACCTCAAACCTAACATTAGAATTGGGCATTAGGACCACGAGATGATATTAAAATTAGAACCTGATGCCCTGGCTGGTGGGGCTCAGTGGATTGAGCATCAGCCTGCAAACCGAAAGGTTGCTGGTTAGATTCCCAGTCAGGGCACATGCCCAGGTTGCGGGCCAGGTCCCCAGTCGGGGGCGTGCAAAAGGCAATCAGTCGATATTTCTCTTTCTCCCTTGCTCTTCTCTCTCTAAAAATAAATAAATAAAATCTGAGTTTAAAAGTGAGCTACCATTTAAAAAAAAAGAGAGCCTGAGATATTATGTTACAATGATAGCCTTGTTCTAATAGTACAAAATGTAAAACAACATAAATATGCTCAGCAGGGAACTGGTAAATGAATTATGGCACATCCAAACAATGGAGTGCTATACAGCTGTAAAAAGTCATGAAGAACAATATGTAATTGCTGGGAGAGATGATCAGGATATTGTTGTAAAATGGTATACAGAACATGGTTCTACTTTTATTAAGTGTATATTTACCATATTTATGAATATTTCCTTCGGATGGATTTTCAGACATAGGATTAATAAAGATTGATAGGTATTTAATGTATATGTACATGATCACACTGGTGAATGTATACGTGTGTAGACAATTAGTGGTTATTGGGGCAATGAGATCTTTATCCTCCCTTCCCTCTTCTCTGCTTGTATTTATGTATTCAAAATTATCTACAAAAATTACATATTACTTTCGTATTATTAAAAAGAGGGAAGGGGCTTGACTCGGGGTGGCGAATACACGATACAGCACAGACAATATATATTATAGAATTGTACACCTTAAACCTAGATAATTTTATTAACCAGTCACTCCAATAAATTCAGTAAAAAAGTTAAAACAAAAATAAAGTAAAATAAAGAAATAAAAAAATAAAATGAGTAGTGGTAAAAAAATTTAAAAAGAAGGCAGGGCATTGTGCTTGCTGTTTCCGGAAAGAAGCCCTCGGCCGGGTTCGGGCTGGCAAGGGCAGGCTCGCTGAGGCAGCGTTCTGGCAGGCGATGTGCCGGAGACGCGGCTCCCGGAGCCCCGCTGCGAGTGGTGGCGCACTGCCGCTCAGATGTGGCTTCCCCTCGGGGTCCGCAGTGAATTTCAGCATTCTCTCTTCCTCCCCTGGACCCAGCAGAGATGTCAGGCGACACAGGGCCGGTCCCCGTCCCAGTCTCTAAAGGCTTCTTTCCATTTCAGTTTGCACGTTTGACATCTCCACTCCCGTCTTCCTTGTAGGTTCTGGAGCCATCGTCGCCGGTGTTGTGGTGGTTGTCATCCTCCTCCTCACCATGGTTCTGTTCTTGCTGAAGAGGTACAACAGGTATGAAACATCCTGGGCTTTGGAACTGTCTGGCCCCTTCAGTGATGGCCAGCTATTGCTTGTGTGATAGGATTTAGGAAGCTGTGAAACGGGAGCCAAGACCAGCCATTCATATGGAAAAGCCACTGTTAACAGTTTGGGTGGACCAGTAAGTTGGGTGGGACGAAGTCTCAGGGGATCTCCAGGGCGGGGCAAACAGCGAGCGTTAGCCAGGTTGATGGAGTCTCTGATATGGTACCAGCTTGCTGGCTTGTGGCTCTGTGGGGGGAGTGTTCAGAAAGGGACAATGCCCTCTGCCCACCTTTCTGTCTGAGAGAAAACTGTCCCCCCAGCTCTCGCCAAGATGCCGGAAACTTCAGTTCCTCCCCGTATGCCACTGGTGCCCAGCAAGGTGCTACCCCGGTGATGGAGCTCAAAGAGATTGAACCTGAGTAAGTTAGTGTATGAGTTCTTTAAGGGGAACTGCTTTGACCTCCAGAAGTTTCTTCTACCGACTCAATCCTGCTGATTTTTGCAGCCAGAAGTTGTGGGGACCTATCTTCCTGGCACTGGAACCCTGGGGTGGGGGGCCTGGTGTGGGGCTGGGACTCCTTGCTCCCAAGATATCCCTCCCAAATCTTTATCCACCACACATGGGTGTGGGACCAGCCTGTTCTGCACCTTTACCCCTCCTACCGGTCTGGATGGATGTGCTTTCTTTAATTCCATTGTTGTCAGACTTCTATTCAACTCCATTTCTGACAGTTCTGAGTGATGGTTATTCCATATTTCAGTTGTAATCTTGATGTGGCTGTACGAGGAGGCTAGTCGCCATCTTGACCAGAAGTCCCATTTTGTCTTTAATACAGCCAACTATCTGACACGTTACTGATTTATTAAAAGGAAAACATTAAGTAAATATCTAATATAGATTAAACAAACAAAAAAAAAGTAGAAGGGTCAGACCAGCTCATGTCTAAGATCCCTTCCAGTTGTGAAATTCTGTGCTTCACAATTAAGCAACATGATTTACGATGATCTACATGAATTTTTTTTTGCCAGATCCCATCCCCAGAACCCATTCCCTGGGTATACAAGGAGGGGCACTCAACCGTGTGTACATATCTCATTGCAGGAAAATGAGGGCAAAGCGGGAGCTGGAGCCCAAGGGCGCCAAGCCAGCCTCCTCTTCTGCCCCGGGCCCAAGGAGAAGCAGCGGCAAGCACTCTGCCTCTGTGACCTTCAGCCCTGTTGATGTCCAAATGAAGACTCGGTGACCGGCCTACCCTGGTGCTGTCTTGGCCGCTGTCTGAAGAGCCTTCTGTAGTCTAGACCTAGAAGCACATTTCTCCTCTGGCAGCTTCGCTATGAGTTTCTTCCAGTCACGTCACCAGGGCATCTCCTGCAATCCCTGATGCTTCGGGCAACCCCAACCCCATCCTGCCCCGCCCACTATGTCCATATCTTTCCTGCCACCTTACCAAAAAACTGCAGAGCGCTCTTTTGTCATCTGAGGAGGTGGAGCTATGTTGGGAATCCCGTGATGTGGGTTCGGCTCTCTCCCCGCCACCCCAAACAGGATAGCTAGACAGATAGCAGAGGAGTTTTCGGGTCAGGGGTCAGGGCGTGCTCCTAGAGTGTCACAACTGGGTCATATCAGAGTAAGGGCCACAGCTACAGCTTTGCAGAGCAACGATTCAATCCCATAGTCAGGGGAACTAACGAACCAGAATACCAGCTCATTAATTTGTAACATGTTTCAGCACTAGATGACTGCTAACTGGCGCAGGATGATTGATTGGTCAGCAAAGTTTTCCCTCTTTAAGAAAGGCTAAGGGTAAAACTGAATTCTTCTCCAAAGCTTTCTAATCATTTGTAAAGAGTCATATTAGGGTGACTTTGAAGAAAACGGCCTCTAAGACAAAAGCTTGTTGCAGTGTCCACACACCCGAACGAGCCTGAAGGTTGGCCCGGGCCCTTCCTCCCACTCCGGGCGGATTAACCCTGGATCACCTGATTTCTGGGCTCCCCTGGATTTGGGTTCTGAACAATCCTCACTCTCCAGTTAACGCGTTATCTCGGAGGACCAGTATTTGGAGACTGATTAGATTACAACTCTGTATTACCTATGCCCTTCCTAGTCACCTTGCAGAGATTCAGGCCGCATTCAAAGTACCACATTCACAAATCATTTCTCTACAGGGAGCTGATCTCTTTGACTCCTTGTCCTGGAGGACAGTCCACTGAGAGGGAACAAGCATTTTGGAATCAAGAAGACCTGCCTTCCAAGCCCTACTTCCTGGTTGCGTGGCCTTGGAAAAGTGACTTGACCTCTCCCTATTTGGTTTCCTAACCATGAAGCGGGCATGATGACTTCTGCCTCCCTGGGTTACAGTCACAAGCCATGGTCTCAGTAAAGCACCTCTGACCATGCCTGGGGCCAGCAAATGCGTCGTAACTGGGAGCATTACTACTAGGATATTTCTTCCACTGCAAAACAGTTTTTTTCATTTCAATGATTCTAAAATCAAATGTGTCTTAAAATTGATGGGCCCATTAATGTAGCCTCTCTCTCTATCTTAAAAAGCTGTTTTTTAAAATCAGTTGTGCATCTCATAGTGGAAGACATCCCGGAAGCGAGGTAATAAATCTTTATTCTGTTACAGAAAGTGACGCACTCCGACATTTAATCTCGGAGTCTAGGAATCTCTCCCTCTTGGGGTTAGAATCCGTTTTGAAGGGAAATTGAGGATCAGGGATCTAAGAGGACTGATCCCTGGGTTACGCAGCTCGTCATGTCATCCCACTATAAAATTGCTCATTTGAATATGTCTGGAGAAAGACTGGCAAATTCCTCCTCCTCAGACATCTTTTCTCCATACTATTTTTATCCTCACTGAGGTCATTTTTTTTTCATTGTTTTTAAAGGGAGAGAAACAAACATAGATGCAGCTGGTTGCCTCTCCCACACACCCCAACAGGGGACAGAACATGCAAACTAGGCATGTGCCCTGACTGGGAATCAAACCCACGACCTTTTGGAATATGAAAGGATGCTCCAATCAAATGAGCCACACTGGTGCTTTGTTTAAATATCCGCCAAGTACCAGGCATGTGCAAGGTGCTTTCACACAAATTATCTTATAGAATTTATTTTTTCCAATAACCCTGGGGGTATTCTTTTCCCACAGATGAGAATTTCAAACTCAAAGAAGAAAAGTACTTGTCCAAAGTCACGCAGCTAGGAAGTTGCAAAGACTCAAACGCAGGTCTCCTTGACCCCAAAGTCCATCTTTATTTTGTATCACACTCTTCTCCATTGTCCTGAGTCAAAGAACACGGATTTGTTGTGAGCTGAACAAGAAGAGGACAGACTTACCCAGGCGCCCAGTGGAGGTCAGTGGTCTAGCTTCCAGATCGAAAGCAGGGGCAAAGCCACTTTGGTAGCTCGTTAGAGCTTCCACAATTGTAGCAAAAGGAGTCCCATCTAAATCCACACAAGCTCTGCGGATTCCTGTTTCATTTCCCAACACTTAGGCCCAAGGAAAAAGGTGTGGAACCAGGGCAAAGCCAAATAGTCTCGAGCTCCAAATAGATGTATTTTCTAAATGTATTCTGCTTAAAAAATTTGTTTGCAATATTCCGGCCCTAAAATCATACTCTTCTGCCCGCAGTCGACTGGTCTTGGGATTTCTAGAATTCTTTTCTAGTATCTGTCCTTTTGCTAAATGAAAGCTTGGAAATGGAGGAACGAAGGGAAGGCAGAGAGGTGAGGGGAGGAAATCAAAGGGTGTTGGTGTTTTGTCTTAGCCGATGAAAGTCCTTTTGGGGTTCCTAAGTGCAAGTTAGGTGCTACTACTCACTCATTATCACACTCCCGGCTCTCAAGGAGTCTGCAGCTGGTGACAGGGATCTTGCAACACCTTTGCCTATTTTCTTTCTGACAAGTGCCTTTCCTAACTGAGCAAATGCTATCTTCTTTGGCCATTTTAATCAATAAATGATACTATATGCATAAAGGAAAATGTCTAAAAATAAAAACATTAAATCAAATGTTCGTTGCATTTATTTCAATTAAGTTTAGAGCTAGCAAAGACCTTTTCTAAAAACTGCCTTTTCCTGACCATGTCGGTGGGGTTCTGAGGGAAAATCCCTAGCCTTTTCAAACACTGCATGCTCGCTCTGAAGGGTGAATGGGGAAGGCGTGTTGCCAAGAACAGACCTTTCTGTGAGTTTGGAAACTTGTGAACTTGATGAATATTACAAAAGCAATACCATTTGAAGACATGCTGTTAACCACCCCAGGTGCTGAGATGCCAAAGTTGGGGAACCCACAGGAGTATGAGAGACATTAAAATGGAGCCCAAATCACCAATAGCGATGTTTGCCATCCACTAAGTTCAGACTGTGTGCCAGGCATGTGTAAACCCAGTTGCAGGTCCTAGTGCCAAATTGAGTTGAATTCTTGGTACCCTTACCAAAAAATTGATGGACCGTAAATATAAGGACTTATTTTGGCCTCTGAATTCTACTTCATCAATTCCACGTTTCTCTTCTTAAGCCGATGCCACAGTCATGACAGTGTAGCGCGCTCTGAAATCCGGAGGCGTAAGTCCTCCAGCTTTGTTCGGTCCCCTATCTTTTTTTTTCCCTCTTTCAGGATATTTTAGCTACTCTGGGTCCCTTACATCTCCACATGAATTTTAGGATTAGCTTGTCAATTTGGGAAAAAACCCTGAGATTTTGATAAGGATTACATTGAACCTGTAAATCGTTTGGGGGATGTTGCCATCTTAGTAACACGTTTTTTGATCCATGACTATGGAATGTCTTTCCATTTATTTTGGTCTTTATTAGTTTTTTTCAATGACATTTTGTAGCTTTCATTGTTCAAGTCTTGCCCTTTTTTGGTTAAATTTATTCCTAATATCTTACCCTTTTTTGAAGCTATTATAAATGGCATTGTTTTCTTAATTTCCTTTAGTTTGTTCATTGCTAGTGATTTTTGCATATTGACTTTGCATCCTACGATTTTGCTTAATTTGTTTATTAGCTCTAAGTTTTTTTTCTGTAAAATCTTTAGAGTTCCTGAATATAAGATCATATCATCTATAAATAGAGATGATTTTACTTCTTCCTTTACAATTTGCCTAAGTACTCTGGCTAGAACTTCCGGTACTATTTCAAATAGAAGTGGTAGGAACACACATCTTCGGCTTCTTCCTGATCTCATAGAATTTGTTGTGTAGCAGGAAAGACAAGCGACTAAACAAACTATTATTTCTTACACACGAAGTTCAGGGTGTTATGTAAGCCTCTTGCTGGGTCACCTAGCTCAGCCCAGACATTGGTGCGTAGGGAAGAAGGTCCCCAGAAGAACAACTACACTAAGAGTGATAAAGATTGAGTAGAAGTGAGTCAGGGGAAGAGTGGGAGCAGAGGGAGAGAGATAGAGAGCCCTGGCCTGGCCAGGTAGCTCAGGTGGTTAGAGCATCATCCCAATACATCACGGTGGTTTGTTCAATCCCCAGTCAGGGGATGTATAAGAGTCAACCAACGAATGCATCAATAAGTGGAACAACAAATCGATGTCTGTGTCTCTCTCTCCCTCTTTCCCTTCCTCTCTTTCTAAAATCAATATATTTTTAAAATATTTTAAAGAAGAAAAGAGCCCTAGCTTTGCACAGTGGCAGTATCATAACCAATGAGATTTATCCGAGGCATGATTATTGCTAATTGAAAACTTTTCCCAAAAGAAGAGAGCCCTACTGGAAAGTGACACTTAAATTAAGCAGATGTCCAAGGAGATGGAAAAGGAGAGAAAACAGGGGGAGATGGGCTGGGGAGAGAAGAGAGGCTCCACTATGAAGGATCTTCAACAATAGGCTATTTTTTAAAAGATTTTATTTATTATTTTTAGAGAGAGGGGAAGAGGAAGAGAGAACTATCAATGTGTGTTTGCTCCTCATGCTCCCCATACCGGGACCTGGCCCACAACCCAGGCATGTGCCCTGACTGGGAATTGAACTGGCGACCCTCTGGTTCATAGCCCATACTCAATCCACTGAGCTATACCAGCCAGGGCAATGATAGACTACTTTACTTTTTAAAGATTTTTTTCTGTTTACTTTTGGAGAGAGGGGAAGGGAAGGAGAAAGAGAGGGAGAGAAACATCAATGTTCAAGAGACACATCAATTGATTGTCTCTCACACACCCCCAACTGGGGACCTGGCCTGAATCCCAGGCATGTGCCCTGACTGGGAATCGAACCAATGACCTTTCCGTTCGGCCAGTGCTCAATCCACTGAGCCACACCAGCTTGGGAGACTGGTTATTTTAAAGGCAATGGGGAGCCATTGAAGGTACTTCAGCGTTGAAGTAACAAGGTCAAATCTGTGCTTTAGGGAGATTAATCTTGCTACAATGTGCAGAATAGATTGGTGTGGGAGAGGCTGGAGGCTGCGAGAACAATTTAGAGTCTATTACAAGAACGAACGGGTGCATCTGTGTATCTGTTAGTTTTAAAATGCCTTTTCTAAATAACCCTGTAACTGTCAAGTTTTGTTCCTTTTCCTCTTTAAAGCAGCTATTTGTGGGTGTGCAGTAACCCAACAAAAATGTCTTTAGGAATCATCTCAGGCCCGCTGTCTGGGGGCACACAGCAGGGTCATTGTCTCCGCTCTGTAGCCCTTTGTCCCGGGACGCCCATTCCCTGCACAAAAACTTTCCTGGCCAAGAAGCAGACTGCTGTGGTTTAGCAGATACTACTGTCCCAGGCTCTGCCTGTCTGCCCACGTTTGGGAGAAGCAGGTAGAAAAAAGACTGGCTTTCCAGTCTCTGGTGATTTGAAACCCTCAGTCTAATCACAGCCAGGCATTGGCAGAGAGGGTCCCTTCCCAGCTCAAACTCAGTACTTTCTAATAAATTTTACCTGGGCCCCCGGTGCTCTTACAGACTGCTGTGCTGCAATGCCTTGATTGATCTCAGAGAAACATAAATGTATTCATTCTTTCCAGCTTTCCACTTCTTGCCTTGGGAGGGACGTGGGAGTAAAAGAGAGGGGAGGGAAAAACCCAAACATTAAGGTGCAAGCATCCACAACCTTGAATAGAAGCGTCTGTGAATTGGGCAGTTTGCTCTACATAGTAAGAAAGAGAAGGGGAGGCAAGGGTGTCGGTTGTTGCCCCAGTGGATGGTTCTCCAGCCTCTTCAGTTCCTGGCACACTTCATCTTTGACCTGATGGCCCCCTTCTTGTTTAATGATTGGTTTTTCCACTTCACCCTGAGTCCCCACGCCTGCTTTCTTCTCCACCAGAGACACTCCATTTAATTTACATAATTTGTCTCTTATATTAAAAACAAACAAACAAACAAAAACTTGTCGACCACACAGCCCCCTTCAAGCACTGCCCACCTCTCTGCTTTCCTTCACAGTAAGATTCTTCAAAAGTGCTGCCCGGGAGGCTTGGGAACCACGTGGGTAGGGACAGAGTGGAATGCAGGGAGGGCCCGGAGATGTGGAAGAAGAGCACTAGTGGAATAAAACTCAGCACCCTTCAGAGGAAGGGAGCAGGACCCAGTTGCTATGACGTATCACACACAGTGTCCAATATGTCATAAAATTATTAGACCTCGACGAAACAGGACCCTGCCCTGTAATGGTGAGAAAGATCATTCAATAGTAAGAGACTTTCGAATGACCCAAACATTGGAATTAGCCAAGAAGTTAAGATGACATCGATAAATGTGTTAATGATCTACAGGAGAAGATGTAAATAGTGGCTGAAGTGAAAGAAAATTTTAGGAGATATTTTAAATTATAAAAGAAGAACCAAAAGGAAAACCCAAAGCTGAAAAAAACAGCATCTGCAGTCAAAAATGCTTTGGATGTGATTAACATTCTGTTTGGATACAACCAAGAAAATGATCAGTGAACATTAAAACAGTCCAATAAATATCACCCCAAAAGAAAAAATGAAAGACAAAAAAAGCAGCAAAAAGAAAAAGGAAAAGAAATTAATGTCCCAAGGGCAATACAACTTCAATCTTTCAGGTTATCTTTTCTACCAGGGAAAATTCTTTTGCATTGCTGTTTTCTACAAGTTAACATCTATAAAAGTCCTCTCCACTAAAGAATTGGATAATCACGGATAGGGCCTGCTAGGCAACGCCCCAAAACACTGAAAGGAAATGCAATAATTCTTTTTGCTTATTTCCAGATTTCAGATGGGTTTTCTTTAACAAGATTTAAGAGTTAAGGCTTAAAAGGAGAGAAATGTGGCTTCTAAGAACTTTGTATTCTCTCTCTTCCTCCCTCAAACACTTCCACAGCACTCTGTAGGTACCAAGTGTTATGCTAAACATTTTACAGATATAAACTCATTTAATCATAGTTGTTCCAAAGCTGATCTGGGGAAAATGTTTTTTGTGGGATATAATTTCCTAGAGGGATCCAGAACAAAAAATAGCATTCCTGAGAAAATGCTTAAGCAATTTTCAATGAGTTTTATTAGGATTAAGACATTCTGGGAAACTAGCTACTGACCTACCCAACCAACTTTTATCTGAGAGTCTGAGAGTCCTCTATCTAGACTAGAGTCTAGTAATCCTAAACTAGCCATTTTTTTCTTTCTTTAATTGTTAGTTATCCATTTCCTCTTTTCCATAATAGAGCAATTTTTAAAATCTGGCCTACTAAAAGCCTTTTCCTTTGTAACAAGATTATAATAAATCTTTGACACATGCTATTAACTGAATTGTCTGTAAAATCTAATTTTCTGCCCTGGCTGGTGTGGCTCAGTGGATTGAGTGCCAACCAGCAAACCCAAAGGCCAATGTTTTGATTCCCAGTCAGGGCATATGCCTGGGTTGTGGGACGGGTCCTTGGTTGGGAGTGTGTGAGAGGCAACCAATAAAAAATAATCTAGGACTTCCCGCCAATATGGAGACATAGGTGGACACACTGTGCCTCCTCTCACCACCAAAATTAAGGACAACAAAAATTTAGAACAACAACAACAAAAAAAAACCAAAACATATAGAAAATTGAATTATACAGAAGTCTGACAATGATTCGCCCAGACTGGTAAGAGGGGAAGAGCTGGAGGCAGCAGGCAGAGAGGGATTGGGGCAGGAAAAAGCAGTGGTTAGTGGTCCCGGATGCGCAGGCAGCAGTTGGCAGGTTGGCACACCCCAGGCACACAGGCGGTGGTTACCGGGTGCGGGGAGGCAACAAGCAGACCAAGTGAGGTGCGCAAGGAGGCTGACTGTGGTCACACATTCACGCGCAGATAAACCAGGCAAAAACGGGCAGCGAGACAGACTGCTCAACCCAGGACCCCAGCACCGGGAAATAAAGCGTAAAAGCACCGATTGAAAACACTTGTGGGGGCTGAGGTGCCGGAAGAGACTCCCAGCCTCACAGGAGAGTTTGCTGGAGAGACCCATAGAGTCCTAGAATGTACACAAGCCCACCCACACGGAAATCAGCACCAGAAAGGGCCCAATTTGCTTGGGGAAAGCAGTGGAAGGGACTGGAATCCGAGAGAGAGGAGCAAGAGCCATTGTCCCCTCTTGGACCCCGCCCCCACATAGAGCATCACTACCCAAAAACTGGGCTGCCGCGCCCTGAGGAACACCTAAGGCTCCACCCCTCACTAAGTAACAGCTGCAACCAGACCAGAAAAACAAAACAAAACAAAACAAAACAAAAACCCAAAAATGGCTCAAATGGGAGAACAGGGCAGTTTCAGAGCCAATTCATCTAAGCGACGAAGAGATAGCCAACCTATCAGATGTACAGTTCAAAGCACTGTTATCAGGATGCTCACAGAATTGGTTGATTTTGGTCGCAAATTAGATGAACAAATAAAGGCTACAATAAGTGAAATGAAGGAAAACACACAGGGAACCAATAGTGATGGGAGGAAAACTGGGACTCAAATCAATGGAGTGGACAGAAGAAAGAAAGAAACAACCAATCAGAAAACAAGGAAGAAACAAGAATTCAAAAAAATGAGGAGAGGCTTAGGAACCTCCAGGACATCTTTAAACATCCTGACATTCGAATTATAGGGGTACCAGAAGGGGAAGAAGAGCAACAAGTGGAAAACTTATTTGAACAAATAGTAAAGGAGAACTTCCCCAATCTGGCAAAGGAAATAGACTACCAGGAAGTCCAGGAAGCTCAGAGAGTCCCAAAGAAGTTGGACCCAAGGAGGAACACACCAAGTCACATCATAATTACATTAGCCAAGATTCAAGTGAAGGAGAGAATTCTAGAAGCAGCAAAGGATAAGGAGACAGTCACCTATAAAGGAGTTCCAATCAGACTGTCAGCTGATTTCTCAAAAGAGACTTTCCAGGCAAGAAGGGGCTGGAAAGAAGTATTGCAAGTCATGAAAGGCAAGGACCTACATCCAAGATTGCTCTATCCAGTGAAGCTGTCTTTTAGAATGGAAGGGCAGATAAAGTGCTTCTCAGATAAGGTCAAGTTCAAGGAGTTCATCATCACCAAGCCCTTATTATATGAAATGTTCAAGGGACTTATCTAAGAAAAACAAGATAAAAAATAGGACAGTGAAAAGACAGCAAACTCACAGCTATTAACAACCACACCTAAAACAAAAGCAAACAACTAGAACAGGAGCAGAAACACAGAAATGGAGATCACATGGAGGGTTAGCAACAGGGGAGTGGGAGGAGGAGAGAGGGGGAAAAGGGACAGAGAACAAGTAGCATAGACGGTGGGTAGAAAATAGACAGGGTAGGGTAAGAATAGTATGGGAAATGTAGAAGCTAAAGAACTTATGACACATGGACATGAACTAAAGGGGGGGAATGTGGGTGGGAGGGGGTGTGCAGGGTGGAGGGGAATGAAGAGGGGAATGGAACAACTGTAATAGCGTAATCAATAGAATATATTAAACAAAAATAATCTAGCTTTTTTTTCAGTAATCCTCATAACAACCCAAGAGATCTAAATATGAGTCTCTGCCCTCCTTTCCCACTCAGTTGTTGCAAATCAGAGCCCCAAACACTTCCCTTCCCCAGGAAGACGGGACCTGACCTCTCAGTCCAGATGTCTGTGGCAGACACAACACACATGCCTGGATTCACAAGCACCCGTGAGGGAAAGGAGGTGCTTTGCCTCCGGTGCAGACCAGAGTGACCACAGCACACCATCTACCGAGGTGCAGAATATCCACAGAGGTTCAGACATACTGGAATCATGCTGGTGGTAAGAGAGATTCATAATCAAGGGGAAATAACCTTGGGCTTCAAGGCAACTCTGAACTCTTCACCTCCCCTCCACCACCAAAAATATATTGCTGTTGACGCAGTCACCGAGGACTGAGGAGAAAAGGGAGGCTGCCGTGGCTTTTTCTGGAAACGAGACCATCAAACAAGGTGCAGACCTGAGATGCCAGATCTGGAAGAGCTGGGACTAATGCCCAAACCTTTACAAGATAATAAACTAGGTCTTGAAGAATCAGCAGGGAACCCTTCCTTATCAGGACAACACCGGAGGTAGCTGGGGCTTGTGGTGGGTCAAATTTGAGACCAGTCATTCATTCTGATCTTCCCCTCTTACCTTTCCCATAGGTGGCGATGGTCTTTGCTGGGGACCAATACTAGATTGCCCAAAGCTTTGAGGGATTGTAGCTGAAGGAGTGGTATTTAGTGGTGGTTTGCAACTGTGAGGGTCCCATTATCAGATGTCAGAAGACCCCATCCTTTTTTTGTTATTTATTTATTTATTTATT
This sequence comes from Glossophaga mutica, assembly GCA_039655065.1. NCBI lineage: Eukaryota > Metazoa > Chordata > Mammalia > Chiroptera > Phyllostomidae > Glossophaga > Glossophaga mutica. The sequence goes on from CM077307.1 coordinate 15,298,206, forward strand.
TATTTATTTATTTATTTATTTATTGTTTCGAGGCCCCCATTCTTAACTCTGAGGTTTGTGAGACGGGGCTTTGATGGCTCAGGTTCGCAGTGGACTCTAAGAAGAGGAAGCTGGGGTGGGGTAACTATGCGGAGAAGGAGCCTCTGGGAGATGTGATCAACGTTGGCTTTCCACTGTGGAAGCCTGCAAAGATTTACCAGGGAAAACCAGTAAAGAAACATAAATTACCATCAGAGTCTAAAGCAGAAGATTCTGGCTTTAGGAATCCGCTCTCGGTGGGTTCTTGTGGGGTCTTAGTGAAAAATCAAGTGTTTCCAAAAACGAGTTCCCTATCAGAATTTCCTGGGGCTATTTATTTAAAATGCAGACTCCTGCACTCTACAGAGATTAGAATTCTGGGGGTGGGGCTCAAGAATCTGCATTTTAACAATCTGGCTTGCAGACTTACCATTTCCAGGAACTTGGGTGAAGCAGGAAGAATAGCTCAGGTTTGTGAAGAGAGATGGAGCACAAAGGCTGGATGTAAGTTCTACACTTGAAAGTCTCTTAAATGTTCAGGGGAAATGAAAAGTCAGCCTCTGGGAAAAAGTACAACTCCCGTGTGTCCAAACTACAGGGTGCTTACAATGTGCACCGACTCATTGCACATCTACTTGAAGGCTTTAAGATAAGAAATGGAACCGACCAGAGGAAGCCTTTAAAAAACATTCATATTTTTATTCCCTGGCTGGCATAGCTCAGTGGATTGAGCGCAGGCTGTGGACCAAAGGGTCGCAGGTTTGATTCCCAGTCAGGGCACAGGCCTGGGTTGCGGGCCAGGCCCCTAGTGGGGGCTACATGAGAGGCAACCACACATTGATGTTTCTCTCCTGCTCTTTCTCCCTCCCTTCCCCTCTCTAAAAATAAATAAATAAAATCTTTTAAAAAAATCATATTTTTAATTATAAGATTAGTTAACCCAACAAAAGATTATTTGATATAAAATATCTAATCTAGCCAGACTAACATTCCTATTTACATACACTACATTTACACCAACTTTTGGGGGTGAGGTTAAAGGCCACCCAGTATCTTAACCTCTAGGTGGATGCTTGTTATGGTCCATCAGTTGCCTTGTGGAAGCTCTTCGCCCTTTTCCAGCTGCTGCCGAGGTTTCAGGAGAGTGGAGGCGTGAAGGGCACTCCTGCTGTGGGAGCGGGTGTCCTGGGCCTATAAAGACTCAGCCTTCTCCTACTCCGTCGGCGTATAAAAGGGGGGCTCCCATTTCCGTGAATGGTTTCCCCAAGGGTGGTGTCATTCACACCCTTGCTGTGCATGGTTGGCTATACAATTCGTGATAGTTTACTTCTTTCTAGTAACAAGCCCAGGCCAAAGTGGCATGTTTTGCTGACGTGGTAGAGCGCCATCTAGTGACTTATTATTAGACTAGGAAAGTATGAGATTCTTTTTTGTGTTTGTGCATTTAGTGATTCCATTGAGGTACTTCTAACCACTGAGTAATACTGAAACAATCATTTTTTTAATATTTTTAAGATTTTTATTTATTTATCTTTAGAGGGGAAGGGTAGGAGAGAGGGAGGGGGAGAGAAATATCAATGTATGGTTGCCTCTTGTGTGTCCCATGATGGGAACTGGCCTGCAACCCAGGCATGTGCCCTGACTGGGAATCGAACCTCGATCCTTTGGTTCACAGGCCCGTGCTCAATCCACTGAGCTACACCAGCCAGGGAGGAAAGTATGAGATTCTTAAAATCCTGGATTGCTACTTGTGTCTTTTTTTTTTTTTTTTTTTTTAGATTTTATTTATTTATTTTTAAAGAGAGGGGAAGAGAAGGAGAAAAACATAGAAGTGTGTGAGAAAGGTTGCCTCTCGCATATCCCCAACTGGGGACATGGCCTGCAACCCAGACATGTGACCTGAACAGGAACTGAAGTTATGACCTTTCAGTTTGCCAGCTGGCACTCCATCCACTGAGCCACATCAGCCAGGGCTACTTGGTCTTAAGTATTTGATATTTATATATGCAAAAACAACTAGAAATCTCCTTATAGTTTGACAGCTTGATACATTAATGATAAATTCAACTAAGCTTATTTTACTTGCCAAAAGAGTTCTGGCCTTTACATAGTTAACTTCATAGTGATCTGATTATTTATAGAGTGGAAAAATAGTACATAAAAATGTCATGCAATTATCATCGACAATGAAGTAAATATGGAGAAAGTCTTGAGAAATGTAGGCATCGTGAAGCATCTATTTATTATAAAAATGGGAAGAACGGTGACTGTAGAAACCAGCTAATGCTGAGAACGATTATCCCTGTACTAGAAGACTAGACTTAAGTCAACTACTGAAACTTTTAATAATAAAATTGTGGTTATGCTCCTGTCTGTTGTTAAAATTTCTATGTTCTTTATAAAAGTTTGTTCTTGTAGTCCAAAAATTTATTCCATGATGTAACTCTTCAGCTTTGGCATAATATTGTTTCTAACAAAATGTGCATTTTCTGCACATCTGCTTGGAACCTATTTGCCAAACTCCGGTCTGAATACTGAGTATCAATAAAGGAGAGGGACATAGTTCCTATTTTGAAAGGACTTTTCAAAGTAGAGATGAATATGTATATAAAATTAGAATGTAGTAGAAAATACATTCACTATAAGTGGCATATGGGGCTTTTGTTTTGGGAGGTCTGGGACCAAGGTTTTGGAGACTCAGTAAGTTTCTGACAGATAATCAGGTAATAGATACTGAGTCTCACTAACCAGAAATGCTTGCTGGAAGAAGTCACATCTAAACTAAATCATAAAGAAAGAATCAGAGCTGGCCAGTTAAAGGGCTAAGGGTAGGTACGCAAGGTGGACTAGGCAAAGGAAGAGCCGAAAAAAACCGTGGTTCCAGACCAAGAGGACGGAATGTGTGCAAAGGTCCTAAGAGGAGAGAAAGAATACAGTCCCTTTAAATCCGGAAGCATGCAAGCTCCTATACTTACACCTTTTCAAGTACAGATACTGCGGTAGCCAGGCCCCACGATGGCCCCCAGGGATCCTCAGCCATTAGTGCTCACACTAATAGTAGTCCCCTCCGACACTGAACAGGGGTAACCTGTGTAACCAATACGGTAGTGTGGAAACTATGGTGTATGACTTCTGAGGTCAGGTCCTGAAAGATGTTGGGGCTTCTGTCTTGCTCTCTTTTGGATCATTTGCACTGGAGGAAGCCAGCTGCCATGTCATGATGACACCCAAGCAGCCCTACAGAGAGGCGACGTGGCCAGGACCTGAGGCCTCTCACCAATAGCCACGTGAGGGAGCCTCCTTGAAAACAGATCTCCAGTTCCATCGACTGGAGTCTGGCCCGATATCCGGGCCACACCTTCCTGAAAGACCTGGAGCCAGAACCACCCAAATAAGCCACTCCAGATTCCTATCGCACAGCAATGGTATGAGATAAATCTTTATCGTTTTCAGCTAATAAATTTTGGGAGTAATTACTACTAAGCAATAAAAAACTAATATACTTCCTGATGTGCTCCAAGACACCTTCCAGAACAAAATGCATCAGCTTTATCTCAGGTATTGGATTACTTTAGTCTATAGCTAGTTTGGTAAATGTGGGCTTAGTTTGTAAGGTGTTTTACCAAGGTTCTTAATCCCATTTTAAATGGGAAACACAAAAGAAGTGCCAAAAGAATGAGGCAAATGATAGAATCAAAAGTGGGTATGGTGTGCTACACGGGGGGCAAGGTTTTCGCTAACACGATGAGGGTCTCTGGCCCCATGAGTGGAGTTTGATAGTAGTCCTTGTTACAAGTGCGGGGCGGCGGGGGGGGGGGGGGGGTGCGGGGCAGAAAAAGTGGGTATAATAGCAAAAGCTGAAATCGACGAGAAAATTACAAAAGCCGAATCTGCCTTTGGGCAATTATATTTTTGTTAGGGGTGATTCCGAAGGACGGAGGGCGTACCTAGTGAGGAGAAGTGGTTGATGAAATGGAGAGGAAAACTTTGGGTCTATGCCAAGAGGATCAGCACCAAGGTTGAGTGCCCGTTGTCTTTTCTTTAATCCTCACCTGAGGATATGTTTTTTAATTTTAGAGAGAGAGGGAGGGAGAGAGACAGAGAGAGTGAAACATTTATCAGTTGCCTCCCATATGTGCTTCAGCCAGGGACCAAACTGACAACCTAGGTAGGTGCCCTGACTGGGGACCAAACCCACAACATTTTGGTGCATAGGACAGTGTTCCAACTAACCAAGCCGCCTGGCCAGGGCTGTGCCTATTATTATCTTTTGAGGCTCAGAGTTTGAGGACTTAAAGATAAGACCCAGCAAAGAGCCACCACTGGCTCACTAGAGATTACTTCTTGGCTTTAAGACCCGTTTTGATCTGCACAGAGGCACAGTGAGCAGGAGTTGGGGTCCCAGACGCCCTTCACTGCTCAGTGGTCCCTCACTGCACCTGCAGAGAGTAGGCTTATCTGCTGCAGCAGATTTTTCTTTTTCCTTACTTTTCTTTAAAACTAGGAAACAAACTTATTTCAGTAGTGCCATGCATCAAATTACAATAAAAGCACAATAAATAAATATATCATGGCCAGAAGAGATTTTTTTAATATATTTTATTGATTATGCTATTACAGCTGTCCCATTCCCCCCTTCATTCCTCTCCACCCTGCACACCCCCTCCCACCCACATTCCCCCCTTTAGTTCATGTCCATGTGTCATAAGTTCTTTAGCTTCTACATTTCTCACACTATTCTTACCCTCCCCTGTCTATTTTCTACCCACCATCTATGCTACTTATTCTCTGTACCTTTTCCCCCTCTCTCCTCCTCCCACTCCTCTGTTGCTAAGCCTCCATGTGATTTCCATTTCTGTGTTTCTGCTCCTGTTCTACTTGTTTGCTTAGTTTGCTTTTGTTTTAGGTGTGGTTGTTAATAGCTGTGAGTTTGCTGTCTTTTCACTGTCCTATTTTTTATCTTGTTTTTCTTAGATAAGTCCCTTGAACATTTCATATAATAAGGGCTTGGTGATGATGAACTCCTTGAACTTGACTTCATCTGAGAAGCACTTTATCTTCCCTTCCATTCTAAATGACAGCTTTGCTGGATAGAGCAATCTTGGATGTAGATCCCTGCCTTTCAAGACTTCAAATATTTCTTTCCAGCCCCTTCTTGCCTGTGAGGTCTCTTTTGAGAAATCAGCTGACAGTCTGATGGGAACTCTTTTGTAGGTGACTGTCCCCATATCCCTTGCTGCTTCTAGAATTCTCTCCATTTTAATCTTGGCTAATGTAATGATGATGTGCCTTGGCGTATTCCTCCTTGGGTCCAACTTCTTTGGGACTCTCTGAGCTTCCTGGACTTCCTGGAAGTCTATTTCCTTTGCCAGATTGGGGAAGTTCTCCTTTACTATTTGTTCAAATAAGTTTTCCACTTGTTGCTCTTCTTCCCCTTCTGGTACCCCTATAATTCGGATGTTGGGACATTTAAAGATGTCCTGGAGGATCCTAAACCTCTCCTCATTTTTTTGAATTCTTGTTTCTTCCTTGTTTTGTTTGGTTGTTTGTTTCTTCCTTCTGGTCCACTCCACTGATTTGAGTCCAGTTTTCCTCCCATCTGTATTGGTTCCCCACGCGTCTTCCTTCATTTCACGTATTGTAGCCTGCATTTTTTTCATCTAATTTGTGAGCAAAATCAACCAATTCTGTGAGCATCCTGATGACCAGGGCTTTGAACGGTGCATCTGATAGGTTGGCTATCTCTTCGTTGCTTAGAGGAATTGGTTCTGGGGCTTTCATTTGTCCTTCAGTTTGAGCCCTTTTTGGAGGGTTTTTTGTTTTGTTTTGTTTTGTTTTGTTTTGTTTTTAGTCTGGTCGCAGCTGTTACATAGTGAGGGGCAGAGCCTTAGGTGTTCCCCAGTATGGGGCCGCCCAGTCGCTGGGTTGTGACGCTATAGGTGGGGGTGGGGTCTGAGAGGGAACAATGGCGCCTGCTCCGCTCTCTTCTGGATTCCAGCCCCCTCTGCCGCTTCCCCTCTGCCTGGATTATCTGCGTGCGTGAATGTGGGACCACCTGGTCTACCAGCTGCCTTGTGCGGCCTCATTGGGTCTGCACAATTGCCACCCCGAGCCCGGGGTCCGCCAGCCACCACCTGTGGGCACAGGGTCTGCCAGCTGCCTGCAGGCTTGGCAACCACCAGCCACTGCTGTCTGTGTTCCCAGGTCCGCACCTCCACTTTTTCCTTCCGGGACTCCGCCCCTCTTACAGATCTGGATGAGTGGTTGTTGGACTTCCGTACAGTTCAATTTTCTATTAGCTCTGATTGTTTTCTTGTTTCTAAATATTTGTTGTCCTTAATTTTGGTTGTGAGAGGAGGCACAGTGTGTCCACCTATGCCTTTATCTTGGCCGGAAGTCTCAAGATTTTTTTTTACCATTAACCAAAGAAAGGGTTTAATGTAGGTCAAGCTAGATTTGAGTTGTTACCTTTCTTTTTGAAGAGATCATAATAGTCTCTCTGCAGATAAGGCAATTTTCTTGAAAAATGTTTTATTAAGGGGAACAGTGCCCAAAAAAGATGCAAAAATTAAAGAATAAAATAAAATAAATACAATAGAAAACAAGGGGAATGGTACCTCTGGGTGTCCCTAAATCTTAATGTAATGGCTCCCTGAAAATTAAACTCTTACTCTTTGAGACAGAACTAGAGACTCCAAAAAGTAGCTTTGGGAAAAAGTAGCCGGAAGATGAATGGATGTTCCTGATGATGACCCAGGGTGATTATTAATTTGCTCACTCATTCAGTAAATGTTTATGAATGCCTTTATAGCAAGCACTGTTCTAGGCTCTGGGGATACAACAGTGGACCAAAAAGACAGAAAACCCTGCCCTCATTGAGCTTACATCCTGGTGAGGGGACATAGATACCAAATAAGAAACTGAGTCTGAAGTATGTTAGACAGTGGTAAGCTCTAGGAAGGAAAACAAAGTCCGGAATAGCAGCTGGGCGTACAAGGCTTACAACTGCAGGTAGGATGACCAGGGAAGACCTCCCTGAGATGACGACATCTGCATCAGGAACTGAAGGGAGCGAGAGTTCCAGACAGCAAGGCCGCGTGGCTGGAGTAGATGAATGACAGGCAGAGAAGTCGGAGATGAGGCTGGAGATGCTGGGGACTGATGAAGAGACCCCGTAGAGACAGAAGCTGGCCACTGCAAGGCCTCGGTTTTTCCCTCCAGGTGAGGAGAAAAGTCCATGGGGGCTATGAACAGGAGAGTGAAACAGCTCTGACTTACATTGCAGAGGGTGACTCCTATGTAAGTACTGAGTGTGAATATGTGGATGAGCAAAATCAATCAGTCAATCAGGTCAAGGAAAAAAAATAGGAGAAGTAGTAGGCGTTTACTCAATTTGGGAACAAGAAACGACGCTAGAAATGACCTCTTGAAAAGCAGTGAATCCCCTGATTCACTTTCTCACTACGTTAAAGACATAAAGACCCAGACGAGGCATTGCGCGGTTCACTGCGGGTCCTTCTTGGGCTTGCATCTCCTCCAGAGGGGCAGGGAAGAGACTTGAGTTTGTGAAAGGAAAACAGCTGCCTCAGTGGGATTTTAATGTGGACTCTTCTTGATGGAATCAGCAATTACAACATTTCGAAGAAGAGACTCACTGGTAGGACTGTCTTTGGTGACTGAGCCTTCAGCTCTTATGCATTCACTGAACATGTATCTATTGAACCCCAAGAATGTGCTAGGTACTGTTCTCACCCTTAAGGCTTTCATGGTGAAAGCTCATACTGTTGGATGAGCAAGATTCTTGCCCTTGTAGAGCTTTTTTTTTTTTTTTTTTTTGAATAAAAAAAGATAAACGCAAAGACAGTAAGTATGTAAACAAGATAGATAACAATGTCGGCACTGTTAAGTACTATGAAGAAAAATAAAGCAAAGTAGGACAGTGTGAGGGGGAAAGGGTGTCTGCTATTTTTGGAAGGCTGGTCAGAAAGGGCTTGTCTGAGGAGATGCCATTTGAGTCACTTCCTAGTCACCTTAGGCTTACCGAGGTACAGACAAATAACTGACTTTCAAAATCTAACCCTTTTGTAATTAGACTAGTAGTTTTGTAGTTCAGTGTGGCTGCAGAAGTGAGAGATGGGAAAAATACAGTAAAAAAATATATCTATTTAAGTGGAAAAAAAGAAGTAAGAGATGGGGAGAGGGAGAGCATTGGCCCGTGTGATAAGTCTGGAGAAGGAAGCAGCAAACAAATCATGCAGGGATAGTTTATGCAACTAGTTTTGGCTTCACCTAGATGACAGTGGGAAACCACTGAAGGGTTTCCAGGGAGTGAAAGGATCAAGATTATCTTCTTAGATAGCCACTCTAGATATAGGATGGAGCTATAAACCCAGAAGGTAGGGAAATGGTTAATAGGTTGTTGCAATGATTCAGACACTAATCAATTTTGCCTAAATTAGAGGCAATGGGGCTAGCAGGAAGTTGACATATTTACAAGGTATTAAGTGTTCAGAGAGGCAAAAAGGAAAGATTTGGTGGTTGTAGATTTTGAGGAAGAAAGAAGAATGATGGGAGAAAGGTTGCTCATTCATTGAGAATGGGTGAACAGAGGGTTGAGGTAAGTGGAGGAAGTTGAATTCAGTTTGAGACATGTTGAGTATGAGGTGCCCACAGGAGTAATCCAAGTGAATGTCAGCAAGAAGTTAACAGTATAGGTCTGCCGGTAAGAGGGGCGGAGTCACGGCAGGAAAAAGTGGAGGTTGGCGGACCCAGGTGCGCAGGCAGCAACGACTGGCAGATCCCAGGCGTGCAGGTGGTGGCTAGCAGACCCCAGGCCCACAGGCGGAGGTTAGTGGACCCGGGCACAGAGTGGCAACAAGTGCAGACCCAGTGAGGACACGCAAGGCGGCTGGCTGACCAGGTGGTCCCACATTCATGGGTGCAGATAATCCAGGCGAAGGGGAAGCAGCAGAAGGGACTGGAATTCGAGAGAGAGCGGAGCAAGTACCATTGTCCCCTCTCAGACCCCACCCCCACGTACGGTGTCACTACCCAGAAACTGGGCTGCCCCGCCCTGGGGAACACCTAAGGCTCTGCCCCTCACTACGTAACAGCCATGAACAGAAACCCTCCCCCCCGCAAAAAAAAAAACAAAAAAACAAAAAATGGCTCAAATGGGAGAACAAATCAATGCCCCAGAATTCACCTAAGTGACGAAGAGATAGCCAACCTATCAGATGCACAGTTCAAAGCCCTGGTGAACAGGATGCTCACAGAATTGGTTGATTTTGCTCACAAATTAGATGAACAAATGAAGGCTACAATAAGCGAAATGAAGGAAAAGGCATAGGGAACCAATAGAGATGGGAGGAAAACTGGGACCCAAATCAATGGAGTGGACCAGAAGGAAGAAACAAACAACCAAACAGAAAACAAGGAAGAAATAAGAATTCAAAAAAATGAGGAGAAGTTTAGGATCCTCCAGGACATCTTTAAATGTCCCAACATCCGAATTATAGGGGTACCAGAAGGGGAAGAAGAAGAGCAACAAGTGGAAAACTTATTTGAACAGATAATCAAGGAGAACTTCCCCAATCTGGCAAAGGAAGTAGATTTCCAGGAAGTCCAGGAAGCAAAGAAGTTGGACCCAGGGAGGAACACGCCAAGGCACATCATAATTACAGTACCCAAGATTCAAATGAAGGAGAGAATTCTAGAAGCAGCAAAGGATAAGGGGACAGTCACCTACAAGGAGTTCCCAGAAATCAGACTGTCAGCTGATTTCTCAAAAGAGACCTTTCAGGCAAGAAGGGGCTGGAAAGAAGTATTCCAAGTCATGAAAGGCAAGGACCTACATCCAAGATCGATCTATCCAGCAAAGCTGTCATTTAGAATGGAAGGGCAGGTAAAGTGCTTCTCAGATAAGGTCAAGTTCAGGGAGTTCATCATCACCAAGCCCTTATTATATGAGATGTTAAAGGGACTTACCTAAGAAAAAGATCAAAAATATGACAGTAAAAAGACAGCAAACTCACAGCTATTAACAACCACACTTAAAACAAAAGCAAACTAAGCAAACAGCTAGAAAAGGAACAGAATCACAGAAATGGAGATCACATGGAGGATTAGCAACAGGGGAGTGGGAGGAGGAGAGAAGGGGAAAAGGTACAGAGAATAAGTAGCATAGATGGTGGGTAGAAAATAGACAGGGGGAGGTCAAGAATACTGTGGGAAAAGTAGAAGCTAAAGAACTTATGACACATGGACATGAACTAAAGGGGGGAATGTGGGTGGGAGGGGGTGTGCAGGGTGGAGGGGAATGATGGGGGAGAAATAGGACAACTGTAATAACATAATCAATAAAATATATTAAAAATTTAAAAAGTATATAGGTCTGGGACAGACCTATGCCTGAGAAATATAGTTTTGGGAGATGAAATAGTAATTGAAACCAAGACAGAACAGACAGGTCGCCTTTGTCAAGGGAAAACAGGAAAGGGTCAATGATAGAACCACAAGGATAACCAGCATTTACAGGATTGGCAGCAAAAGAACAGAGACAGTTAAGGAAAGACACTACAGAATGATTATCAGAACCATAGAGAACAGTCCATGAGATGGGGGGCTTGGTGATTTTGCAATTTCATCTGGTCAAGTAGCTTGTTCTGTGGAAGCAGTCACTTCCCCATCTTTGACCCTCTGACAAAGCTTTCATTCAGTCTGCAAAGCTTATTGAGCCTGTATTATGTGCCAGACACTGTTCTAGGTGCTAGGGACACATCAGAGAACAAAAAGACAAAAAGCCCTGACTTTAGGGAGTTTACATTCAAGTGTGGGGGACAGACATTAAAAAAACATTAAAAATAGATAAACAAATATTAGATGATAACGCTGTGGAAAAAACAGTGTTGTTAAGAGGCTGTACAGAGAGGGGTACAGAGAGGCTGTGTGAGCAATTTCCAATGGGGCACTCAGGGTAGACCTAATTGAGTAGGTGACATATGAGTAAAAACTTGAAATTTGCCAAGCAGATACCTAGGGGTAGAATATTCCAGGCAGCAGTTATGAACAGCACAGAGGCTCTGAGGAAGAATCAAGCTTAAGAAGAAGTTCAAGCAGTGAACCAGGTGGTGAAATCAAAAAAGAAATGGTGCAGTGTGGAATCAGGTAGTATTTTGGCTCTTGCTCTGAGAAAATGAGCTATCAGAAAATTTTGAGGTTAAGGGTAAGGTCTGCTGCACGTAGAATAAGGTGCTGAGTGGCAAGGAGACTAGTAAAGAGGCCAGCGCAGAAGTTCTGGCAAAAGATGATGGTGTCTTGAATAGCATAGTGGGTTTCCTGATGGTTTGGAAGTGAGATGTAAGCGAAGGAGTGAAGAAAAACACCAACACTGTGTCTTAAAGAAAAAGAAACTGTCATTTGGAGGAGCAGGTGGGATGGCGAGGAGTGGAGGACAGGGGGAGGAATCAGGAGTTCCGTTCCTTGTTATGTTGCGTTTGTGATATCTACCCAAGTGGAAATGTCAAGCAGGAAGTGGCCCATACGAATTTGAAGTTCGGGAGAGAAGTCAGAGCTGCAGATTAATGGAAGTCGGTGGATAGGGTTGGTCTTAAAGCCGGGAGAATGAACGAATTCATATCAATATTTTCAAGGTTGATAAGTGCCCTGAGGAAAAAGCAGGAAAGGGAGGAGAGTATTTGTGTGGGGGGTGGCAGGGAAGCTATCCATTACAAAAGATGGCCAGAGAAGGGACACGTGCTTTCCCCCAGAGGAAGAGAAAGCGCTTAGTGGAGTTCTGGCAAAAAGCGTCCGGTGCTGAAGGCCCTCACAGCCAGAGCGGGGCACTGAGGAGGCCGAGCTGGGTAAGGTGGGCTCCGAGGTGGCCGACAACCTGAACGCCCGCTGGCTTCTCCGTCTGAGCCCTGCCTGACACGCAGCCCGATGGCCACGGCTCTCTACTCTCATCGGCTTCCCGCCCGTCAGCATTATTCCTCGTTAGTCGAAACCGAAACTCATCTAATGGGCCTTTCCAGGTCCTTTCAAAAATCCAAACTTGTGTGGAGACAGGGGTAAGCTCGTGAAACTGGGCCAGAACGCAGTTTTCATTGTACTACAGAGCTCGATTACATTTTAAAGCCGATCTTAATAACTAGTAAACTCGTAAAACCAAACAATGACAACTTTTATAATGACAGGGGAGGCCGCAGGATCCTCTTCTGCGTTCCGACCGCCCCTTTCTAGCGTCACTCTGATGTAACAGCCTTTCTCTTCAATCAATCCCTGGAACTCCCTAGGTGGGAGGTCTCCCACACTACGGGTGGACGGATGGGTCAAGTTACACTACGCGAACAAGGCTGATCTCGCGCCACAAAAGGATTCGCAGAACCGTGCGATCCAACGACTCTCTCTCTTGCTCCAATTGGCTGCGGTCGCGAGGCTCTCCCCCGGACTGGCTGCAGCGGAGCCCGGCAGTAGCCCACTCCCTGGGTGCGCCTGCGCACTCTCGGCGAGAGCTCCCGGTACTGAGCAAGCGCGGCATCTCGTCGGCTGGAGGGGTGAGCAGGGCGGTGCGCTCCGCGTCCCGGCCCTCGGCTTTCCCTGCCGGTCCCGCCCTTCGTCGCGGCGGCGCGGTGCACCTTGGGATAGGGAGCGATCTCCGAGCGAGGCAGCAAGATGGACGCGGGGTTCTTCCGCGTAAGTAGAAGCGCGGGGATCTGGGGTGATCTGAAGGCCTTATTGGGAGGGCTCAGCAGGAGGCCTAAACTCGGGGCGGGGTGGCCAGCGAGGGGAGGCATCGAACATTCTGGGGATCCTGGGTGTCAGCGGACGCTGTCCCCCGCCTTGCGGCGGAGACCGGTGCGCCCCGGCGCAGTCTCCTCCTTCGGGATCGTCCCCCCTACGCGGCCGCGACGGTCGCCGGAAAATGGCGGCGGGAATGGGCCGGAGCGGTACCTCGCTGCCGGCCTGTGTGGTGGGGCCTGCGGGCTGAGCCACGCGCACCGCCAGGTTCAGGGGCCTAGCGGAGCCGCGAGGAGGAAGTCCCTGGGGGGAGGCCAGAGGGAAACCCTGAGGTGTCTGGCGGTGGGAGGTTCCAGGGGAGTGTAGTTTAGGGGGTACCGCCCCAGGAGAACGTGATAGAGAAGACAGGAAACAGCACTGAGCGTCTTCTCTAAAGAAAGGGGGCGCCGATCTCACGCCCCCCGCCCCTACCCGTTCCTAACCTTTCGCGAAAGCTCCAGGTCAGAGTTCACTGGAGCTCCCGCCCAATTTGATATCCCTTCTGGGAGGGGAAGTCAAGATAATAGGTAGTTAGGACGTTTGAATCTGAGATTCTTTTGAGGCCCGAGGGTGCAACAAAAAGTGTGCGCGCATGTGGAGGGAAGCAGGGGCGTGGGATGGATCGATTTCTCTCCTTCCCGCTCGCTCCCTCCCTCCCCCGGTTTGTTCTACTCTTGAAGTCCGCTGGGGAAGGTGCCTCTTAGCTAGATTCTCCGCGGCCTGAGCGCCCACCACCTGCAGGTGGGGAAGTTTACCTCCCTCTCGTCGGTCCTCAGGGCCTAGACTTGATCGGGCTCGTGCTGGAGTTTGTCCCCACAACCCACTCCTGTAGAAGTGACCACCCAGTCGAAATCTAGGCGGGTAGGAAGTGGCCCTAATGGGATTAGAGCTTGCAGATGGTTTCAGGGCGGAACAGACCCTGTAGAGCTTGGTTGGTCTAAATCAAATTTGTGCTTGTGTGATGTAGATTGGCTCTTCTCACTCCCAGAAACACATAATATGCAGCTTGTATATGTTTTTAAAAGAAAAGTTGAAAGGGGGGGGGGAGACTGGGACTTTATTAAGATGTCTCTTTTTAAATTTTTTTATTTTTTATTTATTTTTTCTAGTACAGGGAGAAACATAGATTTGTTGTTCCACTTACTGAATCATTCATTGGTTGATTCTTTATTTGCCCTGACCCCCGGGGACCAAACTCGCAACCTTGGCTATCCAGAGGATGCTCTAACCAAGTGACCCTACCCAGCCAGGGCAGGAGAGATATCTCTTGATTCTCCAAAACTGTTGTGGAAATGTTTCTTCCATCAGCTTCTAATGTGCTGCTTTTTCATCAAAAGTTGCAGTATTATTCTATGTGCTTGACTTAAAACAGCCAGTTAATTGACGGTTTTTAGGTTTTGCAAACATGCTTGTTTATGTAATGATAAGTTTCAACTGAGAGTTTATCAAATTTTCACACTGTTGATGAATTCTGCATTTTGCAGTTTCCAACAAAGTTAT